>OX411249.1:6234375-7481250 GCA_948150575.1 Tinea pellionella | reverse complement strand
TTTAACGAGAATAGTATTGGCAACCTAGATGGTGCACATTGTCTCCTCAGGCCGGCATAGCGGAGGATATATGCTCTAGTAGAAGTTGTTTCCGCTCATAAACCGTGTTTTTCTTCCGAATCCGTTGAACCCTCCATCAACTTAGGTGTATGAAAAATCATATTTAGACTTTTGTAAGAAATAAAGAATTATATATTTCAGAGTTTGCAAAATTATCATGGGGGGTAAAATGTGGAATAAAAATTTGTTTGAAAATTCATCATTTCTCAGATTAAACGTATAATATTAATTTATATGCATACGAAAATCTCGACCTCAGCTAGTATTTAATAACTTGACAATTTCCCGCCATTAGTAAGACGCACTTTGACGCATAACAGATTTTATATGTGTTTTCTATGGCCTACTTTCAACGAAACAATACTTAATTTAATACCTCATAAATAGTACGTATACATTTTGCGCTACTTACATTCGCCCTATGTTATAACGCTAAAGACATTAATATCTAAAGTACTTTGACTTTATTTTATTATAGTAAACATCAATAACTAATAACATGTTTGATGGATTTTATTATTATTATTAGAGAGTAGGTTGGTCCAAACTAAAACAACTGATACCACACGGAAATGACAGTACAGAGTTGCCGCGCCGGAGACGAACAACCATCCAGGTTGACAGTGCACAGTCCTCTCTGAAATGCGACAAGGTCACTTTACGGGTGTTACATTCGAAAGTGGTGGTACTACCCCAGAATGGCAGACTGGACTAATAACCATCATCAGTCCGTCTACTAGTGATTGGTACATATACACGACTTATTGTCCGTGGCCGAACATTTAAGTAATAATAATAATATATCCATTTATTTTAATTACTAATATATAAAAAATAAATGTTTGTTTGTCGCTTATGCGTTTCTAAACTGTAATCAGATTTGAAAAAATATTGTTGAGTTAAGAGAAAGAAAGAAAAAAAACTTTATTCATCCCAAAATAAATATTTTTGTGAGACTATATTGGAAGTCTGGACGCGAATGTGTAGGGACGAAAGAGCGCCACAGCTCAGCATGTGCCAACGGCCTACACGAGGCAGGTCGTAGCGCTGATTTTCAGCTAGCACCCGGGGTGGGTGGACGCGAACGATGTGAGGTGTGATCATTTTAATTAAATAAACTAGTAAAATAAATAATAATAATAATAATCAAATAGATACAACAATAGAATATTATAAATAAAATACAAGTTCTATTGAGGAATGATATCTAGGATTTACTCACTCGGCTTCCATTAATTTTATACCGATTGTAGCTAGAGTATGGATGTCAGAGATTCAACTATTCTATTTGTGATATTTTGTACCAAGTAAACATTATGTTATTATATTATTTGTTCATAGACAGACAAAAAACCATCACACAAAAAATCTTTTGAGGTATTTTTGCCAAATTTGCCTTTTATGTAAGGGATCCCATTTACGGCAGCAACATAAAAATAAACAATGATGTCCCTTATGTATAACTTACGTATTTTACTGAAAAAACGACTTCCTTTTGGTAAATTGTCGAAATAAGTCTAAGAAAAGAAAATGTGTAAAATATAAAGTTGAAATATTAATAAATTATTTCGTTTTTCTCAGAAACTTTTGTAAAGTTCTTACAAACAATGTTACCTTATCTAAGTGTTAGGCCGAGGTTACATTAGAGCAAAATGACCGATGCGAAATCGAAAAAAAATCTCACTTTGACGCGACCAAGATTACCGATGCTTCATAGCGCATTAAAAACTTTGCATCGTGTTTATGCATAACATAGTCAATAAATGTCGATTACACCTTGATGTAAAATAAAAATTCCATGAGCAAATAACAACTACCAGAAATAAATGTCTAAAGGCAGCATTTGTCTAGTGGTCAAGTGGTAGCAGGCGTCTATCACTGTTACCCTAGATACGATAGTGTTGTGATTTCGTATAAATAATTTATATATTGATAGTGTTATTTTTTTTAATATACCTATAAATATACGTAATATAAGCATAATAATATAGAAAAAAGAGTAAGTATTTGATTCTGTTATTTTTGTCCTCATACAACAAGATAATGGTAATAGGGTACTCGTTACATAGACGTAGTTATATAACTAAGATATATTTTAGGGTAGAAATAAAGTTGTCACAAACCACGTCCCGGACTTTTGTAGTTACAAAATCATCAGGACGTATTTTATAACAAATTCACAAACCAAACGAAAACAATAGGCAAGTTAAACTTACAAATAAAATCTAACTTCAAAACAATAATTTCTGAGAAACTTTTTAATTAGACCGTCCTATGCGAGTTGACGAGTCTCTGTAATTATGTAAAATTCATAAAGCGTTAAATTGTTTTTCATACCTGTTTTGAATAAATTAATTTTCTCTTATAGTACGGTCGTGAACAATCCTAGAGGTATTAGGTTTCAGTGCGGACGGTGCGCCTATTGTAGTCTGGACGAGTATCGCGCCGGAGACGTAATTAAATTCACTAAAGCTCAGGATTATGGGATAATCAAATATACGTAATAGGCTCATGATATGAGTTGCTCTGTAGGTAGACACTTTTTTATTATTTAATACACTCTAATGACTTCGTTAAATTAAAATAATTTTTTTCTTTATATTTTATCAATTGCATAATTAATTTAATTGTTAAAAATTAAAACTATTTTAAAATCTGATTCAAAAGTAAACCGAAAAGCTGGCGACTTGCAGCTGCATTAGAGGCAAAAAGAGTAAGCGAAAGTTGTGTGTCAACTTGAGAGAAAAGTCGCAAGCGATCCCTAGTTTCTGCTTACCACGGTAAAAACATGGGCATGAGCTAAGTAAGAAAACAGCTAAGGAATTCTCAATTGTCAATACAGTATTATAGCTGTAAGTATTAACAACATTTTATACTTCCAAGTTTGAGTAAAAATTGTTACCTAAATGTATAATATAACGTACACGTATCGGAGAATAGTGTGTCGTTTCTCGAATATAACAAAAGATTCCTTGAAATCACGATTCCTTTTGCCGGTTGCCCTCTCTCCTTATTACAAGATTCAATAGTGAAATGTATTGAGACGAAATGTATTGAGAGGACAATAGAGTACGTAAACACATTGTTTAAATTTAGCACATATTGATTCAATACCATCAATTTTCTAACATAACATCATAATAATATGTAGAATGTAGATGTATACACTATACATAGCCAGTTAGATTACATAGCTATATCTTTTCTTTGTCATTTTTTAATCCCTTACACAAAGCTTAGCGGCCGTGATTTAACGGTAGAGGAGAGAGAGATTACGTGTTCAAACCTCACTAAAATCTGACAGGTACCAATGTAACTATGTTAGATGTAGTTTGGTCGTTCAGTACCTGTGACACAAGTACTAGCTTAGTACAGGCATTTGCAAAAAGTGATTTTAGTGAACATAGTAGTTTTTAGTGAAATTTAGACACGGGTCACATCAATCGTGAGTTCACACCTTTTATCGCTAGACCGTCAATATCAGAATAACATGTCTGTATATAAATTTCTTAATTCCAATTTTTCACAATAAAATTTTTAGTCTGAACAAAACCCACAAAAAATCTAACACAAAATTACTCAAATTACCACTAAAATTGATGCGAGCGTCATTACATTACTCTGTGGTTCACAACTGAGCGCTTCACTTTAGAACCATGAAAGTGCATTATAATCCCCTACCTCCCCCTTCTATATGGTACAATGATTACACTTTTGTATCAGGAAACTGGGAAACGGATTTCCGTTGAAACGTGTATAATAGTATAATATACGCATACAATTTAATAGATATTCCAAATATCTAATTCTATCAGCAATCATCTGAGCTCACAGAAGCTTGAGACATCCTTTATTTGTAGCCAATAATAGATGTAAATTGGATTGTAAACCGATTTCTATCGGCGATGCAGAAATAGCTCACTTATTGTTAATTAAAATTAAAAGAGTGGTAGACAGATGCCCAGGTAGTAGAAATCTTACGGAATCAGGCTGATTCAATCAGCATGGAAGTCTTGTCTGAAGACAACAGAGATTTATCTGTGGTAGCAATTGTTTCCGCTAACGGATAGGCATTCAAGATTAATATCTAGCCACTACACCACAAAAAAAAATTAAATCGATAAAGGCTCAGTAGAAAAAAAAACTGAGTTTTGTTTTAAATTTTGTGTTAGCCAACTTATTTAGTTGCTCTCTTCTTTACCTTGACCTTAATAGAAACTTTCAACCGTTAACCACAAACGATTTGAGGGCCTCCACAACATGCTCTGCCTATGGGCCGCTGAAGTCTAAATCCGGCGCTGATCAGGCGTGAAGTCATATTATAATACATGTACTATAAAAAAATTACTATAAAAGTTACACTTAAAAAGTACTCAAGTATGTATTGCACACATTATGCACATGAAGTGCAAAAGTATATTAAAGGTACTAGCTAGTTACTTGATTTGCTGTATTTAGCAACAGATTTTAATATGTAAAATCGGATTACTTCATATTTTGACTAGGACCATCTCTATAAACCTTGTCACACTATTCGTAATGGATTTTAGCAAGTTTTATTGGGAAAATTGTGTCTCTCGCTTCAATTTTTTTTTAACTTCACTAAGAAATAAAATTAGTGTCGCTGGTAGTTTTATTAAAACTAAATTAATTTTGACGTCAAACTTTATTTTATAATTGAGTTTTAATAACTTGATTTTTATAGGTTTTTCCTTCAGAAAGGTACCTTAAACACAACCGACTTTTAGCAATAATTCAGAGTTAATAATTTTTTTAAATAAATTTTTGACATATGCTAGATTTACTGTTTATTAAATTACGATGAAAACTAAATAGATAAAAATTCCACACGCACACCACATTCTGAACTGAATGGGAATCAAACCTCTTCTATGAGATTTACTACACTACTGTGGTTGTTGTGTAATTTTTTTCTATTCAATTTTCATCTTAGTTTAATAATTAAAAGAAAATGTTTAAATATCGAGCCACATGTGCGCGTATCATGCATATAATGTTCGCGAACAATGACTTGTAATGTATCAGTACACGCATATCATTCACCTCCAGGGAGTACTCATAACATTGAATATTAGCCCGATTATAAAGTGAGAAAAACACATTTACACTCAAAGAAACGCAAGTTTAGAAAAATAATTGATAATCGATAACCTACTATCACTAAAAACTTATTCTACTCGTATTGTTTAAATAAACAAAGAAACTCGAAACAAAAAATGAGAACATTTCAATTTCCTTACTACAAACTAAACGCGCGAATAGAATTTCAAGCACATCAAGAGGCCTTCGAAAAAAGACAAAACTCTTCTTTGATTTGTCAATTCCAACTTTTAGCAAACGAGATATAGTTCAGTTTTCTTAAGCAATTTATATCGAGATACGTCCGTAGCCAATTTTTTATCGTTAACAGGTGTCGTTCACGTTCACATCATGAAGTGATAATTTGATTCTTATCCCCTCTTTTTTGTATCGGGAGATAAATATAAAACACATAAAAGTGAAATTATCTCTCAAAATTATATAGGTAGAGTTCTGATGTCACCTGATACCACCACCCCAGATGTCAACAAAAGTGACCTAAAAGCCGGTTGTTAGAGGAGGAGTGTCCACTGACAACCTCTTCTCAAACGGTGGCCTTATAGTCTGCACACATTTGTTTCCGCTTGTGGTTCGCAGTCCAGCTTAACGTCAGGCGAAGTATGGTCACTTTCCAGACTATTATTATAAAGGAGACCGCCCATTCGCCTAAGAGAAATGGGCACTAAATTTTTTTCTCTCGTTTCACGATAATTTTCAGTTCATATTATAGAAAAATAAATCTACATTCCTTATCACCAATCAGTTTTAATTTTTTTACCCAAATTATTTTATAATTAGGCTTTTTTAAATACAATATTTGAGGTTATTATTTTATAAGATGCTTTTATAATTGATGATATCTGTTTTTTATGTAATTAAACATTGTCTATTAATTAGTAAACGATGTGTTCATATAATTTAAATAAGTTAATAAAAAATAAGATATTATTATTGATATCAAACTATTAGTTATTAAGTGGGCCTAAAAAAAAGCTTTGTCCTTTAAAAAAGCTTCTAATGGTAGACCCTATTGATGGTCAACATAGAAATTACAAAGTTAGGCTCTAGACTCGCACAAGAGACTTGCAATTGTATTTTTGTAAACTCCAACATTGAGACGATTCTTTTGGGACCCTAACCGTTTTTTTATTTTAGATGTTTAGTTTAGTTTAAGCTCTCTTTCTCATTGACCCATTTATAAATCTTTAGTTAATTTTAAAATCCTACGTGATAGACAGAGACAATATGTGTTTTAGTGGAGACATTAGATTATCTGTCTTGAATTGTTTCTTCGAGTGTTAATGTGTAATAATAGTGGATTATTAACCATTAAGTGTTCGTGAACGTGCGTGAGTAGGACAAACGTGGAACGACCTTCCCAGCCACGTCTTTCCCCCTTCCTATAACATGGGATCCTTCAAGCGCAGTGTGAAGAGGCATCTCATTAAGCCGGCATAACAGACGCGACTGCTGTCTGCAGATCCCCTTCGACAGCAGTCACCTCCGTTCATGGATCGCACTCTAGCTTAACATCAGGCGGAGTGCGGTCATATGACGTGCTAAAATAAAATAAAAAAACAATTTAAAAGGAGAATACGTTTGTTTTCATTTTCCCTCGAAAATTCCGTAGGAAGTTTAAGTAAAAATTCTACCACTTTACTGAAGGTAGTTTTGACTTGGCTGGGACTTGGTCTGACTGTTTAGTATGGTGAATGTATTATCCATGATGCAAATATTTACTTTGACACTGGCAAATTGTTATAATGCCATAAAAAGAAGAAGAAGAGACAACAAATGGTTCACCTTTCTAGGATCCTATTCATGATTCTAAGAAGTCCAGTTACAAAGATCTTTTTTTCGCTTCTCTTTATTCGTCATCGATTTAAATGGACGTTATTCTGAGTCTTCCCTTCGTAACATCCACTCACCTTCTTAAAGGATCAAGTTTTATTTTGAAAGCAAAATTTATTCAAGTTTTAGTAAATATTTTTTACGGTCTCTGTTAATTTGTGCTTGTTTTTACTATAAGCAGAAATAACTGCTACCACAAAGAAATATCTGCAGGCAACTGTCGCCTGCGCTATGCCGGCGGGAGAAGACGAAAGTGCACCGTCCAGGTGTGATCCAGTGCACACTCCTCTTGTTATACTCGGTTACTTCCAAGATGATCTCGAAACGCGACTGTGTCACTTCACTTCACTCTGTTAAATATTATATCTAAGCGACCAAAGTGCATGGTATAACAATTTACGAGATTTGAACACGGGTCTCTTCGATCGTGGGTGAAGCTTTCTATCACCAGGCCACGGCCGTGTTCATCATTGCATAAACATATAACAATAATAAATTAAATGAAGAAGAACTTACATAGGAATTTAAATTTATTATTCCATCATTTAAGTAATGGCTACGAAAATTAAATTTCCTTTTACAATAGGAAATTACAACAGTCAATCAACTTGTATATTTAAATTGATTCCATGAAAATGTTCATTTAATTTTATTTTATATACTTTATATTCAAAATGTTTATGCAAAAACACACAATCCTATTATTATAAAGTTTTAATTGGTAAAAACTAATAATTTGGAAGAAACTTAGCGCTATAAAATTAACATGTACTTAATTCTGCCTTAGGTTTTTTTTTTAAATAAATTAAAATATTTATTGCGGCTTACGTGTCATGTTTTTTTTTTTATTATTTAGAAACGAACGACTTTATCTCCAAATTATTTTTGCATGAAATTTTTTTAAATAGCTTAAAACAAGTGCTTAGTTATAAAAACAATAAACGTTCGTATATTAAATTAAAATACCTTAGCACGAAAATCATTATAATAAAAATATAAAAACGTCCATTTCTCGGAAACTGAACTCGGCCATAAAAATGCATAAATTTTTACTCTTTTAAAACTCTATAGCGTCATCCAATTTGTTCAGAACTAACAACGATATTCACAAACAAAGGTATGTAGAATTTTAAATAAGGAAAAGCAAACAAGATGAATAAACACAAAGAGATAAATACCTATAAAAATTGCGTCACTACCAGCTAACCAATATTTCGATATATCCTCTGAAAGATTTTAATTAAACTTCAATAAAAACCTTGCCTCTAAAACTTGTATATATTTTTTATATAAAATCGCTTAAATTATTTGCATTTATTACCTAAGGAACGGAACTTCCTTTGATTATTTCAATAAACTATAAAGTGCGCTGTCAATCAGGACAGTATACCCTGGTTCCCTCAAGGCGGAGCCAACATTAATTACTTTATGGTTGATTCCGCTCGTGTAGAGCACTTTACATCGGTGTGTATAATTTAAAAATATATAATAGAATAATATTTAAGAGCGGCCGTGGTCCAGCGGTAAGACGCGTGAACTCACGATCGATGAGACCCGTGTTCGAACCTCGCTAATTCTGACCAGTACCAATGTAACTTTGTTATATGTACTTGGGTCGCTCAGTGCTTATAGGCACTATTAAAGCGTGGTAGGCAGACTGATGATGGTTATTTGTCCAGTCTGCCGTGCTGGGGTAGTACCACCACTTTCGAATGTAACACCCGTGAAGTGACTTTGTCGCGTTTCGGGAATAGTTTGAAAGTAGCCAGGTATAACGAGAGGAGTGTGCACTATCAATCTAAGATGGCATATGCTCGTCTCCTCAAGCCGGCATAGTTGAGGCGACTGCTACCCGCACACGTTTCTCTGTAGCAGTTGTTTTCATTCATGGACCGCACTCTAGGTTTAGATCAGGCGGAGTGTTGTCACATGCCGAGCTACAATAAAAAAAAAACCATTTCAAACTCGTAACATTGTATCGAGACAGATTTCAGCACAAAAATCAGGCGGTTGCTGATCGAAAACCTCACAACACCAGTAACCCCCAAGGGAACATTGTAACTGGCAATAACATGATCCTTTATGTCGTTCACACTTCATCGACAATTCTTTACCATAACCAATATTTGCTTTGTTTTATAAATTATTATTTGCAAGAGTGTTTGGCGCGCTTTTGCCCGGGAAGGTCGAGGTGTTTTTTATCCCTTTCCTTAATTAGTTTAGTGGTTATTATTGTGTAAAATTGGTGTTATTTTATGCTGCGCTTGTGAGTAATTGTGTAAACATTAAAATTCACTCTATATGAGGCAACGGAAGCGGTTTTGTTTTTGTGGTTATCCCATGCCGCGAAAACGCTCATATTATGACTTTTTTTTTTTTTTTTTTTTTTTTTATGCTTAATAGGCAAGCGTTTGACCACACCCTGCCTGGTGTTAAGCAGTGATGTGGTCTATGGTGGAGCACGCCTGCCTATGAGGTACCTGTTCACCTTCGATTTGAAGAGACCTATGTTGTACGTGTCGGGAAACACAGACACCGGGAGGGAGTTCCACAGTTTCGCAGTACGCACGAGGAACGTGTTGTCAAAACGCCTCGTACGTACTTTAGGAACTTGAACCATAAACGGATGGTACCTCTCCGGGTGCCTGGACGTCCGATAGAAGAAAGGGGACGGTAGAACCAGGTTGTGTAGCTCTTGCGCACACTCCCCGAAATGTATCCGGTAAAAAACCGACAAACAGGCGACTTTCCGTCGGTGTTCAAGGCTTTGTAGCCGAGACTCGACTAAAGTGTCATCCCCTATTAGCTTCCTGGCGCGCTTCTCAATCGACTCCAATGCCGCTAGTTGGTATTTGGCAGAGCCATCCCAAAGGTGAGAGCTGTACTCCATGCAGGTCCTCACCTGCGCTTTGTATAGAGTGAGTAGCTGCTTTGCTGTGAAGTACTGTCTCACCCTCGAGAGGATGCCAAGCTTTTTTGAGGCCAGAAGAGCTTTTGACTCGATGTATGAGCCAAAGAGTGACCGGTACATTGCCCCCAAATACTCCAAGAAGCGTCAAATTGTAAAACACCATTGCAATTTGATGCAAAAATATCAACAATTTACTACTCGACATTGGCAGAATTGTCGTTATTATGACATATGAGGCCATTTAACAAAAGAAGAAGATTATTTGCAATACTTAAAATAAAATTACATATAAAACGATTTAAATAAAATGAGTAAATTATTTTTACGCAACTAACGTAACGATAGCAAATATGACTAGGTACTTTAGTCGCTCAGTGCCTATAGGCACTATTAAAGAGTGATAGGCAAACTGATGATCGTTCTTAGACCAGCCTGCCGTCCTAGGTACTACACCACTTTTGAATGTCTGTGAAGTGACTATGACGCGTTTCAGGAGCAGTTTGAAAGAAGCCAGGTATAGTGCACATTCATCTCCTCACGCTGGTATAGCGAAACCGATCACTGCCTGTAGAAATTTCTCTGTGGTAGCAGTTGTTTTCGTTCACGGACCGCACTCTAGCTTTACATCAGGCGGAGTGTTGTCATATTATGCCGAGCTACAATAATTTTAAAAAATAAACGAAATTAAAGTAAATATTTAGTATTGACATTAAAGGAAAAATTACATAGGCACTTAAATGGAATTAGAAAATTTATGCACTAATCAATTAAAGTTGTTTATTATTACTACAAAATTTATTTATTCTTGTAAACGTTTTCTTATACAAATTTCGACGACTGTTATTGTAACGGAATAAGGATACAATTCCTATAAAATTGTACAAAGGATTATAGGATCGTTTCTCGAGACCCGAAAATGAACATTCTATTTACTTACAGGCTAGAGTCATATTGTTTGACCCGCAAAACCTCCTTGATAAAGGACAATAGATAGGCGGACAGTTATTGATAGATTGTAAGAATACCTACCACCGTTTCAGTTTATAAATCCAACTCCATGTTTTATTTATTCCTTTTTTTTATATTATAGCTCGGCGTATAACACTCCGTTTGATGTAAAGCTAGAGTGCGGTCCATGAACGGAAACAACTGCTACTACAGAATATTTTCTACAGGCAGTAGTCGCCTATGCTATCCCGGCTTCAGGAAACGAATATGCACCCTCCAGATTGACAGTGCATACTTCTCTCGTTATATCTCGCTACTTCCCGCGACAAGTTCATTTCACGGGTGTTACATTTGAAAGTGGTGGTGCTACCCCAGGACGGCAGATTATCAGTCTGCCTACCACTTACCACTGCTTTCATAGTGAATATAGGCACTGAGCGGCAATATCAAAAACCGCTTATAAATATAGGAATACTTATTAAATGATTTTATGCGGCTTATTATCGCATTTATTTTGATTATTATAGACATATTTTTCAAGTAATACAAAGTTGTGAAAGCCTTTAAATTTTCATGATAGTAAATCACATTTACTCTTTTTAAAACGACGCAATACCTAAAAAAATAACTAAATATACTTATTTTAGATAAGATTAGATTGTTAAATTAAAAGTTTAAACATTACGTATTTTTTTTGTCCAATATCAATTTTTTATATCAAAATTACGAGTAATAACGTTCTCGATACAAACATAGGAATGTAAGATAAATCTAACAAATAATATCATATATTGTTTGTTTGTTATTCGTGTATTATGATCCCACAATATTCGAGTCATATATTCAATCTATATTCATATCAGAATTCATATTGAAGGAACAATATGATGTTTAATTAGCAGAATACTGTACACGTTGGTATTTATTTGTTTGTTTTTATTAGGTTCATTATTTTTTTTGCAGTAGTCTATACTCATACTGATGTTAGGCTAGAGACAATAAAGTTGCTGTCACTGGCTACACAACAGTCACCTTCGCTATGCCGGCTTAATGAGATCTTGGTGCACCTCATGAGTTGATTCTCCCGATATGCATCTAGGTCACTAACTCGGTAGATATTAACGTAGAATATTGATATTAAAGATTTCAGCGGTTTTAAAAATTAATTTATATTATTGTATTGGTATTTATTTAAAAAGTCACTTTTTTTTTTTTTATTGTAGCTCGACATGTGACAACACTCCGCCTGATGTAAAGCTAGAGTGCGGTCCATGAATGGAAACAACTGCTACTACAGAGAAATCTCTACGGGCAGTAGTCGCCTCCACTATGCCGGCTTGAGGAGACGAGCGTGTACCATCTTAGATTGACAGTGCACACTCCTCTCTTATACCTGGCTACTTTCAAACTATTCCAGAAACGCGACATTGTCAATTCACGGGTACCTTACTTGTATTTTTTATTTATTTATTTAAATCTTAGTGTAGCGTGCACACAGGTGAACTTAATGCTAAATAGCATTCTCTTCCAGCTAACCTCCGTGTTTAAGATGTGAGCGAAGAGAAGCAGGTTTTTAATAAAAACAAATAATAAGTAAATAAGTATAGTATAAATATAAAGACATAGATAAATATATACACATACATACAAAATATAGATATATAATATATCACATACAAGAAGTACTTAAAATACTTAATTTCAATTACTTCTATAATAAATCAAAAATAAGAAAATATTTCTTTGGATGAAATCTAGAAATAAAATATTTATATTCTTGTTCTACAGAGCTGAATGCCACAATAGCTTTGTCAAAGTGAAAGTTATTAATTGCAAGATAAGTAACTTGTTAATTAAAGTGCTTCTTCTGATACCCATTAATATTAATAATTATTTGCTTCGACTGGGAATTGAACCGGGAACGTAACAGATTAATATACTCGTAAGTAATATGTAAGTCCTAGTATTACAGTTGTTATCAGTACAGTTAAAGTTCATGCGGTTAAGTGTGTAATTAGATTAAAATAGAACCTTGATCCACTGGACTTGTTCTTTAGGAACAGAGGGGTCAGACGACAGTTACATTGCTGTGGCTAATTTTAGACTTGGAAATACAATTTCTGCTGAATAATTTTAGTCTTTCTATCGGGGTAGGTAGTAGATATATACGTAATAAAATATATATTATATTAAACAAGTATGGGATCACTTGGAAAATATATATTATTTTTTATGCTGACACGACATGTGACCTCAACTAGCCTGATGGTAAGCTCAGTGGAGATCCATGAGCACTGCGACTAGTGACCCGCTTGCACAGTGGCTCCAGTCGCCATTACTATGCCGGCCTAGCTTAGAATTTCGCTGTTTATTTAAATATGCCTTTTATTATGTTTAAAAGATTTTTTTTAAATATAGAAACTATAAATACTACATTATTTTTTTTAGAAATACTCAACACAAAAAATCGCTCGTCTTTCTAAGTGATCGTAGACTTTTTGTTATGTGTATACTTTAATATCCCCTTCTCTGACAGCAGTCGCCCCCGTTCATGAATCGCACTCTAGCTTAACATCAGGCGGAGTGCGGTCATATGACGTGCTAAAAAAATAAAAAAAGACACATAGTTCCGGAACTCATACGAAACAAAAAGAAAAGAAAATAGGTTGTATAATATTAGAAATTCGTAGTAATTCGGACGAAAATCTAAAGGTTCATAAGATATTCATGGTAGTAAAACTTCTGTGAAATAGAAAAAGTAAAATGATCCGTTATTTATATTCTCTAAAATAACAGTCCCCAGTTCTTTTTCTGAGAATTAGTCCAAATATAAATTTATTCACTTAACTTTACCTAACAGTAACCACTACACAATATGAACTGTTTTGAGTAACCAGAACTTTTAGATTAAATACAATTAGGTATTTACTGTAACCATAAAAAAATTAGAGTCATTTCAGGTCACAGCAGGTCTCGGGTTCGATTCCCGGTGGAATGCTTAACCTGTGAGAGCGAGCGAGATGCAAGGTCGAAAGACTGGTTTGTAAGATGATTTTTTTAAAGTCCAATTTCATTTTGTTCCGGAATAAACGCCCTGACTCGTTCTGCTTTCGAAATATCGCGGTTACTTCCGGTCCAGATCAAAATTTAGCAAAATCCTGTCTTAGTGCACGTTCACACTGTAATATGAAACTACCCTTAAAATTTCAAGTAACTAGCTATCATAATTTTTGCTGTACGTTGATTATGAACGAGTCAATCAGTCGAGACTTCTGCTTTTATATATACAAAAGATTTATTTATAATAATTTATACTAACCTGACTAATCTGTAATAAAGCGGCTAGAGGCGCGGCCAACGACCGCCGTCAACTGGGCGGCATTTCGCTCGAAGCGTAAAGCGGCGACGACAAGCGACGCGATGCAACCGCGCGTCGCTCACCGTCCTCACTTAAATAACACACACACTACACACCATTCACAAACACCACCACATATTGGCACACACACCTGAAACAATCAAATAAAATTATATTTTTTTTATTGTAGCTCGGCATGTGACAACACTCCGCCTGATGTAAAGCTAGAGTGCGGTCCATGAATGGAAACAACTGCTACTACAGAGAAACCTGTGCGGGCAGCAGTCGCCTCCACTATGCCGGCTTGAGGAGACGAGCATGTACCATCTTAGATTGACAGTGCACACTCCTCTCGTTATATCTGGCTACTTTCAAACTATTCCCGAAACGCGACAAAGTCACTTCACGGGGGTTACATTCGAAAATGGTGGTACTACCCCAGGACGGCAGACTGGACAGATAACCATCATAAGTCTGCCTACCACTCTTTAACGATGTGCGATCAAAGTACTTATAACAAAGTTACATTGGAACCGGTCAGAATTAGCGAGGTTCGAACACGGGTCTCATCGATCGTGAGTTCACGCGTCTTACTGCTAGACCACGGCCGCTCTAATGTAAGTGAGTGTAGTATATATATAAAATATTGTAGTAATTAATTCACTCCGCCAATAAAATAGCTTCATGTCTGATTGGTGAAGAGATCTCGTAGAGAGAAAACGTAAATGTAAACTCGTACGTAATATTTGCAGATAAGAGTCGCGTCCGCTGCAACCGCCAAGTATGCACCGTCACGTTGACAGTTGTAGTTGTGAGACTCCTTTCGTTATGTCCGTAGAACGCGACACGTCACGGTTACACTAGGAAATAACTATACCGCTATAACGAGACGAGTATGCGCTGTCAACCTGCACAGTGCACATTTACTTCCTCAAGTCGATATAGCGGAGGCGATTATATCCATTCAAGAACTGCATTTTTTATTTTATTTTTTTATTTTTTATTTTTTTTTAAATTTTTTTTTTATTTATTGTAGCTCGACATGTGACAACACTCCGCCTGATGTAAAGCTAGAGTGCGGTCCATGAATGGAAACAACTGCTACCACAGAGAAATCTCTACGGGCTGCAGTCGCCTCCACTATGCCGGCTTGAGGAGACGAGCATGTACCATCTAGATTGACAGTGCACACTCCTCTCGCTATACCTGGCTACTTTCAAACTATTCCCGAAACGCGACAAGGTCGCTTCACGGGTGTTACATTCGAAAGTGGTGGTACTGCCCCAGGACGACAGACTGGACAAATAACCATCATCAGTCTGCAGACATAATTTTAACTTAATATCAGATGGAGTGAGATTTAAACTGTACCATTTTCTGATGAATTGAATTATTTAAAAATTTATATCATACTGAACAAATTATAAAGAACCTTGCTATGCATACATGAACTAATGATTCGTTAAACTGCAAATGCATTTGAAAACTTTAATCGAGCTTTTAAACTTGTATTTTCTGTTTAAATAAAATATATCTTAGACTCTCTATTCATGTCACAATGACAAATTTTCAAGAAAACAAGAAAGTAAAATAAAATTTATAAAAACTCAATGTCCAAAAAATAGAGGAACATAAAGTTAATGTCTCAATGAAGTTTGTCTCAGTCCGTGTCTCGTAAGAGCCTTCTTTTATGTGTGATAAAATCGACATAGAATAAAGCTTTTGGTAAAATTCCGTTTTTCAATGCCACCATTAAATTGGAAGTGAATAGAAAACCTGAGTATAAAATTGATAGAATGATATTATAGTCTTTATTTTGATAGGCTAAAACGCATTATTCTTAGAAGTCTCACACCATGAGTTTGCTATATGCTACGAAATTTCGTAGTCCGCGTAGCTTCATTTTTTAACTACTTCTAATTCGACATCTAAATACATACAAGTACGCTTGAGAACCATTTGTATACTACGAAATTTCGTAGCTAATTTGTTCAACCACCTTTTATTTTTCAATTTTTGTTTTTCACTTTACAAATTGAAAACTCATCTTCTAAAACCCTTTCAGGTTTATGTGAGGATGCAAAACTATTTTTTACTGAATATATATTTATTATACAGACTAGATTATATACGTATTCACTTTTTAAAACACATTTATTTATGTTTAAAATCTATTTGGGCTTTGTGTCCATCATGTTGAGGCTGAGACGGCTTTCGATATAACGCCAGCTAGCTATTTCGTAGCTATTTCCAATACTTCTGCCTACCTAATTTTAATGGTAAAATTTCCACACCATGAAACACGGCGTGTTAAAGTGATGAAAGGCGTGAGATTATCTACTTGAATGACCTACTTGCTATAGGTATATAAATTTTCCTAATGGAATCCTATCTTTAATACAATGACATGCATAGATATGTTATCTTTTGAACAATACTCCCTATAACTATGATATGTCTAGTTCATTTTTTAATATTTTAATATAAATATATTACTCTAATTTTGTTAATATTTTCTGATGGTTCTCGTCGCAAATGCTTCAAATATCAGATATTTGTGATATTTAATTTATTTTTTTAATTACAAAATTAAAACTAAGTACTAAAATAATTGGGATTATTCAATTACATTCTCTTTTAAATGAATATCATTATTGTGTTATAAAGTACATAAAAAAAACCGAAAAATAACGTCATAAATATTCTTTGTTAATTTGAATATTTTAAATAAAACAAAATTAATTATTTAATTGATTTACAAACAAATAAAAAACTTACTTTGAAAAATCACATCGCACGAAAAATTATTAATAACACATAACGGCCATTTTGTTTAACACAATATGAATTTACACCAATCACACACGATTAAACTAAGAAAGTTCCGAATTAAAATTTATGCGAGGGAAAACGCGCGAGGCCTTCTCCGCTACCTCGCTTCAACAGGTCGCGTCCCACACTGGCTCATCCCCGTGCGCCCCGTGCCGAAGCATCTCGACGCGCTCGCGCCAAAAATAATTTTCCTTGACAGCCAATCTGGGGTTTTCGATAACATATTTTATTGAAAAAAAAAATCTAATATTGACACGTAATCATATACTAATTCAATGAATCCCGACGTAATTAAAAGTAATGTAAATCTTATTCAAATACGTGAAAATTAAAGTATTATTAGGATAATTTTGTTTTTTATTTTTATTATAAGGCAAGCGTGTAAATGACTATTGTTAACGGACATTGAGAAATGACAATAATTAAGAACTTTTGTGTAACTCTGTCAATAATTGAGGTCGAGAGATCGAAGCCTTTTCCCGCTCACAAATCATTGTTTGACAAATTGATAAAGGTATTTCCTAGAATATTAATTGTGTAATCCAAGTATACAATTTTGTGATGATATTTTTTAAGTATAAATGTTTATTATGTTTATTATTTTGACATTAATACGAACATTTTTAATTAAAATTTAGAGAATTTAGTAACAAAGGGGGCAATTTTCTTTGTATAGGCAATATAGCTAAATGTAGCTAAATTGTAACATCTATTAATGAATATGATCGATCGATCGACTGTGAATCTAGATGATTCACATTCAACTCATCAAGCCGGCATAGCGACGGCCTATAGAAATTTATCCGTAATAGCAGATGTTTATAGACCGCACATCAGGCGGAGTGTTGTCATACGAGTATCATGCCGAGCTACAATAAAAATGAAGACATTAAGGCTACAAACGAGGATCTCCTTTAGAGAATTTTATGAAGCCAGACTGTAACTTTAAACGGAACTCGACCACTGACCACATTACACTAAGAATAAAATACCTAATAGAATAAAAAGTTTATTGGCAGTAAAAACGATTAGGTGTGATTTTAACATGCTGAAGGCTTTTTATTTAACGTTAAGAGGCCACGACTGATACAATATTTACAGTGATTAATGACAACAATTGATAATCTAAAACAATTAAGTATGCTGAATAAAATATTAACAGCAATACAAAATAACTGAGAAAAAATACGCGCATGTATACATAGAGCGAGCAGTGACTGTAGGTCCAGTCTGTTACACGGAAGTCTCGCGTTCGATTGCGGCTGATAGAAGTATTTAATTGCTTATAAATATGATATTATTGGATATACATACATTTTTGTTCACCACAGTAACAAATATTAGTTAATATTATATCATGTTATTTTTATAAAGTCGAAAAAATGGGTTACACATAATGCGAGAAAATCCCGTACATCTTATCACTTCAATCAAAACTAAACTGCTAGATAACAGGAAAAATGGGATTAAGATTAACTAAATTAATGTGTTTGCATCAATCATATTCTATAAAAGCTATTCGTAAAAATAATAGTAAAAATTTCGCAATTTTATTTATTGAGCTTTCGAAACGTGTAACAAATGAACAGCCATGGTCTAGCGGCCGGTAATACAAACACAAAATAAAATATTAATTTTAATTTTAATACTATCACTTAAAGTTAAATATAGAAAAAAAAGAAGTTACGACTTAGAAATATGTTTTTAGTACATTACCATACTCTAAAGCGAATTTTACTAATATGTTTGTACGGTTCTTTTGATTGATTTCATTAAGTACATAAAGTGAGTTTTAACGACTACCTAATGAGAGATGTATTCACGAATTTCGTATCCCAATTATTCAAATCAGGGCAACGGCAAAAAAAGGCACTTCGGGGCAATTCGAGGGCAAATGCCGCCACTTCCGCTGTTCCGCACCTTGATTAAACACACGTGATTGATTACTACCCACACTTTATAACCGTTTCTATGAAACATATAAATAAGTATACCCATATTACTTTATTAGACGTAAGGTTTATCAGAATTATTTTTCTAAGAAAAACGAATAGTATACTCAGCTATTTTCAACAAAATATGGCCGACTGACTAGCTATGACTAAACTTTTTTTTATTGTAACTCGGCATAGGACAACACTGATGTTAAGCTAGAATATCATCTATGACCGGAGACAACCGTTTCCACTATGCCGGCTTAATGAGACCAGTGTACACCATCCAAATTGACAGAACTCCTTTCGTTGTACAAGATAACACATTACGAGATCCTTCAAGCGCAGTGTGAAGAGGCATCTCATTAAGCCGGCATAGCGGACGCGACTGCTGTCTGCAGATCCCCTTCTCTGACAGCAGTCACCTCCGTTCATGGATCGCACTCTAGCTTAACATCAGGCGGAGTGAGTCATATGACGTGCTAAAATAAAAAAAAAATAAAAAACCCACTCTTAATAAAAAACAACGAATACTTCAACAAAAATTAATGTTGTTTTCGAGCGGACAAAATTGTAATTCAACAAATAACGTCCTATATGTTATACTTACAGTTCAATTTACCACCCGTTGTTTCATATCAATCGGCTGCAGACATCAAACAAACATGGCGAGACCAATTAAATTAAGTACTACGTACTCATATGCCTCCTAAATTGCACTTAGCAACTTTGATGAAGGCAATAACGGAAACCAAAGCAAGTTAAATTCTACTTAAGTGTCTCCGACGACATTGTTCGGCAAACAGACAATGGAGTACAGACAGGATCTAAGAGCTTAAAATTTATTTTATGTTTGTATGAGGCCTATTATGTTTATCATTTAGCATTCTATTTTAATTAAGCATGTGACTAAATAGACCATTATCCTCTATGAACTGATGTTAAGCTAGAGTGCGATCCACAAGCAGAAACGATTCCTACCGCAGAGAAAATGTCTGCAGGCAGCAATTGCCTCCGCTATGCCAGCTTCAACTACGCAACTTATATCCGGCTACTTCCAAGTTGATCCCGAAACGCAATACTTGAAAGTGGTGGTACTAGCCCAGGATATGTTGGTTATTCACTCCTACCACTCCTTGAAATTTTTAAAATTAAAGATGAATATGATAAAACTATTTCGTGTAGCTTACTTGCATTAAATTCTCTAAAAAATATAATAAAATATAGTAGATATTATAATGGGCTACAATCTACATGTTAAAGTATCGAAAAGAGGCTTCAACAATTTTGTAAAATGTCCCACGTCACTCTATTAAAATTCTTTTATACTATCAAAATGTTATATTGATAAATTCTGTATTTTTTATGCTTAATAATATATAAATATTTCGCATTCCATCTTTCCATTTACCTTAACACTACATCCTATAAGAAACATGCCCTTCATGTAGGCTTTATAGTGCCTGAGATTTCGTGATTAGCTGTTACCGACAACTTCGTATGCGTAGGTATGATTATTATGCCTTCGGCGTCCTCGCTCCGCCTGAGGGAAACTTTTAAATGAGTACTTTTATCTGTATCTCGCATTTTCACCCACGTTAATTCAAAAAAACTGAGTAAAAAGTATCTAACTCAAAAAGACTTGAAATAAGGTATTCTAACCTATTCTAGTTCATTCTACCTCTACCAACTCCAACTTAAAGTCTCTGACAATCTTGTAAGTTATAAGAGTGCGGAGTAGAGGAGGATGAGGAAAAAAGATAATCTATTATAGCTCTATGCTAAAATGCTTACGATTCGGTCAAGAGTGATTGGGAGACAAACAAATATACTTTCACATTTATGATATACCTATAGAGAGTATACGTTAAAAATAAACGAAGAATTAAATATTAATTCTATAAAAAAAACGATATTATTATAATAGTCCTTCAAGTTCTTTTCACCAAAATAACTTCGCCATCTACTGTAAAAGCGGAAAGTTATTTCATTAAAAGTTCAGGTAAATTACAAATATTGTATCTACGGATAGTTTTGTATGTAAATAATTTATGCATGCTTTTAACATGTTTTTTTTTAATTTGCAGAAAATAATAATGGGCCTGTAATGTTACTATAATATAAAGTACAATTTAGATTCCAAATGACATGGGTTTATATAAATGGGTATATAATAGACATGGGTATATAAAATACAGCTTGATTACCACTGACTCACTGACATCAATTATGAAGCACTTGCAGGGGTTGGAGGGATGATTCATTTTGGTACGTGTAGAGGGCGCCCCGCGACCCCAGGAAAACCTCGACTTTGACCGGAAGTGGACTCTGGACCGAAAGTGATGCCGATATCTCAAAAACAGAACGAGATAGGGCCGAAGTGCCAGAACAAATGTCGTAGGAAATGCCCTCTAATTTCGAAATCCATAATTTGTTTCTTCAAAAAAAAATTCCAAAACTACCCACAAGAACTTTCTCAGCGCCGCGAAGCGCGCCCAAAAAACTAGTTATGCTATACATATAAAATTATAGACAGACATAAGATTATAGTACTTTGTCTTTACCATACTTCAATTTATTAACGTGCACATCCTCTCCTCTGAGGTGAAGGCTATATGTGGTAGCAGTTGTATTCATTCATAGCCTAACATGACGTGAAGTGTGATCACATGATGGGCTACAAAAAACTGGGTTTCTTCAAAGATGTAAAGATCTCTTTAAAGATAAAGATAAAAAAAAACATGTGTTCTTCCAGTCCTTTCACCTTGGATCCTTCAAGCGGAGCGTGAAAAAGCACCTTTTCAGGCCGGCATAGTAGTGGCGACTGGAGCCACCGTCGTAGTCGTCAATGCTCATGGACCTCCAATGAGTTTACCACCAGACCAGTCGAGGTCACATGTCGTGCCAACAAAAAAAATAAAGAAGAAAAATCGTTATCACTTTTCAATAAAACACATAGGGTTCGTAGCAAAGCTTTTAAGGTTCTACTATCAAGAATTTCTCGGAAATTGCACCCCTTGAAGCAAGGGAGGCGATATAATCTAAACGTTGCGTGTGGTACCGCCTTGCTATCATTAATGCCTCCCAGTGATAGTTTTTCTTTTATATTAACGGCAGCTGTAGCTTGGAAATGATTTTGCATCGTTGTTATAAAGATACGACGGTGAAATCTATTGAAGAAAAAGAATAAGTTGTTTTTATATTTATTACTCTCTTTAGTTGAATAAGGCGGCCGTGGTTTAGCGGTAGGACGCGTGAACTCACGATCGATGAGACCCGTGTTCAAATCTCGAATCTAAGAATAAACCGAACCCACAATTTTTTCTTATATTTTAATTATAATTACGTTTATAATAGAGCTAAGTAAGTTGTTTTCGTTCATGGACCGCACTCTTGCTTAACATCAGGTGAAGTATATGTCGAGCTACATAAAATAAAAAATATAAAAAATCCAGGTAGTTCAGTTATTAAAGAGTGGCAGGTAGTCTGATGAATAATTATAGCTTAGTCTGCCTTCCAGGGACAGTACCACTCTGTACCACCACTTTCAAGTGAAACGTCCCACCTTCGCTGCCGGAAGGATCCTGTCAACCTGACTGACACTCAACGCGTCTCACTAGGCCGGCATAGCGAAGGTATGTTCCTGATGTCTCATGAAAAACATTTCTAAATTTTAAAAATTAAATATCTTAAAAATAGCACAATGTCACTTTTCGAGATCAGTTTAGAAGTCGTCAGGTACGAGACTCCAGCGAGATAGTGTACATTCGTATCCTTAAGCCGGCATAGCGAAGGCGGCAGCTGTCTGCAGAAATTTCTCTGTGGTAGCAGTTGCTTCATGAACCGCATTCTTGTTTGCGGAATGTTGTCATATATTGAGTTACAATAAAATAGTAATAATAAATGTAAGTATTAACAGCATGTCACACACTTATACTAGGTTGTAAGTAAACAAACATTCGCTCATAAAATTCGTGAATAACAAAAAAGAAAAAAAGAAATTGTTTCAAACAATCTAACTTAGTCTGGGGGACTAAGACTAAGTCGCATTATAAGAAAAACTTTCATAGATTTTTAACTAGAAGTTTTAATCTTAAAATTAATTTGATTTCGATAAAAAATTAAAATTATATTTTTATTATAAATGTTTTTAAATCTAATAAAGTAATAAAAAGACTCACTGTCCGACGGCTGACTACAGCCAACAAACTCTGTTAAAATTATGTAATTTCGCTGCAAACTAGCCTCTAAAATTTATTTGTCTACTTAAAATTATATCGTAGGTTAAGTATATCGTAATGAGCTTGAAAATTATTATGTATGTTATTAAAAATTTGAACAAAAGTATCCAGTACCTTCATTCATTTTAAATATTATTACATGACGCATGTAAAGAGTCCTAATAAATAAAATAAAATATATAAATAGCTAATCAAAAGTAATAATTAAACGAAAAAATAAAACAAAAGAATCTGTAACAATTCGCCATTTAAGAAGCTATAAAAATAACATCACGTTTATTAATGGAATCACTTCTTCCCACTCATATTCTCTTGGTATTTCGTTTACCTGAGAGTGGGTGAAACGAGAATAATATTATTATTAATAATAATACAAGACGAATTAAACATTTGATTTAATTGTTTTTGTTGTATATGTCATTAAAACAATTTGCCGGTGTCAAAGTAAATATTTTTGCATCAAGTTAATAATATTGTGCATCACGACTCATTCATTCATCACACTAAACAGGTCAAGTCAAAAATTGCTCCAATAAAGTGGTAGAATCTTTACTGAAACTTCCTACGGAGTTTCGGAGGGAAAATGGAAACACAGGTTCTCTTCTTTTGAATTGTTTGCCCACACTCACGCACGTTCACGAACACTTAATGGTTAATAATCCACCATTATTACACATTAACACTCGAAGAAACACAAGTTTAGGAAAATAATTCAAGTCAGATAACCTGATGTCTCAAGATGGCCGCCAAAATTAATTTGATTAATTTGAACGTTTGACATATCATAATTAATGACCAATAACAATATGTACGTATTTAAAATATTCGTCACTCACAACCTCGCAATCATTTAAATAAAACTATAGTTCCGAATAACGCGACAAAAAAACTGCAAATCAACCTGAAATCAACCTGAATAGTGCACACTGTGTCATCAATGAGGCATAGTGGAGGCGACTACTATACTCGTATATACATTATCACACTCTAGCTTGATCAAGTAGAATGTAGCCGCGTACTGGATTATAAAAAGAAAACGTAAAACAACAGTAGAAACCCTCAGAACAATTTCATAATTAAAACTTGCCGTGTAACAAATATATCCGCCGAGACAAGCTTTGAAACGATGAGTGTATAGTGTATACAGTTAAAATGCAACTATGACATATTTTAAAATGTAAATCTACGCTTTTAGCAAAGTACACAAAGAAAGTACCGGTGTCTGGACGCAACAATAAACAAATATTATTCTACTTTTTTCTTTGTGTTTTGGTGTAAATAGATTTTTTTGTTAAACCTTCCCAGTCAGGTCTTTCCTCCTTTCTACAACCTGGGGTCCTTCAAGCGCAGTGTGAAGAGGCATCTCACAAAGCCGGCATAGCGGATGCGTAGCAGTCATGTTCATAGATATGCCACTCTAGCTTAGCATCAGGCGGAGTACGGTCATATGACGAGCTAATATAAAAAACTTATTACATTATGGTATTACATTAAAACGTGAGGTTTTAAAAAATAGAAATTACCCAAGCGACGTATATCAATAAAAAGAATAATGCGTGGTAGAAGCAAGTGATAACTCGCTACGTTGTGTTCCATAGTTTCTGTCTATCCCGTTCGGAATAGCGTAGACTGTAGACGCGCACTTATGGAAGAAGTTAACAGTGACGTCACATTCTTCCGGTAATATCGTAATATCGTTTCAAAAATTACCTTGTATTCAGTGGCGGCGCGGGGCTACCACCGACACGACCTCGCGCCTGAGGAGGCCTCGCAGAAAAGTTTAAACATGCCTAGCTAAGAAAACCTCGTTTAATTTAATCGCTGACGTCCAGGTTTAGCCTAGCGCCGCCACTGTTTTGATTTATAATTCTGAGGGCCAAGTATGAGTTTATGATTACGGTATCACAGCGTAAAGTGAGATCTTTCCTTTAACTAATCAAACGATCCATTTTTGATCGACGAGGTAAAAAAAAAACCAAATGAAGCGATCTACATACTCTACATACATACTCTACATACATACTCAGGCCTCTGTTCGTACAAAATATTATGTGCAGTACTAAAAGTAACTTTTCTCTCTCAGAATAATGTCTGTAAGTATGTAGATACTTAGTACTTTTAGGGAAACAATAAAGAAAGTATAATGGTATTATAACGTTGGCAACATATTATTTTTAAGAGTGACGGATCCATTACAATTTCCTCCGCACCCTTACGATAAAGTCGACGTAGGTAGGTATATGTAAACCATTTTGTAATTTCTCATTTCTTTGTAAAAACAGACGAGGCATTGTGATTAACTCCCATTATTGTGGTTTATGTTGACTACTTCAAAGAGATGATACTTAAACTACACCTGCTTATTTATAACAAGGAAAATGTTGAAATGCGATGATATGAACTGGGTACTTTCATTCCTACTTACCTATTTACTACGCAAATACTATGAAGCGCCCGCGACTTCTCTCTCTACATTTCACTTTCGCGTGAATGCATTGAAATTTAAAAAAAATGAGGAGGCGCCGAAGCGATGAAGAGAGACAGATAACAGTTTCAGTAATGGAGATAGAACGCGGGTGACGGTGACGATCACCGTTTTCCAAAATCTACTCCCCAGCAGCCGAGCGCGTCGATAAGAAAGTTTCGTTTTAAAATAATTAATTAAAATAGTACATCCAGGAGTTATAAATAAAACAAAATATAATCTTAAAGAAAACGATATTTGTAAATGTCAAACACAAATTTTCCTTAATAATTGAAAACGTAAATTGAATGGTATAATAACAATAGCGAGATTCAATAAAAGAAGAAATTATTGGTTTAGGTTTGACGTAATTGGGTTGTCGGCGTCTCTGACTAGAAATGCCGGAAATACCTACCGGTGACTTCAAGTGAGAAAATTCCGTAATATTTATTTATTTGAAATAAATAAAAATTAATCTTCCTGTAATTATCATTAACTATGTAAAAAAAAGTTACTTATTTTATTATCTTTAAATTTGAAAATAATTATAAACAATATATTTAGATTTCAAGGATTTAGTAGGGATTTAGGATTTTAAATTTTAAATTAGCAATTAGTAAACATGAAATTTTCGTTACACATTCTCTTAACCCACTCGTAACCGGTTTATACTCGTATTAATTTACTCTATAAATAACGTTTATTGCAAGGTTTTAAAATAAGGCATTTTTTATTTTCTTCCTATAGTTTCTAGATCGTTAAAATGAGTTTTAAAGAAAAAAAAAGTATTGCCATAATAATAATGATAATACTCTAACAAAACAAAATCATTCATGTTTTTGAGAGCGGCCGTGGTCCAGCGGTAAAACGCGTGAACTCGCGATCGATGATACCAGTGCTCAAACTTCGTTAATTCTGACTGGTACCAATGTTGCGTTGTTATATGTACTTTGGTGCCTATAGGCATTATTAAAGAGTGGTAGGCAGACTGATGATGGTTATTTGCCCAGTGTACCACCACTTTCGAATGTAACACCCGTGAAGTGACATTGTCGCGTTTCGGGAGCCGTTTGTAAGTAGCCAGGTATAATGAGAGGAGTGTGTGTCAATGAGTGCACTGTCAATCTAGATGGTGCATACTCGTCTCCTCAAGCCGGTATAGCGGAGGCGACTGCTGCCCGTAGAGGTTTCTCTATAGTATTAGTTGTTTCCGTTCACGGACCGCACTCTAGCTTTACATACGGAGTGTTGTCATATGCCGAACTACAATAAAAACTATAGAATGGAGAATAGAAGAAAGAGATAAAAACAAAGTGTGGTGCACAAACAAATGAATAAATAGAATAGAAACAAAACAAGAAAATACTTAAAAATACTTATAATAACATATTATATAAAGAAAACGTTATTAAGGAGAAGAAGAGAGTCTGCTCTTCTAATAGTGGACAGCATGGGTCAGGGAATAATTTGTATAATTTATTAATGCTTACCCAATTACAGAAGTGAAAAGGCACGGTCTGAAAGTTTTCGGTTTTGTTAAATCAGAGCTTTATTATAAGGCCTCTTCATATAATATATAATAATTTCTACTTACATCAATAAGTCGAGTTAGACCGTTTATTTTCCATTATTCAGCGCGAACTCACGATTGAGAGACCCGCCTTCAAATTTGGCATAATTCCGGCATCGTAATGTACCTAACTTTCTCATTATAATTATGTACTTTAGTCGCTCAGTGCTTATGATAAAATGAAGGAAGAATGTAGTCATATACTGGTCTATAAAAATATTAAGTACTATAAAAAATAAGCTAAATATTTATTCATAACATTGACTTTTTATTAATAAGTTTTTATCAAGAGGAAAATTTTCCTGAAGGTAATAAAGTTTGCACTTTATTGGGTTCCTTTGGTAACTCGGTTGTGGGGATTCACGTTTTCAATATCATTTTCCATTTTCTTATTAAATTATGATGAATTTTCCGTTTTGTCACTAGATGTATATCTACTTACATGAAACTTTATCAACGCTATTTTTATTTTCTAAGATACAGTTTGAATTATAGGTTTATGCGACACAAAAAGATACACATAGATGGTACCAAAATTTTACTTTGGTAATCTTTTTTAGGCATGTTTTACGAACATAATTTTCGTGTACTTAAAACAAAATTAAATTTAGCTATAAATATAAAACCACCTGCGTAGTTACATAACTTATACATAGTTTATAAATATTTTTAACCGACTTCAAAAGGAGGAGGTTATCTATTCGTCGTGTATTTTTTTTTTTTTTTTTTTTTTGTGGCGATGTTCCCTCATATCTCCGCCGTTTGTGGACCGATTTTGATGATTCTTTTTTTGTTGGATAGAGTATATGTCCGCATTGGTCCCGTTTCAATTTGAAGAAAATATTCCGTCTCTAAGGGTGGAAAATTAGGGGATGTTGCGCTGTTTGTGAACCGATTTCGATGATTTTTCTTTTGTTGGATAAAGTATGTCTCGTAATTGGTCAATTTTAAATTTGAAGAAAATATTCCACCTTTAAGGGTGGAAAATTAGGGGATGTTTCGCCGTTTGTGAACCGATTTTGATGAATCTTTTTTTGTTTGATAAAGTACGTCTCGGGATTGGTCCCATTTAAGGAATAAAATATTCCACCTTTAAGGGTGGAAAATTAGGGGATATTTTGCCATTAGTCAACCGATTTTGATGATTCTTTTTTTGTTTGATAAAGTACGTCTCGGGATTGGTCCCATTAAAGGAATAAAATATTCCACCTTTAAGGGTGGAAAATTAGGGGATATTTCGCCATTAGTCAACCGATTTTGATGATTCTTTTTTTGTTTGATAAAGTACGTCTCGGGATTGGTCCCATTTAAGGAATAAAATATTCCACCTTTAAGGGTGGAAAATTAGGGGATATTTCGCCATTAGTCAACCGATTTTGATGATTCTTTTTTTGTTTGATAAAGTACGTCTCGGGATTGGTCCCATTTAAGGAATAAAATATTCCACCTTTAAGGGTGGAAAATTAGGGGATATTTCGCCATGAGTGAACCGATTTTGATGATTCTTTTTTTGTTTGATAAAGTACGTCTCGGGATTGGTCCCATTTAAGGAATACAATATTCCATCTCTAAGGGTGGAAAATTAGGGGATGTTTCGATTGATTTTAATGATTCATTTTTTATCGGATAGGATTCGAGAGTGTCTGTCTATAAGCCCGCTACTCATCACATTTTATTTGAACAGCGCGTTTAGAATGTTATCCATACAATCAATCTACAGTTACCACAAAAAATTACAAAATAAAAACATTTCTGAAAAAAATTGAACCGACTTCTAAATAAAACACAAGGCACTAAAAAGTAAAAAAATAATTTTAATTGAGAGTACATACACACAATTTAATAACCATAAACATGAATAGATGCCTATTATTATTTACACATTAATTATCTACATATTATTTAGCATATATCTGAAGTCGGTGCCAACCTAATATGAAACTCCGCATCGCTTTACCTAGGTACATTACCAATCATAAAACATGTTTCAAATGCATGCACCGACTTCAGATATATGCTAAATAATATGTAGATAATTAATGTGTAAATAATAATAGGCATCTATTCATGTTTATGGTTATTAAATTGTGTGTATGTACTCTCAATTAAAATTATTTTTTTACTTTTTAGTGCCTTGTGTTTTATTTAGAAGTCGGTTCAATTTTTTTCAGAAATGTTTTTATTTTATATTCTTTTGTCTACGAAATATCATACAAATCTAATATTAAAGCATTCGGAATACTATTTTTAATTCAAAACGTGATCTTCACGAAGCATGCGCTTGGAAGAGGGGAAAAAGTACAAAACATAAATGTAGGTCTCAGGTATTATTAAAGAAAGCTTTGCTCTAGAAACCTATTCCAAGAACTAATTTAAAGAATTTTGTTTAGATGAAAAATTATTACTTATTCGTATATTTATTCATCTTCAAGCGGTGCGTGAAAAAGCACCTTCTGAAGCCAGCATAGTGTTGACGACTGGGGCCACCGTGCAAGTGGCTCTCCAGTCGTCAGTGCTCTTGGACCGTCATTGTGCTTCACATCAAGCTAATCGAGATCACGTGTCATCAAAAACTTAATGCGGCGACTTATTCAAAAATATTTAAACATTATTTCAAGCAGTTACAGTTTAAAGTAATTACTACTTAAGCAAGAGAGCGCCGCAATTCGTAGATATCGCTTTCGGGACGACCAACCGAACTTTTAGGTAAATTACTAAATGAGAAAAGTTTGATTTGAAAATTAGGTTGGAAGCACTTCAATACGGACGCACCGTAAGAGTTAATTAATAATATGTAAATCGGTCTGTTTCTTATCGATTTGTTAAGTTAATATTATGGATATAATTCTGAGAATGGTAAGCAGACTGATGATGGTTATTAGCCCAGTCTGCCGTTCTGGGGTAGTACCACCACTTTCGAATGTGACGAAACATCCGTGAAGTGACTTTGTCGCGTTTCGGGAATAGTTTGAAAGTAGCCAGGTATAGCGAGAGGAGTGTGCACTGTCAATAGATGGTACATGTTCGTCTCCTCAAGCCGGCATAGTGGAGGCGACTGCTGCCTGTAGAGATTTCTCTGTAGTAGCAGTTGTATCCATTCATGGACCGCACTCTAGCTTTACATCAGGCGGAGTGTTGTTACATGCCGAGCTACAAAGATAAAATAAAAACAATAACAAAAATATATACATATATATGTATATTCCGATCACAAATCAACCTTGCATTTGATGCACTCAGTACGTGAAAGTCCTGTGCAAACGCAGACAGGTTTTTGAATAATTTTATGTGAACATAAATGTAGACAATTGGCAACAATATGCATTTAGAGGTAAATTTAATTTTTAACAAAGCACGCGAATATTAAGTATTTTGTCTGGCCTAAATCAATAAAAACTTTTTAAACCCTGATAAATGATGCAATAAAACACGTAAATCGAGTAGTTTCATATTTTACAGCGCAACAGTAAAATATTTATCACACTATCGAACCAATGATTTACATTTTATGGCATTAAATATTCCATATACACCAAACTACGCAAACTTTTAAAATATACCCGTTAATTCCAGGCTTCCGATTGCAATTTTATTTTTGTAGTGCGGCATATGACAACACTCCTGGTGTTGAAACTAGAGTGCGGTCCATGAACGAAAATAACTGCTACTACAGACAAAAAAGTGAGATTTTTAAAAATCATAAGTTAATTTATTTTTCCTAGTATCCAAATGAAACCTTCAAATTTAATAAACTAAATTAGCCTGGGAAGTTGCAAACCAGCTGAAATGTTATTTAATCTATTTCGACGCGAACCGTTCACCGACGCGATACTTAATTTCTGAACAGAAAATTACTACAAAAATAGTTTAAGACTTAAAATTATATTCCAGTAATTTCTACAGCGTAAACGTACCTACCTATAATGAAGTCAATAATGATGAATCATTTTCCAGCCAAGTTTTAATAAAGATTCCAACACTGCTGAAAAGACCAAGTATAAGTTTAAATTTACGTTGTCACGGCGTAAAGCGAGAACTCCCCACCAACCAGACAATAGTATTTTGGCCGCCGAGGTTAAAATATCATATGAAAATTATAATTCCTGTTAGTGAATTCCTCGGAATGAGAGCGTAAACGTAAACCTCAGAAAACTAAAGAACACCTTGAAAAAAGGGAAATATAACTGAAGACTTAAGCTGCATGGGTGATCCCTTTGCCCTAAATAAAGCAAATAACAACATAATAATAAAACAAATTAATTTCCATAAGTCTAAGTTTATTTGTATCCAAACAATTATCCTTATACAAACTTAATCTTAGATAAAGAAACGTAATTAAGTTTATTTAAATATCCAATGTCAGCTGTATTAAGACATACATGAAAAACTTATAACTAACTCAATAAAACAAAAATGCACGCGTCATTGTGCTACTTCTAAAAAGAAAAAAATATTTCACTGCGTTTTGATGCAAGTTAAAAATTAAGTACCGGCGCACATCGGGGCCAAAACAAACAAAACTCTGGCGAATAAAATCATAAACTCATTTTAAAAATATATTTACACACTTTGGCGTAACAAAACTAGAAAAAATAATCCAGAATATTCACAAAATTAAGGCCACAACATACTTAGATAAAAAAAAACTGATGAATGCCAATATTTAGTTGGTTTTTCAATCAATAATCAGGATTTATATCGTAGTTATTTATTTTAAAACATAATTTTCAATTTGTGATGATTTGAGCGTTTTTAAGCTTGTTTTGTTTGTGAATTTAGAAACATTTAACGATTTAGGGCCGGTGATTCAATTCTTCAAATAGGATTTAATAATAGTCGGATCTTAATCTGTAATTGTCCACTCAAAAATCAACTATGATATTTAGAACTTGATTGAAGTTACCGGCCCTTGTTAAAAAAAAACTGCCGTGGCGTCTCGTGCTTTGTGGGTACAATATGTAAAAGATATAAAACCAATTTTCTCAATAAATTATCACAGATTTGTGTTAGCCCCTATGTGTTAACCATTCACAGAGCAGGTTACGCCAAAGTTCACATAACCTATTCGAGATTTTGTCAAATAAAACTCTATGATGGATTCAGGCGATGATCAAATACTTCACGATACGTGCGGCTTGAGATAATAACCACAATACTGCACTGCAACTGCTACTGGTCTGAAATTGTTTCATTAATTAATAATACTTGTATGAAAAATATCTAATTTAAAAAAAGAGTTAATAGGCGAGATTAGCTTAGAAGTTGTCTCACAGGTGTTAAGCCGGCATAGCGGAAGTGACTGCTAGATGCAGACATTTGTGTGAGTAGTGGCAATTCACAGACCATAGTTTAACTTAACATCAGAAGTGTGTTGTCACATGCCAGGCCGCTAAAGACTAATAATTTACGATTATGGATATATTTAATATTCAATAATTACACGTCTGTCATCTTAAAGAGTATGCAGATAACTCACAGAAAATAAACCTATGTGTCACTCTTCCATAGTTTAATAGTTTTGTCATTCTCAAGTGCGGCCGAGGCGATGATATTCTCAGTTGGATGGCAAGCCGTACACAAAACAGTGTCTGTATGTCCTGATAGTCGTTGAACAATCTCTTTTGATTGCAAGTTCCAAATATATACTAAGTTGTCTTCTGATCCAGATACTATCCACTAAAACAAACAAAATTAAAATTAGTAATATTTGCCTGTTCAAAGCGTACTGTACTTTGGTACTGAGCGACCAAAGTACATATAACATGGTTACATCAGTACTGGTCAGAATTTGGCGAGGTTTGAACACAGACCTCACCGGTTGTGTGGTCTGGCCTCCTCCGCTAGACCACACTCTAGACAGGCACTATTATTTAATGTAACTATAAATAATTGTCTGAAAAATCTAACCTTTCCACCAGTAACACTAAAGTTAGCAAAAATGCAATATTTCTCATTTTTATGTCCAGTGTATGTTTTGAGGCATTTCCCTCTACTATAATCCCATAGTTTTAGTGTGTTATCTAATGTCGCTGCGAGTATATATTTGCCATTTGGTGAAAACTTAACAAAAGACACTGGAGGGTTGTCATCATCAATAAGTGTTTTTAGGCATTGTCCTGTTGCGGTGTCCCAAATTCGACTGCAAGAGAAAATATTATATCAATCCAAGACAAAAAATTTTAACACAAATTTGTCATTATATGAACAATTTCATTAATAAGAAACTAATATTGCTTATGCGTTTTAAATAACAAACTTACCATAAACCATCGTAGCTTGAGGATACAATTAAACTGCCATCTCTATTAAAATGAACAGCCGACACTGGGTCCGAATGCGCTGGCAGAGTTTTTAAACATTTGCCTAAAAGAAATACAAAATATGTAATGTAACTAATACAGTATAGCTATATGTACAGATAGATTATAGCCATATGGCGAAAACAAATAAAAATTACAATGTAAAATATTCACTAAAATCACCTAATTGCTAAGGTCTAATAAAAACAAATAAATTACCTGTCCTGACATCCCATATCCTAACACTCTCGTCAAAACTACCAGAGACAATAAGATTGCTTTGTGGGTTAAAGTTGCAGCAGAACACATAATTGCTATGGCCTTTGAGTGTCTTCAAACATTTGCCGGAACTTAATTCCCATACCTAAAATAAATGTTTGTAAAACATAATGTGTGGCATGCAGTCTTTCATCCTGGGGTGGTACTACCACTTTCAAGTATAGTGACCTAGTCAAATTTCGGGATCAGGAAGGTAGCTAGGTTCCTCAAGCCAGTGTAGCACAGACAATTACTGTTGGACATTTTTGATCAAATATTTGACAACCTACACATTTCTTTTACTAGTTCATTTAGCAAGGTGAAACAATTTATTCAAAATATTTAATTTTTTTTATTTATTTAAAATGCAAATTAGTTTAATAGATAATAAAAATAAAATAGGTAATAAAACTCAAAGAATAATAAAAAAAATATTCCATAATATAGTATCCACTAATATATACAACTAGATGTGCAATAACGCTCCCAATGCGACGTGAGGGAAAACATGGCCACAGTCACGTTTGGGTTCTCTGTCAGTTAGTATTCGACTTGACGGCAACATTGTCAAATCATTTGAACGGGGAACATACGGTTTTTTTATGTCAGATGTATCCTCCTCTAGATATATCTCTATGTTGTTATCATTTATATTAATACAAATTATAGCAGTCTTTATGTTAGAAATATAAGAATTAAAAAAAACTGCTGTCAATTCTTTCATAATATGGTGCAACATAAACATATTAAATTAGCATACATTGCAAAAGTATAAATAAGGGTCAAGCTATTAGCTATTCCAACATCATTTAAAGCATTACGTAATTCAATTTTATATTTTTATGAAGAAAAAAAAACATTTGTATACAGGGTATTTTTTTTAACTGGGACAGTATGGGGAAATCCGAAACCACCTTCTGCTGCTCCGATTTTATTCTTCCGTTACAATGATGAATTTTTGACCAAAATGACTCATTTTCATGGACAACTCAAGCTTGACCAGAAAAATTACTAAGCCTGTTTTCATAAAAAAAAAAATGGTTCCTAAGACAGTTTCCCTGTATCTACTGTGGTTTCGGATATCCCCATACTGTTCCAGTTAAAAAAATTATCCTGTATAATATGAAGATCATTCTAATAATCTGGGCTGCCGTATGTAAAAAAAAACTGGACCGGCAAAAACTTTTTTAAATTGACAACACAACAATTATAAAAGTTTTTCTGGACTATGGTAAAGATTTTCTAAGTTATCGACCCCACCAAAATTACTTGTATAAATCATTAATAATTACGATAAAAATAAAATCCATGGTAATTCCCCAAATCTAATGTTACAGAGGTTCATTGAACTAAATCTTGATGAGAGAAAGTGTCAAGTTTTATTTTGTTATCAGTTACTTTTATAACGTAAACATGTGTTATCTACAGTTACTGTTACATATATGTATAACTATTAACATAGAACATATTTTTGATAAGGAGCTTTCCCACAACGCATTATCTAAGATTTTACACATCTTTTAATATATTATAAAATAATAATTAACAGAAATAATAAATACTAACATAGTAATTTAAATAATTAGGAGAATATTTTAAGTGGATAAGAAGTCTGTTCAGGTGGTTCCATCATCTTCTAGTAGGGAGATAGGGAGAGAGAGAAAGAGAGAAGTTTCTGGTGCTCTAGTCTGATATCTATCCTAGCAACTTAGTGAAATTATTTACCTTTAATGTTTTGTCATCACTTGCGCTGACAATCAATCTGCTGTCCGAAGACCATGCAACATCACTAATTCCCATTTTATGTCCAGAAATAGTTTTCTCAAATTTTCCATCATAAGCCCCCCACACTTTGATGAGTTTATCAGCAGCTAAAAGATAATATAAAAACTTTTAGAAATTTGAGCTTCAATTCATTTAAATTTAAGGAAAAGTTTCATGTTTATTAGTGTAAATAACTTCCACAAACACAACATTCTGAAAGTGGGACAAATTATTGTTAGCTGATCTTTGCAAATATTTTAGTGGCCTCTCTTGGTATGTTACGATAAGACAAAAAAACTCAGAATTAAATAAATACAATCTATATAGTACACTAATGTAGATCATGGACACAAATATTACTAGTGGAAACTTACAGAAAAAAGTTAATAGATTTCATACTCACATGAACTAGCCAACCATTCACCATTTGGACTGAATTTTACAGATGATACCGCCTTCGTGTGACCAGCGAGGGTAAATTTAAGAGTGTAGTTCGGTTTCTGTAACGCAAATACGAATTAAGCGGCGAAACGCACGTGTTGTTAACAAAGTTATATAAACATGTGCGCATGGTGTACATAGCAGATCTGACGCAAAGATGCGCAATATCGTACTTACCGCAACCGAAGATTTGTTTGATTGTGGTATACTTTGAGACAATGAATTCGGACCGGTGAGATTAGAGGAGGAACCTCCGTGATTCTGATGCGCAGGATGGCCCGGCCCGGGTCCAAGCGGCACCATGTTTCAATATTGTTGACGTCCCTATTTAGTTTGTCACCCAAAACAATCACAAAAATACACTGAACAACAATCCCAAGGTTTATAACAAATATTTACGTCGCACAAACACTTATAAACTGGAGAGAATTTACTATTTTTAACATAAAACTTCAAAGAATAATCCAAAAGAAAGCGTCTCGATGCGTGCATATTTCGCGAAGTCAGAAATGCCAACATAAAAATTTAAATTCCCTCCAGAATGATTACGTCATAATGATTGTCTATGAATTTCACACTATTTATAGAAATATTTTTCATAATAATAGGATACTTTAACTTTATTAGAAGTAACACATATAAATAAATAATAATAATATGTATTTAGTGTTTACAAAAATAAAATAGCACTATATTTTTTACGTAGCATTGGAATAAAGTTCACTAATTTGACCCTTTGACATTTACAAGGTTAAATTTGACAGTTTTAAAATCGATAAGTTCATGGGTGGAGTTGCCGAAAACTTGGCGGATTTTCGAGTTATTTACAACAATGGCACTTAGCAAACTTAGCATCGATGCTCTAAACTTAGGCGGAAAGCGTGTGTTGATGAGGTATGTATTTTATTATGCGGCATAGTTTATAATCAAAGTAAAACACTGCTTATTTGTATTTCAGAGTGGATTTCAATGTTCCTTTAAAAGAAGGAAAGATTACAAACAATCAGCGCATTGTAGCTGCTCTAGATTCAGTTAAATATGCCTTGGACAAGAAAGCTAAATCTGTTGTCCTTATGTCTCATTTGGGGAGACCAGATGGACAACCAAACCTAAAATACACATTAAAACCTGTGGCTGAAGAACTTAAAAGTCTACTTAACCGGTAACTATACAAATGTAAATATTTGTTCGTATCCCGATCACTCAAACCTCTGAACGAATGTTATGAAATTTAGCAAACCTCTATAGCAGGATTTCTTAACCTTTGCCGTGGTCTAGCGGTAAGACGCATGAACTCACAATCGATGAGTCCCTCGGAGTCCTTCGAACCTTGCTAAAGATCTGACCGGTACCAATGTAACTTTATTATATGTACTTTGGTCACTCAGTGCCTATAGGAACTATTAAAGAGTGGCAAGCAGGCTGATGATGATTATTTGCCCAATCTGCCGTCCTCGGGCAATACCACCACTTTCGAATGTAACACCCATGAAGTGACCTTCTCGCGTTTTGGGACCAGTTTGAAAGTAGCCAGGTAAGTAAAGGTGTGTTAAATTCATTTTCTATGTAGTATATTTACACACAGTATCCTTGAAAGTTGCTAATTATTCTGTCTATTAAGACTTAAAACTAAATCTAAACATGTTTTTTTTTTCTCTAGTGATGTAACATTCCTATCAGACTGTGTTGGTGCTGAAGTCGAAGCAGCTTGCGCTGATCCTCCAGATGGTTCCCTGATACTCCTCGAGAATGTCAGGTTCCACATTGAGGAGGAAGGCAAGGGTATAGATGCGTCTGGAGCTAAGATCAAGGCAGACCCTGAGAAAGTGAAAGCCTTCCGCGCAAGCCTAAGGAAACTGGGTGATATCTATATTAATGATGCTTTTGGTAATTTATTTTTTTGATTACTCTGAGTTGTTGATAACTGAGGATTTAAAAAAATTGTCTGTGTTTGTGTGTCTATTGTTTGAATTATTAAAGAGTAGTAAGCGTAAAAGTAGCTGGGTATAATGAAGAGTGCGAACCTGGACAGTAGCAAGCTTAACATCAGGAACAAGTTTTAATGAACTATTATGTCTGTACTTTGATCTATACTTATACAAACACTGACTCACGATGGGCATATTATGTAAATTATTTGTAAAAAGTACAGGCACGTTTCTATTTACTTATGTTTTAGGTACTGCCCACAGAGCTCACAGCTCAATGATGGGTGAAGGTTTTGAACAAAGAGCCAGTGGCTTCTTGTTAAAGAAGGAATTACAATACTTTGCTAAAGCTCTACATGAACCAGAAAGGTAAGTCTAGTAGATTTACAAACATTTAGAGCATCGTTTCTCAAGCGGGGGTCGAGTTTGTTTTTAGAGGGGGTCTGTTGAAAAATAATAAATACAAACTACATATAGGTACAAAACGTAGTGTTATAAAACTAAATATTAAGATGTAATAAATAATATGAAAAAATAAACTTATAGCTTACTTTATTTCAATGTACATCTTCTATAATATAAAAATGAATCGCTAAATATGTTGCTAAGCGCAATTCTCGAGAGCAGCTGAACCGATTTCGCTAATTCTTTTTTTAGAATATTCCTTGAAGTAAAAGGATGGTTCTTACAAAGAGAAAAATTTTAAAAATTGCCTAAAAAGTCTAAAAAGTACACTTTTCTATACTCCCATACAAAAGATTCGTAATAATACTTAAAAGTCAATTTGAACTTTAATACCATACCATAAAGTTTAAGTGTTAGTGGAGAGGTTCCGGGAAGGAAAAACAATTGAGTGACGTGAAGTATTAAAAAAAAATAAAAATTTTAAAGAATAGACCGTTAGGCGGTACGAAGTTCGCCGGGTCAGCTAGTCTTATTATAATTTTATAGTGACGGGGTCGCAAGACTTTTTATTTTACTTTTTGGCTTTTTCGTGGGTCGCGACATAAAAATAATTGAGAAACGATGATTTAGAGTACACACAAATGCTAATTTGAAAGATGACCATTTTGGTTGCTGTGAGGTCAGTTTAAATTATTAAACACAATAGTAGCCCACACTTGTCATATGTTCTCATAAGACCAAGTAGCAAAAGCGTTTCTTTCAAGCGTTCTTTTTGATTATACATTTATTTGGAGCAGTCGCTTTATTGCATATATATTAAAATTGAGAATATATCGACATTTCACTACATATTTCACGATTCTAAGCAAAGACAGGGCTGCTTTTTAACCATATATATATTTTTCCTCAGACCGTTCCTTGCTATCCTTGGAGGTGCTAAAGTAGCAGACAAAATCCAACTTATTGAAAACTTGCTCGATAAAGTTAATGAAATAATCATCGGAGGAGGCATGGCTTATACATTCTTGAAAGAATCTAAGGGGATGCCTGTGAGTTCATTGTTACAATACAAAAAAATATATATACTAGACAATCAGGCGGAGTGTTGTCACATGCCGAGCTACAATAAAAAAATAAAAAAATCAGAGAATAAAATTAAAGAAAACTCAAGCAATATTACTGAAGTCTAAAGAGGTTGCATGTGTAATGATGCTTTGAATAAAACATCAAATAAATAATTTCCTTCTTATCAATATTAATAATATTTGAGCATTTAGCTGTTATTATCACTACTTGCGCGTTATGACCTCATTTCTGATTTAATAATAACAAACTTGTTGTTTTCAGATTGGTAACTCACTCTTTGATTCCGAGGGCGCCAAAATTGTGACGAAGCTTCTAGAAAAAGCCGCCAAAAATTTTGTCAAAGTTCATTTACCTGTGGACTTTATTACAGCTGATAAATTTGATGAGAATGCTGAGGTATTTTATAGTTAATTATGCAAAAAGGGTATAATCATTATCGCACAATGGTTAAGTTAGACAAAACTATAAAATTAGTTGTATTATACTAAAATTTATAAAACATTATCATAACAAGGATTTTTGTATTTGAGTTGTATTTTTTTTATTAAAATTTTTAACCTGTCGGAACTTTCAATATATTTGACTACTCGAGCGTATTAGGAAGGCCGATGATGGTTTTTAGCCCAGTTTGCTATAATGGGCTACCCCAGGACCGTGTAACACCCGTGAAGTAATCTCGTTGCATGTTGGTATCAGCTTGAATGTGACCAGGTATTACGTTACGAGTATGCAACCTGAACGGTGCACGTTCGTCGTTTCGAGCTGGCATAGCGGAGGCGACTGCAACCTACTGAAATTTATCTGTAGTGGCAGTTGTTTCCGTTCATGAACTGCACTCTCGCTTAACACCCCGGGTGGAATGTGATGAAAACGGGAAATATCTGCATAATGAAAATTTATTTATTTATTTAAAAACTATACATTTTATTTATTTTTAGATGTATTTTATTTACAGGCAAGTACAGCAACATCGGAAACTGGCATTCCTGATGGCTGGATGGGTCTCGATGTCGGGCCTAAGTCTAGGGAGATGTTTGCCGAAATAATTGCAAGAGCAAAAGTTATTGTTTGGAATGGGTATGTTTTAATCTATAAATATTTGGACTTTGTATTTAATGTAATAAATTAATTTTTTTTTAAATTAAAGGCCGTGTTACTTATCTAGATTTATTGGAAATATTAGACTAGCTATTGTCCGTAACTTCGTCCGCACGAAAAACTCATCCATACTAATTATTATTTATTTTTTTATGACAGGCCTGCTGGAGTATTCGAATTCGAGAAATTCGCCAAAGGAACTAAAGCTATCATGGATAGTGTTGTAAACGCTACTAAGAATGGAACGACTACAATTATTGGTGTGTTATTATTATTTTTCGTTTTGTGATTTGTTAAAATATTAATTGATAGAAATATTTTATTTGACATTGGCAAGTTATTTAGTACTTTTCATTAAATTCTAAATTCTTATGTTTATGTTCTAGGGGGTGGTGACACTGCTACTTGTTGTGCTAAATGGCAGACCGAAGATAAAGTATCTCATGTTTCCACTGGAGGAGGCGCTTCTCTTGAGCTGTTGGAAGGTGAGTAAAATTTAAAATAAATCTAAGAAAAAATTGCACGCTTAACGGAGGACGCGGGTTCGATCCCAATCCAGCTCAGAAAAAAACAGGCTCAACTGCCATTTACCTAAAAATTTGATTTAAAATGTTTTTTTTTTGTTTTATTCCAGGTAAAGTGCTTCCAGGAGTAGCAGCATTGTCAGACGCCTAAATTGTTAGTACATAGTTCAAAACATGTGCTGTTTATCTCAAGTTTAATGTAGAATGTTGATAAAAAAAATTAGAAATAAGTTTAATTTATTTAATACTATTATTTGTAGTCGTTAAATAGCCGTGCATCGTGATTTATTAATGTTTATAATAAATAATTATTGTTTTAATAAATAAAAATTTTGAATCTGAATTTGTTTATTTTTTTTATTTTCACAATGTTTAGTAGCGGGATTAATAAAAAGGTTCTCTAAAGTCAGTATGGTAATGGATGAGTCCTTGAAGACCTAGGCTTTTTCCGGGGATATATGGGGTTTGACGTTTCAGGTGCTGACGTCATTGTTTGAGATGTCAAATCCCATGCTTCTCGCATTTCGCGAAAGTGCTGGCTGGACCCCTAAATAAGTGAACAATCGTGCAATACTTGTTAATGTTTTGTTATGTAATATTAAGATTAATACTAGAATAAGTTTATTAATACTAACAAGTTTAATTTTAGTTTCTATCTAATCTAATTTTGTACGTCAAGCAATTTCAATTTTTTTTTAAAAGCTCATAGAACGAATCTATTTATACTTTTGAGCTTTATAAAATTCTATAAATCTATATAAGACGAAGGATTTATTAGTGGGCTTTTGGAGACAATCATGTCTCAAAGGATCCACTAGTAAGTAGATCTTTGTCTGATGTAAAGCTAGAGTGTGGTCCATGAGTGGAAACAACTGCCGGCTTGAGGAGTCGAGCATGTACCATCTAGATTGACAGTGTATACTGCTTTCGTTATACCTGGCTACTTTTATCATAATAAAAAATCTAGCATTTACAATGCCATAAATTTATATAAATAAGCTATTTTCGCATAAGTAGTTTAAATTATGCATTATATTTACTAATCGTGTAAAATTAACAATTAACACGTTCTAATAAGAATATAGCCTAAATAACTTTACTGATTCTTGTTAAACTAGACAAGTTTAGTGTTATGCAAGTCGATGTTACAAGCGTAGGTCAACGATGAGATTTATCGTTTAATACCAGTTTTAATCATTACTTAATCAAGCTGATTTAATAGAATATTTATTAAATTATAAATCTAAACTTTAGGGACCCAAAAACACACAAAAAAATCATCAGTAGGTCCAGCCGTTTAGGCGGAGTTCTGTGATATACGCACATACTCCGCCTAATGTTAAAAAAACTGCTATCAGTGTATAAAATGTCACCTTCGACAACCTAATTAATGGATGCACTCTTGCACTAAGTTGACAAAATGAGGAAGTTATACCATGAGCGTTAACCCCGGAACGCAAGTAGGTCAGTACTACCACTCTTTAAGTTTCCACTAATTTGTTTATTTTTCTGTATTAAAATAAATATAAAAAAAAAATCTCTATTTAGTAAACATAATTTTTACAGTTACATCGGTTGAGGACCCCGTACTAGACTATAGTCTGTATTACGGGTGTCCTCACACTTTCCTAATACACTGTATGTGTATTAATTGAATTGTATTGTACAATGAATGATCTTACAGACCACGAATGCATCTTGTTATTCTGTTATTGCGTGGCATATAAATTCCACTTGGTAATATTTTTTTTCAGGCGTAGGACTTCCACGAACATCAGACTTAGTTTCAAATTTGCTTACCCTAATATAAAATCAACTTAAATCTAATGTTTACATGTTACGCCTGCACATCGCTAAACTTTGAGTAAATAAACTTTGACGCTGTTTATTTAATCAATTTACGTCCCTAACGCCTAAATATCTACGCCGAACCCCTATGTTTACATTTCGGTTCATAAAGATCCCCATTTAAACTTTGATTGCCATTTGCAAACATCACTTATCTAACAAAACGTTACGCTATCGATTAAGGCGGTATTCCCGCGCAAGCGTTTTCTGCATCCAAATTAATCCACCCTTGAATGCAACATTGTTACGCTATTACAATCGTTACGATGTAAATAATTTCGAAATTCGTCAAATTATTTCATACTCGTAAATGAGAATAGACGCCCAGATATTTTCCCACATTTATTTTATGTATCATAAAACGTTATTTGGGTAAATTCGATTGAACGGAATACGAAATCCATTATGCAAATAAAGACATCAAAATGAATAGATATTATTTAAATATAACTTTATTTTAAATTGTTTATACCTAAATTTACCATCATTATATTGCTAAAAAAATAGATAAAATTTGGTATTAACTTCTTAGAACAACTGGTTTTTGTATTTCTGTTTAATAATAAACAAAACAATAATATGCTTAAATAAAAAATAAAAATAGTAATTGCAGTAGAAAAATAAACGCTATATAAATATTTCAACCGATCAGTTGGAAGAATCGCCGAATAAAGAATAGAACAAGAGCATTTTTTACGCGGTCACGTGAAGCGCCAACTGCTGTGTTCAGAGCATCCGTACGCAAATTAGAGATCGCGGATTCAAGCCCACCTCAATTCCGGATGTTATGTGCTCGTTAACTTTTTTCTGCTGAAACATTATAATTTAATACTATTTAAGTGAAATGAAAGAATAAGGTAGAATGTGGTAAGATGGATGAAACATTACTGAATGACAAAACGATCGTAATTAGGTCTTAATTATTAATTATACACCATGAAATTGAGCAATAAAATCGAATAGAAATAGTGATAAATTAGAAGGCAACAGCTGTTAGTCGTCACTGCCTCCGTTATGATGAACTCTGTTCTACTTGGCAATTGAACGCGCATGCTCTATGCACCCTCTAGACTCACCCTCTAAAGTTCCATTCCACAAAATAGGTGTCTAGAGTCCCTTAGTAACATGTAAGTGGCGGTCACAAACGGTCGCCGGGTCGCCGGCCGACAATGAAAATGGGCGCATCAAGTTTTCAATGAAAATATCCTCTCAAAAGATTTGTAGTTGAAAAAACTAGATAGTTGTTGAAACTTTTACGTCAATTGTTGTTTTGTATATCGATTTATGGTAGTATGAATGTTGTTTAGGTAATTTTTTATAGGGGTGAGTTATTTTGAAAGCCATGCTTTATCCACGCACAATGTGTTTTTGTTTGTTTTGCTTGATTTTTATTTATATTAAAACACCTATCACACATTAATTTTTCTAAGTAAAAATAACCCTTCTGCCGCCTTTCTAGAATAACATTTTTATTGTCAAGCTTTTTGCCTTGGTATACTTTATTTTATAATATTAATAAGTATTTAAGGATAATAATTAATGATTATTGATTTTGCTTTTATTTGAGTTCGGCTAAAGCTATAGTGTAAGCGTACCCACGCGTAGGTTGCTGCTACGCATTGACAATTAATTAAATACCCATTTAACTAGTAAATTATATATTTCTACTTTGTTATTACGAGTATGTTTTTATAGTAGCTCGGAATGTGCCTACAATCCAAGTCTTAAACGAGAGCGGAGACAACTGTTACCACAGAGAAATATGCATGCAGCAGTCGCCTCCGCTATGGCCAGATTGGGGTGACGAATGTGCACTGTCTAGGTTTACAGTGCACTCTTTATGTTATACCCAATCTGCACCTGAAACACAACTAAATGGTTGGCATTTCACAGGCGATAGACTGGGTTATGGGCTAACAATCATTAGTCTGTCTACGTAATGAGCGGCCGTAGTCTAGCAGATCCATGAGACTCGTGTTCAAACCTCGTTAAATTCTGACCGGTACCAATGTAACTATGTTATACCTATGTACTTTGGTCGTTCAGCGCCTGCAACAGGAGCACTAGCTTAACACAGGCATTAAATACCAAATTATATAAAGAACAAAAGTATGAGTATAAGTGAAATATATTTTGTACTTGACTGTACTTTCGCTTCGTGTATTGTGTACTATTGAATTACGAATCCATTTTCATAGTAATTTCCCAATCCCTTTAATGCCTTGAAAAGGATCTACAAATACACTTTGAAAACAGGATTTATGTTTATCTTAATTCTGTGGGAGTACAATGTAATTGTACATTAACAACCTCCGAACTTTGGGTAGGTTCACCCTTTCACGCCCACTTCATGATCTTTTCAAGAACTCATTTCTAATCTATTTTTAGCATTTTCAATGTTACATTTGTTGTATTATTATATTATAATGTATATTAAATACAAATTGAATAAAGAAAAACATTAAGTCGCACACAACTGTAGATCTGCGGGCTGAGGAGGATTAATGTATCTAGAGGAATTAAAAGCTTTTTTTTTTATTGTAGCTCGGCATGTGACAACACTCCGCCTCATGTAAAGCTAGAGTGCAGTCCATGAATGGATGCAACTGCTACTACAGAGAAATCTCTACAAGCAGCAGTCGCCTCCACTATGCCAGTTTAAAGAGACGAGCATGTACCATCCAGATTGACAGTGCACACTCATCTCGTTATACCTGGCTACTTTCAAACTATTCCCGAAACGCGACATGGTGTGGTCGCGTGTTACATTAGAAAGTGGTGGACTACCCCAGGACGGCAGACATAACCATCATCAGTTTGCCTACCACTCTTTAACAATTTCTTTTTTAACAGTAACTTTCACATTTTAACAGTTTTAAAGACTATTTCTAACCGCTTAGTATAAAACATGTTTATAAGTTCGACGTTTTATATTAACTTTTGAAATATACAAACACACGCGTAAGATGAATACGTGCTTTATTATGCAACTAATTCAATTTTTTTATTATCTTATTTTAGAGCGGCTTACTCTCATGGAGGCATAACAATTGTATTGTATTACTCTAATAATCGCAGCGATAATTAATTAAGTAATAAATTATTTAACGGCCTGTAGTATGAAATAAATAAATGGGAATGATCGTCTTGGGGTAGTACTACACTCAGAGTAGTTTATACTGGAAAGGTACGAAGAAAGAAAGGTATCACTTTCGAAGTGATTTAGTCGCGTATCGGAAACAGCTTGGAAGTAGCCATAGTGGAAGCAGCTACTGCCTGTACACGTTGATATGTGGGAGCAAGTTGGTAGTCTCGCTTAATATGTCTCTACCTCTAAAAAAATAAATATTTATTAGATGCTTTTGTTGAGTTATTAAATAGAGATAATTTATTATAAGTACTGTTAATTATTTCAGATTAAATAATTAAAAATGCCAGATTACATATGGTTGTTATTGGCTGCGCTCTTTGGAGCTATTTCGGCGCTCGCTATCCCCGTTGCTCTGTTCATCTATATCCTCAAGCCTTTTGAAATCAAGTCTAAAAATGAAGAGGATTTTACCTTACCCATTACTTTACCGCCGGTAAGAGAAACTTTTACATAAGTTCATATACAGGTTGTATTAAGAAGGGAGGAGCATCGTGGCAGGGCGAACAGAAGCCTATCTATATATATGTATATATCGATTTAATAAAATATAACCCCAATCTATGTAAGAATATGTTCAGCGATATTCATTCAATGGTTCTCCGGTTCAAATTATTCCGGTTTTTCATTAATACCTGAATAACTTTTAAACCTCTCTACACATTTATATATTTATTTTTTGTTATTTACAAGCTAAACCTTGTTGCTTTTTTGTAATAATTTTTTGAATACCTGTTGTAATAGCGAAACAATACCTTCGATTTTAAATTGTTAGTAAAAAGTAAGTAAAATGTAACGTAAGTCGAACCTGAAAAATTATTATTCTTTCTTGTGATACAAACAAATCAATTAATAGGAGCTTCCTAAATAAATCTATTATTCAATATAATATAGAACTTAAACATTTAGCTTTAGTTAATGGGTTAACCAACGCCGACTTTAACGTGAAAGTTTAATGAAGATACGCTATTAATTTAGAAAAATGAGAATGCAGTTTTTTTTTCAATCTTACAGGAAATTTTATTAGAACTATCCCGTGGTGCTGGTAGTACACCCGAGGGTGCTTTAAATGCAATGTTACAATTCATATTTCAACAAAGCACTGCTGATACTCGCTGGTTAAGACGACGAATGGCTACTGAACTTGCAGAATTACTCGCTAAATCATCTTCTGGAAAGATTTTCGAATCATTAACCGTAAGTTACTTTAAAAAATACATATAACCATTGAATTATTACGTACTAGAGAAGGCATATTATACAGATTTTTTTAAAGCGAATCGAAGTCCACGGATTTCTTCTCTTTAGTATGCTTTCAGAAATTATTGAGTAAACATACTAAATACTAATTAACAGTATGTCGCGTCTGCACTCCATAAACACAAACTAGTATACCCAATTTTAGAGATATTATGAAGTAACGGTGGTCTAACGGTGAGAAGTGTGAACTCTGAATCAATGTGACACGTGTTCAAATCTCGCCGACCGGTACCGATGTAAATATGTTACTTTGGTCGCTCAGTGCCTTAGTATTAGCATTTTAAAAATATATATCAGGGTAACACAAATACTCGTATAAATGATGTATCAGACCCGATGATACACATTTTTTTTAATGTTTCTTGTGACCGAGAATTAAAACCGGGATACACAGCTGGCTAAATGTATCATGAAAAGTATATTATTGTAGCTTATAAATAAATATCATTTAGGTACCTACTTATTTGTTCTTTATTATATTAATTAATTTTATTGGTACAGCTTCGTTCGCTGGAAGTAGGAACAGAATTTCCAAGTTTATCAAATATGCGAATTGTCAATGGAGAATTGGAGGAAGACGGAGCCAGACTTAGATCGTTTGACCTACGCTTTGACCTGACTTATGATGGAAATTTTAGAATTGACGTCGACGCTGTTATGTTACTGGGGAAAATCGCTAATATTTCTATTGCTGGTATGTTTTTTTACAATACCTATACTTTGACTATCACACAAATGTTTTTTTATTGGAGCTCAGCATATGAATACATTCCGCCTGATGTTAAGCTAGAGTGCGTCCCATGAACGGAAACAACTGCAACCACAGAAAAATTTCTGCAGGCAAGAGAGAGGCGAGATTCACTCAACATATTTTGTACATTTAATCTTAATCATGATTTAATTATTATTTTCATAGTGGAAAGTGTAAGTGGCAGTGTTCGTGTAATGTTTCGTCGTACACCGTACACACATTGGGCTATTGCATTTGAAGCGCCTCCCAAGTTAGAGTTAAAGGTCCGGGGTCGATTCCAAGGCAGGCAACTTAAGCCTCGATTGGCTGCTTTGGTTGCTGCCCATATACGAAGAGCAGTTGCACAAAGACATACTTTGCCTAATTATAAAATACGGTAAGTTACTTTGTACCATAAAATAAGAATTATCGCCTATGTTTTTTATAAATTAACATCCAAATTCAATTACTGTTTCCCGACACGTACAACATGGGTCTCTTCAAATTAAAGGTGAATAGGCAAGCGTGCTCCACCTTAGACCGCACCAATGCTTAACACCAGGCAGGGTGTGGTCAAACGCTTGCCTATTAAGCATAAAAAACTTTCAAACTCCCGAAGTATGAAACGCGGGATTCATTCCCGTCTCGAGTTTATTTGCTAAAATTTTGTAAAATGTTTTAAATTCGTTCTAGGTACAAACCATTCTTTCCAAAATCAGAGCCTGGTAGCGTTGATGGTGAAGAGGGTCCAACACCTCATGGTCGTCTAACTGTAAGACTGGTTGAAGTTACGCGTCTCCAATGCTCTGGTAACGGTACCGTGAGGGCTGCATTAGCTGTCGATTCACATGGATGGGTGAGACAAATATTTTTGACATATTTTTCGCCAATATTTGTGATAATAATTGTTAAATAATTAAAATTGTAAACTAAAAACTTGGTAGTGACCTTAACATTAGCTCGTATGTGATTGTAGATACCTCACGGGCTCTTTTTCAGCAATTGGGCAGCAATGGCCGCTATCACTGTCCGTATCTCCCAGCCACCCCATATCTCCCAGGAGACTCCATGTTCCGTACTGTGCACATTTTAACACGAATGGATCTAACACAAGTAGATTGCTGCATTTGGACATTTATCTGTCGTAGTGATGTCTCCGCTCTTCTGGGACGCATTCTAGTTTAACATCAGGCGGAATGTGTGTCAGGATTACGCCACTGCGTTGCTGTACTGCTCGTTGATCTACTAATATTTTACTTTTAAAATTGTGTTATATGAAAAAATGTTCTTTACCAGGTATCATTACGACGTGGAGTATTAGTATTGGATGTGGTGTTACAATCAGCAAGTGGGTCTCTTGGCCTGGTATGCTGTCAGGGTGTCGGACAAGTTTTAGTTGATACCGTTGTACCAATGTCTCCTGCATATCGAGCTGATCTCAGGCGAGATGATGTAGTAATCGCTATTGATAATAAGCCTATTAATAATGTAGCACAGGTAAACAAATAAATATTTATAAGCCGGGTATAGTGAGGGCGACTGATGCCGTATGGACCGCACTTTAGCTCAACATTAGGTGGACTACAAACCAAAATACCAAAATTTAATTGCTTTGAATAATTTGAAATATCAATGAAATATAACCCTAAATGAGATATTGTTACTAAAGTCGATTTTCCTATGCAGGTAGCTAAACTTCTACGTGCAGTCGAACGTAGATCTGTAACGGTCAGAATACGTAGAGGTGGAACAACTAACGTGACAAGAAAAGAAGATTTGGTTACTGAAACTAAAAAAATGAGGGCAAACTTCTCTTTTAGAAGAGTTTCAGAGGTCATGGAAGGTGTACGACTTCAGGGTATAAGAGCTACTGGTTCGAAAAGTAATCTGCAGGTGATTATTATAAATATTCTTAAAGGGTTTTTTTCTGTTGGAAAACATACTTAACTATTTAATATTTCTAAGAAAACGTATCCCTAATAAGTCAAGTTTTTTCAGGAAACAGAATCAACAAAATCAACTGAACAATTAAACGAGACTGAAACACAGAAATCCAAACTTGAACCAATCATACGACCCTCAAAAGTTACAGAAGCCCCAACAGGACCTGGTGGAAACTTCGGATTGCGCAAACGAAGATGTTCGGTTGAGAACAAATCTTCTGACAGTTCCGCTGGTAGCACACCGTCTACGTCTGGTGCAAGTACACCATTACGTCAAGTTACTAAAAAAGCAGAAATTCCAATAATTAGAACTGATTCCTCCGAGTGCAAAGATGCTAATATAAATGAAAAGAATGACGAAGAGGAAATCTATGAAACGGGAGGGCCTAGACAAAGTGAACATATAGAGATTTGTCAAATGTTTTGGACTAAAAGTGTACAAATAAAACCTATAATACCAATAGATGAGGAAACTGAATTTAAATTGAATGAAAATCATAAGTATTTGAACCTTAATGTTTGGGCTACAGTACCCGGGGAAAGGGATGAGATTTTGCTCGGCTACTTAAATATACCATTGGCTGCTTTGTTAGCTGAATGTCAGGATTCTACTGTTCCACACCATATGAAGCGGTATCAGTTGTTACCTCCTGATGTTGATATTAAATTTAGGTAAGTTAAGGATGTAGTTGCAGGTAGACTTCAGTATTTATCAGCCCGATCTGTTGACACGTGATCACTTCACGTCACGTTTCGGGAGTTGGGAATCTGTCGACCTGGGCAGTGTACACTTATCGCTTCAAGACGGTATACGGAGATGACTAATGCAGTTGTAAATCCCAGGCAGAGTGCAGTCAAACCCTGGATTACCATAAAAAAAGCTTAAAAAGAGTCTCGGGTTAAATTCCCGCTTTAGTACAGAAGCTGAAATATTTGCAGTAGTAATTTTATAAAATATTTTAGATTATTTTCCATTGTTCAATAGTAAAAGTCACAAGCTATCATCCCACGCTGGATTTGAACCGTGTCTATGTTTTGGTGACGCTGTTGTATGGTGGGAATGGGAATGTGGCATCATGCCTCGTACGACGTCGCGAGCACCCACCACAACAACTACACCACCACCTCCGACGAATATAAGAACTGTACACGATTTCGTTCGTACACATTTTCATAGATCAACACAATGCGACTTTTGTAATAAGAAGGTAAGAATCTAAATTTTACTTTATATTTAAAAACAGGTGGAGTCTCAGCACTCGTCTCATTAAACAGGTGCGGCATAATGGAGGCGACTCCTCTCTTTAGATATCCCTCCCTCTATAGCTTATGTATATACGAGTATTATAGGGTAGTAGTTATTAGGCCGTGAATGAGCGAATTAAGACCCATCTATTCCGTTTTTAATAAGACACTATATAATTATATAATACCTTAAGAGTACTTAGATTTAAAAAATATCATTCGCAAACATTTATTTAAAAAAGACGTCAAACAAAAAATAGAATAGTTTTTTTTATATATTTATACTATTATAGTTTACTTTACTATTTATACTAGAATAAGACAATTAATATTATTTAATAGATTTGGTTGAAAGACGCGATGCAATGCCGTAACTGTGGTCTGTGTTGTCATAAGAAATGTGTTGCTAAGTGCCAAGAATCATCACCCTGTGTACCTAAACATGATCGAGGTAAGTTTATTCAAAAATCTAATAACACAGAATAGGCTCAACATTTCATCGTTATCATTATTCTTGACCCTTTTTTTCAGTTTGGACTAGCTAACCATTTCCTTGAGGCTATCTTTACAATGTCGATTTTAAATTGGGTACACCCCATTGTGGGCGGCCTATGCCTCGTCGACCAATTCAGATCGCTTTTTATATGTATTTGTCAGCAGCAAGCACGTTTATCTTTAAAAAGACAGCTTATACATTTTGTCACCTTTGTTTTTATAAATGATACTCATTCTTTACTCCAAGAAGAGGTGAGATCATTTCTCTGTTTAAGCGTTTATGGATATCGTCATTAGCCGCATAGTTTTTTTTTAATCCTGAAACATACGAGGTGCAGTCATCAAAGTTTTTTCTTTGTAACTTTTATTTTTGAAATTTTCTAATACAATTTTAAAGTACTAGTAGTGATGTGCGTGTGATGACTTTCGCCCTTACTACATACATCCATTACTCTTCCACTTTTCTGAGCAGCTGACCAATCTATCATTCTAGTCGCCCTTTTGATGCAACTCGTATATCAATAAATTTTTATTGCTATTTTTTGACGTATTTAAATATTGTTTTTTTTTTAACATAAAAATAACTCTGTTTGTATAATAGGCAGTTACGGACCAGAGAGATTTGTTCATTGTGAGAAGTAGTCGTATGTGTATGTGGTGACGAGTTTAATTCTTGTTTTAAATTCTCTAATCAAGTATTTTTTCTGGTTTTTCTGTTTTTATTCCTTAATAATTCAAAACTGTACATGGCGAGTCTACGTCTATAGCAAATGCATAACAAACCACTTCCGACGTCTCTCACAAAACACCCAATAGCCAAAATTGAAATCCGTCGTCACATAAAACAGACATTATTTTCAAGGTCTGTGCCATTTTATATTCTTCAAAAGGATGTTTCGCTCTAATTTGGTCTCATATTAATCTGTTTATTCTTTGTGAACGTGCCAAAATATGTTACATGCGTACGAGTGGAATAAGCCATCGACCGACAGATCGTTGCCTTTACCACGTGAAATAAAAGTGTTTGCACAAAGGGATTTTTTTTACTAATGAATCAATGTGCCACATTAAAAAGAAATGCTAAGCTAATTAATATTTTAATTTTATAAACACCTATGTCGTTACTATGATCGTAGAAACAATATTCAATCCTTTCTTAATTATAAGACAAATTCTTTGAGTTTAAAGATAGGCAGACTGATGATGGTTATTATCCCAGTAGTACCCATGAAGTGACCTAATTGTGTTTTGGGATCAGTTTGGAAGTAGCCAAGTATTGCGAGAGGAATATGCACTGTCAACCTAGATAGTGCACATTCGTTTCCTCAAGCCAGCATAACGAAGACGATTGCTGCCTGCAGAAGTTTCTCTGTGGTAGCAGTTGTTTCTTAAGTGTTTATGGTCGTCCTTAATTACTTTATTTCGAAATAAAGAAACAAAGATAAAATTAAAAATATGATCAAATTATTTGAAAACATTATTTTGCAACTAATTTCCGCTAATCAATGTTAGTAAGAGCAGGTACACAGTCACATTTATTAGTTGCAAAGTAGTGTTTCCAATAATTTGGTTATGGATTTCCGCAAAGTAACGCCTAATACTATTAAACATAAAAAGATGATGATCGTAAATAGCCCAATCTTTGAAAATGACGGTTTCTGGACGGTTTCATCCAAGCTGACATGGAGGAGGTGACATGCAGAGTTTTATATATGCTTGATGTTGTCTTCGCTCATGAATATATAATACCTATGTTTTTAACATATTAAAAATTTCCATCTGAACGCTCTCGATCTGTTTTTTACTATCCATATTTCACAATACTTATAATTTAATAGTAATGTCTTAACACCTGTGGCAATGCGTTTCATATTAACAAAAATAACGACGCGTTGCGTGAGAGTTGCGAATGGTCGCGGAACTATAATAAAGAATGCTCCATTTATATTGTACATAATGGCTAATTGACCACGAGCTGCCGACGAAATGCTTTTTTTTTTTGCGGTTATTGCTATTTTTGCAGTTAATTTTTCACTTACGTCAGCTTATCTAGTTTTTATACGATGTAATTTACGAATTTATAATATCTTGACAAGTTAATATTATCGAAAATTTTTCATTTATTATTATCATTATACTTATAATAAAGATTGGTTAATTGCTCTGAAAACGTCAAGGAAGGGGACATGTCCTCAAACGACGCAAGAGTTCCATTACTTCCATATTTTTATAAATACATCAGTCTTACATCCAAATGCAATCGCTGGCGATCCGTTGTCTCTGCCTACCCCAATTAAACTATATTAGCAGAGTAGATAAATAGAAATGTATGTAGAGCATGAGTTTCTGTTTTAATATAGTTGTTGATTGTGTTATGAATGCAATACACTATTGCAACGGAGACTCCTGTTCTGCATCTATATTTTCTGTTGATTTAGTTAAATTTAGATTTAGTACTTATGGTGCTGTGCCTCTTATATAATCTCATGTGGGCTTTGAGAGGCACAAAAATGTTCTATTGTAAAAATATAATGAATAAATAAAAAAGAAAATATGGATGAACAAAGTTTACTCATTTCTTTTTCTAAAGAAATTTTTAATGATATAACAAATATTTATTCAGTGGGAGCATGTTCACCGCCTGAGCTGATCACCACTGAAGCTGACTCCGTAGACCCTGATTCTGAAGATGAACCCGACAGGAAAGATTCGCTAGATGTCCATGAAGAAGGTAAAGGCATTAAATATATCTATTTAATATTATCGTGAGAATAAAGCATTGGTTGTCATAAGGGTTACTAACAACGTTATATCTATAATAGATTTCAAACTTTATTCCTTTTAATTAAAGATCAAAATTGATTGTATTAATTTTTCTGTTTTGTGCACAGACGAATTTTACGAGAGCTGATGAATAGAGGCCTTGCGTCAATGCTCACAGGTTTTTGATAATGACCTTTATGCTATGTGTTTTTAATTCCTGAAATGCTGTGGACATTGTCCCGTGTGTTACCCATTTTCCTTGTGATTTTGTCTTTCATATTACTAAATGAACAGAATCTATTTCATAGTTTTATTACACTAGATTTAGTGACCTATAAAATGTTTGACCATTATCTATCTCCTTTAGCCAAAACTAAAACAGAATATAGGGCGTTTACACATTTATAAACCTAAGCCATTAACCTACTTTCTCAGAGTTGTTTTGATATAGCACATATGGGAAGAAATTGAGCTCAAAAATAAATACAAATTACTAAACTCCACAAAACACTTTTTTTTAATAAAGACTTAATTTAGATAAAATAAATTTCATTTTTAATAGTATTTACCTTGAAATTGATGAACGCTCTGTTTAACAATTATCAAATGATTACAAAAAGTTAAGCAGGCTGTTTCACCCCGTCACTAACATTCTTAGCACATGATTTTTTCATAACACTGTTACAGTAGCTTCTCCTTTTCGAATTATCCAATTTTCATTTGCTATTATTCTAACGTTATTATAAACATAACAATAACATGTTTCATTTTACCTCCACGTTCACTAAACCTCATCTGAATTGGAGTAAAAATAATATCAGTTTAGGACCTGTAAGAAAAAATCCCAAATATTATCATTTACTACTATCGGTTAATTTTTATTAATTTTTTCATATTAAATGCTAGATTTGTTTTATTATTAAATTATGATGAATCTTGAATAGAAATAATCAACACACACAATCCACGGTACGATCTCCCGTTATACGCGCGGATGTTCTGTCTAAATCCATTGGCATTTTCTGGGTTGATGTCATACTCTCTACGTTAACTTTTTTCTATACAATTTTCATCATATTTTAATTATGTTAAAACTTTCAAACAAAACTAAATAAGACACAAAACAACATCGTAGTGTACAGAAAGAGAAGACTAATTGATGTGGAAAGGAGTTCAGATGTAGATTTCATTTCAGGCACTTCTACCATGAGTGCTATAGTCGCTGGTCTGCGTCGTGCCGGTTCAGCTCATTCCTTAGCAGCTCCTAAGACGTCTTCCGCATCTGCTCGATCATTACCGCCTTCGCCTAGTCATACACCCAGGTAAATGATTTCTCTTTTTTTTTTCTTATTGAAAAATACATTAATCGATGTATTTATGTTGTCTTATATATACGCTTTGTTTCATGTATGTTAACGTTATATAACATATTAACGTATTCTCAACGAAGTAATGATTGTGTATGGACAATTTAATTCAGGCCTTCAACCATTATCTATCTTTCTTGAAACCTAATATTACTAGTATAAACTAGTGACGAGGTTTCTTTTTTTTAAATTTTTTGTGTCGGAAGGAGGCCCTAACCTTTCTCAATCAGATAGTTTAACTGATTAGAAAGTGTCAGGTGCATGAATGAGAAGAGTAGGGCTCCACATTTACTACTTATCCCGATGAAGCCTTGATAAGCTAAGCAATATTACTGTTCCATAAGGAAGCAGTCACTAGAGCCGGTGACGAATCCGTTTGTGGGTTGCGGTGCTACATGGTTACAACGCGGGAGTGTGTCGGCAGTGTTACAGCCGGCGTTATGTTGTGCATTACCACCAGACGCCATGTTGGCTGCGGCTCGGGATTCTGCACCAGATCTCGCTGCAAGACTATCGTTACATCAGATTCATGAAATGGTGAGAGAAATTATTTTTGTTGGTAAATTATTATGAAGAAACGCAAAGCGCATACAATACTTAGTTAAATTGAGGTGGAAATTGAATCCATATCCTCCACTTTGCGCATGGATCTGACTACTGAGCTACAAAGTAATTGGTGCTACACGTTTCGGTCACGTTCCATCCTTTACCGTTTTTTTTTCAATCATAAATAAAACAAGTTCTAAAATGCGCGCGTTGTTTTTTTTTTCATGTTAATTTTTCATCATAATTTATTGATTAAATATAAACACATTAAATTTTAATTTCACTATGTGTAAATACAGAATGTATAATACTTATTGGACGATAAAATTGTGGATACTTAGTTGGTTTATAATTTACGTTTTCTCCGTTTTTTATTTGACAAAATCATACTGTACTTACTTAGTTGTAAAAAAATGTTTTCGTAAAGCAGTGTGAGAGAATCGAAATGTCTCAAGCTAAAGGTGGCAATTAGAAATAAAGACATAAAGATAGATTGCTATATGCGTGTTGTATTTATTCTAGCTGACAGCCGTCCGAGAAGAGCTATCTTCAGAGGACGGTACATCTACTTCAAGTGAACGAGATGAAGAAGGACGCGCGTGTGCATTGACGGCACTCATGTTACATTGTTGCGCCGCAGCACAACTCGCACAACAAAAATCTGATAATTAATCAAATTTGCCAAAAAATATCTTAAGTTTTATTTATTAAGAAAGTCGGTTAATGACAGGAGTGCGCCTTTTCAACAAGGCGATACACAATCATATATTCATGTCGCCTCCACGACTGCTGCCTGCAGACATCTGTGGTAGCAGTTGTCTCCGCTTATGGTTGACACTATAGCTTAAGAGCTGGATATACGCCGTTGACCTTTCTCACGCGAAAAAAAAATTAATAAAAATAATTTGAAAAAATTACCCGATGATTTCCTAGGTATCGTAACTAGCTATTAATGGTTTAGAAGAAAAATTGGTTTTATATTTCTAAAACAGGGGTTACCATTTTTCTCTTAAACTATTAATAGCTAGGTTTTTTATTTTCATCATGGTATTAGACAAGACAATACAATACCTAGGGAATCGTTGGTTTATTTTTTTCAAATAACTTTTCAAATTATTTTTTTACATAAATCGACACACAATCGCGTGAGAAAGGTTAACGGCGTATATCCGGCTCTTAAGATCTGAGGACCAAGTAGGAATTTACGCTGTCACAAAGTGAGTTCTATCCACTAATCAGACGATTTATTTTGACCACCGTGGTAAAGAAGACGAATGAAGCGATGCTATTAGTGGAGAAGCTCACTTTACGCCGTGACAGAGTAATGTAAACTCATACTTAAGCCTCAGACGGTTATGGAACGTAGTCGTCATATTATGATGAACTAATACAAAAAAAAAATAGTTTGCAGCTATAACTCGTGTATTATCTATGTACAAAATAGTTAAATAAAATTATATTTAGGTAATTTGCGTAAGTAGATAGCTATGTTCGTATATGAAGAGTAATTTGTGATTTATTTATTAATATTTTTAAGTCTAACCTTGTAGATCTATTTATTGTTTTTCTGTGCATTTATTCCTTTATAATATATTTTGGCTGGCACGCAGTAGAACGAAAACTAATCTGAAATTATTTCCACATTATTTACTTATTCTTTATAATTTAAAATTTAATATCTGAACTCGGTGAATTTTTTTAATTTTTTACAATAATTATTATTTCTAGATAATGTTGATGTTTAATAAATTATGTTGACTGTGTTTTCTTTTGTTTTATTGTCAGAAAAATATATTAAACGATGTTAGAAACGGTCAATCACAGCAACGCTGATGCAGCAACAGTGACGTCATCTCGCTGTCCAATGATAATTGATTTTTACTCATAGTTTATTAGGGGGCGTTCGTAGACTTGTTTTTGCTATCTACACATATGTATGTATAAAAAGCTACAGTTGGATGCAAAAATATCCAATTAAGTATTAAATTATTAACTAAATAATTATGTCTCAAATTTTTTCGGCTTATTTGACCTTTATTCCATGGTTCAAAGGCTTTCAAAGTTTCTAAATTTTCTATATCAAAAATTTTTAAATTTAATTTATTCACATTATTTTTTTATTTATTTTCCACTTCCCGTCAGACGAAATCCACCTTTTACTACTATTATATCAATAATTTATAAAACTATGTATTAAACTGTATTTTTGCACATGACTGTACAATTTACCTACATGTGCTAGATCTAGAATTGTAGACTATAATTATCTCGTACGCACAATTAGGGAACCACAATATGTATGTCGCAACTCGTAACCATGATAAGATAGTCAATTAAGATCAACAATAGACATATTCGTATTTTCAATAAATATGTATGTTTATTTATTTATTCGGCACACAAAAAGATGTACAGTTAAAACAATTTCAGTTTACAATCTAAGTATACAATTACATGCGGTTTTATCAACATTGTCATTCAAATTTCTGTTGGATGTGTATCTATCTACAACCTGCCTATCCCTGTTAGAGTAGTCATAGACGTTCATATAGAGAATTACGCGGTAATAACAGTATTAAGCTATCACATCAGGCGTTAGATACTTAGTACATTAAATATCGTACAGGACCTACAGAACTAAACAAAAATTGTTTATTATAAATTATAATTTTAATTAAATTATTATTTCACACTCTTACTAAGATAAAAAAGCTACTATTATATAAATAATAATCGTGTATTAAATCAACATCTGCGTAGGAAAATAAAATCATATAAAAAAATAGGATGTCGGCTTATTTGTGAATATTTTAGTGTAAGAAAACAACTACAAAATATGTCGATAGCATTTTCATTAACATGTGGATTTTTACTAAACAAAGAAAATAAGTAGTAGTTTATTAAAAGATCGTAACTCTATTCAGGTATCCACGCCAAAATGGTATCTAGTACAATTTGTTAAAGGTATAAATTTATATAAATTAGTTCAGGGAGCAAAGCCCTGTGCGCACATTGACTGCGTCAAATATCCATACGGAGAGGTAACTGGCAATTTTCCAGATTTTCCACAAATAGCACAAAGGATTGACCTCAACTTTTCGTGGTGTGAAAAAGTTCTGCGAAATATCAATGTTTGTTTTGTTGAAATTTTTACGCGTCATTTATAACTATGAAAGTTACTTTTATTTATTACGATGTATTTTAAACATTTCAGAAAAAATGAAAAACAAAAAAAAAGAAACAAAAATACGGAATAAATTGTAATTCGCATCTTTGAAAAAATTAGGGACCAATTAATTAATATTCATAAAAAGTTAAAGAATCGATACAGACTATAATAAAAGATTGATTCCTTGATTGTAATTATCGGACTACATATTTAAATATTGTAGATTTATAGCAGATATTATTTTCAAAAATATTTTATAACAGAATCAGTAGTTGCCTTAAATCAAGAATTAATACAAAATTTATTTATTTAAAAACTTTATTGTTATAAAATAAAAGGCGAGCTTAATGCCGCAAGGCATTTTCTTCCAGCTGGCCTTCAGTAAGCAGAAAGGTAGTGATGGCCAAGGGTAGTAAAAACGATTTGTATATAATATATAACCCTAGAAATACCAATTATATTCTCAGATAGTTATTATTTATATCTTGTATATGTATATATCTATATACAACATTATATCTATTATTAATAACATATTATTTAATTTTTGTATATAGGAAATGAGAGTGTTTGGAAAAATTCCTACAAACACGTGTTAATCCAACATACAAAACCAAAACGCAATTCATCGACCTCAAAAACAACGTTAGCAGTTCTTAAATCTCTGTGTTTACTTCCATGTATAATAAATAGATTTATATTTATTAATGGTACAACGCGACTTTATACATGAAACCATTTCAGCATTTATGTTTGGCAAATTGTCAAGGTTAACAATCGAAAAGACGGCAAATTTTGCGACTCAATTGGCAAGAAAAGAAATTACGGCGAAGGGACGACTAAAGAACGTCAATTAGTGACGCAATTTAGGATTTTAAATGCCAATTCTAAATATTATCGTAGTCTATTTATTATTTAAGTTGTACACTAATTAAGATTTTATTAACACGCGTTTTTATATACATCCTTTTCCTTAATTTATTAAAATGAATGATGAATTGATATCAAATGATAATAGGTAAAATTTCAATCCAATACCAGTCATCGTGTCTATATTATCTACTAATAGAATTTACTAATGTTTCGCGCATCGCACACTATTGCAACATTCAATGATTGCTCATTGTGAATTAGGCCGGAAAATGTACGCGATCGCTGAACGTGTATCAGCCTATCCTTTCACATCAATTCGATACAATAATATTGAAAAGGTCAAACATCGCAAATAAAATTAGATTAGCTGATCAGATAACGGGGTTTCTCACAATGACCTTATTGAAATATTAACAAAGCGTAACGAGTTGATTCGCGAAAATGGAATAGTGAGCGCTTTGTGGTCTCCAGTCTCCCATATGTTTTTTAATTTTCCGCTGACTTCCGCGAGACGGCCGGCGGCAAGCGTGCGTCAACTGCGCAGCATATCGCTCGAGTGAGACGATAGATTGTTATTATTGGTGTCTCCGTCGCGCACCACGTTTCTTTGTTTTGCCGACGATATAAAGGGAAGCGGTGCAACCCGCGCTCGAATTTACCAGAGTGCTGTCGATAGCCCGCTCGTGTTCGCAGCAGCGGTAGATAAACGCGATATTAAAATTTGTGAAAGGTTCACATGCGGCATCTTGGTTATTGAACTGCTTCAGGAAGTAGTGTAGTAGTGACTCTGTTGAATCATCAGTGAAATAAACAAGTGCAGTGATGAGGCCACCTTCAGAATACGATGGATCAGCTCCCTTGCCTGCCGAGGCGGAAGAACGTGACCCTCGAGCACCAGCGATGATGATATGTACCCGGCTAGCTGGACGTGCCATCATCAGAGTAGTGGGACGATGTGAGGAAGCACAGGAGAACAGTCAACTCGGTAAGTTAAAAAAAAACATACACAATTATTTGTAAACAAATAAAATGTTTATCATATTCGTCAGAAGTCTGAAAAAGATCAAACTATCCTTTTGATAACATATCTCTCCTTTGTTTGTAAATAATGATTACGATATATTCTGATCGTGTACATCATGTACATAAAGGCTTCAATACATAAATTAATACATTATTTCGGCGAAACAATTGAAACGCAGTTGCTATAATATTAAAAAATAATAACTTAAAATCGCCTACTTGTTTTAACGTTGACCTCAATTAGTATTAGATAATTATTAGCAAATTTTTTATTTCAATACTTTTCGCATTTTGTTACAAAATTAACTTACAAATACAAACTTTAAACCGTTTCAACATTTTAATAAAAACTAAATAAATAATAATATAATTTTAAACAAAGCCACATGCTCTCGATTCTCTCGAGATCATTGTTTCCAAACAGCTCAATCCTGACACTGATCCATTGGGAAATCGTCATTGAAACTAACACAATCTACTTAATTATAATCTACTAAATTATATTATTGTTGTTCATTTTCCTCCTCATGAAGGGAGGTGAGCAGAGAATTGTCATATTCGGAGACTTCCCCTATGTAGGTACGGAGACGTGGTATTAGTTAATGTACGTATAGTTTGGCTTTTAAAAAATAAAAACCCTCATCATCATCACCACCACTTTCGAATGTAACACCCGTGAAGTGACCTTGTCGCGTTTCGGGAATAGTTTGAAAGTAGCCAGGTATAAGAGAGGAGTGTGCACTGTCAATCTAGATGGTACTTGCTCGTCTCCTCGAGCCGGCATAGTGGAGGCGACTGCAGCCCGTAGAGATTTCTCTGTGGTAGCAGTTGTTTCCATTCATGGACCGCACTCTAGCTTTACATCAGGCGGAGTGTTGTCACATGTCGAGCTACAATAAAAAAAAAAAAAAAAAAAAAAAATCTGTTCTTCCTGAAGAAATCTCGAACAGCAGCTGGTGAGCGTGCACCTTTAAGATGTCTTATGTCAACATATAACACGTACTTTAATGATTTAGAGATCTTTGCATCATCACTGGGTTCATTCAAATCAGGCGCGTCTAGTTTTGTGAAGACTTTGGAGCTGGATGTGTAAATCTGAACACGATTTGTATTATTTTTCTTAATTTTTATTTTATCCTCATACTGCATTAATATTTTTGTATAATTCAATGTGGACAATGTGGTTGGTTGTACTGTTACATTTTTCTATTACTTACCTATCTACTAGACCTAAGATTTTACCGTACGACTGTTTTTTGTTCCAAATAAAGAAAATAAAAACAAAGATCCCCATTGTCAATAACAATTCACATCGGCTTATTTATGCAAATGTTTTTATGATATAATTGCGATTAGATGCAAATTGATATGACTCAATAATTGTATCACAATCATTGACAAATGTGTTTACATACTCGTATTTTTTATAGTAAGATACAACAATAAATAGATACACTTAATTATAATAATGTTTTTGTTATTGTTTTTTTTTTTTTGTAAGAAATTTTTCTAAATAATTGTAATAAAGAGTCGTTTTTGTGGACAGAGAAGAACCTCGTTTAGTTATATTTTAAAGGAAAATGTCCATTCGCCTAATAATTTTTCTTTCACAATTTTTTTCTCGATGATTTTTAATTAATTTTGTAGAAAAATAAATCTACTTACGTGTTATCAATCAGTTTAAATTTTTTCCACCCGCGTTATTGAGTAATTAGATGTTTTCTGATGCAATATTTGAGAATAATATTATTTTAAATGCTTTAATAATTGATGATATCTGTTTTTTATACAATTAAACATTTTCTATTGATTTGTAAATGTGTTGATTAATTATTAAAAAATGAATTAATAAAAAATAATAGAATATTGTTTTGTTACTATCATATTTTTTTGGTGGGCCCAAACAGGGGCATTGTCCTTTATAGATGTATGCTTCCTTAGTATGTAACAACAGACCTAATAAAAAGCAAGTGTGTTTAAAGTTCTCTGGAACGTAATTACTTAGGTACTTCGATTTGTATTTTAACAAATTAATAAAATACGTTAATAAGTCTTGTTTTAAGTAGGTACTTCATACGATCTTAAAAATAACTACAACACACTTTTTGTGCGTTTAATGGTATAATATAGTAATTCATTAACATAATATAACCAAGTTAAAAAAGAAACATATCTCGACTACAAAATGTTTCTCAACCAAAATCCGTCTTTATATTAATTTTAATAACACGGAACAACTTGTATACTACTTTAACAGTGAAGCATGCAAGTATCGCGAGTTGGGAATTGGATATTGCACTAACCTCGAGCCGAAACTTTCGTAAAGCCACAACGAAGATTATCGTAAAAGTTGTGAAATGAAACGAGGCCACACGACTCAATCTATTCCGCTTTGTTATTCATATTTTTAATACATTCACCTAGTTATAATAGACGCTATTATAACAATATCATATACCAAGAACTTTCCGCACTCTAAATTATAAAAAATCACAAATTAAAAAAAAACTAAAAGATTTCATAACATAAAATGTTTATACTAGGATGTGGATATCACATGAGCATCCAAAAAGAAGCAATCTTGAAATGCGTGACTTTGAATTGAAACAGATGCGATTTGGGGTGTTATCTCTATCAGCTATCTGTATATCTATCCATATTATTATCCAATTTAGTTTAAAATTAAATAAAGGCAAAAACCTACCTAATTAAATTAAATGAGTCGGTTAACCTTACATAAATCATTCGTAGAGCTGTCTGAAAAAGTAAAATAATCTTTACACGCGTAAATCGTTCTCTAGCTGACCTTGCGGCATCCTAAAAATATATTCCAGACAATTTCCTTGTGCTTTGGTCCAATAATTGTCTGCCTTACACAGCGCAATTTCTATTTATATTTTATTTTTGTATGCGCAAACATTGCTTTAGAAATAAGCATGTTCAGTACAAACGCACTAACACCACATCAACGTTTCTTTGATGGCTATTTAATATTAAAAAATACTGTATCTAGAATTTGATTATCGAGAAAAATACCACTGATGAATACTGATGATTGGTACCAATTTTTTTAAAAGTAATTAATGCAATTAATCAACTTTATTTCGTTTAAAAATTTCCGCTCTCAGAAACTTTACGACCCAATCGCATACCTAGATTAATCTAAAGCATAATCCGTTTGCCACTGCGTTAGACAAAACCCTGTAAAGCAACTACTTCGATTTATTATGATTACATGTGTTATAAGTATCAAATGTGTTTGTCGTACATCGCGTGCGTAACACGAAAATAATTATCGCAACTCACGTAATTATTATTAAAATGTTTATTCTTTAGAGACAACCGTTTCAATTTAAATTTATATCGATATCAAAACAGAATCTTAAAATTTTCGATTATTACCTTGATAAATATTAGATGTCGGTTTCCATTTTAAATAGTTCCTTATTAATGAACAAACTGGTCTTAGACTGGCACTATGCAAAGATAAATTTGAAAAAAATATTGAGTACAGAATAACCCTCCACTCAATATAGACCGTATCTATTAAAAAATATCGACATAACTATGCCGATTTAAAGCCGTCATATTGACAGACAATACGCGTACATAACATTTTCTTGTACAACGGAGAATCTTACGCGTAACACTACCTTGTTCCGCTATTATTAGACGTAATTAGATACAAACACTATTATTGTGTTTTTATTTAGAAAGAGTTGTCACATTTCTATAACGAGGTAGGTATATTAACGTTTAGCGACTACTAAGCTATAAAGCGCTTTATTTATGAAAGTACGAGTTTACGAGACCTCATAATTCCTCAAATATATGTAATTACAAAGATTTCATCCTCATCTTATAAATAAGACGCAAAATGAGTACTACCTACGTACGCCTTTTCGAACTATCTTATTTATTAAAAGAAATATGTTAATATAACTATTTTTTTAATACCTGTACTAAGCTAGAGCTTGTATTACAGGCAATGAGCGACCAAAGTACCACATAACTTAGTTACATCGGTACTAGGCAGAATTTAGTGAGGTTTAAACTCGGGTCGTGAGGATCACCTCTACCGCTAGACCACAGCCGCTCAAATATATCAACTAGAAGTTTCACGAAAATTTTAAATTATATTTTAGTCCTAATCCTGGATAAATCTAGGCAGAGGGAGATAGATCTAGGCAGATACTAAAACAGAGACCAGAATAGGGGCATATTATTTTGTCTAGTCATTTAAAATAGCTATCGGTCTACAAAACAAACGCCTGTTGATTCTGTGAACTATTTGCCTCCCGGAAGACTAAATGCGTAGACACGCGGAAGACACGCGAGTATACGAGCTCATGAAGGCATACTTTTATTGTCTACACAACATGCGAGACAGGATCATCAGATAGATTTAGAACGGTTACTACTTATAACACACGTAACAAATAAATGCATGTGTCCATATAACGAGTTGACCTTTGATGTACAATTTATACCATATCGAGAAAAAGCTTCTACGTAGCTGTAAGGTCGCTCAGTTTCTTATAGTAAATTCATTTCCTTGTAATTAATGCATACGGTGACTAATAGTAAAATATTTCTTTGACATTTTGAAAGTTCATTTACTTTACAATATAATTAGTACTTTAAATAGGATAAATTACCTACACCGACGACCAATCGAATCGAAAATGAGATTGAAGATGGGAGCCGCAGCGCACACATGTATCTGTATCTCGTTCACATATGCTTGTTCGCAAATGCTTATACCGTCAGCAAAAAAAGTGATAGATTCAATTTTTTAAATATTTTCTAAATGGATCTTTTATTATTTATTTATCTTTTATCTTTTATAACCATGTGCATCTACGTCCAAGTACGAACATAAATGAATTTACTTATTTTAAATGCTAAGAAGGTCACAGACATGTCACAAATAAAATACGAGTATTATTGGTTCAGCTGTTGTACCGAACATCCCGCGCCATTTTCAACGCTTCAATCTCCTTCAATAGCTTTGATCGAAAATATTCAAGTTTTCGAACGAATTCTCAAGTGTCAAATCGAGTTTAACTTTACCAAACTTTACTTTGGGCTCTCACGATTTAAAAGACTTTTTCAGACTTTTTATGATTTAATAATTTTAAAAAAAAATGTTTAAAACACAGATAATGTATAAATACCCTACGGATTGCTTAGTTTTATAACACACATAAGAACTAAACTAAAATAGATCACTACTAGGAACTGTTTTCCGCTGGCTCATCTCTTTAGTTAAATATAAACCGAACTGTTTAGACGTGTCTGTGTACATTGAAGTATTATATACTTTTAAAAATGGCTTCAGCAGTGACTAGGGTCGTGCTAAGATGTGAAGAAGCGCAAGAATCTCAGGCTCTAGGTATTTTTAAAATTATAGAACTGCTATATGATCATGTGACATAGTCTACTTTTATAATTTATGAAATTATATCAAACTTTTGAATAGTTATAGGAATTAGATTAACATACCCGTTTAATTATGCCCTATTAACTAATAGCAAAGTTTTATGTCCAAAATTCTAACATAAAAATCTTTGTTCTTTCAGATTTGTCTGAATGCCAATTAATGCAAGTACCGGATGCTGTATATCATTTAATGAGACATACTGAGTTAAAGACTTGTGATCTCAGCGGAAATGTTATCACAAAAATACCACCTAAGTTTGCAGTCAAGTTTAGTTTAATTACAGGTAAAATGTTAGTTGTTACATGATGTAATGAATGATAAGTAAGTAAAAAAATAAATGATCAATCCCAGAATACTAATATAACTATAAGATCCAGATCTACATTAACTTTATTTTATGTTACTTTATTTCTTTATTTATTTTTCAGATTTAAACCTTTCAAATAATCAAATGGCAAAGTTACCTGATGAAATATGCACACTGGCATGTCTAGAAAGGCTGGACATCTCTCACAACAGTTTTGTTGCACTTCCCCAGACCACATTCCAGTGCCCCAGTCTACACACACTCCATGCACATCATAACCAAATTATTGGTAATTATTTTGACACTTTTATTAATTAATGGTAGTAGATATTTAAAACACAATATGAAGAAAATAACTTATAATCAGAATTTTCTGAACACAACTTTTACTAAAAAACTATTTTAATAACCAATTGTGACGCTTATGAAGGACCTAGTCATGTCATTGAATCAGCTCGGAGATTTCATCTCCTTAAGCCTAAAAACAAACTTCTTTCGCCGGTATAGCGGAAGCGACTTTTGCCTGCAGGTATTTCTCATAGACCGTAAGTTAGGCCACATGAGAAACTACTGTTAAAAACTTATTGAATAAAAACTATGTAAAATATAGATTAGATAGATGTGTGATGATTCATTTGATGTTTAACTAATTAAGAAATACTTATATCTTTATTACAGAGGTAGATGTTGACAGATTAGCTAGATCTCGGGCGCTGGAGTTCGTTGATCTCACAGACAATCCATTACCTCCCCAAACACATGAAGATCTGAAGAAGATTACCAGGCCAAGTGTCTCAATATCAGAGCGGGAGAAAGAAGAATGGGAAGACTTAGACATATGAGAGATTTAGCTATAATAAATTAAATGTATTTTGGGCCAGTTGACTGAATGATGCCTGAAAATCGTGCAATAAATTGTGATGTGAGGATTAATTTGGTATTGGAGTTATTGAAGAATAAATTACTCTTAGAAAATTTATGCATGTTTATGCATTTTTATATTATAAACTAGCTGTTGGGTAAAGACCGCGGGCCGCTTGCGCCCGCGGCCTTTACCCAACAGCTAGTTATAAATTTTGTGTTTTTAAACTATATGATATTTTGAGATCAGGCGAGGCTTTTATTTAGAAAATATTGTGTGCCTAAACTGTGATTCATATCCTGGTAGATAGGTATCATAATTATAAGATCTAAGTATTTGATAAATATTGTTTTTAGTGTCTGTGCTCAAAAATAAATGTTCTTAATTAAGTGTTTGTGAACAAAGAAATCTCCTTTTTGTACTTATAAGTACATATTTTTGAATAATTGATTTATATTCAAGTATTTTATTTAAACTAAGGCTAGTCAATCATGAGTACAGATTGAAATATTTTATTAGTCTGAGTTATTATGCACCAGTATAGAATTTTGTTACAAAATCAATATATTAACTGTAGAGATATATACAATTCAATGTATATAACAATCTATGAATTAAAATAAATATAAGACTTGTGTTTTCATATATTTTAAACTTTTGAAGAACGATTAAAAGCATTTAATGCCTTTATTTTTGTGTTTTATTGCCTTATTATTCATTGCATTAAACATGGAGTTCTCAGTTCAGTTCGCCCTCTTTTTGAAATAGAATTGATGATATTAGCTTAAATAGCGGTAAAATTAAAAAAATATAGTGACATTTACAGTCTGTCATAACTTACCATTAAGAAATTTACATGTAATTTAAACGAAGTTATTTGTAAGGGGAATAAATAGTACAAAATGGGTCACGGCGCTAAAGATGATCCAAACCTAAAAGGTTTAACTAGATATTTCAATAGTCAAACTGTAAGAGGACGTGCAAATGTAAGTTTTATTTACATAAGCTTATACAAACCCAGAAAGATCTTGGCTTGGCTTCTATAGCTTATGTTTAGTACTAAAAATCTAAATTCCTAAATATATATTTTTTTGTTTCTATTTTTTGTATATTAGCGATATCTACTTTTACTAGTCATCCCTTTCGGCTTTCAGGTAGCAAAAGTTACATTGGGTGGATGTCTAATTTACTATATATATTATAAACTATTTAAATAATTAAAATTAATACATATTAGTTTTAATTAATAAGACGTAAGTGACATTAATTACCTGTTTTTTACACACAGAATTAAGGTTTAATAGATCGTAGTATTTGATTTTTGATTATTGGGGAAAAGGCGCCATTTGAGTTTGGTTATTGCAATTATAGTAATAAAAATTACTTAATATACATATTATTTTCTTTAATTAATAAGTGAAATTTAATATTCATAATAATTTGTTTTTAGAAAAAAAAATGTCTTATAAACAATAAATTATTATTTAGTACCAAATACTATTAATTATAATTAAAAATATTTACCAAAATGAAGAAACATAACGTAACAATCATAATCTGTCAAAAAGCTACCTTGCGAGTGGTATCGATAATTATATAAGTTTCTTCATTATTTGAAAAAAATAGGTATTTATTCAATTTGTAATATATAATACTACATAAATAGTAAAATCTGTCCGTTGTAGAGCATTGCTTCACTTATATTACTATTTTACAGAATGGCCGGAGACTCGGTTGACGAATCCCAATTCAAAGGGCTTTCCAAATACTTCAACAACCAGACAAACACAGGCAGAGCAAATGTTAGTATTGAACCAAAATCAGCTATGATAAAATAAAAATAATTTTAAGCATTGGAAAAATTATGCAATTTTAGGTTAAGTCTGTGCATTTTTTATTTGGCGTAATACAGATTGGACTGTCAAGGTTTATTTATACTGTGCATCATGCATCATTAATTCATCAAATAGAACAATCATGTCAAGTCTCAGTCAAGTCAAAATTAGATTCAGTGGAAATTTTACTACAGATTAAACTTTGTGGGAAAAGTACTACCTACCTTTTTTTTTGCTTCATTTTCACTCAAATAATTTATATAAATAAGTTAAGGAAAGGAAAGGACCTATGCTCTAATACATTTCATCCCTTGCCAACATGCGACAAGGCGACAATGTCATTATTAGTTTTTGTGTTTATATTACTTCATTTAAGAAAATGTTAATGGTAGTAATGTTACAATTATTATAAAGTGGCGTGCAAGACCCTTTGGGTTGGTCATGTCTGATATCTTTTAATTTGCGTTAACATAACTAAAAACTGAAATTGCATTATTATGTTGAAAATTGAGCAAAATAATATGCAGTACACACAGCATGAGGTGGATGGAATTATATTCCGATTTGAGCTTGGTTTTCTGACCGCTAAGAAACTCCCTATCATTCCATCATCTAAGTTGACAGTTCACTTCATAAAGTACAAAGATGCATTAAAAAAAAATGAAATTTACATTGTGTAGTAAATATAGTTTTACGCAATTACGGAAATGAGCTGTTGACTATTCTTACTGAATGTTTTCTAAACTATATTACTACTTTTAGGTGGCGAAAGCAACATATGCAGTAGCGGGTGTTTTAATATTATACTTCATGGTGAAACCTTCCAAAAAGTAAAGCTATTTAATATGATTTAAGTTACTACAAACATTGTTTAGTCTGTTTTAATAAATTTTTGTTTTAAGAAATGTAATCAGTTATAGCTTAACTTAAATAAATCAGTTTAAAACATAACAGCATTTTATTGTTAAATGCCTATGCTGATTAACAGCCATAGTAATTGAAAGGCCAATAAAAAAAAAATAGAGAAGAATCGAGGCGTGCAGAAGTTTGTGCTACAGCATGGACCGAATTCCGCTTGAGGCAAGTACGCGAAGCACAATGAAGCACCTATCAAGAATGAGTATTCACCTGTGTAGGTTTTCTACCAAAATAAGTAATGGCTAAAAAAATTATTAAGGTTACCACATACTCTGTACAAACAAACGCAGTTTTTATATTATGACAACCCTATTAAGTTCTTAACGAGCAGGACAGGAGATAATGGAATGAAACAAAACATCTATTTATAATATTATATTGTTCATATAAGTTGCATTCATAAACAGCACATAACATGAACATTGTATTGTATTATAATATGTGATAATAATAATATGAGAATTTCTAACTTTCATAACAGAACACTTATCTAAAATCAAATAGAATGTAACTTACATACTTTTTTGTAGTAAACATTTTTATGACGTCATAGTTGAGTGAATTTCTAATACTAAAGGCTACTTAGTGAAAAATACTTGCTGTTAGTTATTCTTAAATTTCTAATAATATTGATTGCAAATACATTTATAATACGTATATTGTATAGTGACAAAGCCATAATTATAATAAATTGCAAGTAGCATTTTTAAAATTCAAAAACAGTTGAAACTGTAGGTACTTTCAACAACTACCTTAAAGGAAATAAAGTCTATTTTTTCTGCTTTAAATTTATACCTACCTACAATTATAAAAGAAAAACTACAAGTATATGTGAATTATTAAAAAATATATTTGCCTTATATAATATTCGTTTAGTAGCAGATTATTTTTATAGCACATTATAATTATAAAATAATATATTTAAATACATACTCGTCTCACTGAGCACCGTATAGTGGAGGTGACTCCAACCCGCTAACACAATAGCAGTTGTCTCCTCCGCTCACGGGCCGTACATTACCCTAACATAAGATACCGTTTATAAAAAAAATCTTAACCAGCACCTACAGTGTTTCAGTAATACAATGTAACCTCAGCATCAATGTTATACTATTCGCAAAATCTCTTAAAACGGTGAATATTGCGCGCTCACTCGCACTTACAGAGTTAATAAGAGAGAGAGAGACTCCGTACTCGCTCTTCACTTTCCTTAGATATAGTCTCCTTTCCCAATGAAGAAGGGTTCGCTTTACCATCAGAATTCAGGACGGGTTAAACGTGCGGATCGTGTCCAAGACGTCACCATACGTCGGCTAAAGGAACACATCTTTTAGTGTAATGCATAAAATAAAATTCCTAAAAAACAAATTAAGATATTTTTGATGACTTAAAATGAATTGATTCATATTTTTCAAATTAAAAATCAATATTTTACATTAACAATACACAATTTATTAATATAATTATACAATCAAATATCATTTGATAGATTCTACTTCCTATGAAACATTCTGATTTGATCGGTTCTCAAGTTTAGTCGAGATTTTGCTAAAAGCATAAATTGGTTATTAGTGCCACAAATATTATAGTATGTATAGACAAAGCTCTATCGCGCTAACTAAAAGCAGAAGCCCATTAAATAGTATATAATGTTTAATTTCGTTAAATATTGTTAATAAGTTTAATACATCAAAATATCCACATATTAGGTAATATAATGTTAATCGTAGATTTTTTTTTTTCAAATATATTTTGATATATCTAAGACCAACTGACGAGAGAGGCGTATCGTTATTACTTTGCACGCCTGCCTGAAAACTACTGAAATATATAATGTGTATAATATATAGTGTAGTGTATCTACCTGGCAATGTAACAAGGTTCTCAGAACAATGTTGCGAATATATTGTGAACGCAACCAAAATAAATTGTACAAAGAATAGCATCTTCGTCCATTGAAGTGGCTGCTTAGTCGTATCACAGCACTACACCCAGACAGAGATGGAGTCGTCAGGGTGACCGAGGGCCGCAGCATAAAGTATATCGCAATTTTTGTTGACTTAGTCAAAGTAGTTTCTCATAAAATCGTAAACAAGTGTAGGGAAGTATCATTTGGCGTACCTCAGGGTAGTATGTTAACACCAACATCCTATTCAATCCCTCGTAGGTACACGAAATAATCTCAGTAGTGAAGGAAACTAATTCGGTGTGTCTCAGGGCTGTGTATAGGACCGATTCTATTTAAACCATCGTATATAAAATAACCACAGTGGTGAAGGGAAAAATAATTTGGCGTACATCAGGGCTGTATATCTCATGACTGAACCAGAATAATGACTTTTTTTCTAACTATGAAACCATCCGTTTTGCCGATCCATACAGTACAGACCACAAATCAACACAGACACTCCAACAGGATTTATTTAAATGCAGTCGGTCGTAAAACCTCCACGATGAATGTATCTTATTCGCTCTTAAACAAATTACAATAACTACGAACAACAATTGGCGTAGAGTCGTTGTTTTCATTATATTTTCTAATATTTAGAAGCTACGCAATTTTTTAAATACAAATGAATTTATTATAAATACCTATCATAACCATAAACCAGCGACTTTCATTCATAAACAACGCACACTTAAAATTATAAAATTTCGATTTTTTTTACTTGGAACCGGAATAATTTAGCATACTTAATTTAACACAAACAATTAAAGCACAACAGACTATCGCTTATTGGATGGAATGTGCCATTAAAATAAATAAAATATTATTAAAAAATGTTCTAAACGAATGGCAATAGAGTATTCATAAAATCGAAATATTTCTCCATTTCAATAATATCATAAATGAAAATTGTTTAGACGACTAATTTCTTGACAGATTCACTTATGAACTTAAAATTATAATGCCACCAATCTCGCCACAAATGCAGCTATAATATGTATAAAAAATGGGACAGTACATCAACTTCTATACCGTTTAACCGACAATTTAACCGATCGATTTATGTCGAGGTTTTGAGTTACCGCCATTATATCTGCGTGTGTAATAATTTATAGATTATTATAGAAAATATATTGTATTATGTCATGTTATAATTTACGAAATGTTCAGTAGAGTCCATATGCTTTTATTTTCTAATTAAAAATTAAATACTTTTGGAATTTATTACAAGTCCCAAAATTTATCAAAAATCATGCTCATCGACGGCGTAGTGTAGTGGGCATGTCATAATGTAGGTAAATAATTTTATTCACTCCTTGTTTTAAGGAATTTTCTTTAAAATAATATTATTTGCAAGTTATCACTTGACGTTTAAATTTAAGCATATTAACCTTGGTTATTTCTTTGAAAGTTCGCCACCGCGTGTCGTGTGTTTTACAGATGTTTTACAGCAGATTGTTCCGGTGACCATGATACTATTATAATTTTCAGGACTTTTTCGAAACATAAACTCTTTCTAATTAGATAATTATTTAAAGGCGACAAAGGAGCTCGACTATAGCTGCATCTGTGACCAGCTCTAATAGAAAACCTAAAGCTGGGAATTCTTAAATTTTACTCATTAATCGATTAAGCTAACTGGTGCATAGTTCAATGGTTCAGCTATAGCGACAGGGTCTTCGGAGTCCGATTCCTCTGAGGAGACACGCTCGGCCGCACTCAATGCAACTCTAGCATACTCATCTGTATCTATACTTTTGCAGAAATGTATAGCATATCTGAAAACAATCATGCTCTTATTAATATACATATTTTTTTATTGTAACTCAGCATATGACAACACTCCGCCTAATGTAAAGCTAGAGTGCGGGCCGAGTCTACAAGCAGCAGTCGCCTCCGCTATGCCGGCCTGAGGAGACGAGTATGCACCATCTAGAGTGACACTGCACACTCCTCTCGCTATTTTCAAACTTTCGAAACGCTACAAGGTCACTTCACGAGTGTTACATTCGAAAGTGGTGGTACTACCCCAGGGTGGCAGACTGGGCTAATCTACCTACTACTCTTTATATTGCCATCTTAAGTAAACAATAATTTTTAATTCATGGTGGAAGAATAGTGGGTAGAATTTTAATAACAAAGCCTCAGTACATTAAATTGAAAAAAAAATCTGAAGTTTTGGCGGTATTCTGGAGTTTTAGCGGAATGCTGAAATATTAGCGGACTTTTAGATAAAGAGATGTTGTCGGTCTTGAATTATGTTCCTAAACTGGTATATCTTGCAGTGTTCTTGAGTAAAAAATAATTATGAAAAAAAAAGTATATTACCTAAGTTTTTCACGAAGAACTACTTTACACGAATATCTTGGCATTTTGAGTAAGAAGAAACACGTATAACTTTCTGGTAGGAAGTGATCCGGCGGCTGATATTTATCTAAGACCTAGAAAACAAAGAACAACCATTATTATCGTAATTTTTTTTTTTTATTGTAGCTCCACATGTGACAACACTCCGCCTGATGTAAAACTAAAGTGCGGTCCATGAATGGAAACAACTGCTACCACAGAGAAATCTCTACGGGCTGCAGTCGCCTCCACTATGCCGGCTCGAGGAGACGAGCATGTACCATCTAGATTGACAGTGCACACTCCTCTCTTATACCTGGCTACTTTCAAACTATCCCTGAAACGCGACAACAGTCTACTTAAATGTATAAAAAATAAACAATAATTACTTGTAGAACGAAATCTCTTTGCCGTGGATCTTGAGGCGCTCGCGGCAAACGTGTCCGACCCCACACAAAACGAAGGAACAACGCACGTTCATTACCAGACAACTCTTCCATAACCTCCCAGAACCAAATAACCAGCGGTGCTGTCGGTTCTATGCCTGTAATTTGTAAACGTATTTTTAGTAGCAGAAGTCGGCCCCACTGTGCTTTTCAGCAAGGTCACTTTTACGAGCGGACACAATTGCTACCACAATGTCCGCTTGTAACAGTCACCTCCACTATGCCGGCTTGATGAGTGAGTACACTTGAAAATGCTGGTACTACTGCGGAACCGCAAACTACGCTAATAAAATCATCATCATCAGTCTGCTTACAACTCTTTAAATCTCTAACCTAAAACTTTTTCCATTACTTTATTAGTTATTGAAACTTACCTTTGTATGTAGCTGAAGCTCTTAACGCGTTGATAGGTATGTCAGGTGATCCACACACTAGAGTCTCAAGTTCAGAGGCGCTGAATAGAGCGAGCATCGGTACTGGGATTACACGAGCTATTCCGTCACGTACAGCCTTCACTTGCTCATCGAATTCGTGTAGTCTATTTAATATAATGTTAAATTAGTTACAGTAATAAATAGCAATTTAAGCTAAATGAGCAATAAAAGCTTATAATCAAGTATAATGTTAAATTAGTTAAATAGTTTTAGGAACATTTAGAGTCGATCAGCAATAAATAGCAATTTAAGCTAAATAAGCAATAGTAGCTTATAATCAGAAAACAATCGCAATATTGTTAATGATGCAGGTTTTAGAATTGTAATAAATTGTAATAAAGTATATATGTTATAATTTAGTAAGTTAAAAGTATTTTTGTATCCAATCAGCAATAAACAGCTATTTAAGCTAAATAATGGTTGTACCTAGCAGTATAAGTTTATAAAATATACAAATAATTGTTTTCTATCGCTAAACCTTTTAATATTTTATTATTATAACTATATTCCCAAAGTATATTTTTTATCACGTCTTAAAATTAATAATAAATTATTACTACTGGCAAATATATAATCGAACCTGTAATGTAATGCCAGCTGAACGTATTCATCCTTATTTTGTGGTGTAACGCGTTTATGTCTTGTAGATAATGGTACTTCATGACCAGCTGCCGATGGTATAGAGAATGGCAGCTCCAGATTTTGTAGTTCCTAATGAAAGAATCCAATTTAAATTATAGAAAAACTAATAAGACAATACTCTGCCTGATGTATAGCTAGGGTGTGGTCCATGAACGAAATAAAAGCTACTACAGATAAATTTCTACAAGCAGCAGTCGCCTCCACTATGCCGGCTTAAGGAGACGAATGTGTACTATCTAGATTGACAGTTCACTCCACTCGTTATACCTGGCTACTTCTGCTGATCCTGAAACTCGACAAGGTGACGACGACGTGTGTTACATTCAAAAGTGGTGGTACTACACAAGGACAGCAGACTGGGCTAATAACCTCAGTCTACCTACCACTCTTCAATTAGCACTGATATATGTAATTCCACAATATGTATGAAGTTTTCTTATACTTCTAAATTCCTTCAGACTAACTCCATATCTCTGAGATTTAAAATTAGCATACCTTATTATTAGGCGTCATATCTCGTATACACAGCAGAGCGGGTAAGAAATCCTTATCAACTTCAGCCAAGTCCTGAGGACGGAGAGGTAGACCAGCTATTTGTCTCCAAACACCTTCAGCAAGGGACAGTGATAATGGCGACCCAGTACGTATTGCTATGCCCATTAGTACACCTAGAATTTTATTTTATTGCTATTTTTAATTTATTGATTAAAACTTATAGTTCACACTAAACTAGTTCGCGCGCTAAAGGTCTGCCACCGGATGAGGTACAACGGGCGTCCTTGTCACTCGTTAGCTGCGTATATGTTGTTTTCTTTGTCGACCAAATTTTGGTGATCAAAAGTGTAATAATATTTACATTTATGTTTTACGAAGTTTGTGCGCGATTGTACATGCGTGGGCTCTTTACTCGTGACGTTATTATTATTATTATTTTTTTAATTTCTAACACTACACCAATTTACGTGTTTACTTGCATCCATTGTTAAAATTTGAAAAAATCTGTATGGACCGATATAATTGGTCAATATGTTAAAAATAAATTTTACGTACCTAAAAAGCGGAAACAATTCAAATGCAGAGGTGTATTCGCTGTAGGACTTAGTAGAAAAGCATCTCGACTTGCGCCTGCGTCTCCCCGGCCATTGGGTGTAGCAATTAGTAAAGGTAAAGAACCATTTTGTAGCTCCTCGCACATTTCCGCAATACTTTCGCTGTAACCACCTCCGCAATCGTCTACACTTTCACCTAAACAAGATAAAAAAGAAACGTTATTATAATATTATATACGCAATTAATTTGATAAATGTTTAGTGTAGACTACTCTAAAGACGTCTTGAATTATTTATTTAGACAGTAATAAATTCCTAATGTGTGTGTAACACAATAATAAAATCGTAAGCGACGAGATGTAACATTTTTAAAGTCTCAATTAAATGCACAAGAGTAAAGGTTCGTGGGGAAAGAAGAGCGATATTTATAAATTACTAGCTGTTGCCAGCAACTTCATATGATTAATTTACATTCATTTCGCACCCACAGAGTAATAAGAGCATAGGCCTTTTTATGTTGGTTTTGAGTTATTAGTACGGTTAGATAGTTATTTTATTTATTTATTTATAAAAAAAGTTATCCATTTAAACACTCTTTTTACTCTCCTGTAAAATTATCTTTTTCATCTTATGGCTTTTTTCCCCTGGTGGTGCGATTTAATCGCCAATTTTACCCGTAGAGGGATAATTTTGCAAAAAATGCAATTGAAACACGTAATTATTTATTTCTTACCAAAAAGCCTAAATATTATTTTTCATATCTTCTAACTTAGTTGATAGTCTTCATACAAACATTTATTTCTTATTTAACCCCTCAGAAACCAATCTAATCCCAATCCCTTGACAAATTTTATCGAAGTACCTTCACATTTATATATTAGTACAAATATACATACCAACAAATTTAACCTTCCAAACCCTATGAGGTAGCGCCAAAGCTTCTTGTGTGAGTGCTGGTAATCGCTGCACCATTTGACCGAACACTGATCTCATTCCAGCCGCTCCTGCCAACCCTGTGCCACCGCGACGTGCCCTTCTAGCTGCCACACGCGACAGTTCTACTATAGGTCCGTGCTGGCGTTCACGTACCATTGTCGCTAGTATTGTCTGTTATAAAAAAAAACATACATATGGAAACAAATTTCTTCAACAGAAAAATTTCTACAGACAGCAATCGCCTCCGCTATGCCAGTGTTGCGTTCTCACTGCATTTCGGACGCGCTTCCCATCCATCTGTGAATCCTTTCCAAAAACCATCGCAAAGCTGTACGCGGTATTGTCCTTACGTTGTTCGCCCGTGCCAAAAAAGTAAAAAGGATTGTCCATTGGCTGCCAACTCTTAGCGCCGCTTCTTGCGCCAGAGGTTTTCAACAAGGATATACGAATGAACAAATCTAACAAAATCAGTAAAAAAACGCCCGTGTAGCTAATCCTTCTCTTTATTCCAGCAGTGAGATCATTATATCTCCCTTAGAATTTCGCCGACGCGCTTTTCGATCAGCGATGACTCTTCCGCAACTACCGTGAAAGGTTTAAACAGCCAGCTTAAGGAGACGAATAAGCACCATTAGGTTGACAACAATATTTGGATTTTTTTTTACCTTTCTGAACGCGGCCTCTTTCACACTGTAGAATAATAAATTGCGCAGTTGATCGAGCGGCCCATCAAAAGACATAAGCGGCAAATTGGGGCAAACCAACTCCGAAAATTGATGCAGTAAAACCTGTGAAATAACAATCACACTATTTGAGTATCAAAACGTGTAAAAAAATATATTGTGAACTTTTTATTGAAATAAATTAGTTTTTATTTCAAATATTTTGAAGTAGCAACTCGCAGCCTAATAGGAACCGAAAGAAAAAAAAAACAAAAAAAAAATTGGCACGAACTTATGAAGTATAAGAACGATCGTGGTTTTGCGGCAAGACGCGTGAAGTCACGATCGATTAGACCCGTGTTCGATCCTCGCTAATTCTGACCGGTACCAATGTAACTTTGTTATATGTCGCTAAATGCCTATAGGCACTATTAAAGAGTGGTAGGCAGACTGATGATGGTTATTAGCCCAGTCTGCCGTCCTGAGGTAGTACCACGACTTTCGGCTGTAATACCCGTAAAGTGACTTTGTCGCGTTTCGGGAGCAGTTTGAAAGTAGCCAGGTATAGCGAGAGGAGTGCGCACTATTAATTTAGATAGTGCATACTCGTCTCCTCAGGCCGGCATAGCAGTGGTGACTGCTGCTTGTAGAGATTTCTCTGTAGTAGCAGTTGTTTCCGTTCATGGACCGCACTCTAGCTTTACATCGGGCGGAGTGTCACTCAAATAAATCATGCTAACTAAGCAATATATAGTAACATACCAATCTATTACAAATTAGTTGTGTGGCCATATCTCTAAGCAGATGGCATTCGAGCGGCGGCGCAGGAGGCGGCCGAGGTGCGCGTGGTACTTCAACGCAAAGTGCAACCGTATGAGCTGAACCACACGCAACACGAGTCACCCTTTTGCCCTGTAAATATACATATATAATAATAATTACTATAAGAGAATACAATACAGACTGATGATGGTTATTCGTCCAGTCTGCCGTCCTGGGGTAGTACCACCACTTTCGAATGTAACACCCGTTGAAGGTAGCCAGGTATAACGAGAGGAGTGTGCACTCTATTTAGATGGTACATGCTCGTCTCCTCAAGCCGGCATAGTGGAGGTGACTGCTACCCGCACATGTTTCTCTGTAGTAGCAGTTGTTTCCATTCATGGACCGCACTCTAGCTTTACATCAGGCGGAGTGTTGTCACATGCCGAGCTACAATTAAAAAAAAATACATGTGCACTTCTTCTCCTTCTCTTCTATTCCACACCTTGATCTACTTTATTCTTATTTTTGTATGAAAAAACTTTGGCTTATTTAAAGCTTTCTTGATAATCACAGAAGCAATTGTGAAAATATGCCTCTAGTGCGTTTAACATTTACACATTCAACTGTTCAAGCCGGTATAGTGGAGACGACTGCTGCCTGTAGAAATTTATTTGTGGTAGTAGCAGTTGTCATTCTGGACCGCACTCTAGTTTTACATCATATGCCGAGCCACAATAATAAAAAAAAATAACCTGTAAAGCCAGAAGCAGACGAGGTCGTTGCGCTGCTAAAGTGGTACCGTCGCCCAATTGTCCTTCGTCGTTGTCTCCCCATGTGTATACCTCGCCGGAATCGGTACAAGCGACGCAATGTAAACTACCTGTTGATGTTAACAAAAAAAAAAAAATATAACTGCTACGATATTGAAAAATTATTATATTAAAAACATTTTGTTCGTCATTTTCTTCATACGTTAAATTATAAAACTAGTTTTGGTCGGTTGTTTCCATTCATGGACCGCACTCTAGCTTTACATCAGGCGAAGTGTTGTCACATGCCGAGCTACAATTAAAAAAAAATAGTGACAATACTCCGCCTGATGTTAGGCTAGAGTGCGGTCTTTTAGAAGTTTCTGAAGAAAGCAGTCGCTTCCGCTATACCGGCTTGTGTAGACGAATGTATATTTAATAGTTACTTTGCGGAAATCTATAACCAAATCAATTTTTAAACACTACTTTGCAACTAATTTTCGCTAGTCAATATTAGTGAGGGTAGGTACACAGTCACATCAGCTGTCAATGTTAGACCCTTCACCAATATGCAAATACTGAGAGGTATTATATATAACCTACCCTCACTAACTTTAGACAGCGGAAATTAGTTGCAAAATAGTGTTTAAAAAATACTTAGGCGATTGTATACAATCTGACCTGTACCTCAGGACGGCAGACTGTTTATTTTGCAATCCCTAATAATCACAGGCTTGCACCATGTTCAAGGATTTTTTTTTAAATTGTAGCTCGACATGTGACAACACTCCGCCTGATGTAAAGCTAGAGTGCGGTCCATGAATGGAAACAACTGCTACCACAGAGATATCTCTACGGGCTGCAGTCGCCTCCACTATGCCGGCATACATTTATAATTACCTGTAGCTATAGAGACGATAACTTTTCCCTGCATCCCGGTAACACGCATCGGTTTACGCACATGATCGTAACTTCCATGGCCAAGTCTGTGATAATCGCCTTTGCCCCTAAAATTTTTTATAATATCTCATTAATTTGTTATATCAAATTGTCACGTTCAAAAGTTCCCGCCAGAGATGGCAGGCGGCCATCTTGAGACGTCAGGTTATCTGTCTTGAATTATTTTCCTAAACTTGTGTTTCTTCGAGTGTTAATGTGTAATAATGGTGGATTATTAACCCATTAAGTATTCGTTAACGTGCGTAGAAGGGAACCTGTGTTTCCATTTTCCCTCCAAAACTCCGTAGGAAGTTTCAGTAAAGATTCTACCATTTTACTAGAGAAATTTTTGACTAGACTAAGATTTGACCTGACTGTTTAGTGTGATGAATTAATGACTCGTGATGCACATTATTATTAACTTGATACTTTGGCACTGGCAAATTGTTATACGCCATATAAAACAAGAAAAAAAAGTTCCCGCCATCTAATAGGAGATCCTTGTTTAAACGTTCATACAAGTATTACAATTATGATCAATATATTATGGGTGATAGATTATATAAAAATCTAGCCGGAATTGTGAATTAATTATAATAATTAATTATTATAATAGAACTAACCTAACATTAATATAAGTTCATCTCTATTAACCTGTGCTTGTAACTTGAATAAATAAAGCTTATTATTATTATTTAGATTAATAGATCATTGATCTATTTCTCATTATTCCGGTTAGACATTATATAACGACATACATAATATATAAAAACATTTTTGAAAAAAAAATTTAAACTGACTTCTCAATAAGAAGTGAAAAATAATTTTAATTGATCTACAAACAAGAACATATGCTTATTACCTATTTACACACTAATTGTCTACATATCATCTAGCATATTTCTGGAGTCGGTACGGCGGTGAATTGACATATGTCTATGGTAGGGGGTTGTTTAGGAATTATTATACATACCATGTATAGACACTACCGCATCGGCATAGAGCGACTGAAAATTGTGATCCGCATTCCACTTTAATAACACGCAGACCTTTGAGACATTCTATACGCATTGGTAGTTTGCACCCTTCATAACCACCCCGACCTAAAAATATTTTTTTTTTTATTGTAGCTCGGCATGTGACAACACTCCGCCTGATGTAAAGCTAGAGCGCGGTCCAGGAATGGAAACAACTGCTACTACAGAGAATCCCCGTTCGGGTAGCAGTCGCCTCCACTATGCCGGCTTGAGGAGACGAGCATGTACCATCCAGATTGACAGCGCACAGTCCTCTCGTTATACCTGGCTACTTTCAAACTATTCCCGAAACGCGACAAGGTCACTTCACGGGTGTTACATTCGAAAGTGGTGGCACTGCTCCAGGACGGCAGACTGGACAAATTACCATCATCAGTCTGCCTACCACTCTTTAATGGTGCCTATAGGCACTGAGCGACCAAAGCACATATAACAAAGTTACATTGGTACGGGTCTTTAGCGAGGTTCGAACACGGGTTTCATCGATCGTGAGTTCACGCGTCTCACCGCTAGACCACGGCCGCTCTGTGGTAAAAGTTACTGTTTTATTTTAACATCAGACGTTATGTGGTCACATGCCGGATTACTGTAAAGAAAACATACCTAGTTTCCCATAATCGCCATCGCCCCAAGACCATACAGTATCGTCATCGGTAATGCAAAGAGTTTGTGCATCACCTGAACCACATGCCACGTCTATGACACGGAACGTTGTAAGAGCTTCCACCTGCGTAGAAAAAAGATTAAACAACCAATAAAAAAATTAGTTTTTTTTTTATTGTAGCTCGGCATGTAACAACTCCGCCTGATGTAAAGCTAGAGTGCAGTTAATGAATGGAAACAACCGCTACTACAGAGAAACCTGTGCGGGCAGCAGTCGCCTCCACTACGCCGGCTTGAGCAGACGGGCATGTACCATCTGTATTGACAGTGCACACTCCTCTCGTTATACCTGGCTACAGTCTTAAGTTGCGTGTAGTTTAGTGGTTAAAACATCCAGGCGAATAACGGATGCGTTCGTATTCCACCTCACCTCTAGCTGTTGTGTGCATATTGATTTTTTAATCTATTTGGTTTTTTTTTATAACACTCCGCCTTATGTGAAGCTAGAGTGCGGTCCATGAACGGAAACAACTGCTACTACAGAGAAATTTCTACATGCAGCAGTCGCCTCCGGTATGCGACAAGGTCACGAGTACCTCAGGCCGGCAGTCTGAAGAAACAAGAAAACAATTTTTTTTCATTTATTTAAACTTACCATTTTAGGCACTAACTGATCTTCAGAATCCCCATGTCCCAGTCTCCCATAACGGCCTTTACCCCACGTATAAATTCGTCCCCTAGCTGTGAGACAAGCGGAATGAGCGCCACCACAAGCAATTGCTACTACTTCCATTCCAGATAATGCTGCGATCAGTTTGGGACGGTCGTAACTCCTGTGAAAGATAAGGATGACTTCTTTCACATTTATTTATTGTTAATTAATTGAGCCATGGTTACTAAACCACTAAGCCACTAGGCAGTTTAAGTCTCCTTAAATTCTGGCCAGTACCAATGTATCTATGTTATAAGTACTTTAGTCGCTCAGCGCCAGTGATACAAGCACTAGCTTTGTACAGAAATTAAAAAAAAAAACTACTACTAATCAAAACTAAACCAAAGAGTAAAAGTAGATATATTTAATTGGCTCTGGAGCGCAGTGCACTGTTTCTGTGTCAGTCTCTATTAAGCAGATTCTACTATACACTACTCATAAACACAGGCTATAATTGATGAGTTTCTTATGGTTGTCTTCTCGTCATATGCCTTTCCGAAGCCAAAAGTAGATTCTGTCCATGAACAAGTGCATGCCAAGTCCATGCCTACGTTAATAAAGGATTTTCATTTCATCTCATTTTACTCCCGGTCCAGGCATTATATGCAAGTACTAATTAACCATAAAAAGTAACGTTATTTGTATGTATTTTACCGGTATTAAAAACATACCGGTATATTTATATTGATACAGAAAGTAACGAAAGAAACATTCATTTTAGAAAACGTAACCCCGTAATTGAGGCGAAGAACGTTATTCGTAACGTTACTCTTTTAATGGTACATTTTTTATAATGGTATTTTCAGGATAACGATACCAACTTTAACCGGTATTCGAGTGCCTGATTGCATGTATATGTAAGAACAAATATATTTTTGTCGTGTATAGTGTAAAGTTACAATGTATAGATACTCACACTCTATTCCCATGTCCTAGTTTACCATCTTCGCCTTCACCCCAACTGTACACATCCCCATCAGCAGATAGAGCCAAGCAATGTTTACCACCAGAATTACATGCGACCTAATAAGAATTAAAAACATTATAGATTCTCAAACCCAATTTTCTACTTTTTATCAGTGATAACCTAATACCTATACTGCAGGGAGGTGTAACAATTTTTAAATTAAAATATGATTAAAATCTAATTGGTCAAATAAGAAGATGAATATCAGAACATAAAATATTATGATTTTTTAAAAATATTTTCTTTTTTAAATTTATTAAATATTATTATTCTTCTTTAATTTTTTTTCTGTCCATACTTGTACAAGCGAGTATAGAGATCACTATTATGTGTGCAAGGCACATTGCTGCAATAAAAATACTAACCTTCGTAATAAAAATATGTTGAATAGAAGCTAATAAAGTTGGCTGCGAGACAGATTCGATGCCACCGATGCCTAGACGTCCACCGGCACCATAACCTAAATAAATGACTTTATTACTAAAGAGTGGTAGGCAGACTGATGATGGTTATTAGCAGTCTGCCGTCCTGGGTAGTACCACCACTTTCAAGAATAAAACCCTTTGGTGCGTTTCGAAATCAGTTTCAAAGTAGCCAGGAGTATGCACTGTCAACCTAGATGGTGTACATTCAACTCCTCAAGCGGGCACACTGCTCCCTGTGATAGCAGTTGCTTCCGTTCATGAACCTCACTCTAACTTACATCAACATAATGGTAATCAGTAACAAAAAAAAGGTAATTTTTTTTTTTATTGTAGCTCGGCATGTGACAACACTCCGCCTGATGTAAAGCTAGAGTGCGGTCTATGAATGGAAACAACTGCTACTATAGAGAAATCTACGGACAGCAGTCGCCTCCACTATGCCGGCTTGAGGAGACGAGCATGTACCATCCGGATAGACAATGCACACTCCTCTCTTGTACCTGGCTACTTTCAAACTATTCCCGAAACGTGACAAGGTCGCTTCACGGGTGTTACATTCGAAAGTGGTGGTACTATCCCAGGACGGCAGACTGGACAAATAACCATCATCAGTCTGCCTACCACTCTTTAATAGTGCCTATAGGCACTGAGCGACCAAAGTCCATATAATATAAAATATATAAAAATGTGTACCTGTGGCATAAACCTTTCCATCGGGTGTAACGGCGAATAAAGTCTGTTCTCCACCGACTAGATGTACAGGGTTAAGTGTCGCTAACGCAATACACGGCGATGGTGTGCGTACTTTAGCACCGTCCACTCCTCCGAGTTGTCCGCGGTGATTATGACCCCAACCGTATACGGCACAACCACGTGAACTGCCACTCCACCAACCAGGCCAGTCTTCTGGACGTCTAAATAAAACTTTTTTTTAAGTTTTGTGTTTGGATTAACGTCTAAACCAGTCTGACATTATAATGATAAATAATAGGTTCAAGACTATAAAAAGACATTCACCCAGACCTAAGACAAATACTTTTTTTATAAATGAGAAATATTTTGATTTGCAGAAATCGAACCTAAAACCTCCGCGTAACGACTGGCATGCTACGATGTTTTCAATCGACAGCAAATGCGTTAATCGTAAAACTAGCTATATTTCAAATTCATAAAAGGAAAGTAAAATTAATTTATAATCTGAAATGGAATTCGAGATCAAAAAGTCACATCATATTTCAAGTCAGTCATATTTTCCTAAACAGTTGGCGGAATTAGTAAAATTTTTACTAATAAAACTCAACAATTCAAATGTTTAGACCTGCCTTATTGCCAGCACAAAAAAAAAAAAGAAGAAATTATACGATTTCATTTCAAACACTAATATTTTATTTTTGGATTGTATTTTACGTCACTTTAAAACTTAAAACTGGAAGCAGTATTTTATTTTACGTGTTTAAGATCTGCGTTAAAATTAACACTATGTTTTAGCACTTTTTGACAAACGATCTAAGGATAATTCCCATTCGCCTAAGACAAAATGGGCCCCACATTTTTTTTTCTCGAGTTCGTCGAACGTTTTTAGTTAATTTTGTAGGAAAATAAATCTATATTCCTTATCACTAATCAGTCTTAATTGTTTTACCCAGGTTATTGAGTAATTAATCTTTTTATTTATTTATTTTGGAGAAAACACAGCGACAGGCAGAAGCAGAAACAAAGAAGAATTAGAACATAAAATACAAAAAGTTTACCCGCCACCAAATAAATTTCTCACTATGTACAATGGTTGTGCACTTTCACAAACAATGAACAATCTTTTCTGATGCAATATTTGAGGTTATTATTATTTTAAAAGCTCTAATAATTGGTGATATCTGTTTTTTATGTAATTAAACATTGTCTATTGATTGATAAACGATGTGTTGATATAAATGAAATAAATTAATGCAAAGTAAGATATTATGTTGGAATATCGTTTTGTGAACGAACTATTAGAGGTCAAGTGGGGCCCATAAATGGACATTATTTGAATTGGCAACAGCTTTATTTGCATTCTTGTTTTCGATTTCCATTTCAAGGTACAACAAACTTACTTATTAACCCAATGTAACAACTGCTCATCATGCTGCCTAGTAAACAGCTCGTTGTCTTCCCAAGGATGTTGAATATCGAGAGAAATCTCATCGGAATTGTACACCCCCAAATCAGCTAACCTTTTACGCACATCGATTAGGAATGGAGTGGGCATAGGTATTCGTTTTATAAGAGAATCCGATGTTCGCATACAGAGACAAAACTTTTTGAACCATAGCCATTTCGCAGCGTCTTGTCCTGAACACACGCGTGCGTCCACACGTAATGTGCAAGCTAACCATGCTAATTCCTGCAAAAAAAAATATCTTAGTTATACTTTACGCTTTAGAACTAGAATGAACATATAGTTTTTTTTTAAATAGTAGCTCACTATACTACACTCCTCTTGGTGTTACAATCACGACGTCACAGCGTACAATGAGAACTCTCCGCCAATAGGGTCACTTCATTTTTTTTTTACCTTGACCATAAAAATAATAATGTCTAAATGGTGGAAAGTTCTCCCTGTACTTACTACTACTTATACTTGGCCTTCTCGTTCGCTCCGCTATGCCGGCCGTGCATCGTCTATTGATAGCACATCTCTCGTCACACCGACTTCAAGTTGAATTAATAAAGTAAATGTACCTTCAAGTAATGTGTATGTAACAAATGGGTGCCAGTACGTAAAGCTGGTTCTTCGTGATCATATTGCGCTTGCAGCAGTCGTGGTAAAGTCTCTAATGCTGGAGTTGTTGAACCGCCACTAACGACCCCACGCAAACGTCGCACACACCAAACGCGACAACGCCACGCTAACAACAAATAAGATAAAATACTTTTAATTTAATAACTTAAATTTTAAAGAGTCTTTTTTACATAAGCTGCTGGCTTATCAATGACATCGTAACACAAAAAAAAAACCGGTACTAATGTGACAGATTTAATTTATTTTTATTTAATTTATTAAACTATCAATGTAATTTTCCTAAAACTCGTTTTTTTTTTAGTTTTAGCACCACTGTGCTAATGTCTGTCCCATTGGAAATTACAACATTACTTTTACTGTAGTCAAAAAAAATCTATTTAAAATACACGTTTTCATATGAAATAAATAAGTTATACACACCTAAGGTAGGCATTTGTGCACAAATAGCCAAAGCCTCTGCCAATCTCGGTACAAGTGGATGATTATTAGAGATCGCAGACAGCAGAGGTCCATCGAGAAGTCTCCAAGCAAGTTCTACTGATGGTCGCGACAGAATGAAGCGGTCTGATCCAAGATCCTGTATATGAAAAATTTATTTTAAACTATTAGGCGTTTTCTAATGCAAAAAAAAAATCCCTTCTGAAATCAACTTCATTCACGACCACTCAGATTAGTCCCTTGACACGAATGAATACCCCCGCCATAGAGGATAAAGCACCTATAGTCTTCTTTATAATTAGATAGACAACAATGACATTTGAAGGGATGCCGAGTTTTGGAAAAAAATAAATAGTGTTGTAATTTTGTGACCCAGCTTTTAATTGAAAATTCAATTAACTTTATATTTAATATATTTTTCTGTTCGTTGTTTGTGACTGGCTTAGCAAATACTAGTATGAATTCGTACACGCAATCGTGTGTGATTGAACATTTCGATGACGTACATTGGACAGAAATTGATAAAAAAAAGTGATATACGATTTTTTTTACACACACAAAATGGTTTCGCAAGTTATGCCAGTCGATAAAGCGTAGTGATATAATGAAATTATCTTAGTACTTTTTTTCTCTAAAGTAATTAATTACTGAGATAAATTAAACTCCTAAGTTGTTAAGAAAGTTTTTATTATTATTAACATATTTATTGTCGGAATAATTATAAAATAGGTAGATTTGCTATTACTAGTCGAAATGTCATTTTAAGATAATTCAATTAATCAATTAAAGTATTAGTGTAACAACACTATACTTCTAACGTGGCAACATTATGGAGGCGTGGTGTATGTTTCGAGTTGTCAATTTGTCTATCTAATTAAAAATAAGACTATAGTGTTCATTATCCTCTATAGTCTATGCCCGTTACATGAGCTCTATGTCCCTTTCCTACACGTTTGTCGTTGAAAGTCTTAGCCTCGTTTTTCCGGTACTAATAGTCGTTGCCTTCCTTATTATTTTACAGCGACAACACTTCTTTCAACGTATTGATCAGTGTCTATGGTATAATAGAGGCATTATTGAAAAGAGTGGTAAGCAGATCGATAATGGTATTAGTCCAGTCTACGTCCGGGGGCAGTACCATCATCTTTAAGTGTAACACTCCTGAAGTGACCTATACGTGTTTCGGGATCTTGGAAGTATAGCGAGAGCGGGTTAAAGTCGAAAGCCAATCAGTTATCACTTGATCGAATCTAAAACAAAATATACGGGATTTGACGTTTCACTGTCGTTCAAGTTATAACGAAACGTTAAATTCTATACATTTTGTATTAGATTCGATTAAGTGACAACTTTTGATTTTAGCCCCTGCAGTGTGCACTGTTAGTGGATGGCTGATAATGAACTCTTCAAGCCGGCATGGCGAGGACTGTTGCCTAAAGACATTTTTCTGTTATAGCAGTTTTTTTTTAAATCTATTTTTTTAAGGCTTTATTCTAAACAAGAATAAGTCAGCCTAATTACAATCTACACAATACTACTTGTACTACTATATAGTATCAACCAGAAAAGGGTTCAGCCAAGATACTATTTAAACAACCTATATCTAACAAATTAATTCCTGATTTATTAAAGAACTCAATGCGCCCAGACCCACACAGGCCACACTCCCTCCTGTTATAGCTGTTGTTTCCGCTCATGGATCACGACCTAACTCAACAACTTACACAAGCAGATTGCGATGAAAACACGGGATGTGCAGTAAAACGCCAACCCCACCCATTAACTGACCCATCGCTTGTGAATCGCCATCTTAGTTCGTCACCTAAAAGAAAATGGTTGCATATTGATTTGAAGTAAAAGTACCTATGATATAAGTTCAACTAAAACAATATAAAAGAATTACCCATAACAATAATCTCGTGGCTCCAATCAGAAGCGTCTCTACCAGATAGTGTAGCGACAAGTCTGTCGGCCGAGTCGTAAATAATGAGCGGATCATTGCGTCTTTCCGTAGAACAGCCCTGTTCGAATACCACCCGAAGTCCTGACACGCCCGGAATTTTTACTACGCCTGTAGGAATGAAGTTGAAGTAAACAATTGTAAAATATTTTTAATTCCAGAACGACAGACTGGGCTAATAATAACCATCCCCAGTCTACCTACCACTTTTTAATAGTGTCTATAGGCACTGAGCGACCAAACTACATATAACAAAATTACATTGGTACCGGTCAAAATTAGCAAGGTTCGAACACGGGTCCCATCGATCGTGAGTTCACGCGTCATACCGCTAGACAACAGCCGCTCAGTATCCAGGTATAACGATATTTTTAAGATACATTTACGACCTCGTATAAACCCTTATATACCTTAGAAAAAGAAACATTATCTTACCAGAAATATCAGTGTCATCGGCGTACGGATGTGGGCTATCAACAGTAACAGGCAATGGTATTCTATTACCGCCACCAGCAGCAGCCTCTTCCAGTTCACAAACACATACTTCCACTAACATGTCAGCTACAGACTGCTTTGTTGCACAGAGAGCTGCAATTAAGAAGAAATTAAGAATTATTTTTTTTATATCGACAAGACATCTGACCTCAATTGGCACGAGGTTTATAAGTACTGACGATTGGAGAACCGCTACCACGGTGACTCCAATCGCCGTCACTATGCCGGCCTGAGAAGGTTAATGAAATAAATGATCTCTTGGAAGAATAGGGCATTCAGTAAGGTTATATATTATATATATAATAACGGTATAAATTTTGTGTTAATACAGACCAATTATCGTTAAAAGTAATGTTATAAAAATATACCGTTAAATTTAAAAGACAGTTGTATAAATTAGTTAGTTATTTTTTAAGATAGGTGATATATTTTCATTTGTTTTTTGTTAATGAATTTAGGATCTATTTTTTAGTTACTTTTGTGTATTGTTTAGGCTTAAATGGGGCTGACATGGCCAGGAATGTGAGCGCAAGCCGCAAACTAAATAAAAAATTTTAAAAAATTGAAAGACGTTATTTATTGTACATATCGTAATTATAATTGTCTATAGCCTGAGTGACGTCACGGGATGACGTAATGACGGTGTTAGTTCTTTCGTTATCGATTTAAAAAAAAGAAATGGAGAAAACTTAAAGAGAAAAAACGTGTCGTTATGCGTCCCTGATATTATTCAATTAATGCAGAAACGCCAAGACAGCATGTATCCTGAGCATCACTTTTATAAACGAAACTAACAAAGTAAGACTCTTACCCATGAGTACATCCTTTATAATTGTAACAGCGTTGCCAGAATCAGGCATTCTTCCAGCCGCAGCTAATTTAAGAAGATCAACCAAAGCTCTTGCATCTGGTTCACCCAGTTGTGACGTAAAATCGTCTAGTGTCACCTAAAATAAATTATAATCCATTAACATCGAGTGCGGTCCATGAATGAAAACAACTGCTACTACAGAGAAACCTGTGCGAGTCGCTTCCACTATGCCGGCTTGAGGAGACGAGCACGTACTATATAGATTGACAGTGCGCACTCCTCTCGTTATTACCTGGCTACTTTCAAACCGCTCCCTAAACACGACATTCGAAAGTGGTGGTACCCCAGGACGGCAAACTGGATAAATAACCATCATCAGTCTGCCTACCACTCTTTAATAGGCATTGAGCGAGCAAAGTACGTATAGCAAAGTTACATTGGTACCGGGCAGAATTTAGTAATGCCAATTCATTCAAGAAGGAATCGAATACCGTAGCAACATTGAGATGAGACGTAATAACAGATAAACAAGCCATGTATATAAACAATAGAACAATAAACGAATTAATAAATATCTGTCTGTGTTTATTAAAAAGTTAGGGGGTTATTACTAATTAAAAATATTTATTATGAAAATAATGCTAATTACTCTTGGCGCTTCCGCTTGTTGTACAGTCATGGTGGCCGCAGCAACGGACACTGCACTAGATGACATCACTGTAGAATGCCGTGAAGATATCGAGCCGCTAAGTGGGCTACTGGTGCCGCTCTGATAATGAAAAAATACAATAATAAGCATCCAACTCAGAACACTTAAAAATAAAAAACGAAAATATGCTGGATTTTATTAATAGTGCCCATATTCCGCCTGATGTTAAGCCATAGTGGAGTGTGAAGGAGACGAAAGTACATCGTCTAGAACTCTTGATTATCCTACTATTGTTATGCCCAGCAACTTTCAAGGTAATCTCGAAGCGCGAACGTCTTACTTCATAGGTTGATTGTCTTATCCAAAGACCGCAGAGTGCGTTACCCAGATACCAGATTCTAGCACTGTATTGATTAAAAACTGAGCGAAAGTACCTTTTTTTTTTTCAATCATGAGTTCACATCTTCAACTTGTAAACCACGGCCGCTCACAAATATCCGTTTATTCTAGTTAAATTTACCAATACAATACAATACAATTGTCGCCTTTTTCCTACAGGGATAGGCAGAGACAACGGAACCCCACTTACCACGACCCTGACACAGCACCTTCGCTTCCCTCACAGACGCGACGGTTATGAGCACTAGGCAGCCCAGCTTTCATAAGGATGTCTCCGATTTGATCAGAAAACACCCTTCTGGGTCTGCTTAAATTTACCAAAAATATTATAATATATACAAACTGGTAAAGTAACTCGATCAGCTGGTGCCTCTCCACCTCCAGTGCGAGCATCTGTTTCCACATCTTCATCCTCAATATCGACAACCGTCGCAGTTGGAATATTAATTGTGTTCGAACATGGATCATGTGTCCTTAGTGCTTCTACTAAAAGACTTCGCGCCTGTTTGTGACAGAAAATAATTAAGTTAATTAACCAATAATCGTCGACCGGACTGGGACTGGGACCGGACAGCACTGGCACAGCTACAGAGCTACCCTCTTATTAGGTGAGCGCAATTGCGGGTTACGTTTGAAGCGCGGCCACAGACGCGACGGTAAAAGCCGAAGTATTTTTAATTTAGATTGTTTTAAGAGTAGTTTTATCGAATGAAGTGTTTACCGCAATATCTACGATCATATTAAACCTTGTGAATCTCGAAAAAAGAAAACTGGAAACGAGTTACTAAAATTCTTGGTTCTACATTTTTTTAATCTCTCTCATAAACCTAGTATCCAAATAATTTGGAACAATGAATTGTGATGACCCAGGTTCAGTATTGCTATCAAACGTGACGCGTCTATGGCTATGCAGTGGTACACTTCTATTTATCTATAATAGACAAGTTGTAAAAATATTACCTGTGTTATATGTAAAGCTAATAATATTAACGAAGCAGCATGTTGTACTGCAGCTGGAGGCTCCAGATTAAGAGCGGCCGCAGCTAAAGATGGCTGTGGTCCATCTGCTTCGGGTATTGTCACTTCTTCTGTGTGTAATGCTGTATAAATTTGACAATATGTAAAATATTATTTTTAATTTGCTAACAAGGGAATTTGGGACCTAACAAGAGATGAGATGAGAAAAAAATCTTACCAAGACTCTGTGCACCGAGTGGATCTCTCAACATCGGAAAGGCTAATGGTGTTATATTGAAGTAGCTCTCATCTTGTAAGGTTGCCGGTCTCAGAGACCAGGCAGCAGAATGTGATGAGCCAGCCGCAGCTCTGTGTACGCCTTCTACAAACGTCACTAATGCCGGTCTGCGATTAACACAAGTTGTTCCATTGCCTTGTTGACCATGGTCGTTATCGCCCCATGCCCAAACCTACAAAAGAAATAAAAATAGTTTCTGAGCAGAATTTCGATGCTATACACTGCAAGAAAACATAATACAATGTTTTCAAAATTCCTATAATTTAGGTAAAAAAAAAGATGAAATTATAATACTGGTGACGTGGCGGTATGGGCTTTGACCCCAATGCCTTCCCAGAACAAAAAAATAAAAAATAAAATAAAAGTGTTTTGCCGGCATCTGGAGATGCAATTATTTTGTAGTAGTATTTTAATAAACCTTTGTTTCTTCGAGTGTTATCATACTATAATATACTATATTCCCCCTCAGTCTTCATGACTGTGTGTAACAGTGGGAAAAAGTTTCTATTTTCACTAATTGAATAGAAAATTAGGCTGCATGGGCGACGATCCCTTTGACTTTAATAATAAAAACAACATATTTTCACGAACGCTCATGACTAGATGAGTATGACCAGCCGGTATGAACAGTGTCAATGTTTTCAGAGTAATTTTTTAACCGACTTCAAAAGGAGGAGGTTATCTATTCGTCGTGTATTTTTTTTTTTTTTTTTGTGGCGATGTTCACTCATATCTCCGCCGTTTGTGGACCGATTTTGATGATTCTTTTTTTGTTGGATAGAGTATATGTCCGCATTGGTCCCGTTTCAATTTGAAGAAAATATTCCATCTCTAAGGGTGGAAAATTAGGGGATGTTTCACCATTTGTGAATCGATTTCAATGATTTTTCTTTTGTTGGATAAAGTATGTCTCGTGATTGGTCAATTTTAAATTTGAAGAAAATATTCCATCTCTAAGGGTGGAAAATTAGGGGATGTTTCGCCGTGTGTGAACCTATTTCGATGATTTTTCTTTTATTGGATAAAGTACGTCTCGGGATTGGTCCCATTTAAGGAATAAAATATTCCACCTTAAGGGTGGAAAATTAGAGGATATTTCGCCATTAGTGAACCGATTTTTATGATTCTTTTTTTGTTTGATAAAGTACATCTCGGGATTGGTCCAATTTAAGGAATAAAATATTCCACCTTTAAGGGTGGAAAATTAGGGGATATTTCGCCATTAGTGAACCGATTATGATGATTCTTTTTTTGTTTGATAAAGTACGTCTCGGGATTGGTCCAATTTAAGGAATAAAATATTCCACCTTTAAGGGTGGAAAATTAGGGGATATTTCGCCATTAGTGAACCGATTTTGATGATTCTTTTTTTGTTTGATAAAGTACATTTCGGGATTGATCCCATTTAAGGAATACAATATTCCACCTTTAAGGGTGGAAAATTAGGGGCTATTTCGCCATTAGTGAACCGATTTTGATGATTCTTTTTTTATTTGATAAAGTACGTTTCGGGATTGATCCCATTTAAGGAATACAATATTTCATCTCTAAGGGTGGAAAATTAGGGGATGTTTCGATTGATTTTAATAATTCATTTTTTATCGGGTAGGACTTGAGAGTGTCTGTCTATAAGCCCACTACTCATCACATTTTATTTGAACAGCGCGTTTAGAATGTTATCCATACAATCAATCAACAGTTACAACTAAAAATTACAAAATAAAAACATTTCTGAAAAAAATTGAACCGACTTCTAAATAAAACACAAGGCACTAAAAAGTAAAAAAATAATTTTAATTGAGAGTACATACACACAATTTAATAAGCTTAAACATGAATAGATGCCTATTATTATTTACACATTAATTATCTGCATTTTATTTAGCATATATCTGAAGTCGGTGCAAGCATTTGAACCATGTTTTATGATTGGTAATGTACCTAGAATCAAGCAATGCGGAGTTTCATATTTGGTTGGCACCGACTTCAGATATATGCTAAATAAAATGCAGATAATTAATGTGTAAATAATAATAGGCATCTATTCATGTTTAAGCTTATTAAATTGTGTGTATGTACTCTCAATTAAAATTATTTTTTTACTTTTTAGTGCCTTGTGTTTTATTTAGAAGTCGGTTCAATTTTTTTCAGAAATGTTTTTATTTCAACATATACTATGATTAAAATGAACTGAATTATAATAATATATATAATATATAATATAAATACCTGATGATCGCTTGTAACAGCAAGACAATGCAATGCACCAACAGCTACATGAACAACATTATGTCCACGCAAAGCTTCAACCAATGTTGGTTTTCGGACGTGACCATCGCATCCGTGACCCAGACGAAAATAATCACCTTTACCCCACGTCCACACCTAGAGAAAAAATAGAAGAGAAAATACATGCAGTGTCTTATAGGGAAAAATAACAGACACTCTAGCGGCAACTTCGTACGCCTATAATTGATATTAATTTAACTTTTTTTTAACTTAAGAAGCGATGAGTTTCCCATAATTTCCCAAAAGTTAACCTGTCTTTCTCAATAATACAATCTTTGTAGTTTTCAAAATCGAAATCTATTCAGCGATTCAGGCGCAAAAAGGTAACAAACAGAGTTACTTTCATATTTATATATTAGTTTGTAAGTATAGAATTTAAACTTACTTCTCCATCACGAGTAAGTGCTAAACTAAATTGTGCACCACATTCAACCTGTATAACGCCAAGTGTATTCAACCTCTCTATGTTCATAGGAACTGAACATCCGTCCGAACCACCACGACCTATAAACAAAAACGAAAAAAATTCGTACTCAAATAAAAATAGTTTTTTTTTTTGCTTTTAGCACCATTGTACTAATGTTGCGAACCAATTAGTCACACAATACACACTACACTTATTTACACAATAAACATTATTCTCTCTTTTTAAAATACATATTTACAAAATTAAAAACAGTGGTAGGCAGACTGATGATGGTTACTAGCTCAGTCTGCCCGTCCTGGAGTAGTACCACCACTTTCGAATAAAACACACTCGAGGGCAGTTTGAAAGTAGCCAAGTATAGTGAGAGGAGTGTGCACTGTCAATCTAGACGGTGCATACTCGTCTCCTCGGGCCAACATAGCGGAGGCGATTGCTGTCCGTAGAGATTTCTCTGTAGTAACAGTTGTTTCCGTTCATGGACCGCACTCTAACTACGCGCTACAATAAAAACATTCTAGGTGAAGACGTTGGCTCAACTACGATTAAAACTAAAACGTTATTGCCTAAATTATTTAATAACACTTTTCAATCCTTTCGCAAAAATAATAATTAATAAGTCTTACCTAATTTGCCAAAATCTCCATCGCCCCATGAGAATACTTTACCGCATGCAGTTAAAGCCAATGTTTGGGCGTCACGCGAGCCACAAGCGACTTGAATGATACGAAAAGCCGACAAGGCTTCCACCTATAACAAAAAGTTTATCATTAATAAAATTCACTCTGGCCAGGTTAATTATTAGCAAAAAATTTATTTAATTAATAAATTTCTTTTTTTTTTGTTTATTTTTAATAATTTTTAAATACATTTGTTTTATTATTAAATTATTTATTTTTAAAACAAATTTTATCTTGAATAGTCAAACAAATTTTCTCTTAATAATTCAAAAACAAATACCTTTTTTGGTAGTAACATGGTAGTATCATCACCATGACCTAATCGTCCATATTCTCCCAGACCCCAAGTGTAGAGATATCCTTTAGCTGTGACGCAAGCACTATGAGCTGAGCCACAAGCGATCCAAGTGACACGTTCGCCACATAAAGCTTCAATTAATTTAGGAGCTTCTAATGTTATTTTATTGCCGTGACCTAATTTTCCATCTTCACCTTCGCCCCATGAATATACCTGACATAAATTACTATGCTTAATTTCTAAAGTATTCAAAAAACTCAAACAAATATGATTCTTATAACAATTAGATTAAGGTTTAAAATATATTCGACAATCTTGCAAAGAAAAGCTAACCTTTCCATCAGCAGTCAACGCAAGCGCATGTTTCCCACCAGAATGTACAGCAACGCGTCTGATAAGTGTATGAGCGAGATGTGGATTTGGTCGTGGTGTGGAAATATTACCACTATGACCTAAACCGAGACGACCGTTCGTACCTTCTCCACATACGTAGAGCTGAAATAATTAATAGATTAGTTATATTTCGTGTTACGCCATCTAGTGGATGATATTAGTAGTAATTGTTATTTGTAAATCACCAGTAGATGGCGCTAATATTTATTTTTATTTTAGATACTTTATTGAAACAAATCAAAAGGCGAGCTTAATGCCGCAAGGCATTTTCTTCCAGCTGGCCTTCAGGAAACAGAAAGTTAGTGATGGATATTAATTTCATCCGGGGAGGATGTGTAACATCGAAATAATACAAAAAATATATACCCTGCCATCATGTGAAACGACGAACAATGTCTTAGAACCTCCAGCAATGTGAATAGGCTTCAAACCACTTAATACAGACGAATAAACAGGCACTTTTACTTTTGATCCTTTCACGCCGCCCAATTGATCTTTATCATTTAAACCCCATACGTAAACCTAAAAACAATTAAAATTTAATGGACATTTGCTTATGTTTTAACTAAATTAAAAGATTTCATGCGGCTTATTATAACATTTATTTTATTTAACTGGACTCAGCAACAACTTAGTCTCACCGCTACTGAGCTACAAAACTTTCGAAACATTGTTTTTTCAATTTAGTTAAAAAATAATTTGAAAAAATGGTTACCTTGGGGCAGTCGTTAGGCAATAGTAATGGCGGATTAGAATCATTCGCAACACAAGATGCGGTAAAATTATCTTTTTCGACCCAATCCTCCGCTATGAAATTCATGCTCTGCAAAACTTCCGAATAAAGAGGATTCGGTCTAAATCCAGTTATGTACAGTCCGTGAACACGACAATCTGCATTCGTTGACATACTTTGTTTAATTTCAATCTCAATACACGGATAAAACTGAAACAACAATAAAACGTATAATTTACAAGTGGTAATTTAAAGCCTGAAGTTTATAGAGTACAATTCATGAATAGAGAAAATTGTTGTAGAAAAAAATCTGAAGGTGGTAATCGCCTCCACTATGCCAGCTTGAAGAGACGAATGCGCAACGTCCAGGTGGACCGTGCACATCCCTCTCACTATACTTGCTACTTCACAAATGTTATGCTTAAAAAGTGGTAATAATATCCCGTGACGGCAGCCAGTGCTAGTTACATTAGTCCGTCTGTCTACCAGTCTTATTTAGAAACTCGTAACATATAGTATTAACAGGATTTATTATAATATGTACTTCGGCTTTCCCTCAGACTAAATCCTAATACTGGACTATAGCTACACACAGTTCTTACCTGTTTACAATCAGCCAAAAGCTGTATTTGCGACGGATCTGTCTGCCATTTATCTTTAGGCGCCATTGTACAAGGAATAGTAGATAGGATAGTCAAAGCCGCATCTTCAAAACTGGTACCGGCACGAACTGTCAGTGATGCTGAACCTGAATTTCCACATGGCAATCCCACTCCGAGACGACGAATGCGTACACCGAGACGCATTTCTATTCTAATCCAATGCTACAAAAGTAAAAATATGATTTTTTAAATTATAATTATTTTGGATTTCTCGAACTCCCAGACCTCCACATTATAAAAATAAACGTGATGTCTTTCCTAAAGGAGAATGCCCATTCCAATAAAATTTTTTTTCTCGAGTTCTGAACGATTTTTAGTTAATTTTGTAGAAAAATAAATCTACATACTTTCTTCTAGGTAACTTAGATTGGTAAGTTTTAATTTTTTCACCCGGGTTATTGAGCAATTAGATGTATTTTGATGCAATAATTGAGGTCTTTATTATTTTAATAATTAAAGATATCTGTTTTTAATTGAATTAAACATTGTCTATTGACATGTGTTGATATAAAAGGAATTAATAAAAAAATAAGATATTATTTTAGAATATTGTTTTGTTACCAAACTATTAGGTATCAAGTGAGCCCAAAAATGGCAATGGCCTTATTTCCGTTTACAATAGGGGACTTATAAAAATCCGTGAACTTCGAAATCAAAATAGCGTCGGATTTGAGAAAATTTCGTTTAAAACATTAGTTTTCTAATTTAATCGTAATAATAAAAATAATGGTTGCAACTAACCAGTCCGCCACCACTAGCAGTATGCCAGAATGTATGTGGCAATCCATCCAGCAGTCTCCTAGCACCGGCATCTGCAATGCACGAGGACACGCGTAGAGCCCTAATGGCACCACGCCAGCCTACTGCTGCACCGCCTGAACCTTCGCCCCACTCCGCTAAATTATAAATAAATATATTCTTATACGAAAATAATAAAGAGACGACGGTTATTTTTTTTAATTATTAAATTTTAATGAAAATTGGATTTTAAAAAAAATCAACACACCCACACTGCAGCAGCCAGAGATGAGATGAGATTCGGACCCATATCTTTCGTTATACCTGACCACTAAACTACTCTGCCACTGGCGCTTTACGTGTCGAAATTACTCTTCTATTCTATCGTTCCATCCTAATGGGTCAATTATGGTAGTGGGTTTTTAGCCAAAACAAGCTTCACTTCTTAGAGTAAGCTTTACTTTATATTTGAGTTTATTGCTAACTCTCTCTCTCCTCGTCGGTCCCTCATTGTTGAGGATCGTAACTCCTGGTGGCTCGCTCAATTAGGTATCTTCATCGGCTGCGACTGACTGCTTGCCTGATGGAGAGCTTTATGGACCGGCTAACTAACAGCTATTAAATTTTATATGCTAAAAGAATATAAAGTTAAAACAACTTACATTGATCAGTAACTAATTCCATTTCGCTAACTTGTCCTGTCCAGCCAGGTTGTTGAGTAAAATCCACTGTCAGATCTCTGCCATTGCCCGAGATAGCTGTTTTATATAAATAAATAGATTAATAAGTTCTTTTGTTATTATTCTGATGCTACGGCCCCTGCGTTAGTGTTAATGTGACCTACTGGGCAATGATTAGCGCGTTAAAAATTACGACATTACAAGTATGCATTAATTGTAATGCCAACAGTTTTTTTTAATTGTAGCTCGGCATGTGACAACACTCCGCCTGATGTAAAGCTATAGTGCGGTCCATGAATGAAAACAACTGCTACTACAGATAAACCTGTGCTTGCAGCAGTCGCCTCCACTATACCGGCTTGAGGAGACGAGCATGTACCATCTAGATTATCAGTGCACACTCCTCTCGTTATACCTGGCTACTTTCAAACTATTCCCGAAACGCGACAAGGTCACTTCACGGGTGTTACATTCGAAAGTATTGACGTTAATAGAAATATGCATCATTACCGTAATGCCTTATTGCATTAATTAACGCATTAAGACACAGAATTAGAGGCCGCAGCATTATAATATTGCATATACAGAATTTAAAAATGTAATTACCAGTAACAGTCCCAACACTAGTATGATCCACACAACCCCACTTGTAACGGGGCTGAGTGACAGCCGCTCGCACTCTGACACGATCTCCGACTGCGAACGGGGCACCTCCAGTTACCACTTCAGTATGAGCCGCTCTTACACCTGCTACACGACCTAGTCCACGCCATTCCACCTGGAAAATAAATCATTCTTGTATTTCGCAGTTACTATATTCTTTATCTGTACTAATATTATGAATATGAAAGCATGTATGTTTGACCCCCAATAACGCTCATATATTCCGCCCGTTTATTCAAAAAAGGTTTTGAGCTGCTGATGCGAAGTACAGTTAGTATTTAATAAAAGTAATACGTACATGTAAAAACACATTCTGCTTTATATCCCTTTCAATTTTTTGGACTTGTCCAACGTCACCCAATGCAATCTGTAAAATAAATCACTTTATATATGACAGGTTCACTGGTGCGTCAAGTGAATTTGCGAAGCGTCGACGACCTCGTTATATGTTTGGTCGCTCAGTGTCTATAGGCACTATTAAAGAGTGGTAGACAGACTGATGATGGTTATTAGTCCAGTCTGTCGTCCTAGGGTATTACCACCACTTTCGAACGTAACACCCGTGAAGTGACCTTGTCGCGTTCTGGAATAGTTTGGAAGTAGCCAGGTATAACGAGAGGAGTATGCACTGTCAATCTAGATAGTACATGCTCGTCTCCTTAAGCCGTAGTGGAGGCGACTGCTGCCCGTAGAGATTTATCTACGGGCAGCAGTCGTTTCCACTCATGGACCGCACTCTAGCCTTACATCAGGCGGAGTGTTGTCACATGCCGAGCTACAATAAAAAGAAGCTGCGATATACGGTGGTCCTAGTTGTCACTATGCCAGCTCAAGAATCCATGGTTAAAGGAATGGAAGAACTCGTGTGAGGGCAAAGCACTCCATTTATCAATTGTGCGACTGGTGGACTAGAACAGCCGTGGTCTGGCGGTAAGACGCGTGAACTCACGATCGATGAGACCCGTGTTCGAACCTCGCTAAATTCTGACCGATACCAATGTAACTATATCCTTAGGTCACTAGTATAGGCATTAAAGAAAAATCATAACTACCTTATAATTAACAGCTTCGAAAGCTTTACAGCAACGTACAGTAAGTCCCGTTGTTATCACATCAGATACATATTGAGCGTACTCCTCTTCCGATGCAAAACAACTACGCCAACGATACGGTATTGTTTGCTTCTGTAAGAAATACATAAGATTAAAGTAGGAAACTGATGATTGTTATTTGGCAATCCATATGCCGTCCCATTCCCTACCACCACTTGTATCTTATCAAAAACCGACATAGCGAAGGCGACTGCTGTCTGCAGAGATTACACTAATTACCAATTACCAGATTTACTAAAGGACATGCGTCTGCCAATTAAAAAAAATCTTTTTTATTAGATAAATTTTATTATTGTGTGAATAATTTTTTGAGGAGGACAATGCAATTGTTTGACATTGTAATTATTATATTTTGACATTGGTATTTATTTATTATTTGACATTTACACACCCAAATGGGTAGTTATGGAGGAACACTAACATAGAAATAAGACCTTTGTTACTAACCCATGACTGGTAAATAAATTATTTGATTTAAAAAAAAATCCGCCTGACGTTATAGCTACAGTGAGGTCCATTAGTGAAGACCACTTCACATCCCTATGCTGCTGTAGTCGCCTCCGCTATACCGGCTTGAAAAGAGGAATGTAGCTACTTTATGAGAGGAATGTATCCCGAAACGCGATTAGGTCACTTTACGGGTGTAACGTTGAGCCATGGCACTCTAGCTTAACGTTGGATGAAGTTTTAATCGCATAAAGAAATATAGATATTTTATACTACAATGTTTTCTCAATGAAAATTGCTGAATAGTAAGTTTAAAACAATAATTATAGTATGTCAGGCAGTAAACCTCTATTCAGTTTTTTTGGCGGCCATCTTGAGACATCAGGTTATCTGTCTTGAATTATTTTCCTAAACTTGCGTTTCTTCGAGTGTTAATGTGTAATAATGGTAGATTATTAATTATTAAGTGTTCGTGAACGTGCGTGAGTGTGTTTCGGCAAACAATTCAAAAGAAGAAAACCTGTTTTTCCATTTTCCCTCCAAAACTCCGTAGGAAGTTTCAGTAAAGATTCTACCACTTTGCTGGAGCAATTTTTGACTTGACTGAGACTGTTTAGTGTGATGAATGAGTGACTCGTGATGCACAATATTATTAACTTAATGCAAAAATATTTACTTTGACACTAGCAAATTGTTATACCCCATATAAAAAAAAACTCTTATCACGTGCTGACTGTTTGCATTCATTTTCTCTCCAAAACTCGTAGTAGGTAAGATTCTACAACACTACTTAAGCTATTTTTGACGTGACTATTTAGTGTGATGAATGAATGATCTGTGATGTATATTAACTTTTTTTTTATTGTAGCTCGACATGTGACAACACTCTGCCTGATGTAAAGCTAGAGTGCGGTCCATGATTGGAAACAACTGCTACCACAGAGAAATATCTACGGGCTGCAGTCGCCTTCACTATGCCGGCTTGAGGAGACGAGCATGTACCATCTAGATTGACAGTGCACACTCCTCTCTTATACCTGGCTACTTTCAAACTATTCCTGAAACGTGACAAGGTCGCTTCACGGGTGTTACACGACAGACTGGACAAATAACCATCATCAGTCTGCCTACCACTCTTTAATAGTGCCAATAGGCACTGAGCGACCAAAGTACATATAACAAAGTTACATTGGTACCGGTCTTTTTCGAGGTTCGAACACGGGTCTCATCGATCGTGAGTTCACGCGTATTACCGCTAGACCACGGCCGCTTGATGCAAACATACCTTTTCGGGTTTCTGCAATGCTTTAGAATCAACAAGAGTTTCATCCATAGTTTGAGCTGGTGCTGGTGCACGTGCTGGTGGCTCCAACATATACGCAACAATGGTTTCCAAATTAGTGGTACTCAAAGACTGCATTGCTGTTAATACTGCATGACGAGAGAAACCCATTTCCATAAGTTGATGCATTTGTGACGTCAGAGTCCAAACGTTTATATCTCTCTGGACTAAAATTATAACAAAAAACTGTAATTATTTTTTAGTTCATTTTCTAAAATCTAAATCAATCTATAGCTATCTATATCCTGAATTTTTAAACCAAAATTATGAGAAATTATAAGGATAAAATTCTGGCAAGTAATGACATACGGAAAACCAGAGAAGAGTTGATTTTTAACAAAATAGTATTTAATTCAGTGTTTTCTACAAAGTAACTCCATCACGATCGGCCAAGTATTTTCGGCTATATTTCGACATCCGCGCTCACTTGAAAAATTCACTTACATACATTTTTAACACCACACAGATGTAACCAAAGTAACAATAATTGTATTTATTTATTATATTACAACAAATGTTATGAATTTTGGGAAGGTGTATATGGTGACACCTAATCAAGGTGTATATGGTAACATGGGTAAATTTTTGTACACCTTGCCCATTAAACCTAAACATTCAATTACTTACAGCTTGTCGTAGTTACAGATGTATTATGAGAAGTATCTATAACAGGTACATCTGGCACTATGTCGTGATCTTTTTCGTTACCTGCAAAAAAAAAACAATTTCTCAAGAGTGGCGGGCAGACTGATGATGGTTTAATTAGCCCAGTATGCGGCCCTGGGGTAGTTCCACCACTTTCGTATGTTACACCCGCGAAGTGATCTTGTCGCGTTTCGGAATCAGTAGCCAGGTATAACGAGAAGAGTGTGCACTGTCAATCTGGATTGTACATATTCTTCTCATCAAGCCGGAATAGCGGAGGCGACTACTGTCTGTAATTTATATGAAGCAGTAGTTGTTTCCGTTCACGGACCGCACTCTAGCCTAACATCATGCAGAGGGTTGTCATATGCCGCCGGGCTATAATTATTATTAAAAAAAAATATTTTTGTGATGTTTAAATATAAAAATGAAGACACACTTACAATAAGCATGTGAAGTGAGTTGTTGTATAATGGCAAGCGCGGCGGAAGATAATTCTTGTGGTGTATGCGCGGCACCTAAAGGACTGGGTCGAGTCGCAACTGCCAATAACCGCCGTAATAACGAGCCTTCTGTAGCGATCATGCTTCCTAATAAGTTAAAATTAAATTAATTAATGTCACATTAAAATACAGCTGCCGTTGTCTAGCGGCAAGACGCGTGAATTCACGATTGATGAGACCCGTGTTCGAACTTCGCTAAATTCTGACCGGCACCAAGGTAACTTTGTTATATGTACTTTGATCGCTCAGTGCCTATAGGCTGACTGATGATGGTTATTAGCCCAGTCTACCGTCCTGGGGTAGTACCACCACTTTCGAATGTAACACCCGTGAAGTGACCTTGTCGCGTTTCGGGAATAGTTTGAAAGTAGCCAGGTATAACGAGAGGAGTGTGCACTGACAATCTGAATGGTACATGCTCGTCTCTTCAAGCCGGCTTAGTGGATACGACTGCTACCTGTAGAGATTTCTCTGTAGTAGCAGTTGTTTCCATTCATCGACCGCACTCTAACCTTACATCAGGCGGAGTGTTGTCACATGCCGAGCTACAATATATATATAAAATCCCCTTGATTTTACCAGATGCATCGGGAGGCTGCAATAAAACTTTTCTCAGTTTCGTGCGCGTAGTAAACAGTCCTCTAACAGCGCATAATGTAAGTAATTCTATTTGTTGACGACGCAACGTTTGAACATCAATTTCAGCTGTAAAAAATTTTATAAAAAAAAACTATATACAAAAAAAGAGAGTTTACCCAATTATTCGCAAATATGTAGAAAAATATGGGAAATATAAATTTTCTCATGTTTGTGATAGCAGTTAGAATGAAATAAATAGATTTTGGACAAAAAAAATAATATAAGAACGATAATTACTTTTGTTATTAACATGTTTATGTTAAAATAAGTATTATTATTAGTAAATTATGATGTAAATTGAACAGAAGCCTGAGTTGTGATTTAACTTACGCTCTCACCGTGTAAAGTGAAAACTTTCCGCTAATCAGACATTATTTTGACAGCCGAGGTAAAATAAATTCAATGATCCTTTTGGTGGAGAACTCACTTTACGTCGTGAGTGCGTAAAATAAAAATACAAAAGAGGCTATCAGTGTACGCGTGAGTTTTTGCTGTTCAATTTCCATCATAATTTAATACTATTTAATTAATTAATTAATTAAAGGTTAAGATAACAAGAGTTATGTCACAAATGAGTGGATATATTATTAATAACTGACCAGGCATATGATGCGGATGAGTTGTATCTAATTTCGGTCCAGCTCCAAGCATGGTAGCACATACACGCAACCAACTCTCGCCGCCGCCTAACGGTATCAACGTTCGAGACGCTTCGGCATTCTGGACGTTTGTTAATTCACACTGAAATATTAGTACATGATCATTAGGTTTTTTTTTGTTATTGCAAGCTCGAGGACAGCGTGGAAAGTGACATGGTGTGGTCGGGTCGTTTTAAAAACATGGATGATTTTATTTTCGATCAAACAGCGAAGATTTAAAAGTAGCCAGGCATAACGAGAGGAGTGTGCACTGTCAATCTGGATGATACATGCTCGTTTCCTCAAGCCGGCATAGTGGAGGCGACTGCTGCCCGGACAGGTCTCTCTGTAGTAGCAGTTGTTTCTATTCATGGACCGCACTCTAGCTTTACATCAGCCGAGCTACAATAAAAACTTTAATAGTACTACAATAAAGACACTTTCAAAAGAAAAGATAAAAGCGATATGTAGATAGAGAAGGCGCTTCATAATCTCTGGCTACCCCTGTAGGAACAGAGAGCTAAGTCAGTAAGTGTTAAACGTAAACGCTTTCTCAGATGATATTGCGAGTATTAAAATATGAATTATATTAAATATGTAAAGAATGGCAAGGCAGACTGATGATGGTTATAAGCCCAGTCTATCACCACTTCCATCCGTGAAGTGATTATACTAGCCGAGACGTCTTTTTTCTTTTTTTTTTTATTGTAGCTCGGCATGTGACAACACTCCGCCTGATGTAAAGCTAGAGTGCGGTCCATGAATGAAAACAACTGCTACTGCAGAGAAACCTGTGCGGGTAGCAGTCGCCTCCACTATGCCGGCTTGAGGAGACGAGCATGTACCATCTTAGATTAACAGTGCACACTCCTCTCGTTCTATCTGGCTACTTTCAAACTATTCCCGAAACGCGACAAAGTCACTTCACGGGTGTTACATTCGAAAGTGGTGGTACTGCCCCAGGACGGCAGACTGGATCATCAGTTTGCCTACCACTCTTAAAAGTCTTTTAGCCGGCATAGCGGAGATGACTGCTACCTGTAGACATTTCTCTCTAGCTTCATATTAAGCGGAGTATGGTCACATGCCGCGGTAAAAAATATAGTAAACAAACCTTAGTGGTTGTATTATCTTCAAAAACGAGCGTGATTTTAGCTCGTGGTGATAATTGCGTCATTATAGCACTTCTGGCCGGAGATCCAGTAAGCACTCGTTGACCTAAACGCAGTCTCCATTCAACGCCACCAATCACGGCTAAAGCTCCAGCTAAAAACAAATGAGTAGATTTTTTGTAGCGACTTAAAAGTTTGGAAGTATCTCAGTACCACCAGCATAAAGCTGTTTAAGCGGCCGTGGTCTAGCAGTAAGTACCGTAAGACGTCATGATCGGTACCAACGTAACTATGTTATATGTACATTGGTCACTGTGCCAGTGCCTATAGGCATGATTAAAGAGTGGTAGGCAGACTGATGGTGGTTATTAGCCCAGTCTGCCGTCCTGGGGTAGTACCATCACTTTCGAATGTAACACCCGTGAGTCGCTTTTCGGATACACCTACGTTTGGAAGTAGCCAGGTATAACCAGTGTACACTGTCAATCTGGATGGCATAACGGAGGCGACTGCTGCCTATAAAGGTTTCTCTGTAATGTAAAAATTAGGCACACTTTATGGAGTTGCCCAGAAACGTGTTCAATAATATTTTCTTACGAAATTGACGCTTACCTATTAAACAAGTATCGAGGCTTACAGTATTAACTTTCAATGTTTGCGTCATATCATGACTTCCATGAGGCCACCAGTCGCTTGTAATCTAAAAAAACCCACTTTTTACTACAGAAAACACGAATATATATTGAGAACAATAGCTCCCATTATACCAGCTTTGTATAAGCGCGTAGTTCAAACATTATCTTTATGTTTTTTTATTATCATTTATTAATCGCAGATTTTTAAATAATATCTTGGCCAAAACTTTTTCTGATTCAGCCAAGATGATATATAAATTTATAAGTGTAGAATAGATTAAGATTTAGTTGTAGAAATTTAATGTGTAGATAACAGCAGGGCTGACATTCTTCTTTAGGAATAAAGCACAAAAAAAATAAAAATAAAAAATATTGTATTTCAGGCTCAACTTGGTGGTAGCCGGGTAAACTGAGAGGAGTATGCCTCGTCAAACGATAAGTGCACATTCGTCTTCTTAAGCCGGCATAGCAGAGGCGACTGCTGCCTGAAGACATTTTTCTGTGGCACTTCTCAACAATAAAAATATAAAATGGGACTCACAGTTAAATGTAATTGTTCCATGAGTACAGCGGATAATGGCGCTTGCCACAAAGGGGAAGCGACCAGGGAATGAACCAACTGCACTATCGCTGAACAAATCCATCCAGTGTAACTCGCAGTTGCTGGTGCACGCCATCTTATATCTAAAAAAAAAACATATACTACAATATAATAATAATCATTTGTTTTTTTTTTATATATGATGTCAAAAAAAAACTCGTTTGGCATCAGTATTGGCTTTAAGTCTTTTTTTTAGATCCTATCGTAAATTTAAATCGATCCACAAATTTTCTTGCGAACGTTGTGTACACCAGTAATTGGCTGGTACATCAGTTATTATCTTTTAGAATAAGTTATAGTATAAGTTCAATGTACTCGCTGTTGGTGTACCTAATTTGTATAAATAAATAAATAAATAGCGAAACATCCCTAATTTTACACCCTTAGAGATGGAATATTATCTTCAAATTTAAATGGGACCGGTCCACAAACATTGCTACAAACTAAAAGACATACCAACTTCTTCTTCATCAACAGAGCTATTAATTTTATACTGTGGTTTGAGTGCCGGATCGCTAGGATGAGTTTCAAGCCAAAGGCGACCGATTAATGCTAACAATTGTTTGCCAATAGACTTGCGCCAATCTTCAGGCCCTCGATGTTCTTTGAGTATACGACGTAATATCCATATTATTTGCAACTAAAACATGATCAACATTTTCAGATAATTATTAGGACTTTTTTTAAGTGGGGCAAATCTTTTATTGATGCCTCGTCGTCTCTGGGAAGACAACGACGTGATGTCAGACACCCCGGTGTAAGTCCCGAATACCGGGTATGCATGACTAAAACCCCAACGGTGTTCCTCTCTACGTCATACGGACACGCTTTCGCATTCATCTGCGACCCCACCGACGCTTGGCCCCACCTCATCGGTAAGAAACACCATTCCAGCCAAGTAAATGACCGGCAGTCCAACTACGGGACTACCACACTCGGCTCGGAGCGAAGGAGATAACGGTATGCAATTTACTTTTGTGACAATCGCTTCACGAGTAATCGCAGCAAAATATGGTAAATTACAATTTTAAAAGTGATTTTTTTTGGCATATAAATCTTCATTTTTTTTCAATTCAAACTGTCTATTGTCTATGTGTCTACAATCATTGTGTCTATTACCTGTACATAAATATAATCTTGAGTAACAGTTTTATCTGTTGTCGCTAATATACTGTACAAGAGCTCGAACCACGAGTTTGTGCATAATGATGTACGGACATATGGAGCAATGGAACTCACTGAAAGAAAAAATAATTTTAAAAAACTGCTCAAGTTATATTTGCATTATATGTATTTTTTTCACATAAATAATAGGGTTGGCAACGTATATCATTAGTTGGAGAAATATGTTAAAGTATACATAATACTTCTTATTATACAGGGTGTCCAGTAAGTAGTGGTGTCAACGGTATTTTACAGATAGAGGGGTTCAATATCTAGAATATAATTTGGTGATTTTTTTTTAACATTCTGGTTTAAAAGTTATGACATTTTTATTTAATCATGGTTATTAATTGGTTACAAATAATATTTTAATTAGAAAGCTCTGTATTTTCTCTACCCACTTAAATAAAAAGACCAGTGAAAATAATTGTAAACACATTTTTAAAACTTTTTTTTTGTTATAAAACGGGGGAAAAATGATAATTCTTTAAAAATGTCATAACTTTTAAACCAGAAGGTATAAAAAAAAAATCACCAAATTATATTGTAGATATTGAATCCCTCTATCTGCAAAATACTGTTGACACCACTACTTACGGGACATCCTGTATAATTGTGGTTTTTTTTTGTACTTTTCCACTTGACCATAGAGTTAGTTCGAATTCGTTCTGTTAAAATTTAGATCATTTGGTGTAATGGATATAACAGTAAAGCACAGTATGGGAATCTGCACGATCGACTCCACGAGCCGACATATCAGAGGCAACTGCCGTTCATAGTGTTGTTTTACACCGAAATACAATTTAAAAAGTTGTTCTTCACACTCCAATATTGCCGAATTACGTAGTGCCTTCGAACTTAGACCGGCTTAATGTGGTACAAAGACAGTCAAAAAATAAATCTGTATTGTTAAAGAAAATAATAACTCACCTCGCAGCAAAGCGAAAGCTGTATGATGCTGCGAATTAGCAGCTGTCAAAGGTAATGCAAGTTGTGATTGAGCTGAAGCCAGCAATTTACGCTGTAATCCTACTATATTCCTACAGGCAACCTTGCCTAGTGTTCCGGCAGAGGCACATATAGCACGCAATAGATTTGAACAAGCAACTTGAACCTCTGGTATTGGCCACCATTCCGAACTGCTTTCTGTAATTATAAGTAATAAAAATTACTTGAATAATTTTTATTTAAAAACAATATACATAGTTTAAAATTCAATACACAGTTATACCTAACGGCACGAATTAAACGCGCTCTGGGGGCGTGGTCTGTGCATGTACAATCACGCCCGAAATTCGTAATTCGTATATATATTGTTAGAAGCCACTGCCTAATTGGTGAAAAAAGAAAAAGATGTCAACATAGAAACGCTATATAAGAGGGCGCATAGACAAGGCTCGCTCTCCTCTCATTCGTGCTGATAAAACCCTTTTAGGGTTAGCAGCGGTTCTCTTTCAGATAAAAAAAAGGCTCGCTCTCTTTGCGGCGTGGCTCTCGGACTGAAAACGTCGTGGCGTGGTGATCTCGTTGATTTTACCACGTGTACATTCTTGTTAAAAGGAATTCTTAGTTGTCTATTACTAAAATGCGGCCGTGGTCTAGCGGTAAGACACGTGAACTCACAATCGATGAGACCCGTGTTCGAACCTCGCTAAAGACCGGTACCAATGTAACTTTGTTATATGTACTTTGGTCGCTCAGTGCCTATAGGCACTATTTAAGAGTGGTAGGCAGACTGATGATGGTTATTAGTCCAGTCTGTCGTCCTGGGGCAGTACCACCACTTTCGAATGTAACACCAGTGAAGTGACCTTGTCGCGTTTCGGGAATAGTTTGAAAGTAGCCAGGTATAAGAGAGGAGTGTGCACTGTCAATCCAGATGGTACATGCTCGTCTCCTCAAGCCGGCATAGTGGAGGCGACTGCAGCCCGTAGAGATTTCTCTGTGGTAGCAGTTGTTTCCATTCATGGACCGCACTCTAGCTTTACATCAGGCGGAGTGTTGTCACATGTCGAGCTACAATAAAAAAAAAAAAAAAAAAAAAAAAAAAATTAAATGTGAATTTAACCTAATTGGTTGTTAATTATTTTAAAAACTACAAATTGCTTCTGATTCCTTAAAATATATTTACATTTTTAATCTTAACCAATTAGACACCAAACAGACAAAAAGTCAATTGCGCATCTCGGAGTCAGCTCCCTTAATCTGTGGCGCGTAATATAATTGTTTAATAAAAACTCGAAATAGAAAAATTGACAGACTGAATCATCAAGAAAGCAGACGGATGGTAACTAGACCAGCCCGCTGTCTGGACCTTGAGACCAGCTTGGAAGTAGGCGGGTACAACGAGAGGAGTGTGTCCTGGAGAGACTGCTGACCCTTCTAGAGGGGCAGCTGCCCCACCCTGCCCGTACTTCGCTACGCCCTTGCTCTGGCATCAGGCAGAGTGTGGTCACGTGCCAAGGTAATATAAAAAAATTGCGACTCATTTCAGAAGCTAACATACCAGGTTCATCTTCATTTTCATCAACAGAAGGTGGTGGTGACGGCGACCTTGCGAGCTTAAGGTCATATTTACCCTCTTTACCCATTCTATATGAGTTAGTACCACCAGAATCCCATGCGACACGGACCCATCCATCATCGCCTAATTCGCCAACAACACGGCCTTCACCGCCTGTTACACCGTCCTAGAATTTTTTTTAGATATCCTGAAGTTACCAAATCTTACCTATTGACAAAGACGGCCGTGGTCTAGCGGTAAGACGCGTGAACTCATGATTGATGAGACCTGTGTTAGAACCTCGCTAATTTTGACCGGTACCAATGTAACTTTGTTATATGTACTTTGGTCGCCCAGTGCCTATAGGCATGATTAAAGAGTGGTATGCAGACTGATGGTGGTTATTAGCCCAGTTTGCGGTCCTGGGGCAGTACCACCACATTCGAATGTAACACCCGTGAAGTGACCTTGTCGCGTTTCGGGAATAGTTTGAAAGTAGCCAGGTATAACGAGAAGAGTGCGCACTGTCAACCTAGATGGTATATGCTCGTTTCCTCAAGCTGACATAGTGGAGGCGACAGCTGCTCGTAGAGATTTCTCTGTAGTAGCAGTTGTTTCCACTCATGGTGCAGTCCATGAGTAGAGATAAAGAATAGAGATATAGCTTTACATCAGACAGAGTGTTGTCCCATGCCGAGCTATAATAAAAAAAGTATGTTATCTGTACTTTAGTCGCTCAGTGCCTACAGGTACTAGCTTAGTATAGGTATTTAAAAAATCATGTTCTAACCTGATCTCCCCACTTCCAATCCTTCCCACGCACAACCCTAGTACCAATTTTCATTAAAGATGCAAGCTCTGGACCAGATAATGAAGCACCACGAGCTCTAGCACCAAGTCTCTCGTCTTCGTATATTATTAGGCACTCTTCTGTGAATTTTTGTTCTTATAAATATCCATAATCATAATTACAGCTTCAACATTCGCCTAACGGTCTCCAGTAGCGAAAAATTTTAGGAGAGATGTTAGGAGGATAAGTGCGCTCGTTGGATTAGATTAGAAAAAAGAAAACAAATGACGGCGTATCTAATTAAAGAAATATAACCGATCGGGACCCGAACTCGTGACTTCACCACAGGGCTCGCAAAAAATAAATATAACCCTTACGTTTGTTGCTGAACATATTATGCAGTAGAGTCGAATGTTGCAGGATATCTGCGCCAACCTGTTTCAGTAACGTGACACAAGTACTGAGAATCCCTTCATGAATAAGTTGTTCCAATTCATCACCATGACACGCTTCAAGTAACATTGATAGTACAGCTATAAGAATTCTGAAAAAAATAATAATCAGACAGTACACACTGGTCTCCTCGAGCCGGCATATCGAAGGCGACAACTACCTACAGAAATATCTCTATAGTAGCAGTTTTAAATTAAAGTCTCACTAACCTTGATCTCGAAGGTTTATTCAGAAGCGCATGAGCACCGCAATTACTCATAGACTTCATCGATAGACTTTGATTGATCTCAACTTCAGCGACCTTAGTTTTCAATTCAACTAGAAAGAAGTCCATCATTCTTGCTCTTTCCTTCAACACCATGTACTTAGTGTATGGGATTACAGACTCTATTGCCATTAGCGGAGGGGTTATATTCATTGTTGGCTTTAGAGGTAGAGGCGGAGGTGCTTCAGATATGTTACATCCCATTATACCCGAGAGAGCTGCATACTTGATGGATTCTGACATATTTTGAGAAGCAAACAACAGTGTGTTTACAATCGTATAGCCTTTCACTCTTATTTCTGCTCGTTGTACCTGTAATATCACATTATGTTTATGTTTTCTTTTTTGGAGTCTTTTTCCTTACAGCAATACAATTTATTAAAACTGCAAAAATTAAGAGTGGTAGGCAGACTGATGATGGTTATTTGTCCAGTCTGCCCTCCTGGGGCAGTACCACCACTTTCGAATGTAACACCCGTGAAGTGACCTTGTCGCGTTTCGGGAATAGTTTGAAAGTAGCCAGATAGAACGAGAGGAGTGTGCACTGTCAATCTGGATGGTGCATGCTCGTCTCTTCAAGCCGGCATAGTGGGATTGACTGCTGTCTGTAGAGATTTCTCTGTAGTAGCAGTTGTTTCCATTCATGGACCGCACTCTAGCTTTACATCAGGCGGAGTGTTGTCACATGGCGAACTACAAAAAAAAAATCATAAGTATCTGAATCCCAGTCAACCTCGATCAAGATTTTTTTCTTTTTTGAAGGCTTTATTCTTACAGCAGAATATGCTAGCCTAATTCATTATGTTCATTTACTCTAATATTTATAAGGTTTAAATTATAAAAAACAATATTTAAAACCAACCTGACAATATAAAGCCCGTCGGAGAATATCGATATCGCAAGGAGATTCACTCATAACGAAATCTATAATAGCCGATGTCAATGTTTGTTGTTCGGCTGTCACTTCTTCTAACATCCAACATAAATCTAGAAAATTAATCGTTCGATTAAATTCTTCATTAATTAGTAATTAGTAATTAGTGTGTCAAAACATACCTTTTTCCTTACAAGCTAGTCTAGCAACCCAGGCATTTACAAATTTATTCCTCTCAGAATTATCATCATCTTTTTCATCATCGGCCATTAAGAGATCATTTTTAATATCATCATTAAAAAGCAATGTGTGCTTTTCACTCTCCATAGAGTCTTTTAAAATAGAATTATCAGTCATATCATTTATTGAACTGAATGAAATTTCGTTAGTAGGAGTTTTATCCTCTATCTCCCTCTCCGGCATAGCTTCCTCCAGCTCCATCAATTTGAAATCTCTTTTAGCCATTTCACTGCGCAACATTTCACCGGAATTACTGGCGTTTTTGAGATCTTTTTCTTGTGTTTTATCTTTATGTTTATTTCTCGTTTGTTCATTCGCTTTTGTTTTTGATGCCGCATCTATAACTATGTTAGGTGCGTTGTCATCTGGCGTTCTCGTGTTAGATGCGTTTGTCGTTAATGATCTTATTAATAGGGCATCATTTTGGTGTAATGTAGCTTTTCGTAAGCTTTTGCACAAATTATTATGTCTATTTCGCATGTCTTTAGTGGTTTCAACGCTGTAATTATTCAAATTTAGTTAAGCAATAAAACTATACATATTTATCAGCCGTACAGCGACTAGTAAAACCTATTCGGTATCGATATAAAATATCGATACTTTTTTTATCAAATATTGTCTTACCATTTCCCAAAATGTGTTGTTTTGACAGCCTCCATTACTCTACGAAAAGCTTTTTTAGACGTCGGCATTCGCTTCGACGGTGGTCTTGATTCTAATGCTGACACGGCAGGTGAAATTGCCGCTCGTACCTCGTATAGTAAAAATCTAGCTCGTTCTAATGGCGCAGCGCATACCTACATTTGCATTAACTAATTTATAAGAAACCGTATTATATAGGAACTTTTAAATTAATATAAACTTAAGGATTTCTCACCTCCTTATAACCTCTAGATAACTGTTGTCTTGTCCTCATGAGTGTCCATTTTGTTTGTTGAACTATTTTAACAATTTCTGATACAGCTGGTGATAATTTTACTTCGCCACGATCCATTTCTATAATAACGTATCTATTAGTTCAAAATTTGTATGCCATCATGTTAGGGAAGGCCCCTGACCACAGATTGTTACTAATTATTCACTAATTACATGTTTTTTATTATTGTAGCTCGGCATATGACAACACAGCATGTAAAGCTAGAATGCGGTCCATAAATGGAAACACCTGCTAATACAGATTAATTTCTACAGGCGGCAGTCGCCACCGCTATGCCGGCCTGAGGAGACGAATGTGCACTATCCATGCGAACAGCAAATTTTTTTCGTACTTTTTAAATATTTGTTTGATCTTTGAACTTATGCCAATTACAAAATATGCTAGGATCATAATTGTTAAGAAAATCGTATGGCATCCTATCTGATTATTAACTAAATATCTAGTAAAAAGCTCGAACCCGCTGTAGCAATAGCCAATGCTTGATCCTTCATGCCAGCATGGTATAAAAGTGCAGCCAGTAATACTCGACGTAGTTCTTCAATGGGATGCTCTGCCGGGAAATGTGGAGCACCGCCTTCTCGTCTTTCACATGCCCACCACAGGTGCAATGCCAGAGGATCCTAAGTAAATAATTAAATACAATCAAACACAAATTCCGTTGGTGTAATATCCCTAATTATTTCTATTATAATCGAATACTATTTGAGATATTAGAAGAAGTTTAAAAAAGACATCGCTATTTTTAAATCGACTATTTTATTTTAAATAATCATTTATGAGTAAAAATATATAAAAAAAGAATTAATAGCTCATCTGATCTGATCGTTACATGTTTGTTTTTAACTTAGTTCAGAGTGACGGTATTGTATGTATAAAGTACAGTCGTGCACAAAAGCCAACAACAGGTAAGAGATTATTCATAAATAAATAAATCTTTATTTTCAAACGTAATTCTAGTTGTCATTAACTTACATGTAATTTGGGTTCAGCCAGCGCATGAAGCAATATATCAGCTTTACCATATGATGTAAGATTAACTCTAGAAATGGGCACATCACTAGCAGGCGTATTTCCACCAGTTGAAGATCCGCTACGAGCTTCAGCTTTTTCCTCTTCAAATGGATTTGTTAGTGAAGTCACCTGAATTCAAAGAATTATTGTTTTTTTAGAGTAATCCGACGATCAGATACTGTGCGAGAGTACGATCCATAAGCGGGGACAATTGCAACCACAGAGAAATATCTCAAGACAGTAGTTGTCTACCCAGCTAGGCAAGACTAGGGGTGTTACACTTGAAAGTGGTGGTACTACACCAGAACGCCTTATCAATCAAATAATAATAAAATAATCGTGTAAAAGGTCTCAATAACCTTTCCAGTTACACAGTTAAGTCAAATAGTCCAAAGCCAACAATTAACCTACTTGTAATCCACCCCGGAGAAACATGGCAGCAGTGTAAGGCGCAGCATCCTTCTCAACTGATTGTAAGGGGAGTGAGCGAGATAACCGTGTTCCATAGAGCCCTATACCCAATCCAATGTTAACAGCACATAAAGATAGAATCTTATGTGTACGCAGACTTGAGGCTGTTACCTGAAATGAAATAGATATTGTAGAAGACAGGTTATATATATTTTTTTATTGTAACTCGACATATGACAACACTACCTGATGTAGAGCTAGAGTGCGGTCCATGAACGAAAACAACTGCTACTACAGTTTAATTTCCACAGGCAGCAGTCGCCTCCGCTATGCCGGCTTGAGGCGACGAATGTGCACCATTCAAATTGACAATTGACTCTCGTTATACGTAGCTACTTTCAAACTGTTCCGAAACCCGACAGGATCAGTTCACGGGTTTTACATTCAAAAGTAGCTATATAACCATCATCCAGTCCGCCAACCACTATTAATTCTTGCCTTTAGGCACCGAGCGACCAAAGTACATATAACAAAGTTACATTGGATTGGTACCGGTCAGAATTGGCGAGGCTCGAACACAGGTCTCATCGATCGTGAGTTCACGCGTCTTACCGCTAGGCCATGGCAGCTCTAGAAACTTTTATATTCTAGTAAATTGATATAAATATAAACTTACATCACACTTATTGTTGGTAACTTCGCCTATAAAAACGCCAACGCAATTCTGTTGAAGCTTCGTATAGTACTGCAAGTGTGGTTCTTTATTAACGACCTCCGTGATGTCACATCCATTTTGTGTTTTCAACAATTGCATAGTTGATTGATTGTCACATTTAAAACGCGTCACGTCATACATTTTGCCAGCTATTGTCACCCAAATGCCACCTTCTAAAGCATTATTCTCGATATCGCATCTGCAATTAAATTAAAATTGGTTTAAAAAATATTTATTTTATTTATATTCTTTATTGTAAATTTACAAAAGGTGGACTTAAAGCCGTGAGGCTTTATCTGCCAGTCGACCTTTGGGTAGGTGAGAGGCGGTAAGGGTTAAGCGGTAAGTAAAATATACAATATATACATACACACAATAAAAGAAATACTACTATAAAATATAATAAATATACTACGCTATATATAATAAATACTGTGACGAGAAGTTTTCTGATAGGCAAGGAGACGACTTGTTGAGCGTCTAGGAGAGTAGGGTGTTGCAACTTTATCCAGCGAGGTGTTGTTGAAGCATGGCCTTAAAATATCTTGGCAAATAATGCAGAGGTAAAAAAATAAAGGTAATTAATTTCGATAGAAACGAAATTATTACGTTATGATGAAAATTGAATAGAAAAAAGAATTAGCGGCGTTAGCATTAGCAATATAGCTGTACTTTAGTGATTGGAAGACGTGGGTTCGATCCCTACCTCAACATGGTCTATTTTGTAGGTGATTTTGTTCAATTCAATTTTCATCATTCTAGTCTATTATTCTATTAAATTTTAGTGGCCTCGCGTTTCGGGAGCAGTTTGAAAATAGCCAGGTATAGCGAGAGGAATGTCACCAATGTACTCTAGATGGTGCATACTCATCTCGTCAGGCCGGAATAGCGAAGGCGACTGCTGCCCGTAAATATTTCTCTATAGTAGCAGTTGTTTACACTCTAGCTTTACAACAGGCGGAGTGTTGATATTACTTACTCTCTAATAACATGTTCCTTTATTATTTGCGCAGGATTCAGTCCGGGCCATCCGAGACAATCGGCTTCGAAATATTGTGAACCCGGTAATGCTCGGGCAGCTTTGTCACAAGCGCGTGCCAATATAATAAGGGAATCCGTGGTTGATGTGAAAATGTAAGGAGAACGTGTTGCGCATGTACAAATCCATAATGCCAACTCGCTTACGACTCTACCTGTTAAACGAAATAAATATTTATTATAATTAATGGTCTCAGGCGTTATTTTGCTGAAATCCATAACTAAAAATATTCGGTGTAGCGTGTGTAGCTACCCTCACTAACATTAATTCGCGGGAAAAAAGGTTGACAACTTTTTAAATTTTTTACAGGCTCTACAAATGTGGGTAACTTAGTAACCTCTTTGGAAGTAGCCCTCTCAATGAATGGTGCACGTTCATCACCTGCTCAAGCCGGCATAACGGAAGCGACTGCTGCCGCACACATTCCTCTGTAGTAGCACTGTGATCTCATGCAGAGTTTTTTTAAATTCATATGTTAAACATTAATTTTAAAAAATTATAAAAATAAAGCTTGGCACATACCCACAATATCAGCATTGATAGCATTACAAAGTGTTTCGTTTTGCTGTTGATCAGCCAAGTGTATAGTATGTAGGAACACTTTCACAGTTTCCGGCACGTGTTCAGCTAATATAGTTAAATAATGGGATAATAATGATGAGGCTCCAACACGTATACCATGATCACCACGATACCAAGTAGCTTCACAGAATAACAATCTGGAATTAATAATTGACAAACACACTATTAAATATTTATATTTACCATATCGGAGAAAGTTGCGATTTTTCTTTTAAATCACAATAGGTATGAGAAAGAATAGAACGATCGAGACTGAATTGGTTGAGATGTGACCTCGTAAATACAGTTTATAGCTTTAATTCGGCACCCATTTAACAGAAAACTTCTTACAATAATATTCGGTAATTTACTATAAGGTTGAAAATACTCGAAATCCAATCAAGAGAGCAGCTGTTTAGCGGTAGAAGACGTGAACTTACGATAGACTAGAGTGTGTTCAAATCTTGATAAAATTCTGACTGGTGCCACACTGTGCTCCCAAAAGTGTGCCAGGCCGAAAGTCAAAAGCAATTGATCGAATCGAAAACAAACATATGGGATTTGACGTTTCACTGTGACCTAAGTGATAACGAAACGTCAAATCCCATATATTTTGTTTTCAAGTCAACTGTCGATTCGACTTTTGACTTTCCCGGGAGATATAGGGTGGGTGACTGCAGTGATACGGACCAACACACGCACAACGATCAGCCAATTGAGCAGTTGCGTAAAAGAAAATCTATAATCGACAACATTGGTACCCAATGTAGCTTTGTATAATTTACCTTTGGAATCTTATAAGCAATTCACAGCTGGGACTAACAGTTTCATTGTAAGTTGCGTGAGAATAATCAAACTTTGACGTGTCCCCATCTATCACAGCCTGCATATACATTTGTGTCTGACAACTTGTGTTTTTAATAAGTTGTTTCACCTAGAAAAAAAAAATTGTTTTTTAATATTGCTCGGCATATGACAACACTCCGCCTACTGTAAAGCTAGAGTGCGGTCCATGAACGGAAAGAAATGCCACTACAGATAAATTTCTAGTTATCAGTCGGCTTTGCTATTCCGACCTGAGGAGACGAATGTGCACTATACAGATTGACACTGCACACTCTAGTTATACCTGGCTACTTCCAAACAGTTCGTGAAACGCGACACGAACACTTCACGGGTTCGCATTCGAAAGTAAGTGGTGGTACTACCCCAGTACAGCAGCCTGGGCTAAAAACCATCATCAGTCTGCCTACCACTGTTTAAATTGATTAATGAGATGCTGGCAGAATTGTTCGTTACTTTGGTCGCTCAATAAATATGACACAAATACCAGCTTAGGTTGCTGCACAAAATAAAAATTATCGTACCAAATGCATAAGAGGAACAGTACCGCCATTATCCGTTTCCGAACTTCGATGATAATCGCCTGGATATTCTGAAATAATATTTATATGTATATGCCAAAATTAAAAATAAAATATTTAGTTATTTATACGTATGAAGTTTTTTTTTTGTAACTCGGCATGTGACAACACTCCACCTGATGTAAAGCTAGAGTGCGGTCCATGAATAGAAACAACTGCTACTACAGAGAAACCAGTGCGGGCAGCAGTCGCCTCCACTATGCTGGCTTGATCATGTACCAGAGCATATACCATCTTAGATTTATTTACCTTCATTCGATTCGACATTATCTTGTTTGTTTAAAGTATCAGACTTGCACTGTCCACTCATTATGTCAACTTGATCAAAATCGCTGCAAATAACACAAAGTTTAATAATGTATTTCCTAAAAGAAAATTAAATCAACAATCACCTCTATTATACTAACTTTAGGAGACAAACTGCTACCACTGCTATTACCGCGACATTTACGCTGTCATGGCGTAGAGTGAGAGCTCTCCGCCAATAGGATTGCTTCATTTGATAAGTAAATGGAAACTTATGTTAGACTTTCAGATCACTTAAAAATGATACTACCCCGAGATAGCAGACTGAGCAAATAACCATCATCAGACTGCATTAATAATTGCCTGGATGACCAAAGTATAAGTTACATTGGTACTCGCTCTAATTTTAAGACATTTAAACTTACTCATCTAAACAAAGATGTTTGTAATCATCGGAGCGTCGTGTACGTAAAGCATCGTGCAATGCATCCTGTAGACCACCTCCACCTAATAGCGACCATACCAATAGTTCTGACATGAATCTTGAACCTGACGTCATGCCTGCAGAACCTAGAAGATATTTTTAAACATGTAAATTTTCTTTTAGTATTCTAAAAATTTATAGATCACTGATGTTAGGCTAGAGTACGGTCCGTGAACGGAAACAAATGCTGCCACAGAGAAATTTCTGCAGGCAGGAGTATGCCGGCTCGATGAGACGAATATGCACCACCCAGATTAACAGTGCAAGCTATTCTCATTATCATCATCATCAGTTTCTGTCTTCCTCATATAAAACAGGGCGTGAACTAAGTAGTGAGTGTTAATTTGTTATTAAACTAACCTTGAGGCAATAAAGCGATCAAATGTTGCGCTCTAACTTGTGGCGAAGGTAGTAACATAGGCCAGGCAGCGGATAACGCTTGTTTAGCAGCCGCTGCAGCGCCGGGACCCACATTACCTTCTATCAATGTAACTAATGATGAATAGATACTATCACAACAATCTTTATTTACAGCGCTGTTTTTCACATCCAGCTTATTGAGCCGATCTGCACATTGCCATGCGTGAACCTGTAATTTTTTTAAAAATTTATTTTAGTCATCCTATTCCGGGAAAGCAAAGGGAATAAATCCCATACAGCCACTGCTTCTGCAAATATGTTTTCTTCTTTTGTGACATTTCTTAGTGTTTTGCAGCATTTTTATAGTAAAAAAATAAAATAATGAACTTACTTGTAAACGTAAAATATTAAGGCATGATATAGCTAAGCACTCGTTCTCTTCTAAAGTTAGCCCAACTTGTGGAGCTGTACTATGATCTACGGCTATTGTTAGCAATTTTACTATGCACCTAGAAAATGAAAATTAAATCAGTCAGAAAGCACTTAAGCATCTTTAATGATTATAATTATAGAATCTTCCATCAGAAAGATCCCGAAACGCGACAACTTCACAGGTGTTACACTTGAAAGTGGTGGTACTAACCTAAAAGTATTTTCAGATAAATCTATAACAAAGGGTAAAGATGTCGGCAAATCCCTTGGTGTCTCTTCACTCCATATTATTATGTGCGAAGGTCCACTACTTGCACCTAAAAATAGTTTTAAAAAATAATGGTAGTGTATAATCCGACTAATTAAAACAGTTCTCAATACATATTAGTCAGATTATAAAACTCACCACTGGCTTTCAATGTAGTAAAAGTTTGCAACGGCTGTGGAGTAGATCGTATAATATTCGCCCGCGCATTCGTTCCCCAGACATACAAATTACCATCCGATGTCAATGCAATTCCGTGAGACGGTCCCAATGATAAATTTACTATCTTCATACCTGTCAAAAGGTTCAAGCATGTAATCACACTTGGATGTAGCTAGAGTTGATATCTGCGAGCAGGGAGGAGCAGTCGCCTCCACTAGCCTAGCGTGTCCAGTTAGACATGGCACATAGTTTAGTTATACCTGAACAGGGCACCACTGGCTCAACAAACACTTATTCACCATTAATACTATAGACAGCCCTCTGTGCAGAGGTTGCATGGGGGCTGAAGAGACAATCACGCATGTGCTCTTGGCACGGCGAAGACTCTCCCAGAGGTGTGCGGGAATGTGAGAAGTCTCTTGGCCTTCCTGGGAGATGTCGGAAATTAAAGATCCACTTGGGCATCTCAAACAAGACAATCGACTGAGCCACATTGCATATCGCACTTGGAAATGGTCTATTATGCCTTCCCATGTTCAATTATTTTAAACACATTAAAAATAATAAAATTAAAAAACGCACCTTGAAAAGCTTCAATTAATTTCGGTATTTTTATATTGTCCATATTACCGTGTCCTAAGCGATAACCTTCTCCATTACCCCATGTGTAGACTTGGCCACTAAAATGAGATAATTTAATATAAAATCCATAGTCCAAAGGGAGTAATTTTGTAGGAGGTCCCACTCCAGTGACAACAAATAAAGCTTGTGATTTAGAACGCTACAAGTGCTTGATGTGTATTTGTAAAGAAATTTAATACTAACTTATCAGTAAGCACAGCTTGGAAATGTTCTCCTGTGTAAACCTTAATAACCCGTACAGATGATAATGATGTCAAGGGTTTCGGAGCACCTCCTTCACTGTCAACAAAAACTTGAACCGCACCTTCCAAAGTACAGCAGAGAGTTTGACTATCACCCCAACCTACATTATTAAAACCATACAATTACTACTTATTAGTACATAATCGGCTTTTTTTTACTACTACAGAGAAATCTCTACAGGATGCAGTCGCCTCCGCTATGCCGGTTCGAGGAGGCGAATGCGACCATCCATCCAGATCTATCTAGATCGACAGTGCACACTCTTTGTTATACCTGGCTATTTTCAAAATATTCCCGAAACGCGACAAGGTCACTTCACGGGTGTTACATTCGAAAGTGGTGGTACTGCCCCAGGACGGCAGACTGGGCTAATAACCATCATCAGTCTGCCTACCACTCTTTAAACTAAATATAACGTCGATATAGTGAAAATAATATTATTCATATTTCAGTACAATTTTATATTTTATGAAACTCATGCGAGATTGTAGATGATAAATTGATATTAATATAGGAACAGAATGTTATACTTTCTTACCCAAAGCAACATCAGTAACTTTTTCTATATTATGTGCATTAAAGCTGACAGGTTCCGGTGTTAAACATGTTTCTAAACTACCATGACCTAGGCGTCCATGACTACCCTTTCCCCAGGTATATAAGGCACCACGTGATGTTATCACGGCACTAAAATGTCATTATTATTATTAGTAATTACTGGTACTAAGCTTGCATCACTGGCTGTGAATAATTAAAGTACATATAACATAGTTACATTGGTACTGGACAAAATATAGCGAGCATTGAACATGGGTCTCGTCGATCCTGAGTTCTTGGCCCCTACCACTAGACCACGACTGCTCAATATGAAATAGATTACGATAAACCAGCCATGATCTTCTACTCACCTACAAGCAATCCCAGCAGCAACTTTAACAACCTCATGATGTGCTAAGAAACCAATCATAGCAGGCGCATCTCTTGCTGCAGTATCACCTAAACCGAGACGACCATCATCGCCACAACCCCAGGACCATACAACCCCTTGATTGGAACAGCATAAATAGTGTCTCCCCATTGGATGACTTGATATTTGAGTAATTGTTTTGTTTTCTAGGCCTGTAAAAAAAATTACTCCGTGAAATATGACTACATTGTTATCTCATGGTTACACTAGAAAGTGGTGGCACTAAGCATCACCAATTTGCCTACAATAAAACTATACTCTAATGGCCAAACGTCACAAATTATTATTTTTTATTGTAGCTCGGCATGTGACAACACTCCGCCTTGATATAAAGCTAGAGTGCTATCCATGAATAGAAACAACTGCTACTACAGAGAAACCTGTGCGGGCAGCAGTCGCCTCCACTATGCTGGCTTGAGGAGATGAGCATGTACCATCTAGATTGACAGTGGACCCTCCTCTCGTTATACTTAGCTACTTTCAAACTTCCCGAAACGCAATAAGGTCACTTCACGGGTGTTACATTCGACAGTTACTTTAAAAAGTATGAAAGAAATAACCAATAAAATTAATACAAAACTTACCTGGAACTAGTTGAGGTGTTACAGTATCATATGGCAAAGTATACACTTTTCCATCGTGGGTTAATAATAACATTATTTTCTCAGCACATGATACTTGATCCACTCTTATATTACCCAAGTGTATAGTACCAACACCTACTGACACAACTTCTTGTGCGGATTCTGTACACTGGAATTAAACATCCAATTATTTAATCTGTGGTTAGGTCAATGGGAAACAAAAGATAACATTGCGTGACATCAAAAACAAGTGACAAACAATAAATGAAAATGTAATCAACAAAAGCAGAAAAAATATGGTACTAACAGCAACAAATCCTTTTAGAGGTGGTAACAATGGTGAACCAAGACGATCAAGATGACAAAGCAAAGCTATCCCCGCCTTTCTTACTGTTAACAAACCATCACCACTCGGAATATCCAACTCTCTGAAAAAACACATACATTTATTATGCAGTTATTATGAACAAATTATTAAAGTGAAAATTGTGAAACTGATATAAGTAATACTCACTTAAGATATTGTTCTGTTAAATTAGCAGAGGTGTGTTCAAGATTTGCATGAATATTTGGTGTTTGTACTTTGGCCATACGACGTAGAAATGGACCTAATGGTGCCGAACAATCCTCTAATGTAACTCTAAACAAATCAATTAAACATTTATTTATCAGTCCTAATCTATCAATCTTCATTACAAAAAAAAATTAAGATAAATTTAACTTTAAAGAGTTAATAACGAAAAGTATATTTACAATTTAGCAGTTGTAGTCGAATAGGGTGGTAGAGATAAAAGCACATGAGCAGCCTTCAATAAAGCAGGTAATTCAGCTCGACGGGCGCACAGTTCCACCCAAACACATAATGATGTCCTCCAATCACCCAAAGGTACGCTGCATCCCACCTCACTGAAGAAACGATATAAATTACACAATATTAAGTAAGAGTGTACTGTGGAACTTAAGAGCTAATATTTTCAAGTACAAGTACTCAGTCTGTAAGATGTAATACAATTACCCGACAACAACTTCATGGAGAAATTTAGCTGCACTGTCGACAACTTCAGCCCATATTTTCTGTGATCTCGGCACCCCATGGAGGGCATCAGCGCCCGCAAACAACGCCGCATCAGGTAACGCACGTACAGCGTCCAAAGCATCACGAAGTAACGCGGAACATACATCGGCGTCTTCGCCACAACGCCACGCACGTCTCACTAATGATAAGGCGAGACGTAATGCTGCACGGGCGCCCACCCTGGCTAATCCAAGACGCCCAAAGCCACTGTAAATTATTAAAATACAACCTATAGATGTGTGTATTTACTGCTACGTGCTAGTCTTTTTCTTCAGTTTTAAAGTCTTATTAAATAAAAACAAAACCTCCAACATTATTAATCTATTAATAATGTATGATAGATGGAAAATTGTGTAGAAGTTCTCTCACATGATATAGTATGTTTCTGATGTGTAGAAATCATATTAGCTAAGATAGAACAGTTTAAACCAATAAAAGAATATTATTTACCTTTCGGAATCTTCAGTTTGATCTTCAAAATTGTCCTGGCTGTCACTTGCAATCTCTAGAGGCTTGTTAATGGTATTAACAACATTACTTAGTGCTCTATTACTAGATGCATGTGAAGTTTTCTTATCTATTTTACTTTTTTTCTGAATTTTCTGGTAATTGTGGTCTCTAAAAACATACCAACATAATTTTACTGAGTTTCTCACTTAATTTGCTTACTTAGAGAATTTCTTAGGTGACCATGCTTCGCCTCATTTTACGCTAGTGTGGTTCATGAGTGAAAACAATTGTTACTACAGAAACATGTCTACAGGTGCCAGTCAACTTCCCTAAGTCGTCTTAAGGAGGCAAATGTGCACCATGGGCACACTCCTTGTATTTCCAAGCTGATCCTGAAATATAACTATGTCAATTCTATAATGTTTAATTTATATTATTATTTACCTAATAACAGCAACTAAATGTCTATTACAAAGGACAATAAATCGACGAACATATTTAATAAAGGGACATGTGATAGCTGTAATTATTGCTCTATTTCTTTGTTCCCAAGTAATTGAGTCTATTAAATTTCTCAATGATGATTGACCTGAAATAAATGTATAAATATCATATTCATTTGAATTTGAGCAACAGGATGTGTATATGTGTAACAAATAAACCAACCAGGATCATTCTTCCATTTGAGTTCATCTAAGAGCTGTATATATGTTATAGGCTCAGGTGCTCTGTTATGAAGTAGTGATTTTAGACGTAGATTTTCCTCATCTCCCAAAGCTGAACATGGGTCACAAGCACATCCCGAATGAGGCCCACAAAGTCCATCACAACATGTGCATGTCAGAATCTACAATTTTAATATTGTTTATTGAAAATACATGTTACAATAAATATCATCTCACTAAAAACTTATAATAATGTCTAATTACCCTCAAACCACAATAGTATTTGCCACTTTCGCCAATTTTAGCAGTAATTCCGGTACTGTTAACTAAACCATTTTCTGTAGAAAAATAGATCTCTTTATCCTTGATTAGACTGTCAAATTGAATGGAGAGGTTATCAGGATTTTGGAGAGCTTCTTGCAAATTTGGCTGAAGCCATTTGGAGTCTAAATGATGCTGGGGACGAAAAATAAAATCGTCGCCGTTTTCAGGGACCGACATCGTTAGAAATCCAAGTCGGAGAGGCTGATATTAAGGCATGATCATTAGTATATTTACATAATAGCACAATCAACATTTAAAAACCTAAATTAAAGGCAAAATGAAACTATTCTGATACAAAACCAAGAAAAGGAATACGGCTCTCGGCTGAATCAATCAATCGAAATTAAGAACTGTCAAAATGTTGTATTTCGTTATACACAGAATTAAACTAACAGTCGTTGCATTTACAGAGATAATGTATAAACTTCAAAGTCTGTGTTTGTTTGTTTAATACATATATTGTGTGGATTTAATTATAAAATATCAATAATATTTGTTCGTATCAAAATTATTTATTCAGTTTTTGGCTCTAGTTAGATTACATATGCCACAAAATTTCGACTTTAGAAAAAGATGTTTGACTTTTTATTTTAAAAATACGTTCAAACCCGCTTACAAATATTTTCTTTTTGTTATTTTGATAAAAAATTCAAGACATAATGTAAGTAAAAAATAAATAATCAATATAAATAGTTTGTTTTCGGTATCTAAAAGACGTAAAAACTATTTTCTTTTTTAACATAACAGTTAACTTTCCTTAACAAATAATAACATTGTTTAAGTTTCGGAACAGTGATATATTTAATTTGCGTAGATGGGGGGGGTCGCGTGTGTTTTTATAAATAAAAAATGGTAAAATATAGATAATTCTAATTTATAAATAATAGTGAAATATATCAACAAAGATAATCATGGATGGGGATATTTCGTTGGATGGAGAAGGATTCCTATACGGTAATCAGAACAATATTTACTTCCCGGCTGCCAACTATAAACAATGTGCTTCATGTTATTGACCTCCGGCTTAACTTTCGTTGCTGATTATCCACATGGCCTTGTATTCACAGATATAATTGCTTATTTTAATTTGATGAACAATCTTAATCCTTGATTTGATTTATTAGATTACAAACCATAAGCCTGTTCCAAACTGATTATCTTGCAGGAGACTTTTTAGTAGATGAATTGTATAAAGATTATAAATGGTCATCACTACTGGATGCAAGAGATGAATCACCTGATCAAATCTTAGCTGATGCAGCCCCCATGATGTCTCCCACCTCAACACTGTTGAGTTCAAAATCTTCACCTTTGGAAAGCAGTAATTCTGATTCAAGCAGTGATGATGATTCTAAGAAGTTTATACCATGGTGTGTAAAGGCACATTTAGATTTCTAAGGATAGGGAGATTTGTAATTGATAAATGCAATTTTTTTTATTGTAGCTCGGCATATGACAACACTCCGCTTGATGTAAAGCTAGAGTGCGGTCCATGTATGGAAACAACTGCTACTAAAGCAGTTGCCTTCACTATGCCGGCCTGTGGAGACGAGTATACACCATCTAGATTGACAGTACACACTCCTCTCTTTATACCTATGCTATATTTTTTAATTCGGTTTGTATATTTTTAGGCTGCGTTTTAAAATTATGCAAATGTCTCTCACTGAAATAGGGTTCTTTGTGCTCTCGCTTGGCCTTCTTAAATGTAATTTCTGTTTAAGTTTATAGCTGAGTATCCCAATCATGGAGTATTTCTCTGGTCCCTGTCTATACTATATAGAGAATTTATTTGAAAATTAAAAGTCATTTTTGTGAAATTTATCTTAGACATGAAAAAATAGAAACTACACTGTTATTAATCACTACATATTTATAGTTACGAGGATATGATGCCACCATCTCCTGTAAACTGGGACAATATAATAGGCGAATCAATTCCGGAGGCACTAAAAATTGAAGATGTTGATCAGTTCCTACAAAATACTGGTAATAGAAATAGAATGTAATAGAAAATTGTAATCTGATATTCTATTTTTATATTCATAACCGTTTCTTTAATTTTGCTATATTCACTAAATTTTAATAGTTTACATATTTTTTACTTTATTTACAAAAAATTAAGTAAAATCTTTATGATTTATTGCCAATTTATATATTAATTCTCGTTTTTTTAAATTAAAATATGAATATTAAGTAATTTTTACATTCTTTTACATTCAAGTTAAAAAATATATACAGGGTGAATTTTTCAAGTGGGCTTTCATGGGCAAATCCTAAACTATGAGAGATATCGAAAAATGCTTAAAGGAGTCTCGATGCCGATTTTGATGAAAACTAAAACTGCATTATTAGATTTTTGATAAATCCATTTTCCCGTCCAGGAATCAAACCTGTTGATTTTGAAGAAAAAAAAACACTGTATTATTTCACCATCCGATAGTGTTCCTGATAAGGATCAAATTCGGGGAACTAATGATATACGGCAAACCAAAGAAAAGTGTTGATTTTTAACAAATTGTCTCTTATTTCCATGTATTTATACATTACCTACTACATTTATTATGTTTTGATTTAAAATCTCGCGCTCTTCGAGGTTAAAAGCCATAACCGCCAGATCTAACACCTTTAGATTATTTTCTCTGGGGGCATGTCAAAAATGAAATTTACAAATGTACGTACAATGAAATTGATGACTTAAAACTAGCGTTAGGGAATATTTTGAACGGAATCAATAACCTTGTGATGTGGAATGCAGTACACTCCTTGAGGCGTCGAGTTCAGTTATGTATTGAAAATAATGGCTATCATTCTGAACAATTGATTAATTAAGATTTAATTACTTAATGTTAAAAAAAAACAGGATTTTGCTAAAAATCAAGACTCCTTTCATTTAATCTCGAAGAGCGCGAGATTTTAAATCATTATGATGATTTTCAATCAATGTACGGGTAATGTATAAATACATGGAAATAAGAGACAATTTGTTAAAAACCAACACTTTTCTTTGGTTTGCCGTATATCATTACTTCCCAGAATTTGATTCTTATCAGGAACACTATCAGATGGTGTAATAATACAGAGTGTTTTTTTTTCTTCAAAATCAACAGGTTCGATTCCTGGCCGGGAAAATTTATTTATCAAAAATCTAATAATGCAGTTTTAGTTTTCATCAAAATCGGCATCGAGACTCCTTTCAGCATTTTTCGATATCTCTTATAGTTTAGGATTTGGCCATGAAAGCCCACTTGAAAAATTCACCCTGTATATTATAAATAATAATTATGTTATTTATGCAGAGCCTGTGAAAACAATACCTACAACCGCGCCCGTACCGAATGTAAGGCCACCGGAACACAACGGCCCGGTTGTTTCTATAGAAAATGGTGTCATTAAAATTGAGGTAAATATTGTAATCATGCAATATTTTCATGTTATTATATTGCATATGTTGTTATAACCTTTATCGCTTTGATTATTAAAATTATATTGCCTCATTTGTTTTGCTTATAAATATTTTGGTAAGAAATACTTTTTTAAAATCTATGAATTATAATTTTATATTATAAACTAGATTTTTGTGGCGCACTTCGCGAGCACTGGGATAGTTGTGCGGGTTATTAAAAAAAAATTATAAAAGTGTCGATTTCGAAATTGGAGGGCATTTCCTACAACCTTTGTTCCGGAGATTTCGTGTTCCGGAACCGGACAAAACCGACTTTCGGAACATGTCGAGGTTTTCCTAAGGTCACGGTGGCGCCAACTATACGTGTAAGTTAACGAGTGGTAATCGAGCTTTATACAGGGTGTATCGGGCAACGTGTAAAAAATTTCAAGAGTTGACTCAGTAAGTGATTCTGAGCAGAAATTAATTTACAAAATAAATATATTTTTTTATCCAAATGTCCACCTTTTCCTTGTAGAAACATACATAATTTACTACACGAACGCGTAATCGTTGTCGTCGGGCGGTGCATCAAACAAATGATTAACGCCGACAACCTTTGCCGCCTCGCCTTTGATCGCGCGCCAACAAGCCGTGTGCCGGCCCACCTGCAATGGGCGGTCCACGTCGGCCGGTCCATTTATATACCTTTTGTTTTTGTGATAATACCATACACGAGAACTTTTATTTGGTAAATTTATTTTTTGAGGGGTGTTCATCCCTCACTTAATATTTACCTTAATTTTTTTACACGTTGCCTGATACATCCTGTATAATATGATTGTTTTGTTACAGGGAATAAAAAAAGAGATAGATGATAGCTCAATATGGAACCTCAATTGTGGCGAAGATAAAATTACAGGTATTTGTAGATAAGCACAAATTAAAGTTGATAATGATGATTCTATAAATAAATTGAAAACCAATTTAATATTCATTGATAAATCTTACTTTTTTTATTATAATTGCCAGCAAAATAATGCACTCTGAATGAAACCTGCTTTGGATTCTTACTGGCAATAAGAAAATTACCTGAAATCATCTAAATTTAATTATTATATTTCTTTTAGGAACTAACTTACAAGATGCATATTTTAAAGTAGAAAATGAACATTCGCCGCAGAACAAACCTAAAATTGTAACTAACAAAAGGCCTATTATAATAACACAAAAAAGTTGTCCGAGTATTTTGAAAAAACCTATTACAAATAATACATTGAATAAAAATATCATATTATCACATGATAGTACAAAAACAGCAAAAGTTACTCTGTCCAATCTACCACAAACACATATGAACGGTGCTATTCAAGTTAAAGTAAGTATTTTAATTCATAAAACATTGTGTAGGTTGTGTCAAACTTTATGGCGTGTCGGAAGTTAGCTGCGGGCGCTATTTCGCGCAAGTATGATTAAGAGTTATTCTTAAATACGATAGAACATATAAAAATTACCTGCGAGCGTGTAGCTCAGGAATGTGCCCTTCCCTCTCACGTTCATCGTGCACTGCTGATACCTTAATTTGTGTACAAGTGTCTAACTTTAGAGCCGCCATAAAGTACTATACCAGGTAATATAGTAAATCTATTAAAAATATTTGCCTACTCCAATGGGACATTGCGTGAGAGTGAGATAGTAGGATATCTATGTTGGCACTGCTCCAGGATTCTACCATAGCCTCACAACTTTAGGACTCTAATATCTAGGCAATAAGCAGCCAAAATACATATATATCATAGTTACATTGGTACCTGTAAGAATTTTATTAAGATTTGAACACGTATCTCACCGATCATAGGTCATTACCTTCTTCGTCCTCCTTTGTCAACACTACAGATGCTCTTCAATTAGTAGTTAGGTCACATACTTCGAACGATTGTTTTATACAATAATGACCTATTTAGTATGTTTAATAATTAATCGTATTATTAAATAATTAAATATTTAATCTATTTCCAGGTTCTTCCATCCACTAACAATATCTTATTAAAAACTCAACCATTACTTGCTCAATGTGATAAAGCAAACTTTGTTGTACAAAATGCAGTTGTGCCAAACTATGACTTGGATTCATGCTCAAGTCCTCCATTGAATTTTACTAATATGAATGAAAATGAAATAAGAGCTTTGAAGAAACAACAGCGCATGATCAAAAATAGGTAAGCTTTTTTAATGCCCATTAAACAATTAACGTCATACAGCAATTGTCTCCTTAAGCCGGCATAGGGAAGGCGACCATTGACTGCAGAAATTTCGCGGTCGCGGTTTAGTTATTATTATGTACATGTCTGGTTAAAAATGTCATCATAGCTATTCAATTGTCGAAAAAGTGCCTGCAAAGTATCTACAAAATAATCTAATTTAAACTAGTCACTGCTAATTTTTGTTTCAATGCAAATGTTGTCCATTTGTACAATTCATATCCAAGAGAAGTCACGGCTAAAATACAGTTAACAATATTCCTAATAATTCTCTTAAACATGCAGAGAATCAGCATGTCAGTCGAGAAAGAAGAAAAAAGAATATGTAACTGCTTTGGAACAGCAGTTAGGTGAAGCTCATCAAGAGATTGCTCGATTAAAGGTAGAAAATCGTATGTTGAAAGATCAACTTGAAAATTGCGGGCGCGCGTCACGTAAGGTATGAATGATTCCAACAATGCATTTGCTACTACTTGAACTATAGATACTTTACAATAGTAAACTCTTTTAAACACACAATACTTAGATAAAGCTGGTGAGGTGAGGAAGGGCTAAAAAATGACAGCCATCTTTTTTAATTATTTTTTTATAGGATCATAGGTTGTTTTTTTTTTATTTGTTTAACAATTTTCGAAAAACACTTATAAAATAGTAGTCATCATGATTGGGATGGTACTAAATCACTGCCAGTAAACTTAAAAAAAAAACATGGAACATAGGTTAATTCTTTTGTTCATTCCCCATTACAATTTACCAGTTATAGTAGAGTTGCTAATATTTTTATTAATTATTTTACTCCGTTATTAGGTACCTCGTTTAAACCCAACGGCATTCATACCTCGGAAGAATGTAGCTGTGATATTTGGTATGATATTTATGGTTTCCTTGAATTGGAATATAATACCATGGAATAGTAAACCTGTACATGTTCCTCGTAATATGGGTGCGCCTGCGTCGCGACATTTACTGTGGGCTGACGAAAATAATAATAATATTCCATCATCAGAAGGTAATATTAATTTTATATTTTATATAAATTAAATGAAAAAAAAAAACCTTTATTATAAAATTAATTTTATTTCAGTAAATTTCGATCGTCCAATCAACCAATCTACTTACATACCCGACTGTCAAAATAGTAGTAGTACTATAAACGATTTTATTAATATAAATCAAACTGAAAATATAAGAATTGCTAAAGAATTAAAAAAATGGATTGGTAAAGGGAAAACACTTAACTGGACCAATAATGGACCTAAACGGAAAATTAAAATGTATAATGATAAACGTGACGGTAAGTTACTAATTTAGAGAGCAGCTGTAGTCTAGTGATAGAACGCGTTAACTGATTGATGAGATCTGTGTTCAAATCTTGACTGATATCAATATAACTATTGTTATATCAACTTCTGGCCACTCACTGTCTTTGAAACAGTTTTTTTCTTTTGTATTCTCACTGGTCCAATTGGATTGTCCAATGATTTTTCTCACTTTTCTCACGTTTTATTCCCACTAATCCAATATCCTGGAATTATGGGTGATTCTTCGATATCCTAAGCGGAAATGTCTATTGACTATGTTATTGTAATTCAAATAAAGCAGTCTCAATTATTGTTACGTTCGTGGGGTACAAAAATACACGAGTTCGGTCTTTACACCAATTTATTGCATATGACATACAATAAAGTAGTAGCAGGAGTGGTACGATAGTCGCTGGATAGCCTTCAGTCACTGTTCAGTATCACTTGTGCCACTAGCGTGGGCGAGGCCAAGATGTTTACGCTACGCCGCTTATACGAGACCTTTCCAGCAACTTCGACGAATGCTGTCTCTTTTGTACCTCAGGTGCACTTAACCTATTAATATTATTACTCTTTTTTTGTTGTTTTTTCTAGTACGTCTTCTCGTCATACAGCTTCCTGGGGCAATGTAGAGTCTAACGATGAGCAATGCATGTTTAAGCCCATGCTTATGAAATATTATCATTTCATTTCATTAAAAAAGCATGTACACAAATACATTTACAAATTATTATTTGTTTCAGATGATCTATTAGAATCCTTAAAATTATTCACAAAACTAAACCTGGATCCTAATTTCTTGGAATTTGCAACAAATCGTTTCCACAATCGTCATATAAAAGAGAGACGCCCGAGGAAGCTCAGAAGAAATAAGGACATGGAATTCCATAATAGCAATATGTTGAATTATAATAGAGTATATAATAATTATATTGATGATGGGTTAAATTTAGATGAATTCGGGGAATGGAGTCCATTATTGCAAGCTTTACATCGCAGAGATGATACTTTCTATGTTGTCGGTGTGGGAAGAGGTGAACATCTATTACTACCTGCTGTTTCTCATAATGCTACAAGGCCACCTAAAATGGTGCTTATTTTACCAGCAAGATCCGGAAATGGTAAGAGAATTTTCAACTTCAACTGAGTCAATAAAACTGGTGAAGAAAATACAATTTATTAACTATTAAGTAAATTTTTCATTACAGATTCCCTAATGAATGACGATGTGACTTTAATGCAAATAGATTGTTCTGTCGTAAACACTACGCTTGTAAAACTAAAATCTGACGCATTACCAGAAAGTTTACGAAAACACCCAGAAGAAGAACATAGTAATAAGGATGTTTTTAATGAAAGAGATGCGAATAATAATACCAATGATCGTTTTATGAAAAATTCTATAAATCATAAATCTAACAGTAATGAATCAAACCATTCATCTCAGTTCTTAGATGCACATTTTATACACAAACCAAAACTTGAGAAAAACGTTATTAATTTTTTATTTAATAAACATGATACTAAATTAAGTGATGATGGCATTAATAAACTAGGGGAAGGAACTGAGAATGATGAGACTTATGTAAGAGAGGACCAACATTAATTAATTACATAGAATAACATTATTTCTTTAATTACTTTCATTCAAATTTAAAACCAACCAACTAACCTATATTATTTAGGTTTTACGGTAAATACACAGAGTAAATCTATTTTATTAGAGGTACCAACTGATGGTAAAGATTAATATATTATATGCTGTATCGGCAAGTGATTTAGATTACATTATATATATTTATTACTATTATGTTTGGCAACTGTTATTTGTTCTATAAATAAATTTTAATATTATGAGACACTAGTTTTATTCTTTCTATTTCCTGGCCCGAATCACCCGGCGCGCGGCGTTAAACTTTTGCTGCTGCTTTATTGTTTTTTTTATTGTTTACTATAATATAAAACACGTAAGTGTGTAATTAGAATTATCAATATGCATGTATTTTTAAAAATACGAATTCGAATGAAATCGAAGTTTTGAAAGAAGTTTGCTTCGTATGTGTAATGGTCGTGTATAGTCCATAAACATTAGACGTTAGGTTATCGTTTTGAATTATTTTCCTAAACTTGGGTTTCCTCGAATATTAACCATTAATTGTTCACGAACTTGAGTGTGGACAAACAATTCCGAAGAAGAGAACGTGTGTTTTCTTTTCCCCTCCAAAACTTTGTAGAAAGTTGTAGTAAAGATTCCACTTTACCAAATCTATTCTTGACTTGACTGGGACTCGACGCGACTATTTGCACAATTATATTAACTTGATGCTGAAACATGGTGAATATTTACTTTGACACTAGCAAATTGTTATAATGCCATATAAAACTAAAAAAAAAAAAAAGAAATTGCGCTCTGGAAGCCCGCGGTTTCTATATTGTATTATACGATAATGTGAAATAATTGGACTAAATCTTACGCATTTCAATAACATTCATTGTCGCCATATTTTAGAATGTATATTACAGCAAGGTTATGTAACATAAATAGATTGAGGTTACTGAATCCTCTATATTCAAAACATTGCATTTTAACAACAGTAGTTTCACCGAGATACAGTACACATCCTTTAAAATATATAGAATCACAAGATAAGTGGAGGCGCGACGATGATGTCTCAAGACGATGGGAATTGATTTATAAAGCACCCATGCAAAATGCTGTGAACTGGATAACTACTTATTTAACTGTAACTACAGGGCTGTTCACATGTGCTGGTATTTATTATGCTGTTAGTAGTTATCGTACAGATTTCAATCAACCAATTTTCCTTGGGGATTCTGACATAGTTTTAGCAGATAATATACCAGAATGTCTCATTTATCTAGGTGCGTTTATATTGATCAACATCTGTGTCAAGAGATTGTTATCAAAATACGTTTTGAGAATGTACAAGGACGGTGACATGTATTTGGCTGTTTATAGAGGACATTTCTACAATTCTATAACTAAACATGAATTTCATTTAAATGAGTTCAAGAAGTTAAATCCTATATTACTTCTGTCATGGAGCGATGCAAGATATTCGCTCGGCCAAAGACATGGCATTATATTGGATCAATATTTTAGAACCCCGGCTCTATTCAATAAGCTATTGTATAAAACCACAAAAGAGGATTACGAATAATCTACTAGATCTCTACTATTAATTACAGGAAACATCATTATGAAGATATAAATAAAATACATTATACTATAATAAATCTAACTTTTATTTCTTATAATTTTAAAATCCTCCACCGAACGGTTCATTCCATTTTGCTCTACTATCATTTTTAATTGTTATCGAGTCCATTTTCTTCTCGCTAGCATCAAACTTTTCTAATGCTTCAATTTTTATTGGGTCAACAGCTAATTTCTTTGTTACTAGACATTCACCGTTTTCTTTTAAAATTGTATTATTGACATCCTCCTTTGTTGGTTCCCCATAAGGGAATACAATAGGTGTTACTTTGATTAAATGCTTCACTTTCCATAATAAAGCATTTGATTCAGGTATATTTTTCACTATAGTTACATTCTCCTAAAATAAAATCAAATCTGTATTAACCCTTAAATGCATATTGTTGCCAATTGTCCACATACATTTTCATGTATAAATGTACTGAGTGCATTAAAGGCAATGTTGCTTTGTGCCATAACAAATAACGTTTTTGCTTTGCTTAACTTCATTCATAAATAATAAGGAAGTTCATATACTAAAGGATAACAATATAATATGACTATTTGTTTTATTTAAACTTACATCTACAGTAATTTTAGCAATAAACACATATTGTTGCCAAAAGTATACATATTATCTTTGTCAAAATATGTATTCTTTATTACTACCTAATTTTTAAAAAATTACTTTTTACATAATCTATAACAAATTTCCTATAATATACGATTTTATATTAATTCAAAACAAAAAATCAAGCATATAAGAGTTATATTCTATACATATATAGGAATACATTAAAGGCAGACCCTAGAGGGTGTTTTCCAGTCATTTGGAAACATCTTCATGAAACTTGGCTTGTCTAGTGTCCATCGAGCTTGTATGAAGACTTATTTTTACCTTTTCATCAATATGTAAATCACTTATAATTTTCTTTAGCCACCATGGACTGCCTTTCAAGCTTTTTATACGTTCTACTCTAAATAGCTTTGTTGGTGTGTATTTGGGGTCTTGATGATCAGGCGTCCTAAAAAAGATTTGAATAGTAGTGGATATAAGGTTACACGGGTCCAGTCCAACGTCAGTAAATTATAAAATTACCCAATATACCTGGGAAAGTAAGTGATTCCTCCGGGGTATTTAATACCACCCCGTGGTTTGAAACCCCTAGCTCGGGTGGCGATTACTATAGGTGTAACAGTTTTCAATAATTGACCACTCATTTTCGATTACGTTAGCCCTATATTTATAAAATACCAAACATTACAATTTACGGTCCACTTTACTTCTTAATAAAACTCTACGCCTGCCCCAGTTATAATAACCGTGTAAAATAACCTCTACCGATAACCAAACTCATTACTCAAGTGACATTTTAAAAAATAGGCAAAAGGTTGAAAAGTATGACATAAACAATTAGGTCGTGTTTTATCTTCATTTTCAATATCTCAATCCGTTATTTTTTCAGTCGTGTAGAATAATTTATTCGGACAACAGCTACTGTCAAATTCAAATTTTTAGTTTTTGCTGGATTTCATGTTTTATAATTCTTGTTTATCAATTATACGCGTGATTTGTCTATTTTAAATACACTGTGCCTGGTATAAAACTTGATACGCTTCGTATTTTAATTATTTGGAGTACCCTCATGAAAAGAGTGCGATTTCAATCTCCTGTGAAACTCAAAACTGTGCCTTGTATAGCAATGGAGACAAATGAGTGCCATTCGCCACGGCCTTTTATCAAGAAAGCAGATTCCTTGGATTATTCTAGTTTGCCTCGTTCGTATCCAAAGGTACATCCTGATGCAGTCGCGATGTATAATAATGCCAACAGCTATCCTTTTCCTACTCCAAACAAACTTATCTTTCAAACTAATACTGCTGTCGAGTCGCAAGCGTGCACCCCTTCCAGTGACCTAGAGCTGAGTCTCTTTGATTCTTCGGAAAAGAGTAATGTATACTATGCAGACAGTACACCGAAGCAACCATATCAAAATAAAAGCAGGTCTCAATCTCCAGAGGTCACATTGCGACCCGTATACAAGCCCGTTCCTCCACAAACAGTTCTACAACCTTTAGATAATGGGAGACACAATCCAATTCCTAACATTCTCAGAAAAGATGATGGATTCTTTATACGACCTGAACAAAATACTGAAAATATTTTTTACAATGAGTTATTCACATATCCAGTAATGAAAATTAGTGACAATGGCAATGAGGAGCCTTTAAAGCTTAAGCAGGACATGTTAAAACGACAATTACAAAAACCTAAACCTGTGAAAGCTGTTTTTAATAATCAAGAACAATTTTGTATTTGCCATCATTGTGGTTTAAAAGACAAAGAGAACAGTGTTCCAATACCTGAATACTATCAGCAGCAGAATATCGAACCTAAGGGGCACATGAATCCTATTTATCAGAAATGCTCATGTTCCGATACCCCATATTATACAATACCAGTTAGTCCGCAATATTCATTCAGAAACCAACCGTGCTGTGTTAGCCGGAAAAATAGTCCATCTTGTAAGTCGCATGGTGATTGTAGCTGCTCTAAGAGTAAACCTTCGTCACCAAAGCCTACGAATGCAGTTGAGAAAAAAGTAAGGGCTATAGAAAAGTATGAGAAAAGCAAAGAAAAGGAATATTCTAAAACCGACTCGGAAGTCTCCTTAGAAGTTACTCCTAAAGAGGTTTTACCTGAAGCCACAGTTTCCGATTTAATAAAAATTATTAAACTACAAAATGAACAATTACAACTACTTCAAGATAAAGTTGATACATTTATTTCAACACAAACCAAGCACAGACCTATAGAAGAGTGTAGAACGGAAGAAATTGCGATTCAACAAGTTGATGAGAATCATCATAAAATATCGATAGGAGTTATGACTAGTTTTGAAATGTTTCGTGCGTCGACATTTATAAATAAACACCAGAATGTACAATGCAACGCGTCGCAAATGAGTATCAAAGAAATATTTACTAAAACAAATCCTCAGCAAAGATTCCTCGAAGGCATAACACCAATTGATAATAATTTATATTTTAAACAGTATAAAGAGAAGAAATGCGAAGATAAGAAGCAGGGGAGTGAGAATGATAGAACTGTGAATGATCTCAGCTTATGTAATTTACAAATTGAGACGGAACCAACGCCTCAAATATCTCCTGATCAAACTTTACAGTTAGACGTGAGGGATTATAGTGAGTAAGTAAAGTAATATATAAATTATGATGCAAATTCAACAAAAAAATTCAACACACACTTAATACTCACAGTGGGAATTAAACCAACATTCCCTTTTGTTTTTTGATCACTAATCCTGAGCGGCTGTGGTCTAGAGGTGGTAGATTATGGACCTCACGATCTATGAAACCCGTGTTTAAGCCTCGCTTAATTTTTTTTATTGTAGCTCGGCATGTGACAACACTTTGCCTGATGTAAAGCTAGAGTGCGGACCATGAATGGAAACAACTGCTACTACAGAGAAACCTGTGCGGGCAGCAGACGCCTCCACTATGCCGGCTCGAGGAGATGAGCATGTACTATCTAGACTGACAGTGTCGTTATACTTGGCTACTTTAAAACTATTTCCGAAACGCAACAAAGTCACTTCACTGGTGTTACATTCTAAAGTGATCATACTATCCCAGGACGGTTCTAACTGTTACCCATTTAACGATGTTATATGTACTTTAGTCGCTAGTGCCTGTGGTATGAGCACTAGCTTCGTACAGGCATTTAAAAAGTCGCCCAGCCATTGGTTCTGATTGCCCTTTCAACAGCTGTTCAACTTTCATTGTAATTTCATATAATTAAGTCAATTTATCAACCAAGTTTTTTTTAAATATGATTTTAGTTCTGAAGATGAACAGAGTAATGTTGGATGGACTTATTATAACAAAGTTATGGTAAGTATACCTAAATATTATTATATTATTCCTTGTGAATTAAATTTTACATTAATAAAATAATAATGACCCTGTACAATTTATACAAAAGCAAAGATTGTGGTATTAACTTTTCAATTTGTCTGTGAGTCAGACACCATTCATTGACTGCACTCCATTTGCCTACAAAAAAAAAAGAACACGACTAGTACAGGGACAAATATTTGAACCACTTCATTCATAATTGAGTCGATGTATTCCGAGTTCGAACCTCGCTAATTCTGACTGGTATCAATGTAACTTTGTTATATCTATTTTGGTCGCTCAGTGCTTATAGGCACCATTAAAAAGTGGTAGGTAGACTGATGATGGTTATTTGTTCAGTCTGCCGTCCTGGGGCAGTACCTTCACTTTCGAATGTAACACCCGTGAAGTGACCTTGTCGCGTTTCGGGAATAGTTTGAGAGTAGCCAGGTATAATGAGAGGAGCGTGCACTGTCTATCTAGATGGTACATACTCGTCTCCTCAGGCCGGCATAGTGGAGGTCGCCTCCGCTGCCCGTGGAGATTTTCTTTGTAGTAGCAGTTGTTTCCATTCATGGACCGCACTCTAGCTTTACATCAGGCGGAGTGTTGTCACATGCCGAGTTACAATAAAAAAACAATATTTTTAGTTACTATATCATTATTTCAAATAAATTAATATTATAATTTTATTAGACTTAAATTTTTTTTAAAAGTATTGTAACAATGTTGCAGACACATGTGAACGGCATATTAGAAGACTCGTCCATTGATGAGATGCAATCGTCTGCTAGTGCTATGTATAGAAACAGAGGCAAATGTATGCAGATGCTAATTGACAAGAGTAATGTTAGTGTTACTAAGAGGTAAGGACCACTATACCTACTTCGTTTGTTTATTAATACATTTTTTTTTTAATTGTAGCTCGGCATGTGACATCAATCCGCCTGATGTAAAGCTAGAGTGCGGTCCATGAATAGAAACAACTGCTACTACAGAGAAACCTGTGCGGGTAGCAGTCGCCTCCACTATGCCGGCTTGAGGTGACGAGCATGTACCATCTTAGATTGACAGTGCACACTCCTCTCGTTATACCTGGCTACTTTCAAACTATTCCCGAAACGCGACAAAGTCACTTCACGGGTGTTACATTCGAAAGTGGTGGTACTACCCCAGGACGGCAGACTGGACAAATAACCATCATCAGTCTGCCTACCACTCTTTATATACATCATATAATAGGGATTTGGTGTGGCAAGTTAGTTCCTTTTTTTATTATTGTAGCTCTGCATATGACAACACTCCGCCTGATGTAGAGTTAGAGCGCGGTCCATGAATGGAAAACTGTTATTACAGAGAAATCTCTATGGGCAGCAGTCGCGTCCGCTATGCCAGCCTGAGGAGACGAGTATGCACCATCTAGATTGACAATCCTCTCGTTATAACTGGTTACTTTCAAACTGCTCCTGAAACGCTAGTTCCTATTTAACCATTAAATGTTATATGGAGTTTCTTATATCCATAGACTCTTTCAAAGCTGATAAAAAGGAAATTATAAAACTCTATGATGATTGTGTAATTTCATATTACACGAAATAAGAACGTTGATTGAATAAAAAATATTTTTCCTTTACACAATTCGTCCCTAAATATATAAATACGTGTATAGTATAATTAAGGAATAATAATTTTTATTACTTTTTTTAAATATTCAAATGCTAGGAGTGTTATTTTAAATTATGATGAAAAATTATAAAAAACAAAGAAGAGGAAGAGGTGCCAATGAATTTATTTTTAAATTTTAGCACGTCATATGGCCGCACTCCGCCTGATGTTAAGCTAGAGTGCGATCCATGAACGGAGGCGACTGCTGTCAGAGAAGGGGATCTGCAGACAGCAGTTGCGTCCGCTATGCACCGGTTTGATAAGATGCCTCTTCACACTCATTTATACTTCATATGATATATTTCAGGGTGACATTTGGTGATGAGCAACTAAAAACGCCACCTCATCTCCAAGCAACTGTAGCAACTGATACCAGTATGAGAATGAATCAGTTAGCTGATAAATATCTCAAGAATGGAGCTCATCAACAATTAAACAAAGCTTATCCCACTGTTGACATGTCATTTGCTACAAGAAATTATATGGAAAAACATCAATTAAATCAAGGTATTATTATTACGATTTATCAGTTAATTTTTTAAATTGTAGCTTGGCATATGACAACACTCCATCTGATGTAAAGCTAGAGTGCGGTCCATGAACGAAGACAAGTGCTACTACGGAAAAATCTCTACAAGCAGCATCCTTACGCGTTCATATTGTTGAGGTCGGAGCAATAGCAGCTGGGAGTGTTGATTAATACCACGTTTGCGTCTTAACTCGATAATTTTATTGAATACTTAATCTAATATAAATAATAAGTCTGGTTGTATGAACCCGCGATCGTAACCCGTTATGCCTTTTGTGCGACGCGCCTCTCCCTCCTCCACCGTACGGCGCGAACGCTCGGAGGACCGACGAACCGGTTTGCTTGAATGTAATATAAATATACCGCGGCCGTCGTCCGTCCTCAGTTACGCGAGGCTACGGATGGAGGAACGTTTGATCGGCGAGCTGAGGATGCAGCCTGCGAGCGCGCGTCGTGGTTTCGCAGTGGTGGTGTTGCGTGACGTCATCAGCTGGACCTTCGCGTTTCTGGTTTCTTTTACGGTAGCGTCTTGAGTTGTGACGTCACGCCATGACCCACGCTCATTGGTTGAACGCGTTGCGGGTTACGCCATGTACGCTGTGTCGCTGCTGCGCTCGCTTATAATTATTAGTCGAGCGCGCTTGCGTGTTCACTAGCGATGTTGTGGCGCAGCTACAGTGCTCCCCCTCAAGCGAAGCGTACGGGTGCCTTGATAACCCGTCCGTATCTCGATGTCTTCACGGTGCTATTTGCCTTTTGGGGTAGGCTGCCACCGCTTTCGTTTTCCTCGTCTTCCTGCAGTATGTAGGCCGGCTTTAGCCTATCGATGGATACGTTGACAACTTTTGCGCCGACTTGTAGTGTGAAGTACTTATCGCTTCTTCTTACCACGCGATACGGGCCAGAATATGGATGCTGCAGTGGCTTACGCACAGCGTCGACTCGCATGAAGACACTCTCGCAGGTGTGTAAGTCTTTGTGAACGAAAGTCTTCATGTTCTTGCTGTGAGCTCGTTGTACAGGCCTGTAGTTGCTTATGACCTGTCGGAGTCGCTCGACGTAATCGTATGTCATCGGCGTTGTTGTCGAACTGGCAACGAAGAAATCCCCGGGTAAGCGCATAGCACTGCCGTATGTTAACTCGGCGGGGCTAGTGTTGGTGTCTCCTCTGGCGGCTGCGCGAAGCCCCATGAGGACAGTGGGTAGCTCTTCGGTCCACGTGCTGCTGTTGTTGAGACGTGTCATGAGTGATGTTTTGAGCGATCGGTGCCACCGCTCCACTATCCCGTTGCTCTGCGGGTGATAAGCTGTTGTGCGGATTTTCTCTATGCCGAACAGTTTAGTCAGCTTTGAGAATAGCTGACTTTCGAACTGCCGGCCTTGGTCGGATGTCAGAGTGGCGGGACAACCGAACCGCGCTATCCATGTTTCATATACTGTCTTCGCTATGATTTCTGCGGTGATTTCGGAGACTGGTACCGCTTCGGGCCATCGTGTTCGACGATCGATCATTGTGACGAGATACCGATAGCCCTCTTTAGAGGTACTTAGCGGTCCTACAATGTCGATGTGTAGATGCTCGAATCGTTCTCGTTGCGGGAACTCAGTGATGTTACTCACGGTGTGTCTTTGCACTTTGGACGACTGACACTGCACACAATTCTTCGCCCATGTCCCGACGTCCGTGTTCATCCCGGGCCAGAAGTATTTGTCCTGCATGATTTTCCTCGTCGCGCGGATGCCAGGGTGACTTATATCGTGCACCGCTTTGAATGCAGTGCGACGATATTGTTCAGGTAAGTACGGTCGAACTTTTGATTTTGATGTTTCGCAGTACAGCTTCCGGTCGGAGTTAGGTATCGTCAACCTCTTCATTGTTAATCGCTCGTTTTTCAGGAGTAATGGTGTGAGCGGGTCTTTCTCTTGGGCGTGAGAGACTTCATCGTAGTCGAATGTGCCGGGGCAGCTGATGGTATCGATGCGCGAGAGGGCGTCAGCTACTACGTTGTCGCTACCGCTTATGTGGCGTATGTCCGTCGAGAACTCGCTGATGAATAGTAGTTGTCTTGTTCTTCGCGGAGTTTCACTGCTCGATGGTGGCTTTGCAAGGGCGTAGGTTAGCGGCTTATGATCGGTGTAGATAATGATCTCGCGCCCCTCGAACATCTTCCTGAAGTGTTTTACTGCCATATATATTGCCAGCAGTTCGCGATCGAAAGTGCTGTATTTTTCTTGCGCATTTGAGAATTTCTTGGAGAAATATCCCAAAGGTAACCATCTTCCGTTGAATTTTTGTTGCAAGACGGCTCCTGCGCTCCTGTCTGATGCGTCGCACATGAGTGACATTGGCGCGGAGGGGTGGGGATGAGCGAGCAATGCGGCATTTGATATGCTGCTCTTGCATGCTTCATATGCTCGTGACGCCTCCTCTGTCCATTGTATTTTTGTTTTGTCCTTTTTCTTGCAATTATGGAGATAGGCATGGAGTGGAGCTTGAAGTGATGCGGCGTTTGGAATACTGTCACGATAGAAGTTTAGCATTCCGAGGAATCTGCGCAGGGCTTCGACATCTTCGGGCTTAGTAAAGTTCGTGATGGCTTCGATCTTTTCTTGTGGAGGTTTAATACCGTTTTCGGAGACGGTATAGCCCAAGAATTTGACTTCATCCTGTCCCAGGACACACTTCGACGGGTTTATTGTAATCCCGAACTTGTTCAATCGTTGCAGGACTGTGCGCAGGTCTTCGGCGTGCTGATCTTCATTTTGTGATGCTATGATGAGGTCGTCGACAAAAGGAAATACATTGTCCAGTCCAGCAAGCACTTGATGAATAAAGCGTTGGAAAGTCTGACCTGCGTTTTTGAGTCCAGGGCACATACGCGGAAATTCGAACAGTCCGAAAGGCGTAATGATGGCCGTCTTTTCGATGTGCTTCTCATAAACTGGCAGCTGCTGGTACGCTCTGTTGAGGTCTAATGTTGAGAAGATTTTCATGCCGTTCAGGTGGTACGTGAAGTCGCGCAACCGCGGTACAGGGTAGCGGTCGGGTGTTGTTATCGCGTTGAGCCTTCTGTAATCACCGCACACGCGAATATCACCGTTCTTCTTGGGGACGACATGGAGTGGACTCGCCCACGGGCTCTTGCTGGGTCGACACAGTCCCTGCTCCATCATCACTTCGAATTCCTTCTTCACGGCAAGGTAGCGATGCGGCGGAATCGGACGTGCTTTGGCGAAAAGTGGACGTCCTGTCGTCTCGATTAAGTGCTCGACGTTGTGCTTCGGGCATACTTTCATCGACGAAGGCCTTGTGACGTCCGGGAATTCGGCGAGTATTTGATGGTACTTCTGTGCGATGTCGATAGTGCGCAGAGTGGGCTCCATGGAAGTGCAGAGTGTCGCTCGTGTAGACAGCTTGGTCTGCTTGTCTACTAGGCAGCGTCCTGCTAGGTCGACTAATATCTGATGGTGTTGCAGAAAATCAGCGCCCAGTATAGGTTTGCTGACTGCTGCGATTATGAACTTCCATCTGTATGGTCTTCGCAAGTTGAGATCGAGCTCCAGAGTTTTCTCACCAAACGTAGGGATGACGGTGTTGTTCGCTGCGTAGAGATTAAATGATGTCGGTGTTCCTTGGGATCCCTTCCGTCTGGGTATTACTGAGATGTTGGCGCCGGTGTCTATGAGAAACGATAGCTGAGTGTTCTTGTCGGTGATGAAAAGACGGTGCGGTTTTGTCCAATCATCGGATCCCGTCGCGTCCAGCGTGGGTGATTCGTTGGCGATGAAACTGCACGGTGGATGGCATCTTTGTGCTTCTTGACCGAATCGACGGTGGTATCGACAGCACGCGAGGTTGCTTTTGCAGCTTGCACATCGTGCTGTCTCTTGGTGGCGCGGTCTCGACTGTGATTTATGCCGACGGTGTGTCTCGGTATGCGCTGTACGATCATTACTTGGCCTGTGGTCCTTGACGAATAGGCGGAAGGATTTTTTGTGAACACTGGACTCCGCCTCTGCCAGTGCTCGTTCTAGTTTTCCGTCTTCTGGTCATTAAAACTGCACGGTGACACACAATTTCTTGCTCTGGGACCGAAGCGACGATGATAGAAACATAGCGTCGATGGTGATGCCGCTCGTCGGTTGAAATATGCACGGGAACGGGAGGAACTTCTGTCACGATAACGCCGTGTCCTGCTGGCGTCACTATTCCGGCTAGCTTTTAGTTCTGCAATCTCTTCTGACAGCTTCGTCACTTTACTGACTAGGCCTTTGATTTCGTCTGTGTGCAGCGGTACCGGCGGCGCAGGTGTGCTTGAGACCGCAGCGACCACGGTCGAGGACTGCTCCATTAATTTATCTGCGAGCAGGGCCAGGTCGCTTAGTTTGGCTTGCGTGCTGAACGTCTCGCTGACCGCAATGGCGGATCTGATGTGTGGAGGTAGATGGTTGGTCCACATCAGTCGTAGTGTGTCTTCTGATACTTTGTTGCCGGCCAATCCTCTCATTTGCCGGAGTAACTGCGTTGGCTTCTGGTCGCCCAGCTCCATTTCGAATTGCAGCTTCTGGAACTGGCGACTATCCGACTCCTGGTACGCGGCGATGAGGCGGCTTTTTACCTCATTATACTGGTCGATCCCTGGTGCGCATTGTAACAGGTCCGATATTTGCTCCACCTCTTGCATCTCGAGCCTTGCGATCACCATCTGCGCGAGCTGGCTCGAGCTCTTCTTGAGTTCACTGGTGGCTGCTTCGAATGCAGTGAACCAGAGACCTGGTTGCTGGCGCCAGAAGGGAGGAATGCGCATGGATAGCGCTATTCCGGCGATTTCCTTCTGATTTGATTCTTCGGCCATGATTTTTGCTGTTCGGGGTCACCACTGTTGAGGTCGGAGCAATAGCAGCTGGGAGTGTTGATTAATACCACGTTTGCGTCTTAACTCGATAATTTTATTGAATACTTAATCTAATATAAATAATAAGTCTGGTTGTATGAACCCGCGATCGTAACCCGTTATGCCTTTTGTGCGACGCGCCTCTCCCTCCTCCACCGTACGGCGCGAACGCTCGGAGGACCGACGAACCGGTTTGCTTGAATGTAATATAAATATACCGCGGCCGTCGTCCGTCCTCAGTTACGCGAGGCTACGGATGGAGGAACGTTTGATCGGCGAGCTGAGGATGCAGCCTGCGAGCGCGCGTCGTGGTTTCGCAGTGGTGGTGTTGCGTGACGTCATCAGCTGGACCTTCGCGTTTCTGGTTTCTTTTACGGTAGCGTCTTGAGTTGTGACGTCACGCCATGACCCACGCTCATTGGTTGAACGCGTTGCGGGTTACGCCATGTACGCTGTGTCGCTGCTGCGCTCGCTTATAATTATTAGTCGAGCGCGCTTGCGTGTTCACTAGCGATGTTGTGGCGCAGCTACAATATATTTATAATGTTTATTTTTTTGCTACAATGATGAATTTTTGTAGAAAATAGGAAAAACTATATTTTTGTTTTCTTATGAAGAAAAAAATTAGATTTAAAGTAATTAACACGCAGGCAACAGCCTAAGCTGAGCTGAGCGTGGGATTGGAATCCACGCATTTCGCTATACGTAGGGATGATTTGCCCACTAAGCCACTAAGTGCCTTAGGTGATTGTGCCAAAAGTACTCTATTCTCTCTTTCCATCGGCAGACCTTTAAGTGCTGGGTTTGACGTCATGTATTAGTTTTTTTTTATCATATTTTTTTTCATTATTCTTTAATATATTCATATTTGTTATAGGTACAAATAATGTATCACCAGTGACGCGGCCTCCCAACGCGGAGTTACCGAAATTTCTCGATATTACGGCGTTGAAAAAACAACCAAAATTGTTATAATTTATTATATTATATTGGAACACAATAAAACAAATTATTTATTGAACAAACATTTATTTAAACTTTAAAGGAATTAACATATTAATACATATATACTAGAATATCCAGGCAGCTTCGCTAGCCTAAAAAAGACTCGCCTTGGAGAAAAGCATAATCTATACACACAGATGATATACATAATATTTCATAGGCAGAAAATAGTTCATTATGAAGTTCATTTAGCGTTAAGACGCATATAATAAAGTTCTAAAATATCCCTTAGGCCATAAAATTAAAAACTGTATGTATCTAATATTTGTTTTTTGCAAAATTTCAACTTTAATAAATAATTGTTTTTTTCTCTTAATATTGTCAAGAAGTATTTTACATAAATTTAATTACTATTTTATTAATTAGAAAGCAACCTAAGTGTTGTATGCAGTTTAAAAATACATATTTTGTTCACCTACATAACATTTTTTTATTATATCATTATTCCAATTAACCTGCACATCCAAAATGTCAATTTATATACAACTCTTAATTTTTATCAGTTTGGTTCTTTCTTAATCAATACATGTAAAACATGACCTATTTGGGGTAAATACTTTATCTAATAATTAAAATAAAAGTGGTAGGCAGACTGATGATGGTTAGCGCGTATTTCCGACCTGAGGAGAAATACCATCACACACACATAAAGTTACCTAGTCGTGTTTCGGGATTATATTGAAAGTACCTATATCAACAAGATGGTGCATATTCATCTCCCCTAGCCGGTATAGCAGTGCATGCAGAAATTTAACTGAAGTAGCAGTTTTTTTAACTGCACTCTAATAGCAAACGAGGTGTTGTAATACGCCAAGCTACTATAAAGAAGTACGGCCCAATGGACTCTTGTAAACTCAAAACTTATCTAAATTCCTAAATAATTATAGGAAGAAATTAAGCATATTCAATAAATTGTCAATTCTCTTGCATCGCAAAGTTATAGATAGTATCTATTTTCTATACATAGGAAATACAATTTACAATAATTAAAATCTAAAGATATTTAAAAAAATACCTGGATGGCACATCTTTACAGACGTCTTTTTGAAATTAGACATTGTTATTAATTAATATTTTTTACACGCTAATAAAAAATTACATTTTAAATATTTTAAAATTGTACAAATTTCGCGCTGAGGGCCCTGTACAAGGTTATATTAACGCCATAACAGCGTAACGCGAGCTCTCCACAATCCAGACTACAAATAACATTATTTTGACCGCCGAGGTAATAAAAAATCAAATTGGCTATTGGTGGAGAGACACCTATAACATGGGATCCTTCAAGCGCAGTGTGAAGAGGCATCTTATCAAGCCGGCATAGCGGGCGCGACTGCTGTCTGCAGATCCCCTTCTCTGACTGCAGTCGCCTCCGTTCATGGATCGCACTCTGGCTTAACATCAGGCGGAGTACTGTCATATGACGTGCTAAAATAAAAAAAGACGGGCCTCTGCGGATCCTGTATTAGTCTACGGATTACGGATATCAGTGCCTTTCCTTGTTTGATGCATCTTATTGTGTAGGTAGATACATAGTTATTATAAAATTAAAGATTGCAGTGGAACTGCAAAATATTTCTTAGAAAACAATTATAAACAATTTGTATAAATTATATTATAAATAAAAAATTAAAATTGTGCATTTTGTGCACTATTTTCTATCAATTGTAATTTGTACGGAATATTCTAATAAACATCAAATATTATTTATATTTAAGAGCAATTTATATACAAAAATGACACTATATTTTGCACATCAATAATCATTGATACATCAATTACGGACACGTCTAACAAAGTTTTGTAAACATCGCATAATTTTATTTATTAATAAAAATAAATATTGTTTTTGTCCACGACTCTACATTCCTTTGAAACAATTGCATTCTCTCCATTACTACCTATGTAATGCCAGGTAAGGTCCATTTGCAACAAAAGGCCCGTTAAAGTTACTTTGACTGGTACATTTTATGTATACCGTGACGTAACCGTTAAACCAGTGGTTCTCAACCTTTTTTTTAATGCGGCACACTTTTCACGATTTAAAAATTTGGCGGCACACAAAGAAAAAGATAAGTTTAAAAATTATTTACTTACCTATAACACACTGCGTAAAATAGTTTATGGTAATAATTTTAAATGTGCGAAATAAAATAATATGTACTACAAAAATAACAGTACGTTTATTAAGGGATTAATTACAAGTTAATAATAAGAATACTTGTAATGAGATTTTTTTTTCTTTAAATCATATTATTTAATAATATTAACATAATTATATTATCTAAAATTTGGCGGCACACTTTTAGAATTTCCCGGCACACAAAAGTGCCGCGGCACAGTGGTTGAGAATCACTGCGTTAAACGTTTACATTTACTCCACACGCGTTGCAACATCGTGTAAATTAATATTATCGTTAAAAGGGTGGCTGATCCCGAAAAAATAATAGAAAAATATATTTGGCTTTTCGTACATTTGACGTTAGTGACATTGGTTTGACGATTACTTAAACTTTAACCAGCCAAAATTCGCAGGTACGGTTAGCATTAAAGTAAGCGTCAAAAATGACAGGCGCGACGATGGTGCAACAAAGTAGATAAATGTAAACGTTTAACGATTAGGTCGCCGCGTCGCCGTAAAAGTAATAGTTAAAGTAACTTTAACAGGCCTTTTGGTGCAAACGGACCTAAGTAATATAGGTACCTACGTATAAATATTAAAATTGTAAATTAGACTCTTTATAAAATAAAAATCACACCCTTTCTTATTATTTATTTTTTTATAGGTTATCACAATTTATGTTCTAGAACATTTTTACTAAATACACAAATTATTTTTTCTACAATAACAACATTGATTTAATAATAGATAACATATACCTAATGGTATAATACCTAAATGGTAGAATCCTCAATAAAACTTTTTTTTTTAATTGTGCACCTTTTTTAGTTTTAATTATTCATAAATCTTGAATAAATTCACATAAAATTAAAAACAATAATTATAGCATTTTTTTTTAAATTGTGCACCTTGATTGGTTGTAATTATTTATAAAGATTCATCATTTGAAGCCATTTCTCCACTGCCTCTTGACTTGCTGTCCAGTCTTAACTCCGCCAGTCTTTGTCTGATACTGTTTGGTCTGACGTGCCACACAATAATATTAATTAGTTCGGTTTATCATATAATATAAATAATTAATAATATAATTTACCTATCTGTGAAGCAAGGTCCCATAACTTGGTCAGCGGACACGGATTGGCGTTGATAAGTGCCCGCACTTAAGTTGCTCTGCGGTATTTTAAAGATTCTCACACACCTGGCACTGTTTTCTGGTAAAACTGTTCAAAACCAAAATTATAAATTTGTTTTTAAAAGAAAAAACTTTAAAAAAATAATAATAACCTTGTGGAGAATTCGGTGGAGAAACTGGTGCCATTCTTTGAAGTGGTGGTCTAATGTTCTCCTGTTCAGAGGACACGGAGCTACTTCTGCTAGAAGCTGAATTTGTGTCCGAAGACCTATTATTCTGAATATTACCGTCCGTTCTGAAAATTATTCCAAAATCTTTATTGTCTTTCAAAATATTATTTTAGGTTGTTTATGTTTAAATTTACCTATCACAATTATCATCTTCATCTACTGAATATGGTCCGCATTGCTTATTGATTTGTTTAACAAGGTCATAATTTATATCATGGTGGTTTAAACTCAAACACGGGTCTATTTCACGTGTTAAGGGCACATATTCCGGTGCGCAGGCTACGTAAAAGATATCCTGTGAAAAATTAAATTTATTTCAATAAAAATAAATCAGTTCAGAGCGGCTGCGGTCTAGCAGTAAAAAGCGTTAATTCACGCTCAAGTTTCGAGACCCGTGTTCAAAACAACGCTAAAATTTTGACCGGTACTTAATTAACCGGGATTAAATAAATTAGAACATAAAAATAAATAATATTACATACCCTTTTACCGCAGAGTAGTTTTAGACCAGGTATACATGAAGCATGTACCAGTGAACCATTTGCAACTAATCGTATTTCTAGTAGGTCTTCAGCGAACGCCATAATATAAGGGAATGCACACACTAGAATAAGAAAATTATATTTTAAAACAAGCGGTAAGGTGGATTAGTAATCGGGGTACTAGCCTTAACAACACGTCCTATGACCTATCGTCCAGTAATCGTCTACTAATGTCTAATTAAAAACATGGACGTATAATAAGAATTGAATGAACGTAACATTTACTTCGGGTACTGTTTTTTTTGGAAGTGTTCTAGGTCTCCACGTACACTAGTGTCACCCTAGACAGGATCTAAAATTAGAGACACATCTCCGTCGATGGTCGTATCCGGGTACAGGCAAATAAAACATATGTTCACGATCTTACCTACTGCAGAAGGTACAGTTGTCCAATGAAAATCGTATTCACTATCGCTCTCTAATCCTCTGGTAGTCAATCTTTCAAAATGACATGTATCTAAAATAAAAATTATTGAAAAAATTTACTCATATATCCGGTTATATATCTTATATACGCACAGTCTTTCGCATATGCTCACGTTGAAGACTGTGGTCTTACTTACGCGTCGAAGTTTAGGAGAATAAAGAAGTGTTCTTACGGTTATAGCACAAAACTAATTGTCCATCTCGTTCGTCGCCTATGTGTAAAGCGTTAACCAATGTTCCTCGTCGACCGACGCACTCATCAGCATTATCCGCCCTTTTCACCATCTAAAATCATTATAACTATAATTAATTTTAAATAAGCGTGTGTGTAGCTTGTTATTGTCCTACTTTGTCTATTGTAATAATTGTCCATCATTTACATCACATTTGTTATCATTAAAATTGTATTGAATTATATTAAATTGTATAAATAGTAATAATAGTAATAACATTGTAAAATTTTGCAATATTTGGTGAATGTTGGATACGCCTGGAAAGGTATATCATACAGGATGTATTGTTGAATGCTGAGGACTCTTAAATGATATGTAAGCCATTGGCGCAGCAAATAAATAAATATGTCGTTAAGACACTCGAGTAAATCATAACGGACAGTCCAAAAGTGAGCGGCCGTAGCGATTAAAAGTATGCTCACAATCAATATGACTCGAGTTCAAATCTCATTAAACCCTGACTAATGTTAAGGCGATGCTCACACTGCCCCGCGATACGGAGCGGGTCGCGTGGCGACGAAGCCATGCAGATTTCTCCACACAAACGCGCGGGGCTGCAGTATGTCATTCGGTGGCCTAGAGGTCTCATTTCACGTCAGCTTGCGGTCGTGATATATAAATCGTATATAAAACGATCGATATCGAGATCCATTTCGCAACGTCTCGTTCTATCTAAATCAACTACAATACTGCAAAACTGGGTGTGCACCCGCGCGTGTTTCTCCGCATGTAGGCGCGTGATCTGCAACGCGGGAATGCGTTTTGTGTGTTGCACTACGCGTGTTTTCTATACAAACACTTGCAAACCCGCGCTACGCTGCGTGATGCGGGGCAGTGTGAGAATCGCCTAACCATGTTATATATGATGTACTTTAGTCGCTCAGTGCCTATGATATAAAAAAAGTGAAACATACGGTTATGATTAATGATTTTAAAATTATTCGGGCAATCGGTGCAATATTTCATAATAGAATCATCGTTTGACGAGTGGGAAGAGCGGGCTGAGGTGGTACGGTCATTTGTAAAACATGGTTGAGAAGAGATTAACTAAACAGATTTATCGTACGAAAGTGGATAGCAATATCGGAAGGTGGCGCTTTAGAAGGACTTTTCTCAGCCAGATTGGTCAACTGCTCAGAAAAGGTCTGGTGAAAGGTAAAAAGAATAAAGCCGCTAGAAATTCATAGTTACTATCTACACCAATAGATAAATGGGTGTGTGTTAAAAAGAGAAAAGAAAGAGATATTTTTTTAAAGAGTGGTAGGCAGACTGATGAGTGTTATTTGTCCTGTAATTTTCGAATGTAACACCCGTGAAGTGACCTTGTCGCGTTTCGGGAGCAGTTTGAAAGTAGCCAGGTATAGCGAGAGGAATGCACACTGTCAATCTAGATGGTGCATACTCGGCTCAGGCCGGCTTAGCAGAGGCGACTGCTGCTCGTAGATATTTCTCTGTAGCAGTAGTTGTTTACGTTCATGGACCGCACTCTAGCTTTACGTCAGACAGTGTTGGCATATATCGAGCTACAATAAAAAAAAAGAAAGCCAATTCAGGAAATATTTACCTGTCCTGTATTAGTTTCTAAAACTTCCCAGTGATGTTTATATCCTACCACCATAATTCCTACCTCGCAGTCCATCAATTTTATCAGTACGGGAGACTCACTCAGTTGTATGTCCTGTGGAAAAAATAATTATTTGTAAAAATAATATTTATTATAAAAAAAGAGTTTGTAAACATTTCTACCTTCATATGTGAGTATTCGAAGCCCATCTCACATTCAGTCTTTGCTTCTTCTACTAAAAGATGCACTCTCCTACCGACAGCTACAGCTAATAAGGTCTTTCCATCTTCTAAAAATAAAATAAAATTTTTACTCAAGTTGAAACAAAATGAGAGTGTGCACTGTAATTCATCTTCATAAGCCGGCATAGCGGAGGAGACTGCTGTCAGCAGATATTTGTCTGTGGTAGCAGTTATTTCCGTTCATGGACCGCACTCTAACTTAACATCAATAAAAAAAACATTATTATCATTGAAAAAAAAAAGCGAAATTCACCAGTTTCAAGCAGATCAAAATAATGTGCGGTTTTTGTGCGTGGTAACCTAGCGTTTTTGCAGTCTTGCAGCGGTCTCATCGCCCAAGCTCCCGCACAGAGTGCAGTTAAGGGTAACGCGTATACTCCAGCTCCACCTGCACCACCACTAGTACTACCAGAAACACCAACGCGTGGACCAACTCTAAATACACCCGCGCGTTCTGTTACACGTGCTGCTCGAACACATCCTTCCCAACGAAGGATAACACGAGTTGTTCCACTTTCTAGAAATTTGAAAATTAGTATATTTCATAATATAAAGAGTGGTATGCAAACTGATGATATTTATAAGCCCAGTTTGCCGTCCTGGGGTAGTACCACCACATTCGAATATAAGACAGTAAAATGACCTAGTCGCGTTTCAGGATCAGTTTGTAGGACAGGTATGACGAGAGGAGGACTATCAACCCGGATGATGCACATTCTTTTTCTCAAGCCAGCATAGCGAAGGCTACTGCTGCCTACACACATTCTCTGTGGTAGCACTTGATTCAATTCATAATGTAAATGAATATCGTCATATGCCTACTAAAAATAGATATTTATTAATTTTCTCGCAATTATGTAATTTACTATTCATACCTTCAAGTATATAAGTATTTGATGTGGTAGACAGGAGGACCCGTCCTTCAGTTAACTGTTCAGAGCAGACGGGGGCAGCGGGTAAAGGAGCCGTTCTCCATACTTTACCTTCCCACGGGGCACGACGCGATCCACCCGAACCTTTAAGAAACGAAACTTACATAACGTTATATCTCAAAACATTAAATAGTATAGTTTTATTTACCAGTAGAAACAAGACTGGTAGGTGCATCTCCTCTCAGTACAGCATCTAATTTAAGCGCTTGACCTACATGTAAGAAACGTTCAGTACGAGCTGCGCCTGCCCCTCCAGCGCCCGCACCCCCAGACCATACGTCTGATAAAGCTCGACGGGATAACATTGGCTGAGAAAACATTAAATTATGATAGTTTATAACTAGCCGATAACTTAAGATATAACTACCGTTCTACCCTGGTGCAACAAGTTGGGCTTAAGGAGCTTTTTTTAGTCCTTGTTGTGATAACCACCACGAGTTTCGGCTTGGGTTCCACCTATGCCAGCTACACTACTACCTTTTAAATGGGTTAAAATAGGTGTACCACATGTTTCACCCATGTCAATAAAAAAATACGCAAAACCTTCCTTAATAAACGGAGTATCTAGCGCAAAAAGTAGATATCCTATAACATAATCTACCTCTATGCTAAATGCTTAGAGATATATACTAGAGGCGTAAACTTCATACATCTGACATAAAAAAAACTGTAGGTCGCTTCAAACATTTGACAATATTTCCGTACAGTTAAATACTAACTGACAGAGAACCTAAATGTGGCTGTGGCCATATTTTCTCTCGCGTCTCATTGGGAGCATTATTGCTCATCTAGTTGTATATGCTAAATCAGGGCTTCTTAAACTTTTTTCATTAACGTCTCCATATAAATATAAAAGAAAAATAAATAAATATTTTTTGATGATTTATTTATTAGTTAACAACGTACATATACATATGAAAATATATAGTTTTAGAATTCGTTTAGAAACATACAAAAATAAAAAAAAATAAAATTGCACAAAAAGTTGTAAAATTGTATTTATTATACATAGTTACAAAAATGATGTGCCCTATTTTTCATCAAAATTGCATTTTTTGCAATAACATAAATAAAAGAGAATTCTGACCGTCTTAAATACACATCTACAATAGATGTTATAAAATCGTGTATTTCAATATTTGACATTAAAATCTCTCGCGACCCCAAAATTTTGCGACCCATAGTTTAAGAAGCCCTGTGCTAAATGCATCATAGTTCGTTTAGTTATTAGAGCGTGATTGCAAGATAAACATAGATACTTTCACATATTATTTTGTATTTACTTACTACTTTGTGATCGGAACAATGTTCTGAATAAATATCTCGTATCAACGTATCTAAGGTCCTTTGTCTCTTTAATGCAAATGTTGGTGTTTGGAAGGAAGCTTTCTCACCGTTCATTAATTTCACCTAAAATGAACAAAGGTTTCATCTCTTCTAACAAAGCTACATACTTACATAGTCGAAACTAATTGTGTTTAGCAAAAACGCCTTTATTAACATACCAATAGGAACTCCCTGAAAAGTTGTGGGTCATTGAAGACAGCTGGACACGGCAGGGATGGGCCGAAAGGAGGTACCGTGTCGTCACTGTACACACTTAATCGATAGCCCTCACCCTCTACTTCTGATACAATAGCAAATATATCTGAATACAAAAGTCAGGAAAACAATTTTGAAGATCAATATTTCATATTATATAAAATATTTTTCTATTGTAGACATATTTATATTGTGACAACACTCCGCCTAATGTAAAGCTAGAGTGCGGTCCATGAAGAGAAACAACTGCTACCACAGATAAATTTCCACAGGTAGCAGTAGCCTCTGCTATGCCGGCTTGAGCACAATGTGCACCATTCAGATTGATTCTGATACTTCCAAACTGATCCCGAAACGCGACAAGGTTATATATTTAGTTATTTTGCATAAAGGGAATTATTTTTCTAACCAATTTTTATCAAAATTTAATAATATTTAAGTAGATCTTACATGAATATTTACTACGAACTCTTAGAATCCTAATGTATAGATTCTATACATTTCATTAAAAATGTGTACTTTTTGTTTCTTTTTCTTTACTCCCATTTCAGTCCCGAAATCAGCAAGATTACAAGTCTATTAATAAGTAGGTATTACTTTCATGTACGATGTTTCGTGTGCTAGTAATTATAATATGTAGCGATAATTTTAATGAAATTCTAAATATAAGTTATAAACGATACGTTCAAACGTTTATTCGCTTGAACGAGATCAATGTAGTTTAAATTGGCCTTTCCTTCTCTTGGGAACAATAAAGTACGCATTCGAACGTTTCTTTTTGATCGTTTATTGCTGTAGTTTGTTTAAAATTATAGACTATATTATATGTATAGGGCATAGGGCGTTTGTGATTTTATATTGTTTAGCTGTTACCCACAACTTTATATAAGTATCCTAACTAAAACTAACATTATGCGATTTTCGATAACATTAAATTATAACGAAAACTCTTTTTTTTTCTTTCAAATTCATTAATTTAATATATTATTATGCGTTTAACATTTTCCAGGAAAACTTTTACAGACAAATAATATGTGCCGCGCGGGTTCACCATCACAAAGAAAACGTAGAGTCTCTTTTTTCTTAATTTCTATATTTTTTACACAGTATTTATTGTTTTTTTTTTTGTATGTTTGTATTACTAATCATTCTTTTAATCGAGTTTCTTGTGGTCATTTTCCCGACTGAAACTTTCCGAAACTAAATGTGGTTGTATGCATTATTTAACGACGTAAAATATTAAACAATAAACATTTTGATTTGATAAGATTTGCAAAGGATACGAGTGAAGTGACTTTTCACACATTGTGGATTAAACGTGTTATGAACAGAGTCCTCTGTAAATACAATATTAACTATGTCGTTCCCGATATGCCTTTTCCTTTCCAACTGAAAATATTAATAACAGTTTACTATAGAAATATTGTAGGTAATTCTTTTCATCAGAGTTGGGTGTTAAAAAAACTTTTAGTTAACAATAAACCCTGAGGTTTTATGATACTTTTAACACTAACCTGCTGTTTATTATCTTTGGAAAAGGGGAGCATCGTCGAAACATGGAACATTATCTCGTGTCCCTGGTGCATTGTGTATATTGAATGACTTCCAGTCATGTCCCCTGAAAATAACATTTCATACTCGATATTTCGTATATTCATTTACTACGATATAAATAGCGGCATTTGTAGCGCAGTGATTATTAATACGCGAATCCGTTACGCAGAAGTTTTGGGTTTAATAATATTGTTACCTTTGACGTCGAGACCTCCACGAAATCTATTCCAGCCCCTTAACCTTATTTTATCTCCAAGCAGTGATACAAATCGGTCCCATTTTTCATCACCTTTTTCTGAAAATGAGTTGGTAACTTAATTTGCCACTTTTCAATGTCAACCGCAATTCCCCATTACCGTACATAATTTAACTTTCATTTAATATAGAAAAATGTATTTTTACCATTGGAAAGCATTTCATCGTCAGTCTTTTGACCAGGTTTCATTACCATAACACCGATTTTAAAATTAACAGATCCCTCTTGTTCTTCTAAAATTAACACGTCTTTTTGGAGCTCTGCGCATGTTATCTGTAAAAAAAAACAAATTATTATTATTAATTAACACCTATGTACCCACCAAAACTATGCAACGCTAGACTTTTTCTTCTTCTACATACAGTTTCGCTTCGACCACATACACGTTAGTTGAGGATGCTCCTCATCTAACCCTCTTTCACTCAATAAACCTGATCCTCAACATCTTTTTCCATTCTGTCACTGCACTGTTCTATGACCTATGCTGATTAATAACATTAGTAAAATAAATAAATATATTACTCACTTCTCTAGGTACTTTATCCACACGTTCCATGGAAGGAAACTGTGCAAGTATTTGTTTAACAGTCGGTCTTGCTGGTGTTTGTCCTGTACCACCACTCCACGCGCTCGGGGGCAGAGATATTTTGTGTGCGCCCTATTCAAATTTATTTTTTACAATTAATATAAAAGACAGTAGTCGTAAATTTCAAAGACTAATTACCATTTTATTAAACAATATTGCTCGAAGGAGACCCGCTCCACCTTCCTGAACAACGCTTAATAGATATGGTTCGCGATTACCGTCAACCCCGATGTAGTTTTGATGCACTGCAGGAAACATAAAATATTTTTTATACACTATAAACTGTTACACGCAATTTCTTATGGATATAATTAGTCATTAATTAGCGTTTCATTTCTAGAGAACCTAAAAAAAACACATTATTGTAATTAAAAAAAAATTATAAAGCTGGATTAATCATTGCTCGATAACGTCTAACTCTAATATATTATCTAATGCAAAAATATTTTTTCAGGACGCATACGAGGTGAACAAACAAGCATTTATATATTAGAAGAAGAATAAAAATTTTTTTTTTTTTGTTGGCGACAACTGCACAAAAGTTTCGACAAAATTGAATGGATGTAGGTAGCTATCTACGCTATAGATAAAATTCGAGTATACAATTTTTTATTTATATTCAGACAAAAAAAAATTAAATCTCTATCTCGTTGAAGCATCGTTCAACTGTTAACTTAAAAAAGTAAAAAGAAAAAAAAATAAAACCATATTTTTTTGCTCCCTATTCCCAACCTTTGTTCATAAATTTCAAATATTTCACCTCGAATTTCTAAAAGTTATTGGTATTTCAGTTTGAAATTTTCTTTTAAGATTAAATCTTTCTATAATACAATGAGATTTCTTTAAGATTTTAATAAATTGCTGGATTATTATAAAATCGCGTAAGTGTATGCGGCTTAACGGCTAAAGTTTTCAAGCCTAATGTCTCGGGTTTTATCCTTTAGGGTCAGAATTAAGCATGTTTTGTTATTTAATATCGATTAGGTCTAGAATTAATTTGAATAGCTAATTTACTCAAACTTTTAAGATTGATACGTCAATATACCTTCTATACGGGACTAGGCAGGTACCTAAATGATATCCCAGACCATATGTACAGGGCCTAAAGTCAAAAGCCATTTGCCACGATCATGTAAAGTTTTTTTTCTATTCAATTTAGTTTCTATAATAATTATAAACGAACTATTATAAAGTTTTCGGACAACAAATCAAAAGGTAAAATCTATGAACAATTAGCGGTGGGATAGTCCCAAAGCGCACAAGTTTGAAAATTTATACATATTTCGGATTAATATAATAATTAAAGTAACATGAATAATATATTTAATTTAAGATAACACAAGCATTACCACCCCAAAAAAGTTGTAGATTTAGGAAAATAGAGGTGGTGAATTTTCTTACAAAAAAATTCTCGATTTTCTGACAGGATGCGACGTTGCTTCACCTTCCTTGGTAGTTCTTCACTGATAGAAAAAAATGCCCACTCTAACAAGTCTGTGTAAATATTATTTTTATAGTGTACGGCACAACATTCCGCTTAATGTTATGTAATTGTGATCACGACATTTTCCTAAATGTCTGAAAACAGCAGTCACCTCCGCTATGTATGTCGGCTTGAGAAGATGAATATTCAAGTCAACAGTGTGAGCACTTCTTTTAATCATACCAGGCAACTTCCGAGCCGAGGACTTGCCCAGGACGTCAGGTTTACATAATACCCACCATTTTATTTCGAGAGAACATTATATTAATTTCAATTCCCTTGTGACATCATCTGAATGACAAATTATAAGTTCATAGTTGGATTTCAAAGTTATATAAAAGGAGCTAAGTTTGCGCTTTTCGAAGTTCGCAACATACCGTTTGATTTGAAATTCACCTTTGACAAAGATCACTTCTGAAATTAATAGTCACTAGGGAAAACTGAGGCACATTATTTGATTAGTATATCAAATTTCACTATAAATCAATTAGTGTTATTAGTTTGAGAAGTCTAATCTAATATAGTTATAATAAAGATAAATTCTCTGATATATCAAATAACAATTTCTAGTCTATATAATGATTCGGAACATTTTTAACTTAAATGGGCTACAAACCTTCTTTACCTGAAATATTAATCTGAATATTTTCTTTGTCTCATATGCATTCTGTAATTGCCAAAGTTCGGTTTAAAAATATATTTTTGGGTAAGTTAGCCCTTCCTTTTCGGAAACTTTTATTTTCCCCATCTATGTAATAATACTAAAACCCCTAAACGCATTCGAAGTCATAGCGAGTAAAAAATACAATTAAAAAATATTTTAGTGAGAAAATAATTGGAAAAAATAGATGCAGCCAAAAGTACTCGTGAATTTGGCTGCATTGCTCTTCAGTTCTTAGAGATAATGAGACAAAAATAAAAAAAAACGGTTATTCTTCTTTCTTTCTTTTGTTTTATATAGCGTTATAACAATTTGCCAGTGTCAAAGTAAATTTTTTTGCATCAAGTTAATAACATTGTGCATCACGAGTCATTCATTCGTCACACCAAACAGTCAAGTCAAGTCTCAGTCAAGTCAAAAATTATTTCAGTAAAGTGGTAGAATCTTTACTGAAACTTTCTAGGGAGATTTTGGAAGGAAAATAGAAACACAGGTTCTCTTCTTTTGAATTGTTTGCCCACACTCACGCACGTTCACGAACACTTAATGGTTAATAATCCACCATTATTATACATTAACACTCGAAGAATCACAAGTTTAGGAAAATAATTCAAAACAGATAACCTGACATCTCAAGATGGCCGCCAAAAACTCTCGCGGTTATTCTTAGATTAAGACAAAAAGAGGATCCGGTACGTTCTCCGTTGTTTATTATTTAAAGCGGACCAGACATATAACTACATACAGTCACCCAACAGTTACAGTATCGATATTCATGCACAGGAGACAAAGTTAGAAAGACGTTACCAGACTGCAACGCGAGGGAGACAGAATGTTGTCGCTAGTTTGTTTACGTACGTGTGTCAAAGTGTGTCAGTTTGACCTAGTTTGCGGGGTCCACTTTTTAGTCGTGCGTAACATATCTTCCTCATTTTGTTTTAATCTAAGTTAGTATTGTGTGTCTTCTATAAACTTTTAAGATAATTGAATCAGAACCAATAATCAGTATGGACGACCTTTTAAAGATCCAGTCCAATGAATATTTATAAAGCGTTGAATACAAACAAAAACACGTGATTATTTACTCTTTGTCAGAACTACACGTGTTTGTTCTTATTTCTTCGTTATTTTTCTTTGGTCACGTTGTTTATTTCATTGAATGTTGGAAAAATAACTTTATATTAGAAAGTAGTGACGTAACAAATAATAAATGTTGATGTCCGAAATGTAAAAGGTAATTAATAATAATCTAAGTTTATTAATGACGTCTAGGAATCTATTTTTGAAGTGAATAAAGTGAAAGAGGATGTTGAAAATTGCGAAAGTTTTCTTGAGTCCGTAACAGGTCGGAAATTACGACTATTCATTATTTGTGTAGCAAAAAGGTGTAAAAGCTTTCTCGTACGGAACAATGTACGATGATTCATATTTTCTCATAAAAATAAAAACTAAAACCGCCTAAAGTAAAAAGTTTATTCTGAACTGGTATAGGCAGTTTGATGTGACTCAAGCTGGCATGGCAGAGACGATAGCTGTCTGCTGAAGTTTTAAAATCAGACTGGTCACTACAATTACTTATAAAAGTTATTTTTGTTTCACGACCCAAAGTGAAAGCTGAACTAGTTCGTGAAACATTTAATCACTACTTTGTAAACCGTATCACATAAATCTAGTGTTATCTCTGACAAAAAAAAAACCCCCTTTAAGTAGGCCCGACGGATCGCGATGTCGGAAAATGAATTATCGCATTTCAAGTTAAAATGTTAAACCAAAATGGTTCGAAGGTCAAAAAAGCGGGGCGATAGAAGTTAATGCGATGTCTTAAATTGCTAGTTTATCAGCTATAGTTAACGATGGTGAATTAGTTTTCTGTCTATCTATGAAGACGTTGATTGATACTATCTATATCTATTTATATCATTGATGACAGATTCTGCTGGAGAAATCACATAGATCATATTTGTAATAAATTACGGGCTGTACTTTCAAAATTCTACCTCGTTAAGAACAAAATCCCCTACCCGGTGTTACTAGCTACCTATAACGCATTGGCAGAATCGCTGATTACTTACGGGCTCACGAGCTATGGACGTACATTTAAAACCTACCTAGACGACATTAATAAAATACAAAAAAGATTATTAAAAACAATAGTACCTCACAAAATCAAATTGGAGTTTAAGAACAATTATGACGGTTTATTTAAACACTGTAATGTGATTTCAATACACAATAAAGTAAACTATCTTCTCTTTTGTGAGCAATATCCCAACTTAAATAACTACCCGCGTGTGAAAGGAAGAATAACTACACGACAAATATCTAACAATAATTTATACGTACCTAAAGCCAATAATTTCTACGGTAAAAGAATATCATCCTACATAATCCCAAATGTGTATAACAATCTCTCGTCAGAAATAAGGAAAGGCTTAAACAATAAAAACTATAAAAATAAATTAAAAAACTATTATACCTTTTGAAGCAACCTGTATATAAAATGTATTTTTAAAAATTTCAGAATACCTTCTATTTTTTAATGTTGTCTGACGCTAAACTTGTTTATCATTTAATTTGTATATACTTATTATTTAACTATTTATGTGTAATTTAGTGTAATTAAGAACGAATGTGCAACGCCAAGACAAACCATTATGGTTTACTGGCGTGAAGCTAAATTGTAAAAAAACTAAATACTACCAATAAACACTTATTATTATTATTATTATTATTATTATTATTATTATTATACTAATACATAATTGTGAAAGTAACTCCATCTGTTTGATGTCTTTTCACGTCTAAACCACTGAACAGATTTCGATAAAATTTAGTAAGGAGATAGATTGTACCCTAGGGAAGGTTATCATAAATTAGGATAGGACCTTATATCTTAAAAAAGAAGGGCACTCCCTTAATAGTAAATAACAGTTTGAATTGGGAACCCATCATCAAGTTAGGATTATGAAAATTCATATTTAGACCTTTGGCAAGTAATAAATAATTAAGAGTTTTAGCATTATTCAAAATCATCCCTCAAAGGGGTAAAATAGGGGATGAAAGCTTGTACGGAGAATTATCGTTTCTCAAGTTATATGCATGTCTGCACGAAGTTGCAGGCAACAGCTATAATATTATTAGCTTATAAAATTTATAAGCGTTTAATTTCCTTTATAATTTTTCTGTTCATAAAAACTAACTAACCAAGTATCATTGAATGAATTAAGCGCGTTCTCTACCCTACATGTAGTTTTATTTTAAATATGAAATACTCACTTTTTCCGAGAAAGTATTTGAAGTACCATCGTGTTTGGAATTCAGGATTTTCGAGGACCGGAGCGCTCGGTGGACCGAATAACTGAAAGGTAAAAAAATAATTAAGCGACTTGCTTAATCCAATCTTGAGTGAACGATATTGTGGACGCATTTCTTAGTTGTACTTATAATTTAACAGATAACATATGAGAATTCTTTAGGGCCGGTAATTTTAAGAGTGGTAGGTTGTAAGGAGATCTTAGCCTCTCAAAAGTGTCTTCTTAACACAAGTCTCTTTTTAACTCAAAAGTCACTTCTTGACTTTTTTTGAAGTCTCTTTTTGATCAAAGTGTCTTAAATTGCAAATTGAACATTTTAAGCGCTTATATGAATTTATTCCAGTGCCTAAGGTTTTTTTATTTTCTACAGCACCATCTGATTGATAAATATCACCTAACCTTTTGACCTGAAGTCAAAATTGAATTACCGGCTCCAAGTTTCTATTATTTAAAAATTATTTCAAATTGACTTTGTAATTTTAACAAAATTGAGGATTTACAAATATAGAAACATTAATTAAGTTATAAGAGGTTTTTGAGTAAAGTAGGTTAGAAATCGTTTTAAAAACGTTTCCAACATCATTTCCTTTGATCATAATTGCGAGTAATGCTATTAAAATTAACATGATTTTCAACATATTCACAAACGTTGAAAACATCATATGCTAAATTACAAACTTATTCTAAAGTAGGTCAAGAAAATTTAAAATACATGTGTAGTGTATACATACTATTTTATACTTGTACCTATTTAAACTTATAAGTTCTATCATTATAATAATAGCATTTAGCAGATGCCACAAAGAAAATAAAATTTAACATTTGATTAAGTTCTTTAATGTGAAAGCAAACAGCTGAGCGTCCATACATTTTGTTTTACCATATTGTTCGAAGCATAGCAGATTTATGTTGAAATTAAGTAATTTGATAACTTTCTCAGCACTAATTATTATCGCAAATCACGCTAATAAACAAATAGCTACGGCACAGAATACATAAAATGCTTGTGAAATATAACTAATATAAAATGTTTAAAATACATATTTAAAATGCATTTTATATATTCTGTGCCGTATATTTGTGCAGTATGTTTATTATAGTGATTTGCGATAATAACTAGTGCTAAGAAAGCTATCAAATTACTCGTACTTAATTTCAACATAAATCTGCTATGTTTCAAATAATGTTGTAAAACAAAATGTATGGACGCTCAGGTGTTGGCTTTCACCTTAACAAACCGTTAGCGATTTGTGAAACAGTTGACAATCCGTTTGCACTTTAACAAAGCGTCAAAGTATTTAACAATCGTGGCGAAACTGGTCCTCGATTACCTTTTGTTTAATTTAAAATGTCACTTTGATCGTAAAAACTAATAGGAAATGAATGTTTTTAAGTCTTAAAGATCTTAAATCACAATAACGTTTTATTACGAATAAAAATAGCTACAATATCCTATATTTAATAATATATTTTTTTTATATAACTTGGATTTATTTACCTCATCCTTTTCGCCGAGTGAGTTTCCATTTTCGAGGCGATATCTACGAGCAACAGCGTCCACAGCACCAGACCCATCCCCTGGACCGCCGGATAACTGAAACGATAAAAATGTGTCACAAAAAAAAAACAATTTTAGCATAATTTTTTTTTTCTTTTTTAATTTAAATATAAGTAGGCAATTCTACTCGTTTTCTGGTACCAATTTCCTATAAAATCGTATTAGGTTTGTAAAGTTTATATTTTAATTTACTTTGTGGATTACTTTAAATAAAAAAAACATTGGGATGGGATTTATTTGGTAATATATTACTGTAGAGCTAAAAGAAAATAGATTGGCCATCGCAATACAAATCCAATTGGAGATTTATTGGTGAAACGAATATTGTAATAATACATTCGTTTTTTTTTTTCAAAATAAAAATATATTTAAGTGTAGTAGGTAGGTGAGTACTAACTTTTCTAAACTTACTGGTGTTTTTTTCAATATTTATTAGTTTTTGCTTTTAAAGCGTTAAAATAAAAGGCAAGATTACCTCAATTAACAATAAGGATTAATAAGAATTAATCTAAATATAAAATGTAAAAAAGCATACTCATATACGTTAAATATCTTTAAAAATAATGATATTAACTCTTGTGATGCCCACGCATATTACGCTCCGTATACGGTCTAGAGAAATGTCTACAGGCTGCAGCCACTTTCACTATGCCGGCTCGGGGAGACGAATGTCCGCTAAGGGTATATATTTAGTTCTTTCGTTGTACCAGGCTCCTTTTAAGCTAATCCCAAATAGGTCACTTCACAGATGTCATACGTGGTGGTCATATGACAGGATAATCATCATCATCTAATGATCATCAGTAGCCTGCCTACCACTCTTTCAGGAACCCGGATATTTCAATAACAAAAAGAAAGTGACAGACCGTAAATAATAACATTGGATTAGAATTCCGCTACCCACTTAAGCATAAAGGGTGCGGATTTATTGCTCAGTTACCATAAAATTCCACCCTCACGACCATTTCACTCACAGTTATGAAGAATTCTATCGAGTAGCGATTACTAAATATCTTCTAATATTTAAACAAGTATGTTACTTTGCAAAATTATCATACTTTTGTCAGTAAGAAACTATAAAATTAATTACGTCTTTTGTCGCTCAGTACTGAAGCGTATCATACGTACAATTTAGAAAGAAACAAAGATAAACTTTTTTCATCCCACCACAACATTTATGAGACAATATAGCAAGTCTGAACGCGAATGTGTAGGGACGACGGAAGGGCGCACAGCTCAGTATATACTAACGAGCTACACGAGGCAGCTCGTAGCGCTGGTTTTCAGCTGGAACCCCGGACAGGTGGACGCAAACGGTGTGATAAAACATTCTAAATAAAATAAACAAAAGTAATAATAAATAATAGTAAAGAAATAAATGAATAAATAGTATAAATTAAATACAAGTTTGTACTAGGGATGTTGCGAATATTCGCATCCGCATCCGCATATGCGGAGCATCCGCATCGATTTAGACATCCGCATCCGCATCCGCATCCGCATAAATCGATGCGGAGCTAATGCGGATGCGAATGTGTAACAGGTCGCGACAAGAAAGAAAGGAGCGGGACCGGCTTGTGGTGCGAGTCGACTAGTAAGAGAGTAATAAGCTCACTCAAGCAGCACACATACAATCGCGTCAGCGTTGCCAGACGTCCCGATTTTTAAATCAAAATTCAATGTCCCGTGCGGGACAGGTTCAGTCCCGCTTCTCGGACTTGTGTGTGTATTGTGACGTCGGATAAGTATAAAGCTTACTGTAAACTGTGTATAAAGAGTACAAATTGTAACTCACTCTTCAGACTATTATTTGAAACACCACATTTTTCTAACGGACACATTCCCCATACATTTTGATATAACTATCGTTTACGATCTGTCAAATTTGTATTACTCATATAGAATTAGCATAAATTCTTAAAAAGTACAGAACATTACTATTGGACGATTTTTTTTATTGTATAGATTAAAGTGTCAGGAATTGATACCAATAAAATTTATAAGTGAATATTGGGCGCTAAAGTGCCAAAAAAGAAGGTAAAAATGGTAAAAACCAGTTTTTCGCTTCTAGAGGAAAAACTACAGCTCGGACAAAAAAAAGTTAAATGCAACAAATGCGCGCAATAAAAAAACCAAAGAGAATGAGCCCCGGTAGAGCAAAATCGGTCCAGAAATTAAATAATAAAAAAAATTCAATAACTCGCGTTCTGAAAGTGGTGGAGAGTTGAAATTTGAATATGCTGTCAGTTTTGTGGTCCTCTAACTACAGTTAAATGGGGATCCTCACGCAAAGCTCAGCGCAGAGGGCGCTAGCGGCGCGATGGCCATGTCAAATCGTTGTAGCTTTGTTTACGTCTAGGTTTTTTTTGCATTTTTTTGTGGTAGGATCGGTCTATTATTGTTATTGTTAATATGTATTCTACCTAGAAGCTTAAAGAATTGAAAGACGAATTAAAAAAACGAGGAGGAAAGATAACTGGAAAGAAATGTGATCTTGTTGAGAGGTAGACATATTCCTATTAAAATATTTTTTAACAGTGATATTATCTAGATTTGTAGCTTTTGTTGGTTGTAAAAATGTTAATTCATAGTTTATTTATCTTAAGAAAATTTACGAAAAGTCAGAGACCGTTACTTTAAATTTATGGATTTTTTTATTTTTAGGTTAGAAGTTATGACCGAAATTTTAATTTCGGCGACCAAAGTTCTCAAGCTTGTAATAATTGGCTGAAATATATACTTTAGCAACTCAGCTGTATATGTTGACACTCCTACATAATCATATTCTTGGAAATGATTCCGGTATAACCTACTATGTTGTGTCGCAACAAAATTTTTGCGACATATAGCTTTTTCTCTCTTTTTTTAATGTGGGATCTTTGGGAAATAAATGTACATCAGAAGTGGTACATCCAGGTACAGCACATAAAGGCATTTTTCGAGAAACTTTAAATTTACGGATTGATAGGTTTGAAAATATATGGAAGTGACAGTTTTCGATGGCCATGGCGACGATGCGCCATCTGGCGTGATAAAATGGCAGTAATGTTCCCCATTGTCAGATGAAAATGTTGTAAACTTTTTGCAAACCGTCGACTTTTGCAAAAAGTAACCTTTTTTTAAATCGACTAGGAGGATATTTTAATTTTCGAAAAACGTTATAATTTCGGTTCCTATGCATTAAGGAGGAGTTGAACTACAAATTTCCAAATAACTTGACAAATAATAAAGTTGTTTAAATAATCTATGAAGTTCAGGTACTTTTTGCGCGCGAGGTGGCGCTGCGGCGCCTTTGGACCGATTTTGCTCTATCGAGGCTCATTCTCTTTGTTTTTGTTTTTTTATTGCGCGCATTTGTTACATTTAACATTTTTTTTGTCCGAGCTGTAGTTTTTCCTCTAGAAGCGAAAAACTGGTTTTTACTACTTTTACCATGTTTTTGTCACCTTAGCGCCCAATATTCACTTATAAATTTTATTGGTATCAATTCCTGACACTTTGATCTATACAAAAAAAAAAAAAATCCCGTCCAATAGGAATTTCTGGGCCAGAAAGCTAATTCTATCTGAGTATATGGTTATAACGGTTTGTTATGCAAACCGAAGATTTCAGAAACAAATAAGAAGACTCAACCGACTAGGGTAAATCTGATTTAAAATATCATATTTTTATTAAAAAACATTTTCTATGGGTATTTTTACTATCTATTAAACGTAATTTAAAACTCAAATAAAAGATACATATTTAAACACTTCTGATTATATATGTTTTTCACTATATCCCGCTTTCGAAGAAGAATACCGCTTTTTTTCACTCAAAAAGATTCGAAATTCCGACTTGGCAAAAAAAAAATCTGGCAACGCTGAATCGCGTACATGTAACTGTGTTGTTTACGTATGTAAGTACTATTAAGTACTACAAAATCCCGAGACATACTTTATCAAACAAAAAAGAATCATCAAAATCGGTTCACAAATGGCGGAGATGAGGAAACATCGCCACAAAAAAAAATACACGACGAATTGATAACCACCTCCTTTTGAAGTCGGTTAATAATAATAATTCACTCACTACTTTAAATAAAGAAAGGATAGTTCTCTTACTGTCTTTTAATTTTTTTACCCACACAGTTTTTTGTAAAGATCCGCATCCGCATCCGCATCCGCGGATGTGAGCCTCTTAAAATCCGCATCCGCATCCGCATCCGCGGATGTGAAGAAATCTGCATCCGCAACATCCCTAGTTTGTACCTAGCTAAAAAATTTAGTGGAAAATATACATTCAAATTATCATCAAACATCATTCGGCTTATCGATCAATCTGGGTTGTCGCAGTTTTTAGTATTTGCTAGCAATCCAAATTTTCTACGGAACAAAGGACCATGTTTTTCGGCTAAATTGCGTTGTATACACACTTCTATGTACAAGCTAAATTGATTAGGGTTTCTGACTCCCGCTCCGGACTGGGTGTTCGTCGTATTGAGAGGAGGCGAATGCACATCCGGCGATAATTTGTCGTCGCACCGGTATCTGCTGCTTTTTTCTTTCATATACAACACGCAATTCCAGCGAAAAACACGACCCGTTATTGGATTGAAGAAACGAACCAGGTTTTTCTTAGGAATTTATATTAATTGATTTATGTTTATTCTTTACAATAAATAAATAAATTTATCCACAGTCCTAAACAAGCCAAAACAAAATGTGAATTAAAACCCCGCCAGTTAAACACGACATAAAATACTGGTTTACAGATAATTATACATTTTCATAAAAAAGGGGAGTGCAACCTCAAATTTGAAAGTTACAAATTGACCTTCAAGAAGACATTTTTACGGGTTCAATATTTTACTTCAAATTTTGTAAATAATTGAGACGGAAAAATTTAATTTCTCTTTTATAATGAAATTCTTAAATTACCGCACGGTCATAGAACAAGACACAAAATTCTAAAATAATCCTAAAGGCATCAATTAAAAATATACGCACTAGTTAAAAATTAAGTAAATAAAGATATCGTCAATTAAAAAGATAATTGTTTCAGGGACGGTTATTAATTATGGAATTATCAGCCCAGTCTGCCGTCCTGGGGTGGTACCACCACCTTTGAATGTAATACCCGTGAAGTGACCTTGTCGCGTTTCAGATTCAGGATGGATGTAACTCGGTATAACGAGAGGAGTGTGCACTGTCAATCTGGAACGTGGGGATTTATCTGTAGTAGCAGTTGTTTCCGTTCATGGACCGCACTCTAGCTTTACATCAGGCGGCTTTACAGTAGTCAATAAAAAAATCACAAATTGAAGTACTTATAAAACACTAGAATCTCGTAACAATTTTTTTCAGAGAACAAAGGAAGCTGTAAAGAATACAATATTACTTACTACATACCCACATTTATTTAGTTACTAGCTGTTTCTCCCAACTTCGTACGCGTATAATTAGTATGCATTTAGCGTTCCAGTTCCATCCCTAAGGAACTTTTTCTAGTGATATAAAACCTATTATATATATCGCAGTTTCACCTACGTTAATACAAACAACGTTAACGAAAACAAAAGGGCTAGGTTCCGGAACGCGTGCGAGACGAAAATATGCATATTCATTTTTTATTATGCAGATAAGTTTTAATTTATTTTTTATATCTAATTGTATTTTCACCAAAAAGTCAACCTTCCTTACCTTTGAAGAATTTTAATATTACCTAATTAAAATACGTTTTCGTTTCGGTATGCAGCCTTTAATTATTTTCCAAGCACTCTTCAAGAAAATCTTTAGTGGCAACTGGCAATAAAGAATTTTCAATAACCAAAAGGTTCTATTTGGTTCCCAAAACCATTATGGTAATTTATATTAATTAGGAATTATACCAAAATGCTTTAAGTTCGTATAAGATTATTTGCACTAAAAATGAATATTTATTTATTTCTTATCTATCTGTTTTAAATGTTTTAATAGTACAGTCAAAGCTTGTTAAGAGACTGCGAGAAAACAACAATAGAAATAAATAAATAAATTATGAGTATAATGATAATATAAACAAAGATGCAATTTGCCGGTGCCGGTCAAAATTTAGCGAGGTTTAAACACGGTTTTGCTCGCTGTCTTCAGGCAACAGTCACGTCCACTATACCTGCTTGAGGAGACAAATATACACCGTTTATTGACAAGGCACACTTCTGTTTTTATACCCGGTTACTTTCAAGCACACATAATTCGAAAAATAAGTAACCTACGAATATGTTAGAAGTTTTTGAAGGTGAACCTATTAAAAGCATCTCGGATATATTTACATAATAAAATCTAAATGTTGTCAAGGTCATTGAATCCATAATATTTCTCCAACAAAACAAAATTCAGTAAATACACTCAACATAAACATAAAATCTAACAACTTAAATCGAAAACAAATCAATCCATTTAACTGACAGCTGACGAAAAAGGCAAACAAAAAACCTACCCACAATATTTGTTTTGCGATAATAAATACGAGTATATTTGTATAAAATATCGAAATGAAATCAACGAGTAATAAATATATAGTACCAATTCTGTAGCAGTACTATTATATAATTTCACCAAGTCAGCCACCACTATTTTCAAATGTAGCCAGGTTAAAAGTAGCCCAGGTTAAAAAGAATCTGCCCTGTTCGACGGAGGCGAATGCTGCCAGACTACTATAAAAATATCGAGAGTTATTATTGTCTTTTCTAGTCATAATAATATATATTAATATATATTAAGTTCCTAGAATGGGGAAGGTCCTAAAATAATAATGTATTTTAAATCGAAAACCATTTCGAGATATAACTTCAATTAGATGTATTTTTTCATTCCCGTCTGAAAACACTTTAAAATCGAGGATATATTTGAAAGACTGCAATGACACGCGATCGACCTTTTTCGGACAAACCATAGACGTGTGTAGAAAAAGAGGTGGTGTATAGCCTAACAATTTTATAGATATTTTTATTGTCTATGGTTGTTACTTCGGAAGTTTGTCAATATATTTTCTGTGTTTCCTTTAATTGAAAAAGAACAAAGCACACATAAGAGTTTTCCTAAAACACGTGTCGACTAAAATTATCTATATTATCTAAAAAATATATAAAAAATATAACTGTCACAAGATACACTTTCACAATTGCACGCGCACATCAATGATCAAAGATATCCATTTCAAAGTGAATTCTAATGAGTATCTATTTCTGATATGAGACATGTCTTTGAAGGAAAATTAATATGCCATAAATTGCCAACGTTTATAACGCAAGAAAAGCATCAACTTAGAAACGTGCATGTTTAAAGTTATTAGAGCTTTCGCTTTATAAAGTTTTTATTAAAATGCATGCAAAAATTATTTGTCGTGCAAGTATTTTGATTTTCATATACATATTTTAATTACGACATAATACTTATAATATTAAATAATTTTTTTCTAGATAATTCTATTATTATTTAACTTGACTTACGAATTAATTATGCCTAGAAATATAACGTATAAAACAATTATTATTGATACGATTGTTTTTATTATCACAATACGAAAATCAATAGCAAGGAAAAATACTATATTACCTAACTCATAACCATCACTACCAACTACTTTTCTTTCTACCACATTCACCTTGATCATATATATTTCCTGACTTCCTTTTGACCGACAGATGAGAAAGGTTTTTCTAGAGCGCCCGCTTCCGACACAACTATCCACTTTTGCACATTTATTAAATGAAAAAACACTTGAAAAATAATGTATACTTTTGCTTGTGTTGTTAAATGTAGGAAAAAGCAGGTGGTATAATAATGATGTCATTAATTACAATGTTAGCAATTAGTAAGTAGTAATTAATTCGGCGTTTCTATCCACAAAATTAACGTCAATTTTCATGATTAATATGTATACAACACCTGTTATTAAGCAATCTTACGACGAAATATGTGCGTAAACGTAAACGTAACATTTACGTATAACGTAATTCTATATATTATATTTATAGATAACGCTGCTTCGACTCCTACGACTATATCGTTCGGTTCGTTTCATAAGTTCATAAGTAAGTTCAGAAAAAAAAACTCGAAAAGTAAATGAGACATCGAAAATATATTCTCATTCGTTTCCTCATATTTCGCTAAGCTTTCCCGAATCAGTTCGTCTCTACTAAACATCGATAAACAATTTTTTCCCAGTTTTATTTAGGGTATTTTAACCCAATTCGGTTACGCCACTCCCGTCGTACCTTAAACATTAGTAGACAAAAATATTAAATCCAACTTTTAACTATTACTTAAATCTACATACAAACTACCCATTTTTAATAAATTTATATATACATTTAACTCGATAAAAAATATTTTATAAAGGAAAAAAAGTTAACTAAATAGGTGTGTCAGTTGAAATTCAATCCGAAGACAGGTTAATGAGTTAGTTGATGTGTACATTTGTACCTACTGTCTGAAAATGCCTAATATAGAATATGATATAATATAGGCTAATTCATTTTTAATCGTTTTAGACTCGTAATTGCAATTTCAGTATAAAAAGTGAAATAAATTTTCCTGTCACGTGTGACAAGTGAGCGCTCGTGTACAATACAGCGAGTAACTAGTTTTTTAGTATATAGTAACTATTTACCAGTGCCAAAGTAAATATTTGAATCAATTTGTGTCAAGTCCCAATCAAGTCAAAAATAACTCAATAGTCAATAAAATCTTTACTAAAACTTCCAACGGCGCTTTGGAAAATGAAAACGCTTATTCTCCTACTTTGCGTCAGTTGCCAAGACTCACGCACGTTCCCGCGTACCTCTTACATAATAATGCCGTGGTATAACTAGAGGAGTGTGGACTGTCATTCTGGATGGTGCATTTTCGTCTCCTCAGGCTGGCTGGCACAGCAGAGGAGACTGTTACCTGTAGAAAGGAGAATGCCCATTCGCCTAAGTAAATGGGCCCACAATTTTTTTCTCGAGTTTATCGATGATTTTTAGTTAATTTTATAGAAAAAGAAATCTACTTCCTTATCACCAACCAGTTTTTATTTTTTTACCCGAGTTATTGAGTATTTAGATGTTTTCTGATGCATTATTTGAAGTTATTATTATTTTAAATGCTGTAATAATTGATTATGTCTGTAATTAAACATTGGCAATTGATTAGTAGATGATGTGCTAATTAGTAGATAATTAAAATGAATTAATAAAAAAATAAGATGTTACTTTAGATTATTGTTCTATTAGGTATCAAGTGGGCCCAAAATTGGGCATTCTCCTTTATCTGTTGCAGTTGTTTCCGTTCATCGAGCTTTACATCAGGCGGAGTGTTGTCTTATGCCGAGCTACAAAAAAAACCACCATTATTACACATTAACCTTTAAAGAAACATAAGTTTAAGAAAACAAATCAGAATCGATAACCTACGATCATCAGATGCCAGTCATTTTTTGTATTTTATATTATGAACATAAATATTGTACATAAAAACGTTGTCAACATGCATATTACATTAATCTATCAATATCAGAGCTTCGGTAAGATTCATTACTAACTCTCATCGTGCCGAATTTTGGTATTAAGTATTCTTAATAGAGGTGCGGGTATGGCTTAGCGGAACTTTATTGAAAAGGATTATTTTTCAACACACGATTTTATATTTATTTATAGCGACCAGGGCCGTGTTGGTATAGACTCAGAAACTCCCCAAAACTCAACCGGTACCAATGTAACAATGTACTTGCATTCCTGAGTGCATATGTGTATTAGCTAGCTTAGAATATATTGTATTAAAAATAGGTACTTTCAAAGGGAATGAAATATCTAAGGCTAATAATAATACGCCTTTTTCCCATAGGGATAGGCAGAGACAACGGATTATCGTGAGGAATATCCACAAAACGTAGCCGTGTTTGTTTATCCAAAAGTATATACTTAGGTACTTACATTACAAAGTATTCGCAATCTTTATTCATATTGTTTAAATGGCACAATTTATCTACGTAATTTTAATAGCCAATAACATTATGTTTGCCCACAATTACCACAGATATCGTTTAATGTGTCACAATAAAACGTTGAATGAAGGGTTTCAATACTCGCGCAATTCAGATTTTATGTGCCTACCAGAATTTTCACATAATATGGTAAGCGCGCAAAATGTTCATACATTTTATATTGTACAATTTAACATTTGGAAAATTGTTCAAAAAAATGAAAACAGTGTCCAAAATTAAATCATTCAATTACACTACAACATGTTGTCGTAGTTAAAATATACAATTATTATCTTTTGTATTAATAAAATGTTTTCTACGTTGACGATTTCGAAAAGTTTATACGTCATCGTTTGAAAATGTTATAATTACTATTTTATTAATTACTTCCTAAAATAAATTCCTGGGATAATTATATTCATTCGCCTAAGAGAAATGGGCCCACAATTTTTTTTTTCGAGTTTCACAATCATTTTTAGTTCATTTTGTAGGAAACTAAATCTACATTCTACATCCTTAACACCAATCAGTTTTAATTTTTTCAGCCAAGTTATTGAGTAATTGGACTTTTACTGATACAATATTTGGGGTTATTATTGTATTAAAAGCTTTAATAATTGGTTATTTATTTTTTTATGTTATTAAACATTGTATATTGATTGGGATTGATGTTTTTATATGATTAAAATAAATTAGTGAAGAAATAAGGTATTATTTTAGAATATTGTTTTGTTAACAAACTATTAGGTATTAAGTGGACCCAAAAATGGGCATTCTCCATTATTGTATTTACAAAAAACAAATATCGAATTGAACAATTATTTATAGTTTGAGCACCTACAAAGTTGAATAATTGAATAATCGATGCTCTTATACATATTAATCGATTATGGCATAATAATGTCGATTATGTCTGAATATAGTAACAATTTCATTATACAGCATTGGCGGCCATTGTGCCTGAAACATGATTGATTAGTAGACAATAGATTTAACGCTGGAGAAAGCTTGACTTTCCAGGTCAATAAATTAATTAGAATTTACCAAGGTTTAAACTAAAATCGGAAACCAGCGATACATAGTAAGTCACTAATATTAAGCTGACCTAGTAACGCTTTGTTAATGTTTGTCCAATGTATGAACTTCGGAGATTTACATCAATGTAATTATTTTTTACTGTAACTCCCCGGATGTTTAGGAAGACCTGGTAATTGTTACTTGAAATACTTGTTTAAAATGGATGAATGTGTGCGAATCAAATTAGTACCAATCTATTATTCCAAAGTGAACACATTATTTAAGAATAATCAGGTTAGTCAAAGAGAATTTCTAATTAATGAAAGTAGTCCTTGAGATAAATTGTAAACATTGTTGGTTACATTGACACATACATTGTCGTGTACGCTTTCTTTTTTCCCCCTATTATATGTCAATATTTAATAATAACAAATTCAGCTTTTTAATACGCTAATAATTAATAAAAATATATTATTTGTAATTGATAATACGAGTTGCATATTAGCAATGCACCTAACTGCAAAGAAGAAATATATCAACCGAGCAGTTGGAAACGTTGCTGGTAAAAAGATAGAACAAATGAAATTTTAGTTAGTTTAGTGGTCAGAGCAAAGCGGATGACGTGAGTTCGATTCCAGTTTCAAATGTGGCTGTTGTGTGCTCGTTGATTTTTTATGTCCAATGTTTACTAAAATTTTATAAAATAAATATAATTATTGCAAATTAATGTTTTTTTTATAATCTCGTTTGAGTAGATTATTTAAATCCCGTTTTCAATCCATCTAAAATCCGAAATACGCTCGAATTCTCGTCTCATTTTACTCGACGCTTGTTAAACTTTATTCGGGTCGTATGCCAGAACGACTACTCGTATTGTCAGAACATTGTCATGTTTCAACAATCAAGTGATATTCGTTATTGATTGTTTGCAATATAATACATCTCGTGTATAACAAAGCTTATGTTATGTTAACAATATTATGATATAACAGAGATGTGAATTAATAAAGCAACTTTACATCGTAATGAACGGAAAGTTGACTTCGTTAGTTAACAATGCCGAATTGCTTTATTTACAAAGTTGATTTAATTATCTATACTTACGCATGTTTGTGTAATTTAAATATGTAATAAGATAACAATTTAGAATAGTCTATAATACAGTCAGGGCGTAGTAAAAAATAAAATAATTTATTTCAGACTTCCTGAAATTTCGATATTTTAATGATATAACGAGAGGAATCCTTGTAAATGTATTGTCTAATGATATCGAGAGCACGCTATCTTAACACCAGACAGAAGACGTTGTGTTGCCATCCAGCAGGTGGATTATGCAGATTCCTCTGTTACACCCTGCTACTTTTGGAAGCTAGTACAGCTTGAGATGATCCCGAAGCGCGACAAGTTCACTTCATGGGTGTTACACTTGAAAATGTTAGTAATACCCCAAGGGAGTTAGCTTGGCAGGAAAAAACGCAGCTTCGTCTGACGTTAACGATCCCGGTTCACGTGCGTGACTTATCTTTATTTGTCGTTTTTGGTTTCGTTTTTCATGTGGTTAGACGATTGTGAGCAGGACAGTGGACTGAGCTAATAGCTATCATTAGTCAATCTACCACTATTTCTCGAGCAAAATACATTTACAATTACTTTAGGTTAGAATTTTGTAAGTTTTGAACAGTGGCCTTCTACGACTGACCACGTCCGCTCTAAATTCGTCTAACTACTTTATAACAATAAATTCAACACAACTGAATGTTACATGTGTGAGAGAACTAAAGCATCCCAAGTGTGAAATTAGCAAGCTTAACGCCTTTTGTTTACAGATTAATCCCAAGTGGTCTGCACGACATGTTAGTGTGCAATGTCATTGTTATCTCATTTTGTTCCATGCGCAGCATTTATTATACCTTGAAATTCGGTTCTCAAGGATTTCTACTTTTCTTTAATTGCATCTATTTAGCATTTTCAACTAACGACTTTTTTCTGTTTACGAGTAATTACTCACTATATTTTCATATTGAAATTAATGTGACAACACTCCGCCTGATGTAAAGCTAGAGTGCGGTCCATGAATGGGAACAACTGCTACTACAGAAATTAAATCAATATTTTTATTATTATTTGTAATTTTTCTTTTTAATGATTATACTAAGCTAATTCTTGTATTATAGGCACTGACCAAAGTGCATAAACCTTGTTACTACTCAAAATTTAGTGAGATTTGAACATACGTCCCATCGATCGCGAGTTCACGTCTTCCACCGCTAGACCACAGCCGCTCTTAATATTTATTTAATAAATGCTAACTTCTAGGATTCCAATCGAATTAAGAGATTGAATTAGTAATGTAAATAGGAATCTACTTAAGTTCGTATTACGGCCTTGACTGTGATGAATTTGACTCGAGTTTCATTTATTCTTTGAATTGAAACATTATATTGTTACATTAATATTATATTATTTTAAAGGCCATTATTTGTAATAAATATTCAATATACTATTATAATATGTACTCGTACTTTCAAATCGCTTATATTTAAGCCAGCCTACGAGTAGTTTAAAAGTTGTGAGTGGGTATTACCAGCTTATTTAGAACTTAAAAGAGTTTAAACCGTATCAAGTACTTTGCTAAGTCGCTTAAATAGCTTTTGTAAAAGAAACGGGATGTTAATTTTCTTCTGAGATTATAAATTTATTGTAAAGGTAAGCCAATTATTTTTTTCTCTACTGACAGAATTTATAGACACGTTTTATGCGTGTACCTAAGACAAATAGAAAAGTTTCAGTAAAAAAAGACAGCTTCAGTAAAAAAATCAAATAATGAATGACGTCATCTCAGCTATCGGAAGGGCTGCCGTCGAAAATAATAACAGGAATTTCTACTGTATCTTACGTAGTGGTCAGAGCATCCGTGCGCAAAGCGGACACAACCATTGTGCATTGGCGCTTTACGTCACCGCGTCGAAATTCCTCTGATCTGGCTTTCCACCCGTCTTTTGTAGACGTCACATATTACTTAGATTTCACCACAATTATAACAAATTCAGTTTTTAATACGCCAAAAAATTAATAAAAAACAATTGATAATTACCAGTTATTAATAAAAAAAAATCATGAATAGCAAAAATGTAAATTATTAAACCCTGTCTAGACGAAGTTTGTGCGCCAAGCCGATTTCATATGTAAAATTTTCAAATACAAAGGCAGCTTTGTCTACTTTTATATTATCAAACAAAGAGGACATATTATGGGCGTGTTCGGTAACCTATTTGCGTTACAAAAACCCGCCATTACTGCGGTTTCAATAAGCGTAACAATGTAGTAATTAAAAATTCATAGAGATTATGGATTGACCACGATTTTTAGCCAATATTTATTGCGCTACATTTTAACGTGACTTATTTTACCGCAGCACGATTTAATTCTACGATTTAATATTATTTCGCAATACTATACTACGACGATCGCACTCTAAAATAAAATATAAATAAAGGTTATTTCATACTTAAAAGTAGTGTCTAGTACACGTTTCCGGAACATGAAGCGCTATGAAGCCGGGGTACGTGCCCCTGGCGCCAATTTAAGGGGCCGCCGAATTCATATATCTCAAAGAAAAAAAATGGAAAAGAGGAAATGAGATGTCAAGCCGATATTAATTATGTCAAACCTATACAAAATTTCAACAAATTTTCCCAATGTCAAATACTAACTGACAGAGAACCTAAACGTGGCTGTGGCCATGTTTTCTCTCGCGTCACATTAGGAGCGTTATTGCACAGTAATATATGTATGTATGTATTTATTATTGTTCGAATGTAACACCCGTGAATTGACCTTCGCGTTTCGGGATCAGTTTGAAAGTAGCCAGGTATGCGTCCCATTAACTCGGTATAGCGGAGGCGACTGTTGCCAGTAGAAATTTATCTGTAGTAGGAGTCGTTTCATAGACTGTAATATAGCTTAACATCAGGCGGAGTGTGGTCATTATGCTGAGATACAATTAAAAAATATATATATTTCTCTGTATGTGTGTAAGAACGTGAAAAAATGCATAATGTTATGACAGTAATAAAAGCAAAATACCTGTTCTACAGATCCATATTGCCGCCTCGAGAAGACACCGCGGCGTGCAATTAACTCGCTCGCTGAAGATCTGAAAGGAACAGTTATGGATTAAATTAAATTTATTATCACGCTAATAGTAGAATTTAAAGTTGCTAAGTTTTTGAACTGTGTCACTTGAAAGTGTCTTTATGCACGGATTTATTTCTTGCTTTATTTTTTTTTTCTTTCAGTATCCGCGTTTTTTTTTCTGTTAAAGGACATCTGTCCATTTTTGGCCCACTTGATACCTAATAGTTTGGTAACAAAACAATATTCTAAAATAATATCTTATTTTTTATAATTTATTTCAATTATATTAACACATAATTTACCAATCAATAGACAATGTTTAATTACATAAAAAACAGATATCATCATTTATTAAAGAATTTAAAATAATAATAACCTCAAATATTGCATCAGAAAACATCTAATTACTCAATAACCCGGGTGAAAAAATTGAAACCAATTGATAATAAGAAAGTAGATTTATTTTTCTACAAAATTAACTAAAAATCACCGAGAAACTCGAGAAAAAAATCCTTTTCATCATAATTTATTATTTATTTATTTGTATGTTTTTTATATTTGATATGTTTTGATAGTCAATGTTTAGATAATATAAAGTAAGTATGAAAAATGCATTTATTTAAAAACTCATTTCTTTAAATAAAATGAAAAATTAAATTCCAATATCCTGAACAGGGTTTATTTTCCGTATGCAAAGTATACATGACCGTGCATTCTTTTAAAGATTAATATCCGGACAAACACGATATGCGTTCTACATTCTGCAAGAATAAGCCACATATTATTATAGAAAATTCTTCAATTTTAAAACTAAAAATGGTGAACATAAATTAGAATTAGCATATTTAAAACTTGAGTCGGAGTAACGTCCTAAAACAACACTGCTATTGATGTTTGCGTATAACTTTATATCTTTGGTATACATAAATATATATGATAAAGTCTATGGGTTAAGTTTTCTGTATAATGTTTCACTTTGACAGCGCCAAAGACAAAGATGTGTCTATATATTTTTTATTGCGGATTGACATATAAGAACACTGTCTGATGTTTAGCTAGAGTGCCGTCCATGAACGAAAACAACATCACAGATATATTTTAGAATGCAGTAGTCATCGCTATGCCGGCTTTAATTAATGCCTGTAATATACCATAGACATCGAGCGATCAAAGTACATTATAACATAGTTATATTGGTATTCGTTATAATAAAATTTTGCGCCGATTTTAGGCCTGATCATGGGTCTCAACGATCGTGAGTTCACGCGCGGCTGTTGTATTAATCGAAATTGCATTTAATTTACCAATACCTTCTGTCGCGGAGATCGCGAGATGTTAGCTATATTAGCCTGTTATTATATTTATGTAAGTAACTAAAACGCGGGAGTGTGTAGCCCGCGGATCGACGATCAGTCTCGCGCAGAGAGGAATCAAAGGCGGTCGCATAGGCGGATGCACCGTATTAGATATATCGAATAAGATAAAGAGTTATTAAGTAGAGTGATAAGTGATGGAGTTACGGGAGATACCGTGGTGAGAGTATTTTATCCTTATTATATTTATTAGATGTTTATCTAGCGTTTGGGAATAGATAGTGGCTACTGACTTATCTGCCTAAGCATATCTATATAATGTTATAGATATTATGAATGAGAATAATTGATTATAATATGAAATGATAATGACAATGAAATACGAAATGATGGCCTAGTAGTTATGTGGACGAGAGGTTGGTTATAGATCTGGATACCTGACCAGAGTGGAAAGGGTGAACTAGAGAGGGGAGGTACGGAGGTTCATCATGGGGATCGACGGATTCCATGACTGTCAGGTAGATCCATCTGCTACGTATCTGACGTAGGCATTTTGAGAACTAATGTGTTCGACATGGAAGTTGACGAACTTCATGTGATTATCATCTCTGTGAACCGGTTGGTTCCACATGGTAGTTGACGAACTACATGTGATTGTTGATTTCTGAGAACCGAGGGTTCGGCATGGATGTCGACGGACATCATGTTTATGTTGGTGATCTTCGTATGTGGCGTAGATCTTGAGAGATGTAAAATTGAGGGGTCTATAACTACCTAAGTCGGCTACGTAGGCACATGTCTTATGTTGAATAATATAACTTATGATTGAAGTAACATAAAGTTGGCACTGATTGTCTGGAGGAATAATCAGTAAGTAAATGAGGGGAGAGTACGTCAGGTGGCACTGTCTATGTCTATAGCGTTAGATGAGTATACTTTGTAGTGGAGAGGTTGCAATATAATTATGATGCTATTAAGTTGCATATGATAGGTATGAAATAATAGTAAAGCGAAGCAGATATTAATACATAGATAAATACATAGAAATACCTATACACACACACAGATAAAACACACTATAAATCTCCGCTACAAATTTGGTGGAGGAGCCTAAGTTCGATCCTGGGCAATATAAAACATGCTGGAGGTGCCATTGTTCAATCCTGGGCAATACAAATTTGGTCGAGGAACCACAGTTCGATTCTAGATTTTCATGATGTGGAAATGAGCTATTAGTTGTGTCTAAATTTTATGAGACATATTTAGTACATGAGCTATAATTTAGGCACGGACTAATCTAGATTATGATGAGATAACCACGTAAAATTTAAAAAGCTGCTGGTTTGTTTCTCGGTTTTATTGAAATAATTATGTTTGAGACGCAAGAGTTTAGGATAATAATATTCTATGTTGATTTTTGGGCAAGCCAAAAATGATTTTTTGTTGGGGAGGCTCACTATGGTGTATGGGATCTAGTCCTATAAGTGATGCATGTCCTAGAGTTGAGGCTAACCATTATGAGGGTGGTGTAGCATATATATAGAGAATATTATATTATAGGCCCGCGAGGCTATGATATCCTAAATTGATAATTTCTAGTAATTTCTAGTAAAGTGTGAAAACCGATACGTAACCCAGACAGCATGCTCATATTGAGACCCATCACACAAGTATATCACATAAGTATATTTGATGAGTAATATATGTACATGTCAAAGTGACATAGGTTCACTATGAGAGACTAGGTTTTAGTACTTAGTAATAGTACAGTTTGGCTACACGTGTACGAGAATAGTATTTGATTGTTAGGAGTGTGAAATAACAATAGTACGTGTAATGCGAGTATAGATTTATGGCCTTTGTAGATTGAATAACATGACTTGAAATAACGCCGCATATTTTTGTTATGAAAAATATGGTCGGGTTAATACTAATAGACTGTAACGGAATACGTTTGGTATAAAGGTTCATTTATAAGCAAAACATAATAAAGAACGTTTTGTAATTGTAAACTAAAATGAACCGCCAATAAAGGAAACATTGGCGGCGTATCAAATATACAGCACGATGAATAAACAGCCATAGGAATAAAATAGGTTCCTTTTAAAATAAGCCGCGTGTGCGTCTTTTAATTAGGCCGCGTGATAAAACAAAGCCTTATTGTGGTTTCAGTTTTTAAAGAATAGACACACGTTGTGTTTCGGTTTATGTTATTAAAGTTTTCTGTTTCGGACAATAGTGAATGAGTGTTTATAATATCTGATATTTATACTTTTGTGTATAAATAAATTTAAATTGACTATCGGTGAAAATGGAGGAAAGTATTTTACAAAAGCGACATCAGCGGTTGCTGGAAGGCATTGATAGAGTTTCAACGAATATCTCCACGACTGATGTAACAAGGGCAGTATTAATTGAATCTCAAATATTTTTAAGTGATACATTAAGCCGATTTTCAACATTATTGAAAGACTACATAGGAAAGACTTCAGGCATAAATGAGGATGTAATTAATGGGTATTACAACGATCAGATTAAAGGAGAAGATCTTCTTATAAGTATCGAATCGACTCTTAAAGTAAATCAAATCTCTCAACCGAGTGTTAATCAAACACGTTTGCCAGAACTAGAACTTCTTAAATTCGATGGAAATAGTTTGAAATGGACGTCATTTTGGGATCGTTTCGAAGCAACTATTGAAAAGAAAGTTCTCGCAGATACCGATAAGTTTGCTTACTTGTTGGCTTCACTCGAAGGTACCGCGCTTCAAGCAGTTGAAGGGTTGGAGTCAAGTAATCAGAACTACTCTATCGCAATAGATATTTTAAAGAATAGATTTGGCAATAGATCACGAGTTGTTGATGCGCATATTGAAAGTCTTCTCAGTATGACAAAGTCTTCGTCAGATAGTACTGTCTGTAGACACACATTGAACGCAATAGAACGACATTTAAGAGTACTAGAAAGTCTCGGTGAAAATATTGAATCAAGCTATTTTCGAGTAGTTATATTAGACAAATTTCCAGAGAAAGTAATTTATCAGGCTACTTTATTGTTACCGGATGAAGATTCATCGGTCAATTCTATTAGAAAAGCTCTCGATATAGTGATATCTGCTTTAGAGAAATCAGACGCTAGGATGACAGCAAAAAAGAGCGATGTTTCCTCAGATATGATGAATTCATCACCAGTTGCTACAACGTCGACACTGTATACAAACGCTGAAAAGAATGGAAACTCGCAACGTAAGAGAAATTGGCAATACTCGAATCGTGCAAAACAAGTTTACAATAATAAGACGCATGTACCAAGATATAATAAAAAAGTTAAAATGTTATGTACATTCTGTGATGGTACAGATCATTATTCTGATAACTGCGTAAAGTACAAGTCATATAAAGAAAGAACAATGAGACTTAAAAATAAATGTTACAATTGTTTTATGGTCGGTCATCGTAGTTCCGAGTGTTCTGTGAAGAAAATATGTGTGCATTGTGGCAAAAAACATAATAGAGCACTTTGTCCTGAAAAAATTAACAATGATAGTGATAATAGAAGTAAAAAATAAAAAATAATAGTTTTATGGACATTGGAGAGTATTAGTGTTAGACTCTCCTAAGACAATATAATTAATTATAGTTTTTGTTGATCATTTCACACAGAGTGTAAGAAAGAAATTGTTACTAAAAAGGATGTGTTACGTACGTATCTATAAATAGCACGTATCTATAAAGCCACAAGGACTTTATAATACCACCTAATATTACCAGGAAAAAATTATTTCAAGATCTTTGTATTAAAAAATGTAAGTGGGATGATGCAATTTCGGATGATTTATTATCTTTATGGAATAACATAAAAGAAAATTTAAAAGAAATTGAGCGTATTAAAATACCGAGATACATAGGAAATGTTATGAGTGACGAAAATGTAAAGTATGAATTACATTGCTTCTCTGACGCCTCAATAAATGCGTATGCAGCTGTTGTATATTTAAGAGTCATTTACAATAACAAAATTACTACGACATTTCTTATGGCAAAGTCTAGAATAGCACCAATATCGAATAAAAATGATATAAAAATTCCTAGGATGGAATTATTAGGATATTTAATCGGTAGTAGACTTATTAAATATGTTAAAGGACATCTCGAGATGAATATATGCAAACTATATCTATGGACAGATAGTTTAGTTGTTCTATCATGGATCAAATCAAATAAATTGTTACCACCATTCGTATTAAGACGAATTAATGAAATTAAACAAATACGAGACAGTATTGGGATAGAATTACGTTATGTGAATACAAAAGAAAATCCAGCCGACATAGCTACTCGTACTGACCTTTGGAATCAAAAACAACACCTGTGGTTTTATGGCCCAAGTTTTCTTCTTAAAAAAGAGAGAAGTTGGCCTAAGATCAAGCATAATGAATAAGAACTTTGTTTGCCTGCGAGCGCTCTGGAAGTTACAGATACTCCAGAGAGAAGAGATGTTGAAAATGTATTTTCTTTACACACTTCAAGTGATAAAAATGATGATTTTGAGACAAATTGCAATGCTGAGAATATGACTACGACGATTATTAAAAAATTGCAAAGAAAATATTTTCATGATGAAGTTTCAGGAAAAGAGACGAATCTAACAAGAAACTTAGGTATTTTCCTGGATGAAAATCAAGTACTAAGAAGTAAAGGTCGCATGACTTATGCAAACTGGTCGTATGATAAGACATTTCCGATCTTAATACCGAAAAGTTCTCCTATTACAACGCGACTTATTCAAAAGACACATGAAGACAACTATCATGTGGGTACATCGCACACGCTAAGTATATTAAGAGAGAAATACTGGATACCTCAAGGCCGAGCTCAAGTGCAAAAGATATTGAAGAAGTGTCCGCAATGTGTGAAACATATAGGTGGTCCATACAAGTTACCATCTACGCCTGCCTTGCCTAGTGAACGAGTAAACTTTAGTGCTCCGTTCACATTTACTGGGTTAGATTACCTAGGTCCTATATTAATTAAAGTCAATGAAAACAAAGAGAAGAGATGGATTTGTCTTTTCACATGTCTAGCTGTACGAGCGATACATCTAGAATTAGTAAAAGATTTGACGGCTGAAGAATGTCTACTTGCCTTAAGACGATTTATATCCGTGAGAGGATTACCTAAGAAAATAATATCAGATAATGCATGTCAATTTAAATTAACGAGTACAGTCTTGTCGAATTCATACTGTAATGAAAACAATATTCAATGGAAATTCATACCTCAACTTGCACCCTGGCACGGAGGCTTCTACGAAAGATTAGTAGCACTTGTTAAACAATGTTTGAAACGTACTTTAGATAAGCATTTATTGACAGATAGTCAGATGCTGACTATTACGAAGGAGGTAGAATCAGTTCTTAATACTAGACCTCTAACTGTCGTTGGATCAGAGCCTGAAGAAGTGTTAAGACCTATAGACTTTCTGACACTAGGACAGTGTCTAGAGATTGAACCTAATTTCGAAGAGTCTGGCTTCGAATGTACAACTACTAAGACAGAGTTAGTTTCCAGTTGGAAAAGAGGTCATAAAATTCTCGAAGAGTATAAGAAAATGTTTATAAATCAATACTTGCCTAGCCTACGTGAGAGATACAGTCATTCGCATAAACAACCGCGAGTTAAATCAAGTAAAACTCCTAAGATAGGAGATGTAGTGCAAATTAAAGATTATTCTAAGAATAGAATCAACTGGAAAGTGGGAACTATTAAGAACTTAATTGAAGGCCCTGATGGTGAATGTCGTATCGCTCGAGTGATGGTGGGCGATACGGAGTTTACGAGATCTTTAGCTCATTTGTACCCGCTAGAGATAGAACCGCTTATAGAAAATACTAACTCAGAAATACCTCCACAACCGATAGAGCCGAGTCAAGGGAAAAGAGCAGCTGCTACTCGCGCTAAAGAAAAAATAGCGGAGTGGACGCAACTGCTGATTTTCACATAGGTAATTAATTTTGTTTTCCCCTCGGGAGTGTCGCGGAGATCGCGAGATGTTAGCTATATTAGCCTGTTATTATATTTATGTAAGTAACTAAAACGCGGGAGTGTGTAGCCCGCGGATCGACGATCAGTCTCGCGCAGAGAGGAATCAAAGGCGGTCGCATAGGCGGATGCACCGTATTAGATATATCGAATAAGATAAAGAGTTATTAAGTAGAGTGATAAGTGATGGAGTTACGGGAGATACCGTGGTGAGAGTATTTTATCCTTATTATATTTATTAGATGTTTATCTAGCGTTTGGGAATAGATAGTGGCTACTGACTTATCTGCCTAAGCATATCTATATAATGTTATAGATATTATGAATGAGAATAATTGATTATAATATGAAATGATAATGACAATGAAATACGAAATGATGGCCTAGTAGTTATGTGGACGAGAGGTTGGTTATAGATCTGGATACCTGACCAGAGTGGAAAGGGTGAACTAGAGAGGGGAGGTACGGAGGTTCATCATGGGGATCGACGGATTCCATGACTGTCAGGTAGATCCATCTGCTACGTATCTGACGTAGGCATTTTGAGAACTAATGTGTTCGACATGGAAGTTGACGAACTTCATGTGATTATCATCTCTGTGAACCGGTTGGTTCCACATGGTAGTTGACGAACTACATGTGATTGTTGATTTCTGAGAACCGAGGGTTCGGCATGGATGTCGACGGACATCATGTTTATGTTGGTGATCTTCGTATGTGGCGTAGATCTTGAGAGATGTAAAATTGAGGGGTCTATAACTACCTAAGTCGGCTACGTAGGCACATGTCTTATGTTGAATAATATAACTTATGATTGAAGTAACATAAAGTTGGCACTGATTGTCTGGAGGAATAATCAGTAAGTAAATGAGGGGAGAGTACGTCAGGTGGCACTGTCTATGTCTATAGCGTTAGATGAGTATACTTTGTAGTGGAGAGGTTGCAATATAATTATGATGCTATTAAGTTGCATATGATAGGTATGAAATAATAGTAAAGCGAAGCAGATATTAATACATAGATAAATACATAGAAATACCTATACACACACACAGATAAAACACACTATAAATCTCCGCTACAAATTTGGTGGAGGAGCCTAAGTTCGATCCTGGGCAATATAAAACATGCTGGAGGTGCCATTGTTCAATCCTGGGCAATACAAATTTGGTCGAGGAACCACAGTTCGATTCTAGATTTTCATGATGTGGAAATGAGCTATTAGTTGTGTCTAAATTTTATGAGACATATTTAGTACATGAGCTATAATTTAGGCACGGACTAATCTAGATTATGATGAGATAACCACGTAAAATTTAAAAAGCTGCTGGTTTGTTTCTCGGTTTTATTGAAATAATTATGTTTGAGACGCAAGAGTTTAGGATAATAATATTCTATGTTGATTTTTGGGCAAGCCAAAAATGATTTTTTGTTGGGGAGGCTCACTATGGTGTATGGGATCTAGTCCTATAAGTGATGCATGTCCTAGAGTTGAGGCTAACCATTATGAGGGTGGTGTAGCATATATATAGAGAATATTATATTATAGGCCCGCGAGGCTATGATATCCTAAATTGATAATTTCTAGTAATTTCTAGTAAAGTGTGAAAACCGATACGTAACCCAGACAGCATGCTCATATTGAGACCCATCACACAAGTATATCACATAAGTATATTTGATGAGTAATATATGTACATGTCAAAGTGACATAGGTTCACTATGAGAGACTAGGTTTTAGTACTTAGTAATAGTACAGTTTGGCTACACGTGTACGAGAATAGTATTTGATTGTTAGGAGTGTGAAATAACAATAGTACGTGTAATGCGAGTATAGATTTATGGCCTTTGTAGATTGAATAACATGACTTGAAATAACGCCGCATATTTTTGTTATGAAAAATATGGTCGGGTTAATACTAATAGACTGTAACGGAATACGTTTGGTATAAAGGTTCATTTATAAGCAAAACATAATAAAGAACGTTTTGTAATTGTAAACTAAAATGAACCGCCAATAAAGGAAACATTGGCGGCGTATCAAATATACAGCACGATGAATAAACAGCCATAGGAATAAAATAGGTTCCTTTTAAAATAAGCCGCGTGTGCGTCTTTTAATTAGGCCGCGTGATAAAACAAAGCCTTATTGTGGTTTCAGTTTTTAAAGAATAGACACACGTTGTGTTTCGGTTTATGTTATTAAAGTTTTCTGTTTCGGACAATAGTGAATGAGTGTTTATAATATCTGATATTTATACTTTTGTGTATAAATAAATTTAAATTGACTATCGGTGAAAATGGAGGAAAGTATTTTACAAAAGCGACATCAGCGGTTGCTGGAAGGCATTGATAGAGTTTCAACGAATATCTCCACGACTGATGTAACAAGGGCAGTATTAATTGAATCTCAAATATTTTTAAGTGATACATTAAGCCGATTTTCAACATTATTGAAAGACTACATAGGAAAGACTTCAGGCATAAATGAGGATGTAATTAATGGGTATTACAACGATCAGATTAAAGGAGAAGATCTTCTTATAAGTATCGAATCGACTCTTAAAGTAAATCAAATCTCTCAACCGAGTGTTAATCAAACACGTTTGCCAGAACTAGAACTTCTTAAATTCGATGGAAATAGTTTGAAATGGACGTCATTTTGGGATCGTTTCGAAGCAACTATTGAAAAGAAAGTTCTCGCAGATACCGATAAGTTTGCTTACTTGTTGGCTTCACTCGAAGGTACCGCGCTTCAAGCAGTTGAAGGGTTGGAGTCAAGTAATCAGAACTACTCTATCGCAATAGATATTTTAAAGAATAGATTTGGCAATAGATCACGAGTTGTTGATGCGCATATTGAAAGTCTTCTCAGTATGACAAAGTCTTCGTCAGATAGTACTGTCTGTAGACACACATTGAACGCAATAGAACGACATTTAAGAGTACTAGAAAGTCTCGGTGAAAATATTGAATCAAGCTATTTTCGAGTAGTTATATTAGACAAATTTCCAGAGAAAGTAATTTATCAGGCTACTTTATTGTTACCGGATGAAGATTCATCGGTCAATTCTATTAGAAAAGCTCTCGATATAGTGATATCTGCTTTAGAGAAATCAGACGCTAGGATGACAGCAAAAAAGAGCGATGTTTCCTCAGATATGATGAATTCATCACCAGTTGCTACAACGTCGACACTGTATACAAACGCTGAAAAGAATGGAAACTCGCAACGTAAGAGAAATTGGCAATACTCGAATCGTGCAAAACAAGTTTACAATAATAAGACGCATGTACCAAGATATAATAAAAAAGTTAAAATGTTATGTACATTCTGTGATGGTACAGATCATTATTCTGATAACTGCGTAAAGTACAAGTCATATAAAGAAAGAACAATGAGACTTAAAAATAAATGTTACAATTGTTTTATGGTCGGTCATCGTAGTTCCGAGTGTTCTGTGAAGAAAATATGTGTGCATTGTGGCAAAAAACATAATAGAGCACTTTGTCCTGAAAAAATTAACAATGATAGTGATAATAGAAGTAAAAAATAAAAAATAATAGTTTTATGGACATTGGAGAGTATTAGTGTTAGACTCTCCTAAGACAATATAATTAATTATAGTTTTTGTTGATCATTTCACACAGAGTGTAAGAAAGAAATTGTTACTAAAAAGGATGTGTTACGTACGTATCTATAAATAGCACGTATCTATAAAGCCACAAGGACTTTATAATACCACCTAATATTACCAGGAAAAAAATATTTCAAGATCTTTGTATTAAAAAATGTAAGTGGGATGATGCAATTTCGGATGATTTATTATCTTTATGGAATAACATAAAAGAAAATTTAAAAGAAATTGAGCGTATTAAAATACCGAGATACATAGGAAATGTTATGAGTGACGAAAATGTAAAGTATGAATTACATTGCTTCTCTGACGCCTCAATAAATGCGTATGCAGCTGTTGTATATTTAAGAGTCATTTACAATAACAAAATTACTACGACATTTCTTATGGCAAAGTCTAGAATAGCACCAATATCGAATAAAAATGATATAAAAATTCCTAGGATGGAATTATTAGGATATTTAATCGGTAGTAGACTTATTAAATATGTTAAAGGACATCTCGAGATGAATATATGCAAACTATATCTATGGACAGATAGTTTAGTTGTTCTATCATGGATCAAATCAAATAAATTGTTACCACCATTCGTATTAAGACGAATTAATGAAATTAAACAAATACGAGACAGTATTGGGATAGAATTACGTTATGTGAATACAAAAGAAAATCCAGCCGACATAGCTACTCGTACTGACCTTTGGAATCAAAAACAACACCTGTGGTTTTATGGCCCAAGTTTTCTTCTTAAAAAAGAGAGAAGTTGGCCTAAGATCAAGCATAATGAATAAGAACTTTGTTTGCCTGCGAGCGCTCTGGAAGTTACAGATACTCCAGAGAGAAGAGATGTTGAAAATGTATTTTCTTTACACACTTCAAGTGATAAAAATGATGATTTTGAGACAAATTGCAATGCTGAGAATATGACTACGACGATTATTAAAAAATTGCAAAGAAAATATTTTCATGATGAAGTTTCAGGAAAAGAGACGAATCTAACAAGAAACTTAGGTATTTTCCTGGATGAAAATCAAGTACTAAGAAGTAAAGGTCGCATGACTTATGCAAACTGGTCGTATGATAAGACATTTCCGATCTTAATACCGAAAAGTTCTCCTATTACAACGCGACTTATTCAAAAGACACATGAAGACAACTATCATGTGGGTACATCGCACACGCTAAGTATATTAAGAGAGAAATACTGGATACCTCAAGGCCGAGCTCAAGTGCAAAAGATATTGAAGAAGTGTCCGCAATGTGTGAAACATATAGGTGGTCCATACAAGTTACCATCTACGCCTGCCTTGCCTAGTGAACGAGTAAACTTTAGTGCTCCGTTCACATTTACTGGGTTAGATTACCTAGGTCCTATATTAATTAAAGTCAATGAAAACAAAGAGAAGAGATGGATTTGTCTTTTCACATGTCTAGCTGTACGAGCGATACATCTAGAATTAGTAAAAGATTTGACGGCTGAAGAATGTCTACTTGCCTTAAGACGATTTATATCCGTGAGAGGATTACCTAAGAAAATAATATCAGATAATGCATGTCAATTTAAATTAACGAGTACAGTCTTGTCGAATTCATACTGTAATGAAAACAATATTCAATGGAAATTCATACCTCAACTTGCACCCTGGCACGGAGGCTTCTACGAAAGATTAGTAGCACTTGTTAAACAATGTTTGAAACGTACTTTAGATAAGCATTTATTGACAGATAGTCAGATGCTGACTATTACGAAGGAGGTAGAATCAGTTCTTAATACTAGACCTCTAACTGTCGTTGGATCAGAGCCTGAAGAAGTGTTAAGACCTATAGACTTTCTGACACTAGGACAGTGTCTAGAGATTGAACCTAATTTCGAAGAGTCTGGCTTCGAATGTACAACTACTAAGACAGAGTTAGTTTCCAGTTGGAAAAGAGGTCATAAAATTCTCGAAGAGTATAAGAAAATGTTTATAAATCAATACTTGCCTAGCCTACGTGAGAGATACAGTCATTCGCATAAACAACCGCGAGTTAAATCAAGTAAAACTCCTAAGATAGGAGATGTAGTGCAAATTAAAGATTATTCTAAGAATAGAATCAACTGGAAAGTGGGAACTATTAAGAACTTAATTGAAGGCCCTGATGGTGAATGTCGTATCGCTCGAGTGATGGTGGGCGATACGGAGTTTACGAGATCTTTAGCTCATTTGTACCCGCTAGAGATAGAACCGCTTATAGAAAATACTAACTCAGAAATACCTCCACAACCGATAGAGCCGAGTCAAGGGAAAAGAGCAGCTGCTACTCGCGCTAAAGAAAAAATAGCGGAGTGGACGCAACTGCTGATTTTCACATAGGTAATTAATTTTGTTTTCCCCTCGGGAGTGTCGCGGAGATCGCGAGATGTTAGCTATATTAGCCTGTTATTATATTTATGTAAGTAACTAAAACGCGGGAGTGTGTAGCCCGCGGATCGACGATCAGTCTCGCGCAGAGAGGAATCAAAGGCGGTCGCATAGGCGGATGCACCGTATTAGATATATCGAATAAGATAAAGAGTTATTAAGTAGAGTGATAAGTGATGGAGTTACGGGAGATACCGTGGTGAGAGTATTTTATCCTTATTATATTTATTAGATGTTTATCTAGCGTTTGGGAATAGATAGTGGCTACTGACTTATCTGCCTAAGCATATCTATATAATGTTATAGATATTATGAATGAGAATAATTGATTATAATATGAAATGATAATGACAATGAAATACGAAATGATGGCCTAGTAGTTATGTGGACGAGAGGTTGGTTATAGATCTGGATACCTGACCAGAGTGGAAAGGGTGAACTAGAGAGGGGAGGTACGGAGGTTCATCATGGGGATCGACGGATTCCATGACTGTCAGGTAGATCCATCTGCTACGTATCTGACGTAGGCATTTTGAGAACTAATGTGTTCGACATGGAAGTTGACGAACTTCATGTGATTATCATCTCTGTGAACCGGTTGGTTCCACATGGTAGTTGACGAACTACATGTGATTGTTGATTTCTGAGAACCGAGGGTTCGGCATGGATGTCGACGGACATCATGTTTATGTTGGTGATCTTCGTATGTGGCGTAGATCTTGAGAGATGTAAAATTGAGGGGTCTATAACTACCTAAGTCGGCTACGTAGGCACATGTCTTATGTTGAATAATATAACTTATGATTGAAGTAACATAAAGTTGGCACTGATTGTCTGGAGGAATAATCAGTAAGTAAATGAGGGGAGAGTACGTCAGGTGGCACTGTCTATGTCTATAGCGTTAGATGAGTATACTTTGTAGTGGAGAGGTTGCAATATAATTATGATGCTATTAAGTTGCATATGATAGGTATGAAATAATAGTAAAGCGAAGCAGATATTAATACATAGATAAATACATAGAAATACCTATACACACACACAGATAAAACACACTATAAATCTCCGCTACACCTTCTATAGGTACTATCTATCTTAGTATATTTATGTAGGATATCGATATGCGGTGTACACACGTGACTGCACGATTTGTAAGGTATAGGTATTTTCAATGCGCGATCGAATGCTTTGAAAGCGCTCGCAAAACGCCTTGAGTATGCCTCTTGTTAATGTTACGTGTGGATCTTGATTAATGATTACGAAACAAAGTATACCGGATTCGAAGTCATTTTGTTTATTACTTTTACATATTACATTCGACTGTTGAAGACGCGTCGCTATGTTACTATAGTTGAATTTTTGGTTCAAAACATATATCGGACGTCTTACTTACAACTTAAGCGAAGGTTTTTATTATAACACAGATATTTCAGAATAATAACAAAACTTTGTTAAACTACGAGTAATATGCTTAATTTATATAGTACTATATTAATACGTAAATTTAGACAATTATCTACAAACTTTCCCGTAATTTGAAAAGCGTGCATACGTAATAGAAGTCGGTTACTTCCCAGTAGGGGCGCAGCTTGGAGTTTGTAATTAGTGACAATATATTCGGCTCGCAAATCGCCTACCTACACAGATCCTTTCCCGTTTTACCATTAAAACAAAAATTATTATTTTTATTGATATTTTTAGTCTATTCAAATTCTGAGGTTGTTTTTATTAAATTATTATGAAAATAGATTCCAGTCATTTTAACTGCAAAGTTGAGTTTGCTAGTATTGTGGCGTAAAATCCAGTAGGTAATATGACGTGACGAAAATACTGGATAGGATAGTGCAATGTCGACGCGTTCACGTAAACGCTGTGAAATATAGTGGAGAACGTGTGCGTGGGTTCGATTCCAACATGCTATTTTTTTCTGTTAAATTTTGATTAAAATAAAATAATTAAATTTTTACGAAAATTATAACATAAACGAAGCGTGTGGTTTTTATATTTAAATTATTTTATATTTTAATCACGTGTTCGGAGGTTAATAAATATAAACTGTGCCCAACCAAAACGGGCCATCCTCGTTAATTAAAAGGTCAGATGTCAATTCAGAACAAATATTATTACGTTATACGTTGGGACACATGTTCTGTGAACTTTGTTGTCATAAATTTAACGATATACATACAAGCCCTTTAACACTCTTTCGTACGCGTGGGTGTTATTTTGATTGAGAGTAATATAACGAGAGGTTGGTGCATATTCGGCTCCCCAGCCGGCATAGCGGAGGCGTCTGCATGTAGAGATTTCTCTGTAGTAGCAATTATTTCTGTTTATTTATTCATTTATTTATATATTTAACAGAGACAGATAGTAGAAGAAACATAAAGAAATACCCGCTAAATTTCTCACTATGTACAAACTATGTTCTTGGACCACACTCACTTCATGTAAATCAGGCGCGCGGCGTGTTGTCGTGTGTCTGAGCTATTATATAAAAATAATTCATTAATATCTGCGAGCATACTTGGGGAGCATTTGGATATAATAGGTTACCTGACTTGAATTATTTTCTAAATTTGTGTTTATTCAAGTGTTAATATGTAATAACGATAGATTGTTATCCTTGAAGTGTTTCGAAAACGTGCGTGAGGGTGGGAAAATGTTTCAAAATAAGAAAATCGCGTTCATAGCAAGATGAATGATATTCAGTGATGTAAAATATTTACTCTGACATTGGCAAATTGTTAACAATAATTAATTAATTATTTTTTTTAGTTTAGATCAAAATTGAACAGAAATAATACATATTTGCACCAATTAGCGATCACCTCAATTACTAGTATTAATTGTGGTGTAACACTAATTAACATGTGATATCAACCCAATAATTGGAAAGTCTCTCGATGGAAAGATTTCATCATAATTTATAATAACTCCAACATTATTTACGCCAAAAAATTGCAATAAAAATAAAATAATTGCCAAATTTTAATTTACTTATGAGCGATGCAAAATAGGGGAAATAAAATTCGTCTGAATGGATTTTTCGGCATTTTAATTAAAGAATATATCACAAAATCTCAGCAAACGATAACGAATTCTTATGACTGGTGACAAGACCTATTGTACCATGTGAAAATCACATTAATAATTATTATTTTTCCAATGCCATACGTTCCTGGTACACCTATAGTACCGTATAGTATAGTACAATTTAATTAATAAAAAAGAAGTGAATATAAATAATATGTACCGCACATTCTGCATTGATATAGTTTTATCATTTATTCTCAAATCTGACGAATCTATGACGAGACGCCTGACGGAAAATTCTTGAACAGAATTCTTGTCCAAATGTACATTTTATATTTATAAGAAATTCAAATAGATAAGTACCAAAATAATTGTAAAACAAAGTTTAAGGGTATCTTCCTTGTTGTTCGTTAATGGACCCCGTACGAAATTAGCTATCGATTTTTACGATTACGATAATACCTACCTTTCTTTAACAACTTTAGTAATGTAAATGAAATTACAAAATTCAATATTTAAATAGGATGTAGGATTACAGTAGCTTAACATGACGAGACCTCACTGTGCCGGCTTGAGCAGACGAATATCTACTGTCGGTAACGCAGGCTATGATTTAAATGTGACTTATGACAATATTTTTGATAGATGTTTTTGGTTTTTTTCGGGCTGGTTCCTCTGGACGGCCATAATGGTTGTTCATATACTTTTTACTTCATTTTTGGCTAGTTTTCACCTAACATCCATTAACAGTGCACATTCCTCTCGTTATATCCGGCTGATCCTTAAACGCTAATATGGCCACTTCACGGGTGTTACACTTGAAAGTGGTAGTACAACAGAACGGCAAAATGGGATAGTCTGCACTGTCACTTTTAGGTTTTCTGTCGGTAAGTATTTGACTTGACGGCAACATTCTCAAATCCTTTGAAGTGGCTTACGCTTTTTTCATGTCCGATACATCGATATCATTGATATATACAACTAGATGTGCAATAAGGCTCCCAATACGAGAGAAAACATGGCCACAGAATCACGTTTAGATTCTCTGTTAGTTAGTATTTGCCTTGACGGCAACATTGTCAAATCGTTTACGGTTTTTTTTATGTCAGATGTATGAGGTTTGCATCTCTATGAGTGATATATACAACTAGATAAGCAATAACGCTTCCAATGTCCGCAGTCACTTTTAGGCTTTTTGCCAGTTAGTATTTGACTTGACGGCAACATTGTCAAATTGTTTGCAGCCGCTTTGACCGATGTATGAAGTTTGCTCCTCCTTATCAGTGACGTATTACTTTAATTTTTAACTTTAATTAATTTAAATTTATTATTAACGTGTTGAATTGAAAATATACTTAACTATACCCTAATAATTCTGTATTATAATATTTGTAGGATGTAAAATATAGAACGATACAAACCCCATATGGATAATGTACTTTTATATCCATTTTGAAAACATACTCATTAGTAAGATTGCGCCGTGAACCTCCATATCTTATTATGAAAAGAGATACTTTATATGCTAATAGTCGGTGGTCTACCTATTTTCTCGCAAACTACTTAAATAAAAGCGTTGGAACGAGAAATGTTCTCTTAGTATTGAGAAGCTGTTACCGGATTGGATTTATATACGAGTATAATACATCTGCATATAGGTAGTATACATATATACAATACAATACAATACAATTGTCACGCCTATAAATATATAAGTGTGAAAGTAACTTTGTCTGTTTATTACCTTTTCTCACCTAAACCGCGGAACAGCTTTCGTTCAAATTTGGCAAGAAGTTAGATTAGCGCCGCCAACAAACAACAACTACCACAGAGATTTTTTTGCAGGCAGCAGCTCCGCTATACCGGCTCGAGAAGCTATCTCACTATCCAGGTTGACGGTGCACATTCCTCTCGTTATAGTGTTACTTTTTAACTCATCCCGAAATACGGTTAAAGTCACTTGAAATTTGATCTAAATCGATTGTATTTATTTATCTATTGTAGCTTATGCCCGTCTCCCTACCAGGGCAGGCAAGGACTACGGGACGCCAGGGACTTCAATCTCTACACACCACTTTTGCTATAAAAATGTAAGACATTTCTTTTTATTATAAAACAGGTTCAGCAGTTGATTACAACTTGACCTAAAATAAGTGCTTTTGAATATTTTAAATATCGCTTCCGACGACGACCTTCATCTTATGCAACTCTTCACAACTCTTCAAGAGCTGATATCCACCTGAATTTTATAAGTAAAGAACTTGAATTCCGCTTAATAATATGCCGATTTTAACAATGGTCGAAATGGATTTCTGAGGATCCCATACGTTATTATTCTTATAATGCTTTGTTTGTGTAGTAGGTACTAGAATAATTGAATATACTTGTAGGTAATGTACCTACCTAAAGGCACAACGGGTGGAGTGCCCACTGCAAACCTGAATAGTACACATTCTTCTCCTCAAGCCGGCACAGTGGAAGCGAGTGCTTACTGCTGATATTTCTCTAAAATAGCAGTTCTCTTTGCACCTTAGCAAAACATTACTTTTGCTTTATGCAAAAAAAGAAAGAAACAAGTTTAGGAAGATAATTCTAGATCGACATTATATCGCCTGATACACTCTCTTAACCTATTATTTATTGTAAATAATAACCAAAACAAACCGTGCTGTGGTTTAGGTAAGACGCGTGAACTCACGATCGATGAGACCCGTGTTCGAACCTTGCTAATTCTGACCGGTACCAGTGTAACTTTAGTCGCTCAGTGCCTATAGGCGCTATTAAAGAGTGGTAGGCAGACGTATGATGGTTATTATCTCAGTCTGCCATCCTGGAGTAGTACCACCACTTTCGAATGTAACACCCGCGAAGTGACTTTCCGCGTTTCGGGAATAGTTTGAAAGTAGGTATAACGAGAGGAGTGTACACTGTTAATCTAGATGGTACATGCTCATCTCCTCAAGCCGGCATAGTGGAGGCGACTGCTGCCCGCACAGTTCTCTGTAGTAGCAGTTGTTTCCATTCACGGACCGCACTCTAGCTTTACATCAGGCGGAGTGTTGTCACATGTCGAGCTACAATAAAAAAATGAACACTTTAGTCTAAATGATTACAATTGTAATTACCAAATCCAACGGTATAGACTAAGAACCTAATTACACTTAAAAATAACAATAGGTATTGAATAAAATCTATTATACTTAACCATTATTATTTTCATAAGCGTTTCGATAAAATCTCTTTCAATAAATGAACATGATTTTACCCATTATTACAACCCTCTATATAATTATAAGAACAAGAGAAACCCATTAAAGATCATAGTTCGATCAACTTTTTTCTTGTTATGCGAAAGAAACGCTGCATGGTTCTAGGTTTAGGGTTGCCATACATCCCTTCAGCAAAATCCGGAAATAATCCACTTATTTGTTTTATTATTTATCGATGTTTTTTTTTTCATAAAATATTATAGTAGTAAATAATTAAAAGTAACTGTTATGGATCTCGTATCGGTGTAGGTACGTCCATTTTGGCATTATAAATGCGTTTTGTGCATCGAATTACTTTCTGGAAGTTATGGCATCCCTAGTTATGAGACACGCGTTTTCTGATCTCATTCCTTCCTCCTAAACTGTATGTAATTTTCCTATAGATGTTTCTTGTAATAATCAGTCGCAGTCCACAGAGAAAGATTTGCAGTAAGCAATAGAAAATACTATAGTTATGATGAAACTTTATTAGTTTTGGAACACGATAAAAATTTAATGAAATGAATAAATTTTAAACCAAACAAAGTAAATAAATTTTATTTATAATAACGATCCCACACTAATATGTATTTTATGTAATGTATGTATTATAATATATATTGATTATTTATTTATTTATATTTAATTTTCTTTTGTTTTTCCATTGCACTGTAGATCTCTGCTCACACTGACAAAGGTTAGCTGGTAGACAATGCCAAAGGCATAAAGCTTACCTATGTACGATTTATACGTGCAATAAAGTGTTTTTTATTTTATTTATTTATTAAGGACAGGGCCTGTAGGACCTAGTTCGCACACATGTAATGTTATAAATGATAGGATTTTAAGGTTCTTATATAATTAAGAAACAGAGAAATAGGCAATTAAGAAAGTGTTGGTTATGAAAATTGTATTAAATAACTTAATGTTATGTTAACTTTAAAATACATAAAGTTGTTATCGGAGTTGTTTGTGTTTAGGGTTAAAACAATAACGCCCACATGGGGTTAAATACCCTTCAAGTTCAAAATGTAGTTTGACGTAATTGAAGACATATCACGTATTACCAAGATATTATGTAAATAGGTGCTTATTTAACTATGTTATACTCGTATTCGACTAGCTGTTACCCGTTACTTCGTATGCTTATAATTAGCTATACCTTTATAAGCTATATATTTCGCCTACGGCATTAACAAAAAAAAGCTTGTGGTCTCCTCAATAAATTAATATTTAACACTGAATATTTAACATAAAAAAAAACTGCCCTATGAAACAACCTAACTAAGTACTAACTAACTAACCCAACCTATAATCTAATTCTATGCTTTTCATCAAGACAAACAAACATACTTAGTATAAATTGCCTATTTAATTTTTAAACCCACCATTTATTAAAGCGTATTTATATATGAGACATAAATAATAAATAAATATCTAAAATTTACTGCATAATTATAATGAATAATAAATGTTCCGCGTTTCGGTATTTGCTAATTTATGACGATGAATATTTACGCCGAGAAAAATAAACTTCATGTAAATCATGTAGATTTTGTCGTCCAAGACAATAGATTCGTTCTGCTAAAGCTTATAGTTCCGTCTCCGTTAACCGCGGCAAATTTCTATTCCCCAAAAATTGATATAAGAAAGTCCGTTCAAAGGCAGAAAAATTATTCACGAGTCACAGATACCAATTACAAAACAAATATGTCAGACAATAATGTATCGATGAATAGTTTAATAGTATACTATCACTATGAAAAAGTAAATTATTGTTCTCGCATACAATTCTCGCTAATTTCGTTTGAGTACGCTATTTCAATACGAATGAAATTATAGAGGGATGAACGGAAAAGTTTACAGGAAAATATTTTCAATATACACCAATGGACAATTTCTTTGATAGTTTACAAATTGATTGACCATTGTGTTTGGATTAGCTTTGTTATTAAAAAACCAATTATCTACGTGAAAAGAAAAAAACTGTATTTGTAATTCATTAATATACAAATCATATACAACAAGATTAGCAATTTGCTTTTTCTTTTTTTGTAAAGAGGAACTTTGTCCCCTGACAAAAGAAAGAGCTATATTATGTATGCAAGCATATATAGGTATACTTTTTCGTCGCCATAATGTTAAGGAAAAGTAAAACGAATAAAAAAATATATTTCACGCATTTCATGTTCAGTAAGTACAAAAATTATGTCGCAAAAGGTGGTGATGTCAAATCTTACATTCACTACGTAGGAAAAGTTCGTGCTCGAGAAAAAAGCGTTCGTGTTTTCATATTATAATATTTGTAAATGAACTAACTTATATTTTGAAACAGCCTTATCTTTGCTACTTATCTCGTTGTCAGTAAGGAGATAGGCAGCAGTAGAGATGGGCAAATAGTTACATTACAAAAAAAATCTCACATTCCGGGGTAAACAAAGCTAATTAGCCGTGCTGCATCTGTTAAAGGAATGTGGACTTGATGGAGTCAGGAAAAAGTATAATGTGCCTGAGGACGTGGCAGAGTGTTTGAGTGAAGAACACTTTGATCACGTTTTAAACTATTTGATACGCATTGGTCTATACAATAGCATCTAGTTTTAATATTTAATTGTAATTCTTATTGTTATATTGTTAGTACATAAGTTATTATTGTTGTGTTGCTAATGACCTAGATGTTAAAGCAACTTTAAATAAAAAAATAAAAAAAAGCTAATTAGCTAACTTTTGGTGTTAGTATGGCAACCTATGTATAAGCGTTGTATAAGTTAGAGCGGTTTATTGTTAATGTATGGCAGGAAAGCCAGTACCAGGAACGCGTGTTCAATGGTCCGAAAAACAGAACGTTACTGTCTATACACCAGGCATTGTAGTCTGCTACGTCACCAAAATGACCCAGGCTAATAAATAACCCAGGATAGGGGGCCCAATTAGTTCAAAAAACAGTACTCCATCCTAGATTGAGATGCTAGCTCACTAGCTTACTAGTGTAAAAATGAAGCTAGTTCTGGGGCTATAAGTCAAAAACCAATCGTCAGTTCTCACTTGATCCAATCGACAACAAAATGTATGGGACTTGACGGTTTGTTATCACTTGGGACAGTAACACTAGTACTAGTGTTAATAGTACACTAGACTAGTAAGCTAGTGAGTTAAAAAAATCTAGGATGGAGTTCTGTTTACTAGCTTGTTATCCTAGCTTGAAAAACCGTATATTAATATTCACAAATAGGGAATTCGTCTTATAAATAGTTAATATTAAAGGAAAATATAATTGTTAATATAAGTCTTTAATAAGAATGTATCGTGACGTAAAAAATAATAATAAAATAAAATTAAAGGTAAATGGAGACTCCCAACAAATACGTTCGTAAAAAATAATTTTGTCATTCGGTGAAACGTTGTCCTTAATGAAATTAGGATACGTGTAGAAGACGAGAGTGAAGGTTGTCTGGACTTTTTGCGTTTTTTAATAACTTTTTTTATGTTATTATCATTTATTTTAGGTGTTGACTCTAGGCCTGGCTAGGGAAAGATAAGAGCGGTCATGATCTAGCGGTGGGTAAACTCAAGTTCAATGAGACTCATGTTCGAACCTGGCGACTGCTCTCAGAAAAGGGGATCTACAGACAGCCGTCTCGTCCGCTATGCCGGCTTTGTGAGATGCCTCTTCACACTGCGCTTAAAGGATCACATGTTATAGGAAGGAGGGAAGACGTGGCTGGGAAGGACTTTCCACAATTTGGTGGTGGCAATAACGGTTTAACATTGAGAGAGAGGCTACGATTCGCATTATCTGCAGGGTTTCGACATCACCCTCTCATCGCCCACGATCCGCACAGCCCTGCGCTAAAGTGAGTGGAGACCATCGAGCACATACCTCGCCGCGCCATCCCAAAGGTGCGAGCAGTACTATACATACGACCGTATCTGCGCTTTATACAGCAACAGACGCTGCGTCGGTGTGAAGTACCTGCGCACCTTGTTCAAGACTCCGAGTTTGGGAGGCAGTATTTGTGATCGAGGCGAAATGTAAACAATAGCTCAAATCAGCGCAGACCTCCATGTCCAAGAGCGAAGGTTGTCCGCTACCGCCAGCGGCGTGTTCAACAAGGTGGAAACGGGGAGGATCGATGACTTTTTCCCCGAGAACGCGCAAACCTGCGTTTTCTCGGCTCTGAACTGTACGATATTGCTCGCGTCTCAGTTAGAGACCCGAAGAAGGGTCTCGTCCAATTCAGCGATAAGAGACGCACGCATCTGTCCCATTGCATTAAACAAAATAAAAGTCTCATTAAAACGTTAGATAAAATGTTTAAGTCAATAAATCAAAGTATCAACTTGAACAAAATTAACAAGCCAAGTCGACGTTCAAAACACAGCGTTAACATAATGTTATTAACAACCTGCCAAAACTTATACTCTCTTCGTACTGAATAACAAAATGTTTATAAAACTAGAGACTGCTTTTTCAACTTTATTTTAACACTCGCTCATATATTAAAACTAATCTACCATTAAATCACCAACTAAGTAAACCTTACTCCATGAACCTCATGGGGTCCAGAGACAACTATCGAGATTCACCTTCACTATGCTGGCTTAAAGAAATAAATGTATAACATCCAGTTAATAGTGCACACAGACACTAGTTCACGTCACAGGTGTTGGGCGGCAGGCTGACCATAACATTATCAGTCTGCCTACTACTCTTTAAAAATAAGTAGTTTTAGTAAAATTTAAATCCTACGTTAACATGATGTTGTCCAGACTGAGCAATAACTTAGACAACGTATTAATCTAGAATGTCATGTAGCTTAAAATACCAGTTTCAAATCGTAAAAATTCATGGAATTCTGATCAAAATTTACATGTCGCTGAAGTAGGGCAATGCTAACAAAGTGCCAGTACTATGCACACAAGCTGTTCACACGAAACAGTGCCACTTCCGACCCCTTAATTATGGCGCATGACATACAAGCGTTTAGAATTCGATCTGATAGGTCATGTTTTTTTAGGTTAATCCATGTTGAGGTTAAGAAACGATAGGAGTTTACTGCTAAATAAGAAAATGACGGCGCAATTATTTGCGTTATGGGTTAAAGAGTGGTAGGCAGACTGATGATAGTTATTAGTCCAGTCTGTCGTGTCCTGAGATAGTGCAACCACTTTCAAGTGTAGCACCCGTGAAGTGACCTAGTCGCGTTTGTGTCCGTACTCAATCCGGTTTAACGGAGGCGACCGCTGCTTGCCGTTGGCAGTACTCTAGCTTTATATCATTCGGACTTGTCATTTCGTACTACTATAAAAAAAATGAACAGCAAAAAAAGATTAATAATATTGCGTTATAATTTTGTTTAATATACCTTGGCTATTTGCGTACCTGAGTACGAGTAAGGATAAAAAATATTTTGTTGTTGACAGTACTCGTCGCCATATTGAATCTTCAAGGTACTTTTGTTGTGAAAAATTAATATAAAAAGAAATCATATTATTAAAAAAAAATAGAGCAGCTAGTTTAATCCTATTTATTTATCGTATAAAATGAAATGTAAATAAATATTTATACAAACTACACTTGCATTTAATTTTAATTGGAAATTTGTAAATAATCACAAAATATCGGACGAGACCAATGTTACATGTACTTTGATAGGTAGTATCTATGATTGCAATATATTTCTCTTGTTCTATAATTTTTTATTTATAATCACATAAAGTTAAAGTATAAATTCATTAGAGTTGAGAGTTGTGAGAGTTCACAAGTCTTAAAATGTTTATTAAATATTGGAAAACCTATTTAGCTAAAAGCTTCTGGTGATTTTAAGTTTCTAGTGTAATATTTTCTTACCATTTTTTCTTTATAGTGAGGGAAAAAATGGACGCGTCCAAGAACGTTTCAACGTTTACGAGTATTTGTAGGCTGATCACATTCTGTCTGATATTAAGCTAGAGTGCGGCCCATAAGCGAAGCAGTAGTAGTAAACAACAGAAAAATGTCTGCGGGTAACAGTCGCCTCCACTATGCCGACGGAAGACGAATGAGTTCCTCTTTACACTTCTTCATATTCACTTATTAACAATTTTGCGGTAAGTTATCTCTTTATCTGTATCATAGTATCAACTTCAAAATTTTAAACAATGTCAAGAAAACACAGATTTCAAGAGGTTATTGAAAATAAATGGCGCATCTGACATCGCATTTAGAGGCTTCTGCGGCCGTTTCTGGTAATAACAGTCATTTGAGAATAGCGTGATTTACGCTCATGTTCAACACTGGAATTGCAATCTTGCAATCTTATATTATATTTTCTAAGATGATACAGTTTTACAATTGTAAACGTTTTCTTACATAATACATATATATATCAAACATAAATAAAATTATTTATAAATATTTACTTATTTAATTTACAATAATATTAATACAGATTTTCTACGAAAACGATCTGACTCCGCTTATACCCTATTTTAATTTACAAATCAAAATATTTATTCTAACATATTAGTAATCTGTCATGATCAGTCGTCTTTACGCTGACGGATATGAAAATAATGGATGTCAACCTATGTATAAAAGTAAGCTATTGTTGGTCACAGCTGTTCACATTAACGCTAATGAGCTAGTCAGCTATGGCAGCATAGCACGAGGGCATTATTTTTATAATAAATCTTATTACAGACATTTTCCTTGTTCGCCAAATCACTTTTGAAAAGATTTTCTGAATATATCCTGTTTTTACTTCCAGAAATATATATGAAAATAATAAGAAATAGGTACCACTATACACATATAATGTACGATACGTCTTGATTATATATTATATTTCTTAAACTTAAGAGATCTAAGCCACAAAGAAATATTTTTCATATAATAAACTAGCTGAAGTTGCCCAGCGACGCTTTACAGGCTTAGCAAGTTAATAGCTCCCAGAGTGTGAAAACTAGCTATCATAGTTTTGGCTTTACGTTAATTATGAATTGTCTGTCAGGACTTCTTCTTTTATGTATTTTATACAGATAAAGATATACAGTGTAAACTCTTTATAACGAAACTCAAGGGACTGAGCATTTTTTGTCGTTATAGAGAGTTTTCGTTATATGGAGTGAACAAAAAAACAACCATATTAACAAGATTTTTTAATATGTATGTATTATAAATTATTGTTTATACATATAGTCTGATAACTTTGTTTGACGTTTTTTGCTATGCCAGTACTTGTTTTGTATTATTTTATGTATTCTATTCATATCTAGATGTGTGGTGGAATCGTCTTGATTAAACAGCAAAAATTTTTCTACCAACTTAGCGGCATCTAGGGCTTGTTGAATTGTTGGTGGTGATTCGGCTTTGTCCACTTGATCATCTTCTTCATCTTGATTATCGGGTGTTTCCTGACTTTTTGACACTAAATCAACAATTTGTTCATCTGTAAGTGTACCAGTTGTGGCTACATCCTCATCTATATTTTCGTACGATTGTAGATCTTCGTTGAAATTGTTTGGTATGTCGAACTGGCTTATCCATTCACTCAGTGGTAGATTGTCTTCACTGTCAAATTGGTTCGTTTCTTGGCTACTACATAATCCAGCATGTCGAAAAGAATGTTGGATAGTGGCTGCTGTTACCTCTTCCCAGGCTTTTGATAAGAAGTTCACTGCCTGTAGCATGTTGATCGAGACCTTGCCGTCAGTTTCGATCATATCCATCAACATTTTCCGTCTATAGTGGCCCTTTATGCTTTTAATGACACTCTGATCCATTGGTTGTAGAATACTGGTTGTATTAGCTGGGAAAAATGCTAACTCTATGTTTCGAAGATTAGATATGATTGGGTGAGCAGGACAATTGTCTACTAGAAGCAAGATTTTCCGTGATTTTAATTCAGCATCCCATTTTCTCACTTCCTCTTCAAAAATCTGCGATGTCATCCAAGCTGACTTGTTTGCTTTGTACGTAACTGGCAACTGTTTTATGTTCTTGAAACACCGAGGGTTTTTCGATTTGCCTATAACTAAGAGCTTTCTTTTTTCTGTGCCACTCATATTGGCAGCCACTAGAACTGTAATACGCTCTTTAGACAGTTTTCCTCCAACACATTTTTCCCCTCTGAATTTTAAAGTTTTGTCGGGAGTCAACTTGAAAAAAAGGCCAGTTTCATCTGCATTAAAAATGTCTTCTGGTGAGTACTTCATCTTTAATTTAGGCCATACTGTACTAATCCAATTGTTAGTCACATTAATATCGACATCCCGCGCCTCTCCGTTCATTTTACCGTACGTAATTTGGTGACGGTGCTTAAATTTTCCGAGCCAACCTTCAGATGCTTTAAAGTCAATTATGCCAAGTTGGTTGGCAAACTTTTCAGCCTTAGCTTTTACAATTGGCCCCGAGATGGGTACATTATTCTGGCGCTGATTGTTAAACCACGACAACATTGCCTGATCTAAGTCTTCGAATTTTGGCTTTCTTAATTTTTTAGAAGAGTTTCCTTCCAGCGCCGCCTGTAGAATTGTTTTTTGGTTTTTCCAAATGGTAGCAACAGTGGATTGACTTAGTTCAAAACGCCTTCCAACGTCACTTTTCTTTTCACCCTTTTCAATCGCACGTATCACACAAACTTTTTCGTCAACACTAATCGCTTTCCGTTTACTGGCCATGTTAACAGTTTCAAAGTAGGTTTACGACTGATAATACGATAGGTACCCAGTATGCTTGGTCGAAGACCATCACTTCCGAGAAAACAATGCGTCTTACTGCACGTGTTCAAGGCAATTAAGGATAACAAAAGCTAGACCGACATCGGATGTTTCGGAGCTTCAAAGTTTTTTGTTACCTGATAACATAACATAAACAATAATACCGATAATAAATATTTACTGCCTAAAAATATGAACACATTTCTTCGTAATAGAGAATGGCGTATCGCTATAAAGAGTGTTTCAATATATGGGTTTTAACGCAAACCAACCAAGTTGGGCTCACTTCAACGTTATAGGGAGTTTATCGTTATAAAGGATAACGTTATAAAGAGTTTACACTGTAATATCAAAAATAAATCAAGTAAACTCCACCTTGAGACGATTCAAAAGAATTCTAATTGAATAATCCATTTCTATCTCTATAGACAGAAAGAGACTTATCTTCCAAGGTGGTATTTCATTTTACACAACCGCTTCCACTTTTCAATTCTAATGCAATTTTAAGCTCAAGGAAAAATCCTCGTGCCACCTTTTTAAACAACAAACATAGCGAAATTTATAAACAGTTACCTTCTTCGCTTGCAATTCGTCTTATAGAAATATTTGTCGTAAATAAATATTTAAGGCCGGTAATTCAAATCTTCCTTAATTATAATTAATACAGCTTCCTTAATTACTTTATTTCACAACTCGCTACTTAGGCACTATCATTTACAGGATATTAATTTACCACCCAATTCGAGTTTGACTAAAATGAAATTACCGTCGCATTAAAATGAATTGTTAAAAATCTGCTCAAACATTTTTACATTTTTATTAAGTTTCCAACATTAAAATATTATTGTATTTCAATGGATTGGAGTTTTTTTTTATTAATTAATATACAAGCAACTAAAGCAACTAAACTACAGCAACTAAAGCAATTAAAATTTCAATTTGTTTTCATAAAAATTGTAGGAGGAAAAATGTTATTTTGTAATCTATTGTGATACTTAGTTGTTCGTTACGTCAGCTACATGCAGCGAGTTGTTTTTTTTGTTATACAAGTAACTTTTACAATTTTTATTATGTGAAGAGGTAATTGTTTTGCGTAAAAGTGCGTATTTTCTTGCAATTTTTTCACTATAGTTTTTGATTAGTGAGGGGAAAACGTATATGTTACCACAATTACTTTTAATAAGAGTTGGTGCAGTGATATTGTCATCAATATGTCACAGTGACCCGGATACGTATCTCGATCAAAAAGAAAAAATATTTTGTGCGGCTTAAATACACATATAATGCCTTAACCCCGAACATGGTTACCTGGTAAGATTTCATACGGTTTATCGGTTTAATACGGTATTTCTTTTACGGTTTATATGATATCTCGTAAGGGCGGTGTCAGGGCATTGTATATGTATGTATTATATATTTAATAATATGTATTTCTAAATATTTATTTTTAAAATATAAGCCTAATTAGGCAAATTTAAAATACAACGGATACATGCGCATTATTTATGTTTCCGATCTCTCGGTTTCACATGTCGTTTGTTATTCCACACGATTAGTTTAGATTCAGAAGAGATTTTATTTGGACAATAGAGGTAATATATTTTCCTTATCGTCAACGCAAGATTCATAAAGGAACATGATACGCATTCCTAATGTTACATCAGAACGGATAAGCCTGAAAGAAGACGGAAGTATTAGACATAATAAGTTACTTCACAAGGACGTTTAAGTATAAATTAATCTACAAAATATACTCGATTGTGTTTTTATTCTTTGAAATTTATAAATGCGGTGATGATGGTTATTAGCCCAGTCTGCCGTCCTGGGGTAATACCACCACTTTCATGTGTACCATACGTAAAGTTACTTAGTCGCGTTTTGGGATCAGCTTGGAAGTAGACGTCTCAAGCTAGCAGAACGGGGGCGACATTTCTCTGTAGCAGCAGTTATTTTTTCCTCATGGATTTTCTAGCTTAACATCAAATGTACTAAAAAAAACATTTTTATTTAAAGGATATTTAATTGACAACTTTGTCAACAATTTTGTTCTGATCTCTCCTCCTCTAACTCCTTTGATGACTGTGTCGCGATAATTTAGACAAGACAATCAAGCAGAAGAGTTCAGGGACGGGGCGTAATGGGTTAGGCCCGAACTTGGTCAGAGAAGGGTCAATAAAAGTCAACATTTCAACGCCAAGTGAAGTCTAAAATTACTAAAACGCAACAACTTTTATTTAAGTCAAAATGATTAGGTGAAAATAAAAAAATAAGGGTTTGACTGAAATACTATAAAATTTAAAATAAACGTGATTTATAAATGTATAAAATAGATTGAACATATTTCTTTTAATTCTTATTTTGTTTAGGACCATTGCGTGTAGACATTTATTTATTTCTTTCTGATGTGGTGTTGATGCACGAGATCGTTACCAATTTATATAATTAATTTATTATAACCAACTAGCGACGAAACCCGGCGTTGCTCGGAAAAGAACTTTCTAGAACATTCTATATCGATTTTAACAATTGCGCTCATTTTGGAACTTTCTAGATCATTCCAGTTTGTAGAACTTTCTGCACATTTTTAATGTTTGTAGATCATTCTAGAAGTTTTTAGAATTTTCTAGAACATTCCATATCGATTTGAACAGTTGCGCTCATTTTGGAACTTTCTAGATCATTCAAGAAATTTGTAGAACTTTCTAGAACATTATATAAAATAAACCGCTAAAATCGTAGCGGTTGCGCACATTCTGGAACTTTCTAGATCATTCCGGAAATTTGTAGGACTTCCTAGAACATTCTATATCGATTTTAGCAGTTGATAACGTTTTGGAATTTTCTAGATCATTCTTGAAACTTTTAGAACCTTCTAGATCAATTGTAACAGTTGTACACATTTTGGAGTTTTCTAGATTATTTCAAAAAATTTTAGACCTCTATACTTAGTACTGAACATGTCATAAGTTAGAAAAGGACAGATATACATTTTTTGAGATTTTCGCCTCCCACAACCATCCTCTTCCACCCACCGCGTCCAAACTCCCTTACTTTCACCAGGAGACCGAGGGGCATCTACCACCCCAACCGGAAGTAGATTGGAGTTGGTGGTCATAGAGAAAACCCTGTCTTTACGTACTAACATTAACATTTTATATAAGTATTTAGATAGATTAGATTAGATAGTAGAGGTGAAAATATCGTATTGTATCGAAAACTTTCCAAAACTACTGTTTAATGTTGAGAAAGTTTTTATGAAAAACGAAGTACACTACTCGTCTGGTTATCGTTGTTTACCTTCAACACAAGCCTAAGTTTTCAAGTAATCATACTGACTTTGTTAGCGTTTTCAAAATTCTGTCTAAATCTAAATTTAATTAATTTTGCAGTGGCATTTTTTGATTTACAGTTAGATAGCAGCTGTTTATATATTATTACATTAGATTTTTTTTTATTTAGTGGTCGAAGAGTAGATTAAGAGGGATGTAATTACAATTTAAAGAGTAGTAGGCAGACTGATGACGGTTATTAGCCAGTTCTGCCGCCCTGGGGTAGTACCACTTTCGAATGTAACACCCGTGAAGTGACTTTGTCGCGATTCGGGATCAATTTGAAAGTAGACAGATATGCCCGTAGTAATTTCTCTGTAGTAGCAGTTGTTTCCGTTCATGGACCGCACTCTAGCTTCACATCAAGCGGATGTTGTCACATGCCGAGCTACAATAAAAAAAAAACAATTTTTTTATGGTGTACAATCAAATGTCAAATTATTGTAAAATAGATGTTACCCGTAATCTCGTATGCTTATAATTAGTATTGTGGTATTTACGTTCTTTATTAAATATTTTTAATTGGTTGATATAACCCTCGTTAATAAAAAAAAATAAATAAACCTTCCTCAATAAAAGGAATAGGCACATAAAAATATATATTTTTTAAATATTATATCATGTATAATATTTATTCTTCTGGATTCGTTCAGTTGATTGAGGGACAAACAAACAGACATTTATAATATAGATGTATATAGTATAGATAATCTGGCCAGTGGGGATGAACGAGTCTCACCGTAACCACGAATCACGATGACTACAAACATCGGATGAATCGAAATAAACGTTATAGGTAAGCAAAATAAATCAAATAAAAAGATTTCATTTTAATTTAATAAGACTAACATCACCAAAAATAGTGTGCGTAAGCCGTGTAGAAAAAAAATTGAAGTAACAAAAATATATTTTACAATAAAAAAAAAACTCATTTAGTCCTTGTTTGTTAGGTAATTTATTAAGCTTGTTAGAAGAGATTAATAAATAATAACAAAAATAATAAAAACTTGGTGTAAACAGTTCTATAGTTAGAATTCACTCTGTTACTAAGTTTGGTGGTTTCAGAGTTAATACATTGTATACACAGCGATACTAAGTTTGACTAAGTCGATACTTTCATAGTTGCCTCTGGAGCTTTCGTGGGATATTACTAATTTTGTTGTATGAACAATAGATTAACAAACATTTAATTAAAACATGTTGTTAGATAGATCGCGAGTTCGCGAGATTTGAACACGGGTCTCTCGATCCAGAGTCCACGGCTTCAACCGCTAGACTACGGTCGCTATATTGTTATTTATTCTCTTTTAGAACGGAGCAATTATTATCAATAAATTATAATTATAGTTTTCATGGCGGCCCTATCGATAAATAGGATTGATTTGTAGTAATTTGTAGTCACGTGTCGTCTACCATGATTATTTTTATATAGATACACATTTACTAATTAGTATAAATGAATAAACCAGAATATAATTTATTTAAAACCTTAAATGTTTTGATTTTAGTATAATCAAGAAAAAATTCAAATGTAACACTTGTGAAATGGCCTTGTCGCGTTTTGAAAACAGTTTGAAAGTAGCCAAGTATAACGAGAGAAGTGTGCATTGTCAATCTAGATGGTGCATATTGGTATATAGCGGAGGCGACTGTTGCTTGTGGAGAGTTGTCTATTCTTTCTGTTCGTTCTAGCTTTACATTATATTGTCATAATTATGCCGAACTACAATAAAAAAAGCAACTAAATTAGCATAGAAATTACATGAAAATAACAGATAATATTTTATTATCAAGGTCTATGTTTATCTTAAGGATTTTAAAGCTAAAGTAACTCTTAGAAATAACAGAGATAAAGAAACTGAGGTTATTCGAAACATGTCCTAGCCAAGTTAAATTAAGTGACCCTCGCTCGTGCTACGGCCACAGCAAGCCGACAATATTTATCAGACATTATTTTTATGACAAAACAAAATCGTATATTTTATCCATAATTCGTAGTTACCATATTTTCAATAATCATCTTGAAGATAATATAAGCGATCGTCTACCCTGCCCCTCCGAAATCTAAATGCGGTCGATAGGAAAGGAGCAGACTTGGATTGCCAGATTACCAATGCAAGGGTCTTAAAAAAACTAATAATAAAAAATATAATAGTAGTATAACCTAAAGGGAATTATATCTGTCTTTAGCACCCTGTATATGAGAAACACGTACTATCAAGAGCAGGGGAGCAGTCCCAGTTTTTTTTTCAAAATTGTTTATCGGAATATTACAGTTGCCTTCTCTTTCTGATTGTATTATAAGTAAAGGAGATCAATATTGTTGTCAATGTTTCTATACGTTTTTTACATATTGAACGTCATTTAGTTGTCAATGTTATGAGGGAAAAACGAAAAAAAAAGACATGTAAATATCAATCAAATTAATCTACACACGTCAGTTGTCATAGCAACGTAAACATAAGTTATATTTAAAGTAGGAGCTGAAAGAAACATAAAAATATGCAAGTAACATTAGTCCGTAAGGTGGGACTGCTCCCCTGCTCTTGATAGTACGTCATAAACACAAGCTGGTTTGCTATTAAATGTTGGATACACCCAAAGTAAAAAAAAGAACTTTATCGTTTAAATTAATTGATCCCAAACGTTGAACACAAAATACACTTGAAAGTTGTATTTCTATCCCAAGACGGTAGACTAATAACAATAATCATCAGACCTACTCTTCTAATCGCTTTCTCCAACCGGTATAGCGGAGAGGACTGCTGCCTGCAGACGTTTCTCTGTGATAGCAGTTGTTTGTGCTCATAAGTTTTTTGGATTTATTAAATAAATTATTATTATTATTATACTCTAGGAGGAGGACCTTGTCGCGTTTCGGGTATAGTTTGAAAGTAGCCAGGTATAACGAGAGGAATGTGCACTGTCAATCTAGATGGTACATGCTCGTCTCCTCAAGCCGGCATAGTGGAGGCGACTGCTGCCCGCACAGGTTTCTCTGTAGTAGCAGTTGTTTCCATTCATGGACCGCAGTCTAGCATTACATCAGGCGGAGTGTTGTCACATGCCGAGCTACTACAAAAACAAAAAAACTCAAAATTAAAAAGTAAAATTTCTGAGACTCAATATTTAAGTACTTATACTATAACCATTATATAGGTCATTATTTAATTTAAAACTTCTGGAGATGTCAGTAAAGATGCCATAAAACGCAGCCGACGATGTTTATATTCAAGTCTTTTGTCACAGTCGGTCTTTCTAAATGTACTAAGATTACTCTCCTTTTTGCTAAGAAAAAATATATTTGATAAATTGTAGGTTTTAAGATATATTTTCGTAACTTATTATTCAGCTAACTCATATATATCAAGAAAATACAACTATTACAGATTATATCACGTAAAAAATAACATTACATACACACTACTACAGAGAGCTGTCGCCTCCACTATGTCGGCTTGAGACCTCTCTCGTTAGACCTGAATACTTCCAAGCTGTTCTCGAAACGCGATTAGTACTTGAAAGTACTTAGTGGTGTAACGGGTAACAGTAAGTACAATTTGAATCAAAATTCTATTTGAACGGTCACAAACGATATTGTCTCCACTCATGCGGCAAATATAATGTTGAGTTTATTTAATAAATGAAATTATTTATATATTTAATTTACTGCTATATATTTTATCGTCGTTTGGGGTATTAACTTGGGGTATTAAGGTCGTTAGTGTTGCAGACGTACTTTTTTGATTCAGTAACTAAATAACGCTCGCTGAAAACTCGCCGAATAAAATTTTCCTTTAAATTATTATATTTGCAAAATCATGATCTAAAGCATGGTCTTTACTTTTTTTTAAATATTTTTAAAACATAATAATAAAAAAAGGCTTAACGTATATATTCTGTGCTGTAGCTATTTGTTTATTATAGTGATTTGCGATAATAATTACTGCTGAGAAAGTTATAAAATTACTTAATTTCAACATAAATTTGCTATGTTTCACAATGTTGTAAATCAAAATGTTAGACGCTCAGGCTTTCACGTTGAGGTGAAAATAACACGGTTTGGTTTGATTTTTTTATCAGATTTCAATAGTTTTATTATAACAAACACCCGAACTCGTTTCTGAGATATCAGTTCACTTCAGATCCAAATCAACATTTTACAAAAATATTTCTTAGTGCACAACTACACTATACTTAATACGAAACAACCTTAAAATTTTAGGTCAGTGTAGCTATCATACTTTTGATTGTACGTTGATTATAACAGCCGTCTTGGCTTCTTCTTCTTCTTCTTCTTCTTTTATATATACAGAAGGAGAAGATAAACGCTTGTAGTTAGATAGTATATTATTTTGATCATTAAATTAAAGAATGCCCATTCGTCTAGAGAAATGGGCGCACAATTTTTTTTTCGAATTTGTCGATGAGTTTTAGTTCATTTTATAGAAAAAGAAAATCTTTATTCCTAATCACCAATCAGTCTTAATTTTTTCATTGGATAAGTTAGACTTTTTGATTTTTTTTATTTTTGATGAGGTTATTATTATATTAAATGCTTTAATAATTAATGATATCTGTTAAGTAATCCTGTTCTAATTTACTCAAAATAGAATTCTCAAATATGATGTACGTCACTCGAAATAAATTACTATGAAAAAAGGTGTGTTTTACCATTTTCTCTCGATTCTACTGCAGTAGTTGCAATTTCTATCAATATCTGTTTTTATGTAATTAAACACTGTCTATTGATTGGTAAACGAAATGTTGATATAATTGAAATAAATTAATGAAAGAATAAGATATTATTTTAGAATATTGTTTTGTTAACAAATTATTAAATATCAAGTGAATGAAAATTGAACCAAAGAAAAAGAAAAAAGAAAAATAGTATTACATATTATGTAACATCTTAAAAATAGTGTAATAGTGAGGGACATATGTCATCTCAATGTAAGAAATGAAAGAAAATTCTTAAAGAAAAGTAACAGAGAGCTTACCCGGCTATTTATAAGAAAACTTTATTGGCTATATCAAAATTCAATTTATCGGCAGCTTTATTTTATGAAGACGACCTGTTTTAAGATGAAGGTTATTTATGGTAACCCCTTTTCACGGACTTTACCTATACAATAACACTTACAATAAAATATTTGTGTATTATATACAATCAGGGGTGAGCAGAACTTTAGAAGTGTAATTATTTTTAATGCCTGTACTAAGAAGCTAGTGCTTGTACTGCTAGTGCGATCAAAATTTAGCGAGGTTTGAACACGAGTCTCGTCGATCGTGGGGTCTATCCTCTACCGCTAGACCACGGCCGCATATTAAAAATTACCGATTTGTAAGTTAATTTCTTTCATAATATTAAACTATTATAGAAAAACTCCACACCCGTTCCCCTCAGGTCAGACTTTTGTGTGCGTGACCTAGGCACGAGCTGACGAAGACGAAGCGGACACAGTCTGTAGTCCTTAACTGAAACTTCTGTCTTCTAGTGTAATGGTAGCAGTTTGTAATGGGGATTTATTCTCGTTCGGCAAGTTAAGTGTTTCCCGCATTAGGCTGGACATAACTTTTACTTCATTTGCTAATATCTTGTCTAAATTTTGTTCATAATAGGAAGCGTTTTTCAGTGACGGGATAACTATAACCCAACTCTATTATTTTTGTGGATATGTTTTGTTATTTTACTTTGTCTGTTTTATTTTTTTAATTATTATTATTATTATTATACTAATATATAGCTGCAATACCACTCACTCACTGACTGACATCAATTATTTCGCACTTGCCGGTATGGTGGAGGGTAGCGGTTTTTTGAGTCGTATAGAGGGCGTTCCAAAACCGTCGAGAAAAATACGACTTTGACCGGAAGTCGATTCTGGACCGGAAGTGGTAGCGATATCCCGGAAACGGAAAGAGATGAGGCAAAATTGCCGGAACAAACGTTGTAGGGAATGCCCTCTAATTTCGAAAACGATACTTTTTTTTTCAAAATTGTTCAAAAAAAAATTTTCCTCGATCGTATTTATATCCTTTTCCCGCCGGTACGCCAATATGAAACGGAGCATGGCGGTGGGCGTGGCCTAACAGCATCCGCGTCGATCGCTCGTCGGGGCTCGCGCTCTCTATGTTCCGCCCGTTCAGAGCGCGCAATGAAAATATAACGACGCATTTTCGGGACGAACGATCGAAACGGCTTTACCTCGGTCAGTCGGACGGTGAGCGCGGCCGCGTGAACATCAAATTTGCTCCGCGCGGCAGGCTTTTTTAAAATATCTCAAGAAGTAGATACGTCAGAGTAACCATGTAAAGAACAATTTTGTTCAGTATGACCAGCACTATTTGTTTTTTTATTTTTTTTTCAATTTTTTTTAAATCGCCGTATCTCAAAAAGTACATACGTTAGCGTCACCGTGTAAAAACCAATATTGTTCAGTATGACCAGCACTACTTTTTTTTTTAATTTTGTTTTTTTTTTTTAATTTTCTAAAATCGCTATTACTCAAAAAGTACATACGTTAACATAACCGTGTAAAGACCAATATTGTTCAGTATGACCAGCACTACTTTTTTTTAATTTTTTTTTTTTTTTTTTTTAATTTTTTAAAATCGCTATTACTCAAAAAGTACATACGTTAGCGTAACCGTGTAAAGACCAATATTGTTCAGTATGACCAGCACTACTTTTTTTTTTATTTTGTTTTTTTTTTTAATTTTTTAAAATCGCCATATCTCGAAAAGTAGATACGTTAGCGTCACCATGTAAAGACCAATTTTGTTCAGTATGACCAGCACTATTTGTTTTTTTTAAATTTTCTTCTTTTTTTTAATTTTTTAAAATCGCCATATCTCGAAATGTAGATACGTTAGCGTATTCGTGTAAAGACCAATTTTATTCAGAAACGTAAACGCTTTCAGATGGCGAGCCAAATATTTTCAAAACTGCCCTAAAATCTATTCGATCTAATCCGTTTTACGACAAAAAGGGCCTCCGCGGGCCGCTTGCGCCCGCGGCCTTTACCCAACAGCTAGTACTAATATATAGCTGCAATACCACTCACTGACTCACTCACTCACTGACATCAATTATTTCGTACTTGCCGGTATGGTGGAGGGTAGCGGTTTTTTGAGTCGTATAGAGGACGTCCCAAAACCGTCGAGAAAAATACGACTTTTTCCGGAAGTCGATTCTGGACCGGAAGTGGTAGCGATATCTCGGAAACGGAAAGAGATGAGGCAAAAGTGCCGGAACAAACGTTGTAGGGAATGCCCTCTAATTTCGAAAACGATACTTTTTTTTTCAAAATTGCTCGAAAAAAATTTTTCCTCGATCGTATTTATATCCTTTTCCCGCCGGTACGCCAATATGAAACGGAGCATGGCGGTGGGCGTGGCCTAACAGCATGCGCGACGAGGCATTTTCGGGACGAACGACCGAAACGGCTTTACCTCGGTCAGTCGGACGGTGAGCGCGGCCGCGTGAACATCGAATTTGCTCCGCGCGGCGGGCTTTCTTTTAAATATCTCAAGAAGTAGATACGTCAGAGTAACCATGTAAAGAACAATTTTGTTCAGTGTGACCAGCACTATTTTTTTAAATTTTTGTTTTAGTTTTTTTTTTAATTTTTTAAAATCTTCATATCTCGAAAAGTTGATACGTTAGCGTCACCGTGTAAAGACCAATATTGTTCAGTATGACCAGCACTTTTTTTTTTAAATTTTTGTTTTTTTTTTTTAATTTTTTAAAATCTTCATATCTCGAAAAGTAGATACGTTAGCGTCACCGTGTAAAGATCAATATTGTTCAGTATGACCAGCACTATTTGCTTTTTTTTTTTTAATTTTCTAAAATAGCTATTACTCAAAAAGTACATACGTTAGCGTCACCGTGTAAAGACCAATATTGTTCAGTATGACCAGCACTACTTTTTTTTTAATTTTTTTTTTTTTTATAATTTTTTAAAATCGCCATATCTCGAAAAGTTGATACGTTAGCGTCACCGTGTAAAGATCAATATTGTTCAGTATGACCAGCACTACTTTTTTTTAATTTTTTTTTTTTTTAATTTTTTAAAATCGCCATATCTCGAAAAGTAGATACGTTAGCGTCACCGTGTAAAGACCAATTTTGTTCAGTATGACCAGCACTAATTTTTTTTTAAATTTTGTTTTTTTTTAAATTTTTTAAAATCGCCATATCTCGAAAAGTAGATACGTTAGCGTCACCGTGTAAAGACCAATTTTGTTCAGAAACGTAAACGCTTTTAGATGGCGAGCTAAATATTTTCAAAACTGCCTAAAATCTATTCGATCTAATACGTTTTACGACAAAAAGGGCCTCCGCGGGCCGCTTGCGCCCGCGGCTTTTACCCAACAGCTAGTACTAATATATAGCTGCAATACCACTGACTCACTCACTCACTCACTCACTGACTGACATCAATTATTTCGCACTTGCCGGTATAGTGGAGGGTAGCGGTTTTTTGAGTCGTATAGAGGACGTCCCAAAACCGTCGAGAAAAATACGACTTTGACCGGAAGTCGATTCTGGACCGGAAGTGGTAGCGATATCTCGGAAACGGAAAGAGATGGGGCAAAAGTGCCGGAACAAACGTTGTAGGGAATGCCCTATAATTTCGAAAACGATACTTTTTTTTTCAAAATTGCTCGAAAAAAATTTTTCCTCGATCGTATTTTTATCCTTTTCCCGCCGGTACGCCAATATGAAACGGAGCATGGCGCTTGGGCGTGGCCTAACAGCATCCGCGACGAGGCATTTTCGGGACGAACGATCGAAACGGCTTTACCTCGGTCAGTCGGACGGTGAGCGCGGCCGCGTGAACATCGAATTTGCTCCGCGCGGCGGGCTTTCTTTTAAATATCTCAAGAAGTAGATACGTCAGAGTAACCATGTAAAGAACAATTTTGTTCAGTGTGACCAGCACTATTTTTTTAAATTTTTGTTTTAGTTTTTTTTTTAATTTTTTAAAATCTTCATATCTCGAAAAGTAGATACGTCAGCGTCACCGTGTAAAGACCAATATTGTTCACGTATTCGTTCGTGTATGACCAGCACTATTTTTTTTTAAAATTTTTGTTTTTTTTTTTTAATTTTTTAAAATCGCCATATCTCGAAAAGTAGATACGTTAGCGTCACCGTGTAAAGACCAATATTGTTCAGTATGACCAGCACTAATTTTTTTTTAAACTTTTGTTTTTTTTTTAATTTTTTAAAATCGCCATATCTCGAAAAGTTGATACGTTAGCGTCACCGTGTAAAGACCAATTTTGTTCAGTGTGACCAGCACTTTTTTTTTTAAATTTTTGTTTTTTTTTTTAATTTTTTAAAATCTTCATATCTCGAAAAGTAGATACGTTAGCGTCACCGTGTAAAGATCAATATTGTTCAGTATGACCAGCACTATTTGCTTTTTTTTTTTTAATTTTCTAAAATAGCTATTACTCAAAAAGTACATACGTTAGCGTCACCGTGTAAAGACCAATATTGTTCAGTATGACCAGCACTACTTTTTTTTAATTTTTTTTTTTTAATTTTTTAAAATCGCCATATCTCGAAAAGTAGATACGTTAGCGTCACCGTGTAAAGACCAATTTTGTTCAGTATGACCAGCACTAATTTTTTTTTAAATTTTGTTTTTTTTTAAATTTTTTAAAATCGCCATATCTCGAAAAGTAGATACGTTAGCGTCACCGTGTAAAGACCAATTTTGTTCAGAAACGTAAACGCTTTTAGATGGCGAGCTAAATATTTTCAAAACTGCCTAAAATCTATTCGATCTAATACGTTTTACGACAAAAAGGGCCTCCGCGGGCCGCTTGCGCCCGCGGCTTTTACCCAACAGCTAGTACTAATATATAGCTGCAATACCACTCACTCACTCACTGACTGACATCAATTATTTCGCACTTGCCGGTATGGTGGAGGGTAGCAGTTTTTTGAGTCGTATAGAGGGTGTCCCAAAACGGTCGAGAAAAATACGACTTTGACCGGAAGTCGATTCTGGACCGGAAGTGGTAGCGATATCTCGGAAACGGGGCGAGTCGGGGCAGTCACCCCGAAGAGAAAGTTGTAGAGAATGTAATCTTATGGCGAAATCAAAAAAAAAATTTTCAAAATCGGGCAAAAAAAAAATTCCCATACAAATCGGTCAGCCCTCGATGATACTTCCATCTCGCTCTTTTCCATCAGTCGGTGCATGAGGCGAGAGCGAGAGGTGCGGAGAGAAAAGTCTTCATACGGCCACATTTTCGGGACGAACGATCGAAACGGCTTTACCTCGGTCAGTCGGACGGTGAGCGCGGCCGCGTGAACATCGAATTTGCTCCGCGCGGCGAAGTTTTTTTCGAATATTTTAAATATCTCAAGAAATAGATACGTTAGCGTAACCGTGTAAAGACCAATATTGTTCAGTATGACCAGCACTATTTTTTTTAAATTTTTTTTTTTTTAATTTTTTAAAATCTTCATATCTCGAAAAGTAGATACGTTAGCGTCACCGTGTAAAGACCAATATTGTTCAGTATGACCAGCACTATTTGGTTTTTTTTTTTTTTTTTTTTAATTTTCTAAAATTGCTATTACTCAAAAAGTACATACGTTAGCGTCACCGTGTAAAGACCAATATTGTTCAGTATGACCAGCACTATTTGTTTTTTTTTAATTTTTGTTTTTTTTTTAAATTTTTTAAAATCGCCATATCTCGAAAAGTAGATACGTTAGCGTCACCGTGTAAAGACCAATTTTGTTCAGAAACGTAAACGCTTTTAGATGGCGAGCTAAATATTTTCAAAACTGCCTAAAATCTATTCGATCTAATACGTTTTACGACAAAAAGGGCCTCCGCGGGCCGCTTGCGCCCGCGGCTTTTACCCAACAGCTAGTACTAATATATAGCTGCAATACCACTGACTCACTCACTGATCTATTGACATCAATTATTTCGTACTTGCCGGTATAGTGGAGGGTAGCGGTTTTTTGAGTCGTATAGAGGACGTCCCAAAACCGTCGAGAAAAATACGACTTTGACCGGAAGTCGATTCTGGACCGGAAGTGACAGCGATATCTCGGAAACGGGGCGACTCGGGGCAGTCACCCCGAAGAGAAAGTTGTAGGGAATGCCCTATAATTTCGAAAACGATACTTTTTTTTTCAAAATTGCTCGAAAAAAATTTTTCCTCGATCGTATTTTTATCCTTTTCCCGCCGGTACGCCAATATGAAACGGAGCATGGCGGTGGGCGTGGCCTAACAGCATCCGCGACGAGGCATTTTCGGGACGAACGATCGAAAGGGCTTTACCTCGGTCAGTCGGACGGTGAGCGCGGCCGCGTGAACATCGAATTTGCTCCGCGCGGCGGGCTTTCTTTTAAATATCTCAAGAAGTAGATACGTCAGAGTAACCATGTAAAGAACAATTTTGTTCAGTGTGACCAGCACTATTTTTTTAAATTTTTGTTTTAGTTTTTTTTTTTAATTTTTTAAAATCTTCATATCTCGAAAAGTAGATACGTTAGCGTCACCGTGTAAAGACCAATTTTGTTCAGTGTGACCAGCACTTTTTTTTTTAATTTTTTTTTTTTTTTTTAATTTTTTAAAATCTTCATATCTCGAAAAGTAGATACGTTAGCGTCACCGTGTAAAGATCAATATTGTTCAGTATGACCAGCACTATTTGCTTTTTTTTTTTTAATTTTCTAAAATAGCTATTACTCAAAAAGTACATACGTTAGCGTCACCGTGTAAAGACCAATATTGTTCAGTATGACCAGCACTACTTTTTTTTAATTTTTTTTTTTTTAATTTTTTAAAATCGCCATATCTCGAAAAGTAGATACGTTAGCGTCACCGTGTAAAGACCAATTTTGTTCAGTATGACCAGCACTAATTTTTTTTTAAATTTTGTTTTTTTTTAAATTTTTTAAAATCGCCATATCTCGAAAAGTAGATACGTTAGCGTCACCGTGTAAAGACCAATTTTGTTTAGAAACGTAAACGCTTTTAGATGGCGAGCTAAATATTTTCAAAACTGCCTAAAATCTATTCGATCTAATACGTTTTACGACAAAAAGGGCCTCCGCGGGCCGCTTGCGCCCGCGGCTTTTACCCAACAGCTAGTACTAATATATAGCTGCAATACCACTGACTGACTGACTGACTGACATCAATTATTTCGCACTTACCGGTATGGTGGAGGGTAGCGGTTTTTTGAGTCGTATAGAGGGCGTCCCAAAACCGTCGAGAAAAATACGACTTTGACCGGAAGTCGATTCTGGACCGGAAGTGGTAGCGATATCTCGGAAACGGGGCGACTCGGGGCGATCACCCCGTAGAAAAAGTTGTAGAGAATGTCGTCTTATGGCGAAATCAAAAAAAAAATTTCAAAATCGGGCAAAAAAAAATTTTCCATACAAACCGGTCGGCCCTCGATGATACTTCCATCTCGCTCGTTTCCATCAGTCGGTGCATGAGGCGAGAGCGAGAGGTGCGGAGAGAAAAGTTTTCATACGGCCGCATTTTCGGGACGAACGATCGAAACGGCTTTACCTCGGTCAGTCGGACGGTGAGCGCGGCCGCGTGAACATCGAATTTGCTCCGCGCGGCGGGCTTTCTTTTAAATATCTCAAGAAGTAGATACGTCAGAGTAACCATGTAAAGAACAATTTTGTTCAGTGTGACCAGCACTATTTTTTTTAAATTTTTGTTTTAGTTTTTTTTTCAATTTTTTAAAATCTTCATATCTCGAAAAATAGATACGTTAGCGTCACCGTGTAAAGACCAATATTGTTCAGTATGACCAGCACTATTTGTTTTTATATTTTTAATTTTCCGAAAATCGCTATTACTCAAAAAGTACACACGTTAGCGTAACCGTGTACAGACCAATATTGTTCAGTATGACCAGCACTATTTTTTTTTTTTTAATTTTTGTTTTTTTTTTAATTTTTTAAAATCGCCATATCTCGAAACGTAGATACGTTAGCGTCACCGTGTAAAGACCAATTTTGTTCAGTATGACCAGCACTATTTTTTTTTTATTTTTTTTATTTTTTAAAATCGCCCTATCTCGAAAAGTAGATACGTTAGCGTAACCGTGTAAAGACCAATTTTGTTCAGTATGACCAGCACTATTTGTTTTTTTTTTATAATTTTTTAGAATCGCCATATCACAAAAAGGACATACATTAGCGTAACCGTGTAAAGACCAATTTTGTTCAGAAACGTAAACGCTTTTAGATGGCGAGCTAAATATTTTCAAAACTGCCTAAAATCTATTCGATCTAATACGTTTTACGACAAAAAGGGCCTCCGCGGGCCGCTCGCGCCCGCGGCTTTTACCCAACAGCTAGTACTAATATATAGCTGCAATACCACTCACTCACTCACTCACTGATCTATTGACATCAATTATTTAGTACTTGCCGGTATAGTGGAGGGTAGCGGTTTTTTGAGTCGTATAGAGGACGTCCCAAAACCGTCGAGAAAAATACGACTTTGACCGGAAGTCGATTCTGGACCGGAAGTGGTAGCGATATCTCGGAAACGGAAAGAGATGAGGCAAAAGTGCCGGAACAAACGTTGTAGGGAATGCCCTCTAATTTCGAAAACGATACTTTTTTTTTCAAAATTGCTCAAAAAAAATTTTTCCTCGATCGTATTTATATCCTTTTCCCGCCAGTACGCCAATATGAAACGGAGCATGGCGGTGGGCGTGGCCTAACAGCATCCGCGTCGATCGCTCGTCGGGGCTCGCGCTCTCTATGTTCCGCCCGTTCAGAGCGCGCAATGAAAATATAACGACGCATTTTCGGGACGAACGATCGAAACGGCTTTACCTCGGTCAGTCGGACGGTGAGCGCGGCCGCGTGAACATCAAATTTGCTCCGCGCGGCAGGCTTTTTTAAAATATCTCAAGAAGTAGATACGTCAGAGTAACCATGTAAAGAACAATTTTGTTCAGTATGACCAGCACTATTTGTTTTTTTATTTTTTTTTCAATTTTTTTTAAATCGCCGTATCTCAAAAAGTACATACGTTAGCGTCACCGTGTAAAGACCAATATTGTTCAGTATGACCAGCACTACTTTTTTTTTTAATTTTTTTTTTTTTAAATTTTCTAAAATCGCTATTACTCAAAAAGTACATACGTTAACGTAACCGTGTAAAGACCAATATTGTTCAGTATGACCAGCACTAATTTTTTTTTAAACTTTTGTTTTTTTTTTCAATCTTTTAAAATCATCAAATCTTGAAAAGTAGATACGTTAGCGTCACCGTGTGAAGACCAATATTGTTCAGTATGACCAGCACTACTTTTTTTTTAAATTTTTGTTTTTTTTTTAAATTTTCTAAAATCGCTATTACTCAAAAAGTACATACGTTAGCGTCACCGTGTAAAGACCAATATTGTTCAGTATGACCAGCACTACTTTTTTATTTTATTTTTTTTTATTTTCTAAAATCGCTATTTCTCAAAAAGTACATACGTTAGCGTAACCGTGTAAAGGTCAATTTTGTTCAGAAACTTAAACGCCTTTAGATGGCGAGCTAAATATTTTCAAAACTGCCTAAAATCTATTCGATCTAATACGTTTTACGACAAAAAGGGCCTCCGCGGGCCGCTTGCGCCCGCGGTCTGTACCCAACAGCTAGTACTAATATATAGCTGCAATACCACTCACTCACTCACTCACTGATCTATTGACATCAATTATTTAGTACTTGCCGGTATAGTGGAGGGTAGCGGTTTTTTGAGTCGTATAGAGGACGTCCCAAAACCGTCGAGAAAAATACGACTTTGACCGGAAGTCGATTCTGGACCGGAAGTGGTAGCGATATCTCGGAAACGGAAAGAGATGAGGCAAAAGTGCCGGAACAAACGTTGTAGCGAATGCCCTCTAATTTCGAAAACGATACTTTTTTTTTCAAAATTGCTCGAAAAAAATTTTTCCTCGATCGTATTTTTATCCTTTTCCCGCCGGTACGCCAATATGAAACGGAGCATGGCGCTTGGGCGTGGCCTAACAGCATCCGCGTCGATCGCTCGTCGGGGCTCGCGCTCTCTATGTTCCGCCCGTTCAGAGCGAGCAATGAAAATATAACGACGCATTTTCGGGACGAACGATCGAAACGGCTTTACCTCGGTCAGTCGGACGGTGAGCGCGGCCGCGTGAACATCAAATTTGCTCCGCGCGGCAGGCTTTTTTAAAATATCTCAAGAAGTAGATACGTCAGAGTTACCATGTAAAGAACAATTTTGTTCAGTATGACCAGCACTATTTGTTTTTTTATTTTTTTTTTTTAATTTTTTAAAATCGCCGTATCTCAAAAAGTACATACGTTAGCGTCACCGTGTAAAGACCAATATTGTTCAGTATGACCAGCACTACTTTTTTTTTAATTTTGTTTTTTTTTATAATTTTCTAAAATCGCTATTACTCAAAAAGTACATACGTTAACGTAACCATGTAAAGACCAATATTGTTCAGTATAACCAGCACTACTTTTTTTTAATTTTTTTTTTTTAATTTTCTAAAATCGCTATTACTCAAATAGTACATACGTCAACGTAACCGTGTGAAGACCAATATAGTTCAGTATGACCAGCACTACTTTTTTTTTTAATTTTTGTTTTTTTTTAATTTTCTAAAATCGCTATTACTCAAAAAGTACATACGTTAGCGTCACCGTGTAAAGACCAATATTGTTCAGTATGACCAGCACTACTTTTTTATTTAATGTTTTTTTTTTATTTTCTAAAATCGCTATTTCTCAAAAAGTACATACGTTAGCGTAACCGTGTAAAGGTCAATTTTGTTCAGAAACTTAAACGCCTTTAGATGGCGAGCTAAATATTTTCAAAACTGCCCTAAAATCTATTCGATCTAATACGTTTTACGACAAAAAGGGCCTCCGCGGGCCGCTTGCGCCCGCGGCTTTTACCCAACAGCTAGTTATACTAATATATAGCTGCAATACCACTCACTCACTCACTCACTGATCTATTGACATCAATTATTTAGTACTTGCCGGTATAGTGGAGGGTAGCGGTTTTTTGAGTCGTATAGAGGACGTCCCAAAACCGTCGAGAAAAATACGACTTTGACCGGAAGTCGATTCTGGACCGGAAGTGGTAGCGATATCTCGGAAACGGAAAGAGATGAGGCAAAAGTGCCGGAACAAACGTTGTAGGGAATGCCCTCTAATTTCGAAAACGATACTTTTTTTTTCAAAATTGCTCAAAAAAAATTTTTCCTCGATCGTATTTATATCCTTTTCCCGCCAGTACGCCAATATGAAACGGAGCATGGCGGTGGGCGTGGCCTAACAGCATCCGCGTCGATCGCTCGTCGGGGCTCGCGCTCTCTATGTTCCGCCCGTTCAGAGCGCGCAATGAAAATATAACGACGCATTTTCGGGACGAACGATCGAAACGGCTTTACCTCGGTCAGTCGGACGGTGAGCGCGGCCGCGTGAACATCGAATTTGCTCCGCGCGGCGGACTTTTTTTCGAATATTTTAAATATCTCAAGAAGTAGATATGTTAGCGTAACCGTGTAAAGACCAATATTATTCAGTATGACCAGCACTATTTTTTTTTTATTTTTGTTTTTGTTTTTTTTTTTTTTAATTTTTTTAAATCTTCATATCTCGAAAAGTAGATACGTTAGCGTCACCGTGTAAAGACCAATATTGTTCAGTATGACCAGCACTATTTGTTTTTTTTTTTTAATTTTCTAAAATCGCTATTACTCAAAAAGTACACACGTTAGCGTAATCGTGTAAAGACCAATATTGTTCAGTATGACCAGCACTATTTTTTTTTTTTTTTGTTTTTGTTTTTTTTTTTAAAATTTTAAAATCGCCATATCTCGAAAAGTAGATACGTTAGCGTCACCATGTAAAGACCAATTTTGTTCAGTATGACCAGCACTATTTGTTTTTTAATTTTTTTTTTTAAATTTTTTAAAATCGCCATATCTCGAAAAGTAGATACGTTAGCGTCACCGTGTAAAGACCAATTTTGTTCAGTATGACCAGCACTACTTTTTTTAATTTTGTTTTTTTTTTTAATTTTCTAAAATTGCTATTACTCAAAAAGTACATATATTAGCGTAACCGTTTAAAGACCAATTTTGTTCAGTATGACCAGCACTATTTGTTTTTTTTTTAATTTTTCTTTTTTTTAAATTTTTTAAAATCGCCCTATCTCGAAAAGTAGATACGTTAGCGTAACCGTGTAAAGACCAATTTTGTTCAGTATGACCAGCACTACTTTTTTATTTTTATTTTTTTTATTTTCTAAAATCGCTATTTCTCAAAAAGTACATACGTTAGCGTAACCGTGTAAAGACCAATTTTGTTCAGAAACGTAAACGCTTTTAGATGGCGAGCTAAATATTTTCACAACTGCCTAAAATCTATTCGATCTAATACGTTTTACGACAAAAAGGGCCTCCGCGGGCCGCTTGCGCCCGCGGCTTTTACCCAACAGCTAGTACTAATATATAGCTGCAATACCACTGACTGACTCACTCACTGACTGACATCAATTATTTCGCACTTGCCGGTATGGTGGAGGGTAGCGGTTTTTTGAGTCGTATAGAGGACGTCCCAAAACCGTCGAGAAAAATACGACTTTGACCGGAAGTCGATTCTGGACCGGAAGTAGTAGCGATATCTCGGAAACGGGGCGAGTCAGGGCAGTCACCCCGTAGAAAAAGTTGTAGGGAATGCCCTATAATTTCGAAAACGATACTTTTTTTTTCAAAATTGCTCGAAAAAAATTTTTCCTCGATCGTATTTTTATCCTTTTCCCGCCGGTACGCCAATATGAAACGGAGCATGGCGCTTGGGCGTGGCCTAACAGCATCCGCGACGAGGCATTTTCGGGACGAACGATCGAAACGGCTTTACCTCGGTCAGTCGGACGGTGAGCGCGGCCGCGTGAACATCGAATTTGCTCCGCGCGGCGGGCTTTCTTTTAAATATCTCAAGAAGTAGATACGTCAGAGTAACCATGTAAAGAACAATTTTGTTCAGTGTGACCAGCACTATTTTTTTAAATTTTTGTTTTAGTTTTTTTTTAATTTTTTAAAATCTTCATATCTCGAAAAGTAGATACGTTAGCGTCACCGTGTAAAGACCAATATTGTTCAGTATGACCAGCACTATTTTTTTTTTAAATTTTTGTTTTTTTTTTAATTTTTTAAAATCGCCATATCTCGAAAAGTAGATACGTTAGCGTCACCGTGTAAAGACCAATATTGTTCAGTATGACCAGCACTACTTTTTTATTTTATTTTTTTTTATTTTCTAAAATCGCTATTTCTCAAAAAGTACATACGTTAGCGTAACCGTGTAAAGGTCAATTTTGTTCAGAAACTTAAACGCCTTTAGATGGCGAGCTAAATATTTTCAAAACTGCCTAAAATCTATTCGATCTAATACGTTTTACGACAAAAAGGGCCTCCGCGGGCCGCTTGCGCCCGCGGCTTTTACCCAACAGCTAGTACTAATATATAGCTGCAATACCACTCACTCACTCACTGACTGACATCAATTATTTAGTACTTGCCGGGGGGGTGCGGGGGTGAAATTTTCGGGGTGTATAGGGGGTGTCGAAAAAACCTCGAGAAAAATACGACATTGACCGGAAGTCGATTCTGGACCGGAAGTGACAGCGATATCTCGGAAACGGGGCAAATCGGGGCAGTCACCCCGAAGAGAAAGTTGTAGGGAATGTCATTTTATGCCGAAATTAAAAAAAAAATTCAGAATCGGGCAAAAAAAAAATTTCAAATCGGGCAAAAAAAAAACCTATACAATTTTCGGGGTGTTTAGGGGCGGTCTATGTGACCTCAGAAAAAATACGACTTTGGCCGGAAGTGGATTCTGGACCGGAAGTGACAGCGATATCTCGGAAACGGGGCGAGTCAGGGCAGTCACCCCATAGAGAAAGTTGTAGAGAATGTCGTCTTATGGCGAAATAAAAAAAAAATTTTTCAAAATCGGGCAAAAAAAAAATTCCCATACAAATCGGTCGGCCCTCGATGATACTTCCATCTCGCTCTTTTCCATCAGTTAGGGCATGAGGCGAGAGCGAGAGGTTCGGAGACTAAAGTTTTCATATGGCCGAATTTTCGGGACGAACCATCGAAACGGTTATACCTCGGTCAGTCGGACGGTGAGCGCGGCCGCGTGAACATCGAATTTGCTCCGCGCGCCGAGCTTTTTTCGAATATTTTAAATATCTCAAGAAGTAGATACGTCAGAGTAACCATGTAAAGACCAATTTTGTTCAGTATGACCAGCACTATTTTTTAAAATTTTTTTTTGGTTTTTTTTAATTTTTTAAAATCGTCATATCTCGAAAAGAAGATACGTTAGCGTAACCGTGTGAACACCAATTTCGTTCAGTATGACCAGCAATATTTGTTTTTTTATTTTTGTTTTTTTAATTTTTTAAAATTGCTATATCTCAGAAACTACATTCGTTAGCGTAACCGTGTAATGACCAATTTTGTTCAGTGTGACCAGCACTATTTTTTTTTTTTTTTGAATCGCTATATCTCAAAAAGTACATACGTTAGCGTAACCGTGTAAAGACCAATTTTGTTCAGTGTGGCCAGCACTATTTTTTTAAATTTTTTTTATTTTTTAAATCACTATATCTCAAAAAGTACATACGTTAGAGTAACCATGCAAATACCAATTTTGTTCAGAAAGGTAAACTCTTTTAAATGACTTGCTAAATTTTTTTCAAAACTACCCTAAAATCTATTCGATCTAATGCGTTTTACGACAAAAAGGGCCTCCGCGGGCCGCTTGCGCCCGCGGCCTTTACCCAACAGCTAGTACTAATATATAGCTGCAATACCACTCACTCACTCACTCACTGATCTATTGACATCAATTATTTAGTACTTGCCGGTATAGTGGAGGGTAACGGTTTTTTGAGTCGTATAGAGGACGTCCCAAAACCGTCGAGAAAAATACGACTTTGACCGGAAGTCGATTCTGGACCGGAAGTGGTAGCGATATCTCGGAAACGGAAAGAGATGAGGCAAAAGTACCGAAACAAACGTTGTAGGGAATGCCCTCTAATTTCGAAAACGATACTTTTTTTTTCAAAATTGCTCAAAAAAATTTTTTCCTCGATCGTATTTATATCCTTTTCCCGCCGGTACGCCAATATGAAACGGAGCATGGCGGTGGGCGTGGCCTAACAGCATCCGCGTCGATCGCTCGTCGGGGCTCGCGCTCTCTATGTTCCGCCCGTTCAGAGCGCGCAATGAAAATATAACGGCGCATTTTCGGGACGAACGATCGAAACGGCTTTACCTCGGTCAGTCGGACGGTGAGCGCGGCCGCGTGAACATCAAATTTGCTCCGCGCGGCAGGCTTTTTTAAAATATCTCAAGAAGTAGATACGTCAGAGTAACCATGTAAAGAACAATTTTGTTCAGTATGACCAGCACTATTTGTTTTTTTATTTTTTTTTCAATTTTTTTTAAATCGCCGTATCTCAAAAAGTACATACGTTAGCGTCACCGTGTAAAGACCAATATTGTTCAGTATGACCAGCACTACTTTTTTTTTAATTTTGTTTTTTTTTTTAATTTTCTAAAATCGCTATTACTCAAAAAGTACATACGTTAACGTAACCGTGTAAAGACCAATATTGTTCAGTATGACCAGCACTACTTTTTTTAAATTTTGTTTTTTTTTGAATTTTCTAAAATCGCTATTACTCAAAAAGTACATACGTCAACGTAACCGTGTAAAGACCAATATTGTTCAGTATGACCAGCACTATTCTTTTTTTAATTTTTTTTTTCAATCTTTTAAAATCATCAAATCTTGAAAAGTAGATACGTTAGCGTCACCGTGTGAAGACCAATATAGTTCAGTATGACCAGCACTACTTTTTTTTTAATTTTTTTTTTTTTTTTTAATTTTCTAAAATCGCTATTACTCAAAAAGTACATACGTTAGCGTCACCGTGTAAAGACCAATATTGTTCAGTATGACCAGCACTACTTTTTTATTTTCTAAAATCGCTATTTCCCAAAAAGTACATACGTTAGCGTAACCGTGTAAAGGTCAATTTTGTTCAGAAACTTAAACGCCTTTAGATGGCGAGCTAAATATTTTCAAAACTGCCCTAAAATCTATTCGATCTAATACGTTTTACGACAAAAAGGGCCTCCGCGGGCCGCTTGCGCCCGCGGTCTGTACCCAACAGCTAGTACTAATATATAGCTGCAATACCACTCACTCACTCACTCACTGATCTATTGACATCAATTATTTAGTACTTGCCGGTATAGTGGAGGGTAGCGGTTTTTTGAGTCGTATAGAGGACGTCCCAAAACCGTCGAGAAAAATACGACTTTGACCGGAAGTCGATTCTGGACCGGAAGTGGTAGCGATATCTCGGAAACGGAAAGAGATGAGGCAAAAGTGCCGGAACAAACGTTGTAGCGAATGCCCTCTAATTTCGAAAACGATACTTTTTTTTTCAAAATTGCTCGAAAAAAATTTTTCCTCGATCGTATTTTTATCCTTTTCCCGCCGGTACGCCAATATGAAACGGAGCATGGCGCTTGGGCGTGGCCTAACAGCATCCGCGTCGATCGCTCGTCGGGGCTCGCGCTCTCTATGTTCCGCCCGTTCAGAGCGAGCAATGAAAATATAACGACGCATTTTCGGGACGAACGATCGAAACGGCTTTACCTCGGTCAGTCGGACGGTGAGCGCGGCCGCGTGAACATCAAATTTGCTCCGCGCGGCAGGCTTTTTTAAAATATCTCAAGAAGTAGATACGTCAGAGTTACCATGTAAAGAACAATTTTGTTCAGTATGACCAGCACTATTTGTTTTTTTATTTTTTTTTTTTAATTTTTTAAAATCGCCGTATCTCAAAAAGTACATACGTTAGCGTCACCGTGTAAAGACCAATATTGTTCAGTATGACCAGCACTACTTTTTTTTTAATTTTGTTTTTTTTTATAATTTTCTAAAATCGCTATTACTCAAAAAGTACATACGTTAACGTAACCATGTAAAGACCAATATTGTTCAGTATAACCAGCACTACTTTTTTTTAATTTTTTTTTTTTTAATTTTCTAAAATCGCTATTACTCAAATAGTACATACGTCAACGTAACCGTGTGAAGACCAATATAGTTCAGTATGACCAGCACTACTTTTTTTTTTAATTTTTGTTTTTTTTTAATTTTCTAAAATCGCTATTACTCAAAAAGTACATACGTTAGCGTCACCGTGTAAAGACCAATATTGTTCAGTATGACCAGCACTACTTTTTTATTTAATGTTTTTTTTTTATTTTCTAAAATCGCTATTTCTCAAAAAGTACATACGTTAGCGTAACCGTGTAAAGGTCAATTTTGTTCAGAAACTTAAACGCCTTTAGATGGCGAGCTAAATATTTTCAAAACTGCCCTAAAATCTATTCGATCTAATACGTTTTACGACAAAAAGGGCCTCCGCGGGCCGCTTGCGCCCGCGGCTTTTACCCAACAGCTAGTTCTTTATATATCTTTACTTTAGTGAGTTGGGTAGAGCCAATGGGTCGCTTTCAATATGAAGTAATAACATAAAACAACATCCTATTTTTTCTAGTAAACTATAGTATTTTTTAAAATGTGATAAATATATTTCGCATGGTGATTTCCAATAAAAAAGCGTAGCAACGTAGGATTGGCAACAAAATAGGTCGCATTTTATCATCGAACAACGTCAAATTTCGCTTTTTCCGCTGTCAGTGAGTGTGAAGCTATACGACAACGCCCTAATGTAAACATGGATACCCAACAGAGACAGCTATTGTATGAATGCCTTACATGTAGTTGCTAACTCTTGTAACATTTGATATATTTTTATTATATTTTACGTCTTCTCTCTGCTTAATTTGAAGATTTATTTTAATTTAGTGCAGTTTAGTGGTTAAAGCATCCTTAAGCAATGTAAGTTCGATTCGCAGGCTGTGTATGCGCGGCAATTTTTTTCTATACAATTTTCATCATATTTTAATGATGACAAAGCTAGCATTTGAACATGTCAATAAATTGTAATTAAATAAATAAATAAAACTTTCACATTTAAAAATTCATCAAGTTTTTAATTAGAGATCTAACTTAGAAAATGAGTAATTTATTGTTTAACGTAAACACTTTGAAGTAAAATTCTTGTAGACGCTGTAGAATTTTAATGATTGTTTTTCATTTAAATTAAGGGTCATAACAGTTCTGTAGGAAATTTTATAACAAGCTGTATAATTGATCATACAACTGTTTATTTTTACAAGAAGTTATCAAGCAACTTATTATAAAAAATAATAATTATTTATAAAATATATATACATAATGAGGAATGTATTTTTTATATATATGTTTATCAGATTGGGTATCAAGACAAAAACAATGTAAATTTATTACACGCAAACTCAAAACAAATCCCATATAATTTGTAAATATCTATTTATAAATAAATATTTGCTCCAATCGGAAATAGAAACCAAGGGCCTGACTAAAAAACTGGCACCACAACCGCTGCGCCACAGAACTCATTAAAAAAAAAACTTTTAATTAATACATTTTTTTCTTAATTAATAAAGTTTTTAATTGAATAAACTTTTACAAACTTAAAATAAATTAACAATAGAAATACACGTGTTGAAAGAACAAGTCGGAATAAATAAAAAGAAAGAAGTTGTGAAATTTTCAATTTCATTAGTGCAAATAGTGAGGTGAGAGCCAACCCATTATTCTTTGTAAGGTAGTTAAAGCTGTTTTCGCGATATGTCTCAATTACCTTTGTAGAAACAAACGTATAAAACTTTATCAGGGAACCTATTCTTGAAATTCTTTTTTATAAGCAAACGTTTTAAGATTGCCGTAACGAATTATAATACATTTTTTTTTTTGTTTGGACAGAAGTTTTTCGATGGACTGAATTCTGCAAAGCTTGGAAGTGTTGGATTAAAATAATAATAATAACACAAATTCTTTGAATTAATTTAAATAGGTTTCTGTAAATCCTAAGAAATATGTTTTTCAATTATTTATTTAACTTAAAAAAAAGTATAATATCGTGGGTTTTTGTTTTGTCATGAATGCTGTCAAGAATAAGGTAGTTAGGGTGGGTTCTTTGTGGCGTAAGTTACCTACTATTAATAGTTATAACACCTATTGTCGGGGTCACAAGTGGTCGATATTGGTTGCGGAATTTACAATTATCTTGTATTCGATAAAATTTATCCTTACGATAGGTATTACATAAAAATTTCAGCCTGTAAGAAATGTAATGATACAAAATTATTACACTGAACATATGCCTACTGAAAATATGTACACAAATCACATTTCCTATTGTTTTTTTTACAGTAGCTTGATAAATGCTATCTGCCTGCGGTCCATGTTTTGAAACAACTGTATAAAGCACAGTGGAGGTACATGAGTGTCGATGGCTTAAGAACCGCACTCACTATGCCGCCTCAAGAAGGTGCTTTTAATATCGCCGTTCCGGACGAACAGTGACGTAAATGCAAAATCTTCAACTTAACGTATAATTGAAAAAGGTGTAAGTGACAAAAAATAATGGTATATTGGGAGAATGAAGAAATACTTGTATATACTTTACTTTCATTTACTAGGGATTAAGATTTAGTAACCCTAATTTCAACCCTAAATTTCAACCCCTAAGTGCAGTTACGTCATTGTTCTTCCGGAACAGCGATATAATAAACAATAATAAGTATTGTAAATGGTGGAATAAAATATCCTTTCTTTTGTCTCTGCCTATCCCCGTGGGAGAAAGGATGGCAAAAAGATGGGAAGGAGGACAATGATGATGATGATGGAATAAAATATCGTTAAAGGAAACTTACCGCGGTGGAAGACGTTCAGTTGAATCGGCATATACACAATGCCTCCTACAAGAAAATTTACCTTATTAAAAACAATTAAATTAGATTTTGTTTGTGTATTTAATGTGTGATGAAAAATATTGCAATAACTATTTCCGTTTACATTGCAACTTTTATTGCACTATGTAATTTTAGGAATAAATAAAATAATCAATGTATTGAAGCTTGCGTGAAGAATCGTTACCTTGACGTGTTTGTGTAATAAGTTGGTGATATTACGTTATGTACCTATGCATGATTTAATACTTGTGTAGGTGCCTCAGTACGAGTAGGTGCTTATCAAAAAGTTTTTTCCTCAAACGGCATATAATATAAGAATTTCATATTTATTTATTTTTATAATAGCCCGAACGCGAGCGGAGAGAACTACTATTGTTATGTTACAGCGTTTGCCTCCGCTATGCTTAAGGATACGAATATGTGCCCTTCATGTTGATAGTGTTACACCTCTCCTCTCTTGTCGCTTGTAACTAATCTTATTCTTGTTGAAAGCCATGTTTTCTCTCTTTGTTGGATCATAGTATTGAATTTTTGTGTAGGTTTTGCAGTAGGAGATTAATAATATATGAGATTTAATAATAAAAATATATTAACAATAAAAAAATTACTAAAGTGATGCTAACGCCGACAACTCAATCATGAAATAACGGGGCAATAAGGAATGAGCAGTGGTAAATGTTAAATACTTATAATAATAATAAACTTAAAAAAAACTATATCTAGAGTCATTTTGCCAAATTATATTAGTTACAATTCTATTTACAAAAAATATTTATTAATATTTATTATGTATCAAATTCTTGTAGAAAACGTGTGGTATATGACAAATGGGATTGAAGGTAGGTAACCGAAGTTAATTGCCAGCCGACATCAGCCAGCCGTGCCTAATGAGGGTCGAGGATACAGACAAGCTACTCTACAATTCCAAAAGATTGCCTCAATTTTATGTTGCCTACTTCTGACTGTAATGAAAGGTTTTATTTCTAAAGTCAGAGTGATATTTTAATTAGGCTGCTTTTGAATACAGATTTTAAGACTCGTATGATTATAATTTTTATTTGTTTCACCCTTTTTTGAGCTTTTTAAAAGTTATTTGCCTCTTTTTTTTATTGTGTTCGGCATGACAACACTCCGCCTGATCTAAAGCTAGAGTGCGGTTCATGAACGGAAACAACTGCTACTACAGTTAAAAGTCTACAGGCAGTAATCAGAATGAGGAGACGAATATGCACAATCCAGATTGACAGTGCACACTCCTCTCGTTATTCTTTTGGAATTATTTGTTTTTGTATTACGTAATAAATATAGAAATCTAAGTACGCCTAGTCGCGTTGGAAATAGCCGGGTATAGCAAGAAGAGTGTCCAGGGATGATGCATGTTCATTTCCTCAAACTGGCATAACGGTGAAAACGTCACAAAAGTCACCTTAACATAATATTTTACTCTAAATTAGAATAACAAATACTTTTAATTTCTTCCGGGTTCCGAAGGTATATTTGCATTACAAATCAATCCCCAAATAGAAACTTTTGAACAGTCTCATGATTTTTCAAGGATTTTTTGGTAATATATTTTCCTAAATCACGTACTTTTTTAATAGTCATTATTTATCATGACCTAGAAAAAAGAAAGCCTTGTAGCACTTTCTTTTCTAGACACTTCAGCATTACCATTTATATAAACTGACTAAATAAAGTATATACAGAAAACGAGAAACATAACATTTTGGAGTAGGTATTTTACGAGTATTTACGCATAATACCATCACGTTATACACATTTCTTAATAACGTTGAGATGCATTTTCTATTCTCAGCACTATCTTGAACGTCAAGCTAGTATCTATAGTTTTAAAAAAAATATTTTCGTATAATTAAAAATCAAAATAACAATAAAAAAACATACCATACGCTTATACTAACCTAAACAGAACGTTAGGACAGAATAATTAAAAATAAAAGCAGTAAACTTTTTTATTCACGTAAAACCTCAGAAAATATTACATGGCTTTAATTCCGTTTAGCATACACGCAAATAAAACTCATTATTTATCACCTTTTTTATTAATATTTCCTTTTTCCTATTATCCCCCAAAATATGGCTGAAAAATTGAAAATTATATACGGTCCAGTCAGTTGTTTTCACGGTGTCATTGACCGCATATCATACGTATCTTTCCCGCATATTAATTAATTATGTACACAACCTGTGAGTTAATTTAGTTAAAAAGCATTTAAAAATCTGTATTAGAGCCAAAAATGTATGTATACGAACCGTTCCTGCAATTATAATGACAGTATCGTATACATTTTCATAGATTTATCCATTCATTCATCGATCTTTAAATATGATCACCATTGTTTTATTTACTTGTATATTATGTTTTTAATAATTAATTTTAGTTTTTGAAACTGACGTAATTTTCAAGATATATTTTTTTGATTATTTATGTTTATTGTATATGTTTTTATTGTGAATAAAATCCATGGTTCTACCATCGTATTGCACCCTAACCCGCAGCATTCGTTCAACCGATTCCATATCTCTTTTGTTATCAACAGAAGAGCTGTTTTATATTCAGAACGCGTGTTCAGAATCACTTACGCATATAGAGGTGTCGTGCTCAGTGACTTGTGGCTTTAGTCATGCTATTTTTCACAATATTTTTTTAAGAATATAGAAAACTCCATTGTTTTAAAATTTTTACTTTTATTTAAATGGGTATCACAAAAAATATGTTCAACGAAAAAATAGAAAAATAACATTTTCAAACAATTCACAATTATAAATAAATTAAAATGATAATAAACTCTGATTAATTTTATTTTCTTAATAATATGTAATACTTGCAGCTTTTACCATATACAAATACATAAAAAAGGTTTTAAATAATTTATTACTACTATTCACCATCGGTCACCAGCCTCATAAACTGAAATTATTTTACAAAGCTTCAGGTAGTGCAAAGCAATAAACCTAGTTCTGTTGAATTGTTTTCCGTCTTTTATAGCTTCTTAGTGTGGTTTTACGTATTTTAATCACTTGTTTTATGAAACAGGCAGCATATTATGAACATTTGTTTAATTTTGAATTAAATCAAAACATTTATTATAAATGGGCCTATATTACCTGTCAAATGTTTCTACAAATCTACATTTTTTACTAATCTACATTTGGAAACTCGAGATCATTGCCAATAAAAAAAAGTTAAGTAGTTCTTAGTAATACAAAGCCAAACAAAAAGAAAAAATCCGAAGGTTCACATATTTTTTATTGTAGCTCGGCATATGACAATATTCCGCCTGGTGTAAAGCTAGAGTGAAATTCATGAACGGAAACAACTACTACTACAGAGAAATCTCTACGGGCAGCAGTCGCCTCCGCTATGCCGGCCTGAGGAGACGAGTATGCACCATCTACATTGACAGTGCACGCTCCTCTCGCTATACCTGGCTACTTTCAATCTGCTTCCGAAACACGATACAGGTGGCCAACTCATTGATACTCACAGACAAATAAACCTAAGGTTAATTTAATGTTAATGTTGATACTATATTGTCGTAAATAGGGCTAATGAGTCTTCAACTTACTTAGTAAGTAGGTATCTGTAGATTATGTAGATAGGGTTAATCCTTCAATTTGGGACATCATCTAATTAAATGCAAACAATACTGGTGTCGGAGTTATCACTTGGGAAATTAGGTAGGTATTTGTCTTTTAAGATGGTTTCATCTCTCGAAATGTTTACTGTTAGAGTAATAATAAAAACACATAGCTATAACACCCGACAAAATTAAATGTTTTTATTTTTTATAATAGTGTGGCACGTGACCACAACTCGCTTTATATTAAGTTTGAATGCAGTTAATGAATGGTGACAAAAAAATGTCTGCAGACAATCAGGCAAGGCCTCTATAATAACGAATTAAAATTACAAAAAGAAGAAAAAAGGTGTGTAAAACAATCCAATGTTCCTGTCTATTCACGTGAGGGGTCTATTAGGGTGTAACGATTCTTAAATTGATAGGCTAAAGTTATAAATAATGATTAAAGTTGTTATCTCATAGCATAGGCTACTTAAACCATCTTGAGGAAAAGGAAAACTCTTTTCGTGTTAAAAATTTAATCAACGCACTACAAATAAACGCTACCAGGGAATGTTAGAGTTTCTAATATTAGAATAGTTAAATTTATCACAGTTAAAAGGACACGCTTTAATATCCATCGAAGTATTACGTCACAGCTTTTACAATTAACTGTATGGGCGCAACTGTCACAACACTAACGGAGTTAGTAAACTCAATCTATAGAGGTTTTAGTGAAAATACATGACCGTAAATGAAAATTAAACACATTCAATTTAGATACCAAATATAATATGTGAAAGTTTCGAGCTCTGCAAATGATCGAGCGAGACCCAGCTCAAACTGTCATTTAACATCATAAAGCTAGAGAAAGGGTCATTACAGCTGATGGCAGCTTTCAATACTATATTACTTAATTAATAACCCCTCTTTTTGATGTAAATAAGCGATTTTATACAAATTTGCACGTCAAATCCTTTCAAAAACATAATTTTAAATAATTTAATTATACTTGTTAACAAGTTAACCGTGGGATGTCTTGACATGAAAAATAGAAAACATACCAAGAAGAGCAGCTGTGAAGTGCAAAATTTAAATAGAAACTCGCAGGTAAGCGAATTTCAAGTTGAGTAAAAATAAATTACTATATTTTAGAAATTGGGACGGCAGCTACGAGTGCCTAGATTCAATTTGTGTCTGAGGTAAAGTAAGTAAAACTGTCTTTAAGAGGGTCCTTGACATTAAACAAATTATGCTTAAATACAGGTCTTTAAATAAATAGCTATACTTCGGTGGGCATCTGGAGATAGAAAGAGGTTGTCACGTTGTTACCCTGAAGATGTTTCTTCGATTGATTACTATTAAGTATTCGGAAACGTGAACGAACCTGTGTAATACACAAATGATTTAAAGTACTTGTACGTGTTTTTTATATTCTTCTTAAAACTCCGCTGAAAATTTTTGTGAATATTGTACGTACCAAAAACAATTAAAAAAAGAAAACCAAAAACTAAACCGAGAATGAAAATATTAATAATAAGTTTAGTTCCTTTTAAAAAATATAAAGATGACTGAAGACTAGGCTGTATGGGCAATAATCCCTTTGCCCTGAAAATAACAACAAAAGATAACGAATATTTTTACCTACACAAATTGTGTACCTATTTAGTATAGTTTAAACTAATATATATGAAAATAAAGAATCTTACATGGCACTGCTGGCTCGGCGATGTAATAACTGAAGTAGACTGCCATCGGCTGCAGACGAGCAAAGACTTCTAGAACGAGCCCGTCTTCGTTCGCCAGCTGATCTCTCCCTTTCACCACGATCTCGCCATCGAGACATTAAAGATTCCAAACACAACATCGTGGGAACATTGCATTTATACAATTTTTAATATTTTACATTATTTAGAAATACTAATAGTTAATTATTATTAATTATCTTGTTAAAATTCGTTGTTTGTATACGTTGTTATTTATCATATATCTAACCCGCAATATACTCGTTTTTATTAATAAGTCGAAATGTTAGTCATTATGTTTGGACATACCTACCATGCTTTGAACGTAATAATATTTTGTTTTTATCCTTATTTGTCTATATTAAAACCACATCTTTTACACAATTATTTCTGTTATAAAAGTTATGTTTTGTGTGCGACAAGGATAGAGTGTCTAAAGAAGCAATTCTAGAAACAATTGCATTAGTAAATAGGGCGAACTCATTACATCACGAACTCTGAGCATGTTAGGCCAACAATCAACTTTTAAGAAACTATGTAAACTTTCACACAAACACTAAAAAAAATATTCATTGTTATTTTTGTGATCTTAACTCAAGTAGGACATGTTTGAAATTGGAACAGGACCAGTAAGGGGTGGTTGTAAATTCATTAATCTCTGTCGGTTTTCCCGCCGTTTTCCGCTACGAGTGACGCGAACTGATGTAACGTCGCGTGCGGGCGCCACGCGACGACTGAACGTTCGGCTCTCGTAGACGTCGTAGGCATTCAAAACTGGTACCGTGGCGACCTCCTTTAGATAGTGGCTACGATAATGCATTTGTGTGTGTTTAACCAATTTTTCCTCTTGTTGATTTAGGAAATTTAAGGGGAACTTCCGTTTTTAGCTAATTATTCTGAATATTTTAGTATTTGATATTGTCATTACGTAATAAGCATTCTTATTTATTTTAAAAACCTTTGGTCATTTACAAATAGGCACTTTCACGCTTATTTATAATATAATAATTTAATTTTTATTATAGAAAAAATGTCATATTGAGTTTCAAAAATGAAACTGTATTTTTTGTATTTTGTTTGTATTTTTATATTTTATTGTATATTTTTATACCCGTGTCATAAAATTGTAGTAAATTAAAAACGTGCTTTCTTTCCAGTTCTAAGTTTTTACAATACCTTATAAAACATGGTATATTTATAACTACCCCGAAATAGAAAAGTTATCTAGAAGTGTTTTCTTTCAAAATCGATGTTTTTTTCAACTAAAGTTAAAATATGTAAATAATATTTAATTAAAAAAAACTGTTTATTTTTCCTTTTATATTTTAACTAATTTAATAATAACAACCTAACCTAATTTAATATGGCAAAAATGTGTAATTAAAAAAAATACTAGTTACGTCAATTCGTAATCACCTCGACTGCATTAATTGCGTGTAAAAATCTTGTAATCAACAATCTCTGTATCAATCAATCAACTCAGGAGCTGGAAGAAATGTCGATTGAAAAATAGAATAATAGAACAAAGCAGCGGACAAAATAAATATAAATTAATTTTTTTTATTGAATACACTACTTACTATCGCGCTTTTTTTTATTATTTAAATTCAACGAACGCAACGTTTGGGAAGTTTTGCAGTTATAGTGGTCGCGGAGACTATTGTGGAAAATACTCGTAAACCAAACAAAATTAATTTAAAACATTTTCACGAATAACATTATAATTCGAAACCAAATATATTTATGTACATCTATTATATTAGTATTGTCACTCTACAAATTACCAAGTAGTTAATTACTGGAACGTTAATAAAAACATAATATATTCTCGCATTTAGTTAATCTTACTTTATATCTACTCCTATAACACTTAAGTGTAATTTATTATTCACACTTTTACGAAAAGAGCGAGAGGGAAAATTTTAGAAGGCAATTTACTACAAAATTGGAACAATTTAAGAATACAAGTGTGCGCAGAGGACTGTCGAGCCTATTCCGTAAGAAATATATTCGTTCTTCAAAGAAGTAATTTGCCAGATTATAAAGAAAATAACCACGAAATTCTCGCTTTATTATGAAAGGTCTTTTGTGACGACAATCTACCTGAATGTTAAATTAGAATGCGATTCATGAGTGCTACCACGGAGAAATTTCTGTAACTATCTGTTACCCACAACTTCGTATGCACGTAATTGGTATTATCAGCATTTCCCTTCTACACCTAGGGAACTTTTTAACTAGATTAATATAGGCGAACTTCGCATTAATCGAAAGCAAATAAATAAATACAAAATCTTCCTCAATAGTAATACCTAACGAAAAAGTAATTCAAACAATAATCTTTAATATTTAAAAAATATATAGAATATATAACCTTATTCTACGAGGGTTATTCTACAAGCTGACCGTAATCTATAACATCTATAACGGTCGCTCTAAAATTTAAAACATTGTTAATAATTTGGAAAAATACGCGTAATATAATTATTTGTGTTCATGATACTCTAAACCACATCTGGCAAGTACACTATAAAATTTTTGGCAAAAATCTCAAGAGGATCTCAGGCGTAGTAAGGAAAATTAAAATGTTGCAGTTATGAAGCGATCGGAATAGCTATGTTTGCCAAATTTCGTAGGTCAATGCACCCTCTATGTGTACGCATTGTGGGATACTTGCCAGATACTAAGATTGTAACAAACTAGAGAAATGTGCCTTTACTATCGTATTCTATCTATCTATAATATATTTATTTTGGAATACCTTAACTATCCTTTAAAATACATTATTTCTCCCGTATTCGAATTAGATTTCTCTAATCTATATTTTTTTAAATATATTTTACTTAGGACTACTTTCATAAACCTTTAATATCAATAAAAGGTAAAAACATTATAACAAAATAAAATAAATATTTTCAATTACGGTTGCGTACGCGATGTTAGCTCCCTTTCCGTCTGATGTTAGAGTGTAGGAAACTGCCATACTACTACTGCAAACTGCTACCTCTACGAGAAAGGTCAGCAGGCAGCAGCCGCTTTCTGTTGACAAAGCCGACTCCGGTCACGAAAACCAGCTACTTTCAATTCAGTTGTTATATATATTCTTACACCCTGTATACACAATCAAAAAGTAATAAAATATAAATAAGTACATAAGACACTAGACAGACTGTCTGTCTCATCTAACTTTTAACCACGATAAAGAATTTATTATTAGGCATTTACTTCGTCGTGAAAACTCCGCTTTTTGTAGATCATTGCATAACTTATCTACCGGAAACTTTTTAATTTATTGCTGGATCAAACTAGGGATGTAACTTGAAGATAATGCTTTTAAAATGTATAGGAGAATCGAAAAATGTATACGAGAGCTTTATTAGTTACTGAAGATTTTAAACTGTATGGAACAAATTTTATTCATTAATCTGTGTTAGAAATAACAATTGGTTTATTGCTTCTGATGAATAAATACTACCACCCGCAGAAAGATAAGGTTGAGTTGCAACCCCCTTTTTACATCGGTAAATCCTTGTTATGGAGATGGCCCTTAGAGAAGGTACCAGGGTTATGTCAGACTGTCCAGCGTAGCGCTGTTATACTGACTAAAACCCGACGGTGTTCACTTGACGCATAGCGGACGGAGTTTGGGCATACGTTAGCATTCATCCAGACTCCGCCCTGCAGAGGTCCAAGGTGGCGGATCGAGCCCCAGGAACGGCGAGTGGAAACACTCAATCCGTCTAACGTCTTAGTCTAAAGACGACGGATAAATACAGTCCCAACCCCTACGAGTATACACATACATATATTTATTTGTGCATATCATACATCTAACATAAAAAAAAACCGTAGGCCGCATCGAACGACAGAGAATGTGGCTGTGGCCATCTTTTCTCTCGCGCCACATTGGGAGCGTTATTGCACATCTAGTTGTATATATGAATGTGCACATTTATGCATCTATTTGAAAATAGTTTTAAACACATACTTTTCACTATAGTTATCATAACTTGGTTTTTTAAATCTTGAGTTAGTTTACGATAGGTATATAAGAAACCTATACAATTTAGGTATCAAGTATAATATTTATGAAGAACTCACAGAGGGTTCATGTCTTTGATCTTAGTAGGTTTCCGCATGGCTGTGTTTGATTATAGCGACCAAGGCAGGCTTGGAAATTGTCGCTCTGTTTGTCCCACGATGTTGTTTACTGTAATGAAATTCAAACCGCATTCGTACGACTGCTTTATTGTGATAATTTACTTTACATATTAACCGTAAACAATTTACGAATTGTTTTGTGGCCGCACGTTTCGCTCGATTGTTAAACGTATATTACGTAATAATTTACTTTATTGAGATATAACATTGTTTATTTTAAGCAAAACACCCAATATGCCTGGGTATTGATCAAGTTATGACGTATTGGATACCTACCTAAATTAACGCCTAAATAAACCGACCGTGTATTTCGGTCTTTCATTGGCACTAACTCATAAGTTATAGACAAGTGTATTTCATTATTTAATAAAAAAGCATTAAAATAAGTATTGGGCACTTGCACCACCGCATTTGCCACTATCACCTACTTCCAGGGATTGGTTAGTAATATAATACACAAATTAGAGCTTTTGAATAAAATTCAAAATTAGAAACAGTCATGCAAGTGGGTTACGCAAAGACAAACTTGAGCAACTTGATCGTTATAAAATGAAACTAACAACAGAAAGTAAGTTGAGATAACAATAATATTACAATCTGTAGTGTCTAGAAAGGTATTGTTGTGCTACGGTGTTTTCGTAGCACAGTCGTAGAGACTTTGTAGACGTCTTGCTACAATGTTGTGCTTGGATGTAACAACTGGGTGTATATATGGGATTTGACGTTTCGTTGTCATTTAGGTGACAGTTTATGTTCGATTCGATCAAGTGACAATTGTCGCTTGGCTTTTGAGTTTAGTCCCAGGTCTTTGTCATATTTTTCATGGATGAATGCGCTTAAAATGTTGCATATTTTTTATAGTAGCTTGCCATATGACAATTCTTCGCCTGATGTTAAGTTTAAACAACTTATACCACAAAGTATGACGTCTTGCAGAGACGAACAAGAACCATTCATTGACAAGGCACACTCGTCTCGTCACACCCAGCTACTTCCAAGTTGATCCCGAAACGCAACTAAGTGATTACTCGGGAGTTACGCTTGAAATTGTAATGTAAAAGTAGTTTAAAATATCATATATAAATACTGATCACAGATATACCAAATGAGGTTTTGAGATCTGGTAGTGAAAAATTGGATATATTTAAGTATTGTTAATAAATAAATATATATATATCTTTTCGGTCAAACAGGCCGTCTTTATATAATCAGTTTTAAATTCTGTAATATTTATTTTTAAACTTTTCAATAATTTAAAAAAATTGTGTTAATTACGAGTATCAAGTTAGTTACAATGTTTTGTATTATACATGTATTCTATAGGTAAATGTAGGCACTTGAATGGTTTTGTTGAAGTGCTATCTTCGCTGGTTGTTGCATAAGATTGTGACTTCAGGACAGGGGCCGGTGAATTTGGCATCAAGCCAAGCATTTAGCTCCCAGCTTTAGAATTCAAAATAAAAATGTCTGCTAAAATTATTGTGAAGGTAATAATTTGTGTACTAAAAAGGTTAGATTAGGTTTACAAAATAATTAATATGCGGATGTTTTATAATACTAATTTTGTTGTGGAATTTTAACCTTTCTTTCTCATTGTTTACTCAAGTTAGCTCTTCTCACAAAGTAATTTATAAAGTGTTATTCATAGCCTCAATGTTCTGAGTGAAACGGAAACTGAGAGTTACAAAACAATTTCTTCTCTTCCGTTCTTTATTTATTCAACCAATTTCGAAACACCATTTATAATAAATACTTAATGAAGGAGCCTTTGTACATTTATAATTAATCATTGAGTGATTGATTTATTTAATATCAAAAGATATGTTTTTATCGTACAGGACTAAGCTAAATAAATGAGAAAAAAAAGAAGTTAAATACTCAAGATCTAGCGTCTAGCTTGAACAACTAGCGGAGCGTTGTCACATAACGGTATACGGTAAAAAACGCACTCAAATCAAACTGTCTTACTCCAAAAAAAATTTGTTTTTCACAAATAAAGAAAAACGGAAATTCGATCATAACACAAAGTATAGAATTTTCCAAAAAAAAATTATAATCACTTGATTAGATTAAGAGTGGTAGGCAGAGTGGTTATTAGCTCAGTCCGTCATCCAGGGTAGCATCACCACTTTCAAATGTAACACCCGTGAAGTGGCCTTGTCGCTTTTCGGCGTGGTTGAAAGTAGCTAGGTATAACATGAGGATTATACACTATCCTCGAGCCGGCATAGGGAGGAGTTGTTTCCGTTTATGGACCCCACTCTAGCTTAACATCAGAGAGTGTCGTCATAATATGTTAAGCTGCAATAAAAAATAAACATAGTTTGAAATACTAGGTCACGTAGGCAAAACAGCGCATATATTATAGGTTTGGACTATAGGTTTCTTTTTTCAAGCGCAGTGTGAAGAGGCATCTCATCAAGCCGGCATAGCGGACGCGACTGCTGTCTGCAGATCTCCTTCTCTAACAGCAGTCGCCTCCGTTCATGGATCGCACTCTAGCTTAACATCAGGCGGAGTGCGGTCATATGACGTACTAAAATAAAAATATATATATTTTGAAACGCTCGATTTTTGTGTTAAAACAGTTTTGATCCAGGAAAATATATCCTATTCAACTTGTGCGTGATACAACTTTTATTATTTACCCGAAAACTTAATTTAACTTAAAAAATAAAGCCTCGAGAAGAAAGAAGAACCCTTGTTCTTAAAAGTAACTATTCTACGAGTAATACAATTTTCTCATTGTAACTTGGAAAGGATGTTATATTATTTATAATACAGACTGATGGAGTGCCGATACTTGTAGGTTTTAAGTTAGTTAATGATATTTTTATTGTAAAAATTATGTGATTTTCCAGTGTGAGTCATGAGTCATTCATTCATCACACTAAACAGGCAAGTCTCAGTCAAGTCAAAATTTGCTTCAGCAAAATGGTAGAATCGTTATGCAAACACATGTTCTCTTCTTTTGAATTGTTTGCCCACACTCACGCACGTTTACGAAAACTTAATGGTTCATAATTCACCATTATTACACATTAACACTCGAAGAAACACAAGTTTGGGAAAATAATTCAAGACAGATTAAGTCTATGGCCGCCAAAACCTTAAAGTTTGTTCTGGATATGAAGAAGCGAAGATCGCTCTAAAATATAAAAATCCAATAACACACGAAGGCAAAATTTACACTGTAAAGGATCTTGGTGAAATGTGTAAAAGCTTCTACTGAATAAATCACATCTTACTAGTCTTCAGAGTCAAGAAAATACAATTGAATTTCAGTATGTCGACCTTGTAGGTTACGGGGGTTTCGACTATTGTTAGATCTTTAAAGATAAAATTTAAGACATTATATTAAGGTATTATATAGTTTTCGTCTCGGAGCAGCAGGCACCGGCAAAAGTAACTCTTGTGGAAATGTTGTTTTTTGTTATTTCATTATAATATGAATAAGTAAATAATGACATAATGTCTGTTGCACAAAATATTCTGTGACTAACGAACTAATAACGAACGCTGTATCCGCGTCCTAGCCCTCTGCCTCTTTATTTTAATTGTGCATTTGAATTCACCATTAAATAAAAATTTCTTGACCGTTATCCAAATTGTAATGAAAGTTAGAATGCGAAATTTAGCGCCATCTATTATTTTACATTCACAGTTAAACGCGCCCACCAAGCGGACGACCAAGTTTTACAAAGTAGTTACCTCGGTCATCCACAGATGGCGCTAGTAGTAAAACGTTCAAATACCACATAATTTTTGGAACAGAAAGCATCGAGCATTTCACAAAGTGTTTCTCCATAATTATAAATATTTGCAAATAATATCAACAAATATTAACGTATAAATAATCGTACTATATTATTGTGTTTAGATTTATATTGATATTTATTGTAGTGGTCAAAAAAAAAGAGAAATAAACTTTTACAACACAGTGTCGTGCTTTCAGAACGTAACGTCTCGTTCCTCATGTCAAAGTTATCAAAAGAAAGGACTATTTCGAATGGTTTTGGATGGTCTGTGGTTTTGGATTGTTGTTGTGAATGTTTGCTTAGATTTGTAAATTGACAGTGAAAAGTTTAGTACTTATTTGCACATATTGATTATCTACGCGTGTTTTAATATATTAATAATACAACTCACCTGTTTGCCCAACCTTCTAGCGAGGAGCTACGAAACTCAGGTTTGCATTTTTTATTTTGTACATTATTCAATTTATTTTTAAGTTTTGCACCTAAGCGTTTTGGACTATTGACACTGGTAATTTTATTCATTTTTTATAATTAACGCCTATAACAAGAGTGATATTTATTAATTTAGCGTTAAAAATATTTGAAATGTTTGTAATGTCTTCAGATGGACATGGAAGGAGACGAAGAAACGGAAAATGATGTGGACACAGAATGTGATGGGACATTTGAATTTGAATCTGATCATTTGGCTCTCAAAGGAAATAAGGACTACACTGCTCTTCTCAGGTACATTGTTAAGTTGGAAATACAAAAAATAAAAGCTGTGAAAGATATAGAACAACTTGCAGAACAAAAAAATAAAGCTTTAGAAGATCCCTTAACATTTGTAACAGATTTACAGAAGGGAAATGTGACATTTCCACTGCGACAAACTATACCAGATCCTCCACAAATAGACTGGGCCAAATATGGTATAGATGAAATTTACAACGAGGATTCAAAATCATCTCTAGATTGTAATTTAGATGATGATGCATTTTTTGTTAGAGGTAGAAAGTTAACAGAAAATAAACCTGAAACATTTAATCAACTATGGTCATGCGAAGAGCAACTCAGACTTGAGGAGCTACTTGAATTATATCCTGAAGAATCTGTAGAAGCTAATAGATATAAAAAGATTGCCCAAGCGTTAGGCACTAGAACACAGATTCAAGTGATGAGTAGGGTGCAGAAATATTTTGCAAAATTAGCCAAAGCTGGTCTTCCTATACCAGGTCGACAACCAAAGAAAGTCTCAAAAGATAAGGCCAGAATGAACTTATTGTACAAAAAATCTACATTCTTTCCCCAGCTTCAAGTCCCCATAAAAATGGAGATAGAAGATGAAATAACAAGACCGAGTACGTCAAATGATATATCAGATATTCAAGACTTAAAACATTATCAGTATGAATTATTGAGATTTGCTAGAGACCAAAGAGCAATAGATGATCAATTCCCTTTTTATCATACTAATGTTTGTTGTGCAGGTTGCCATAAAACTGGCTTTGTCGGAGCGAGATGGACAGATCATGCTGGTACAGATTACTGTACTGATTGTATTGTTGAATTACTACCAGTAACCAGATTAACTCCTGTTAGATATGATTAAGCTAAAGATGAGATTATATCAAATAAAATGTGTCCTTGTAGCTATTTATGTGGTTTTATTCCTAGTTTTTACATCACTTGCACAATCCTTACACATCACTGTTATGACAATTGTTAATTTAAACTGTCACACTGTATTATAAAATAAATACTAAAACAAAAACTTGTTGAGACAAGGCGATGGTGTCGCAACGCGTGTACGGCACCTAATGCCGCTCTCCACCGCTGATGAAGATGCAGTGGAATGGAACAGTGCACACGCCCCTGTCTCCACACTACCCTACTGACGAAGGGTGACAACTCGATTTAAATCTAATATAAATTCATATTTTTTTTACTACAAATCAAAGTCATGTGGCGACCACGAAAGGGTTTAAATAATACAGTGCCGGGACCCCAAACCAGAACTCCCTGTGATATGGGTATCGGGACAAGAGTAACACCCAGACCCGAAACAAACACCTGCTTTTTTATCGACTGGAGATCAGAAATCGAAACCATTGCAGCATAGAGGTCGATATTTCGTTCATTTTCTTATTAGATATTTCGTATAAAACAATTTACTAGGTACATTTTTTTATTGTAGTTCAGCATATGACAACACTCCTGATGTAAAGCTGGAGAGTGATTCATAAACGGAAATAACTGCTACTACAGAGAAATCAGTCGCCTCCGCAATGCCGGTCTGAGGAGACGAGTTTAGATAGTGCATTGACAGTGCACACTCCTCTCGCTATACCTGGCTACTTTCAAACTAAACCCGAAACGCGACAAGGTTACTTCACGGGTGTTACATTTGAAAGTGGTGGTACTACCTCAGGACGGTAGTCTGGGCAAATAACCATCATCAGTTTGCTTACTACTCTTTAATAGGTCAGAGTTAGCGAGGTTCGAACACGGGTCTCATCGATCGTGAGTTCACGCGTCTTACCGCTAGACCACGGCCGCTGTGTTTAAGTAAATATTAGAAATTATACTTAGTTCCTTAACATAAATAAATTTCAATTCCCCAGTTTCAATAGTCAAGACGTTGAATTCATCCTACAAAGCATTGTATGGGACCTATCGTGTCTATTTGATTGAAATAGGTGGGTATCCCTGCGGCGGAACTATGTAAAAGCTATTGTTTGAATTTACATATTAGAATTACCTATAGATATATTATTACGTAACATGAGTAAAATGAATTGTGTTTACTAATATACTTAATTAATTTTAAGAATATTTTTAAATTTTTATTTGTAAGTTAGTAATTGAAATCGTTTCAGCCTGTAAAGATTAGGAAATCTTTTTTTGTGCTGTTCCCTACATGTTCGCATAAAACAAAAAAAAGTTTCCCCCTAAGAATATTTTATATTAAATATATACACTGACATTACAGTTGTGCTTGTCACCATCTTCAACTCGTATTCTTAATTTGACCGTAGACAGTTTTATTAGGAATCGAAGCGGCTGTGGTGTAGCGGTAGACAAGGGACTTCACGATGAAACCTATTTGAACATCTCGCTAAATTCTGATCGATACCAATGTAACTATGTCTGTGATACAAGCACTAGTACACGCATTTAAAAAGAAATAATAATAGATATTAAGATATTAAAAAGTAAGAAGAAAAGATAGAGAATAAGTTCATCTATACACCAAGTAATCTTGTTTGATGTATTCTCTCAAAAGAACGATAGAAGTAGGTAGATTTGTACAGTCTTCTTTGGATCTACATAAAAGATAGCTTCCCTATCTTCTAGTTTCACAAACAACTTCAATGTTTCTCGTAAATTTAAAATTCTATTAGTTTTTTCCACTACAAGTATGTACGAACGTGAATTATGTTTTTATTAGATGAAATATAGAAGATTTTGTATCCTTTTTTACAGGAATTCAGTAAGCCAATTTTGATGCTTTGTTAACTGAAAAAAATTGTATAAAGCTGGCACAAACGCAAATTACACAGAATTTAATGTGTAAATATAAATAATTAAAAATAAATCAATGAAAATATTTGTAACAAACTTTGGTCATTAATTAATTTTAGTTACAATATCAGATAACTTTTCAGAGAGTCATTTTTTTCATAGGAAGTTCGTCATGACTTTTAACTTTTAAATTAAACTTCGTGACGACAAAATCTATTAAAAAGCTATTAAAGAGAATCGTAGGTAGACTGACACTGATAAATTATTAATCCCCGTGAAGTAATCTCACGATACGCATTCGCTTCTTTAAGCCGGCATAACTGAGGCGACTGCTGCTTTCAGATATTTCAGCTGAACGAACATCAGCGAACTGTGATCGCAAGTCAGACTACTATAAAAAAAATGTTTGCATAAATATAAATTCGGCCATCGATGTTCAAATCTCTTTAAATTCTGACTAGTATGTACCAATGTAGTATGAGAGGGAGGGGATTTGTATTAACGCTGACTTAAGACAAAGTTTGGTTAGACACACAACATTCCAAACCGCAACGTAAGCGACATCTCTATACCAATTTGGAAGTTCTGGGAATGTAAATGTGATATAATTTTATGAAATTAAACATACTACTGGATTGTCACGTCCTGTTTTACCCTTTCCAGCTGCCTTTACCTTTGTAATAATAAAAATTGTGATGAAAACGGGTAAGGTTACCATTTCTATGCCATAAAGCTTGAGTTCGATCCATGAGCTACGACGGACAATTTTCTACAAGCAGCAGTAGCCTCCGCTATGTCGGCTTGAAGAGACGAATGTGCACCATCCAGACTGACAGTGCACACTCCTCTCGTTACTCCCAAACTGACCCCGAAACGTGACTAGATCATTTCACTGGTGTTACGCTTGAAAGTGGTGGCGCTACCCCAGGACGGCAGACTGTGCTAATAACTATCATCAGTCCGCCTACCACTCATTAAAACATATAATTATATATTTTATTTGACAACCGCCGTGGTGCCAATCTGTTATGCAGAGATTGCGGAATCGATTCCCGATCGATACAAATATTTATAATAAATATTAATGTATTATAAATGAGTATTATTGAAAAGAAAACTGAGATTTGTTTCGGGTCTGGGGGTTATATCTAATATTATTTGTGTTACTTTACCCTAATACCCATAGCAATAGGATAAGTTTGGGGTCACGACATTGTATGTATTTATTATTATATACAAAGTTACTTATGTTGGTTTGTAGATCGATAGATTTTTTTTTATAGTAACTCAACATGTGATCCTGGGACGCAGACTGAGCTAATAAAGATCATCATTCTGTTTATCACTCTTTTAATCCAAGCTATGTACTTACTCTCTGTTATATTCAACAAAAGCCAGGATTTAAAATAAATTACTATCAGATATTATTATAAGTAGTTAAAAAATAATTAGATGCTTATCTTTTATTTTTAAATAAAATTATAAACATTTCCGACGTTTTCATTTCGCAAACCTATTAAGAAAAAAGCTTTTAGTACGTGCAGCCTACTTTCTTTGCAGAAACGGTTCTCATTTTAATTATAAATTCAAATTTTCTTTTTCCACTATTTAAGCATATCTCCTTTGCAAAGAATATGAAAGCACATGAGTTTATTCAGCAGGGAATAAATAATTTTAAAAGCTTCATTAAAAATGGGGGTGAAATGTCTTAACCTCGTTATCCTTTGTCGGTCTCCGTTAGTCACCGGTCACCTGAGTCAACAGTGAGTTAATGAGAGTACTGGACGAGGTTGTAAATTAAAGCGGGTGTTTTATGTTCCACAGGTCTAGTTGAAGTTGGTTACCTAACTACTCGTGTCGCATAGTACTCTGTTTTAACAAATAATTTGTCTTGACAGAGAAAGTTAGATACTACTTAATTAGTTTTTTTTTTTTATTTTTTTTTTTTATTTTTTTTTTGTAATTAGTTTGTAATTATTTGTGTTTTCATACAGTTCTGATTAAATACTCGGTACCACGTTTTTTTTAATTGTTAGTAGCTATAAAAGCTGGGCTGCCTAGTGCCCATAACTGTTGGGATTGTATGAAGAAAATTGTAGATGTGAGGGAAGCGAGGGAGTTGTGTCAGGATCGAGATGATTATAGTGACTTGGTAACTCGGCATGTGACTATACTCTGCCTGATGTCCAGCTAGAATGCCGTTATTGTCATGCAGTACACCGTTATTGGTGAGGCCTTTCGTTATACCTAGTCAACCAGGACTTCTCTACATACTAATAACCGTCATAAATCTGCCCACCACTTAAAACTAAAACTTAAAAGAAAAAAAAACACTTCAAGAAGTCACTTGCTTTATAAAAATTTCTTTCAATTAAGTTATGTGTATTTAGGATATTTACGTAAACAACACCTGTTACTTAACCCTATCATAGCCTTACTTGTTATGCAAGATCTCTGGCATCTATCCAAACTGTAAAGCATCTAAAGTCTAAACCGTAATCAAAACTTTAGAGGCGTTCGCCGTAAGTCCATTAAATAATATAGTAGATACCTACGAGTTTCCGATATTACATTTATTATTACCAGCTAGACCGCTTCGTATGAAATGTGGCTTTTAAATAATAACTAGTTTTTTTATATGACAACACTCCGCCTGATGTAAAGCTAAAGTGCGGTCCATGAACGAAAACAACTGCTACTACAGGGAAATCTCTACGGGCAGCAGTCGCCTCCGTTATGCCGACTATGAACATAGGAGACGAGTATGTACCATTTAGATTGACAATGCACTCTCCTCTCATTATACATGTTATATCTTAAAATATTAAAATAGAATTTTATATTATTTGAACCAATCAAATACGAGTAAGGAACCAAGAACCAAACCTTTCTGGAATTTTGTGAATACCAAACCATAGCAGCTTTTTTGGTTTTTAGATTATTTGCCTGTATTTTTTATTTACAAATCTCTGTGGTGAAATCATTTTGGTATTAAACCAAAATTATTTAGTTAAGTATAATGGAAATTGAATGATGAAGATGAATTGGTCAGATCGTCCGTGCGCAAAGCGGAGTACGTGAGTTCAATTCCTACATGACCATGTCGGAATTTTTTCTGTTCACTTTGTATAATATCCTAAAAAAAACTATTGTTTCATTATAATAATTCAAAACAAATTTTATGAGTGAAATATTTTCAGTTTAGAATTCCTTTTAATTTGGTCGCGTGTTAGTAACTTTTGTATTATTTTTGGGTTCTTTATAAACAGTAGAGTATTTCATGAGCTTTCCTAAGAGACGTGACCTCACGTTTTATGTGTTATTTGTACTTGCTCGTTGAGCTGTGAAATGTTTCCGTGAAATCTTGTGGTTGCAATGTGGCTCATAATTTCTTGATCTGTGTTTGTGGTTTGACTTTAAGTCTCTTATATAAGCTACAAACATAGTACTAATTCACAGTACAATGTATATAACATTGCTTTCTTGTCACATATTATTGCAATATAGAGTGGTAACCCGTTATTATAAATAAATTAAATGAAATTAAAAATTATTTATTTCGGACGGAGTTCCATAATTATATTTATGAAATTATAGGCCATTATTTACACTTATTTTTATTGTTAGTCAAAATGAGATTAATTACCGATAATGTAAAATCCGAATATTTTTTAAATTTAAATTATGATGAATATTGAATATAAATTGAGAGGCCATGTTCTAGCGGTAAAGGATGGATCACTAAATTCTGCGCGGTACAAATATTAGTTACATGTACTAGTTATATGTACTAGTTATATGTACTTTGGTCGCTCAATGTCTGCGACGTCGCTCAGTGCCTGTAAGGTCGTTCAGTGCCTGTGAGGTCGTTCAGTGCACAAGCTTAGTACAGGCATTTAAAGAAAAAAGATTGACCCTACACTAAATTACACAGCCATTGGCGGTTTTTTTTTTCATTTAGTACTAGTTTATATTTTAATAATTTCATAAAATTTTCGTAGAAAAAAAACCGTTAATATTACATCTAATATCTACTATGTGTATGTGTTGAAATTCCTAAAGAATATTCAATGAAACACAGCAATTCACTTAAGAGTTACATTTTATTAAATTCTTAGTACGTTAAGGAAATTGGATGTAAACGATGTAATGGAAAATAAACATTTCGGTAAATGCTAAGAAATATTTCTACGAAACTTTAATACTTGAAGGGTATCTCAAGGAAATTGATTGTCTTCGTGTTACAATGAGCAAAATTACACAGTAAGAGCCACGACATTTAAAGTATTTAAATTTCCTTTGAATAAAGTATTTTATATACGTTTTCTCTCACCGCTCGTAACTATAGAAAAGTAGGGAATATTTTTAATTAACTCTAAAAAAGAATGTTAAATACAATTTATACTAGTCTACCTACCACGGTCTAGGCCCACATAGAGTTGACTATGTTTAGTATCGAAGCTTTCTTTTTAAAATTATTATAATTAAGTGTTCTGAACAAATTATTCCTATTGTTCAAAAACATATTAATACTATACTGCATCTTTTTTTTCTGATACTAACGTACCAAACGTAGAATTAACGTACTAAATCCAGCCTTCGCCACAGCTATGTACTTACTAAGTGGACAATATTTTTTTTATGAAGCCTCTCTTCGTCTGACGTTAAGCTAGAGTGGGCTCCATTAATTTTTTTTTCATTTTTTTTTATTAAGTATACACTAACTATATTCCTTATTTATGTTAAATTATTCATTAATAATTTTAAATTTGTTATCAGCTAGTAAAATTGTATAGAGACAGACAATCCGAGCTGAGGTGGGAATCGAACCCACATCCTCCGCCACATCTGCACGCACGGAAAATATGGTCATCAAAATCTAAATCCTTTTAATACATCATTTTTTCTATTCAATTTTCATATTAAAAGAATTAAACATGAGTACTTAAATAGGTTTTATTTGCAATATACAATAATATAATGCAAAATGAAACCTAACTTATGTTTATGTAACAAAGCAAAAGCACGTCCTCTCAACACGGAAATTAGTTGTCTCACACATGAACGAAATTGACATGACCACAGCATTGTGAACAAATGTAGGTACATGTGATATTGTATCATAGGGGCTTATTGTGTCGAGCCACAGATGTGACATGACAGGGCCACGCGGGACTGACGATCTCTCCTTTTACATAATACTATCAAAGTTGTGTGATTTTATTTAATTAAAATAATTCAATAAACGAAGTCTATATAATTAAGTCAGTCAACCTGTCAGCCTCTGTTAATGCGCCAATCGATTGCGGATTCGATTTCCGGTCGAAACAAATCTTTATTCATAACATTTAATCATAAACATATCATTAATATGATATTAAACAATAAGTAACTACTTATTTGTGTTGTACCAATCGTTCAACAATCGTACATTCCTAGTTTAAGTTCTGGACACTGCAGGATATGTATTGTGTTATATTTTCATATTTTAGAGGTTACTTTTTAGTAATTTTAATATAAAAAAACGCTTAATTTGATTTCGAGTCATTAATTCATTCATTTATAAATGTCATTAATAAATCATTATTAAATATCAGAATATGGCCCAGACACTAATAGCCGTCGAACTAAGTTAAAAATTCATCGCAACGAAATTAAAAAAGACAAATCTTTCAATATAAAACTTTAGGGAATTATCAATCAATCAACGTTCGGTACGAATTAAAAAATGGAGATAATAACTCAGACCATTGTTTCTGGAGCAATCTGCTGTACTTAAAAAAGAAATATCTTTCATAATCTCTACGGAACAAAGGTAAAATTCTGAAACAATTTTTAATTCCTACCACTTACTCTATACATATAGACACAATAAGATAAGGCGTGACAATTGTATTGTATTGTATTGTATAATCTAATACTAATAGTTATTAGCAACTGTTCATCTAATAGTCCAAAAAGTGATAATAATATTTAATAATTAAACCTCTTTTATTTAGTAATTTAAATTTATAAACACAAATTAACAAAATTAAATTATTAATTATTTCTGAAACATCAAATAAAAATAATTAAAACAATAATATTAGAAAACACTTAACACAAATTGATTTAATAGTAAATATTATCTGTCATCAAAACCAAATAATAATCCGGTGTACGGAAGTAAATAAATAGATTATTCCCAAAACTCAATCATTCGGAAAACTCGAAAATGTTTACATTTCTCAAGTCACCGCAAAGCTAAGATCGATGGATCGAATATAATCGTTTAACCAACTTTGTGTTTTATATCGTTATTTGATCGGCTGCCTGTAAAATATAACCTATAATTTAAAATATATTAATAAATTACTTAGATATACTCATAGGTTATGTCCAAAATGTTGAACAAATTGGTTTTTAACCATTTGATTATTTGATATTGTTTTTTTAGTTTTTATGTAAAATAATTAACGGTTTTTGTGGCGTAGTGGTCGCTACGCCAGTCTATTACTTGCGGGATTCGGGTTCGATTTTCGCTTCATGGTGTTTTACGAGTGAATCACAGGATATGCTAATAGCTAGATATAATAGTAGCGTGTGAAGTATGCACCTTCAATCATTCGTCTTCTCAAGCCGGCATAGTGGAGGTGGCTGTTTCAGAAAGTGTTTGCTTGGGAAGGTGTGATCAATAATTGAATTCTGTTTTCAATTGTAGTAACTTCACCTTCACAAAGACAAAATGGAGTAATGTAATTATCATCTGTGTATTTCAAATAAGTTTGTTAAAATTATGCGGGTTACTTTGTCTTAAGTGGATTAAACTGTCATTATCTATTCAGCACATTAGCGTAGTCTAGTGATCAAAAGCGTGAATTCACGATCGATGAAACCCGTGTTCTAATCTCGTTGGCTGATACCAATGTAACGAATGTCTACGTACTTTAGTCGGTCAGTATCTGTGATTTTAATCATTGAAAAAAGCTCTATTAGGTATATTTATAGAAAAAATAGTTTGAAATAAAACGTAGTGATGAAGAATATTTTAATATGAACGTGCTTTGAATACGATATTTCGCATCAATAAAATTTTACCCTTTTCGAGATTCGGAGTTAACGAATTCTTTTATGTCCACTCTTCAAAGTTAATTCGATTATGTAGCGACTGGTATGAGGTACAATCTATACTTCTATACTAATTTAATATGTACGGAAGTATATCTGTTTGTTACATTTTGTCACTTAAACCGCTGAACTGATTTCGATAAAATTTATTAAGGAGATATATTGTACCCCGGGGATAGATATAGGCTACCTTTTGTCTTAAAAAACTGAAGGGGATGAAATAGGAGATAAAAATGTGTATCATTAAGGATCATGAAGGTAAGAAATAAATAATTTATCAACGTTTTTTGCAAAATCATCCCTTAATGGGATAAAATAGTGGATGAACGTTTGTATGGGGAACCCATTTCTCAAGTTAAACGTATAATATTAATTATGCACATATTATTAATAATATTCTTTATTTATTCAATTTAAAGTTACAAACAGGTTAGTAGAGATGAACTTATATTAATGTTAGTACAAATAATAAGATTTTGAGCGGCCGTGGTCTAGCGGTAAGACGCGTGAACTCACGATCAATGAGACCCGTGTTCGAACCTCGCTAAAGACCGGTACCAATGTAACTTTGTTATATGTACTTTGGTCGCTTAGTGCCTATAGGCACTATTAAAGAGTGGTAGGCAGACTGATGATGGTTATTTGTCCAGTCTGTCGTCCTGGGGCAGTACCAGCACTTTCGAATGTGACACCCGTGAAGTGACCTTGTCGCGTTTCGGGGATAGTTTGAAATAGCCAGGTATAAGAGAGGAGTGTGCACTGTCAATCTAGATGGTACATGCTCGTCTCCTCTGGAGGCGACTGCAGCCCGTAGAGATTTCTCTGTGGTAGCAGTTGTTTCCATTCATGGACCGCACTCTAGCTTTACATCAGGCGGAGTGTTGTCACATTGCGAGCTACAATAAAAAAAAATAATAATAAAGAACTCTGACTCCTTGAATTGAACTAGTTATGCACTGTATTCCAGGAGTCAGGTTTCACTTATTAGAGGATATAATAGGAAGAAAAAAATATAAGCGTTAATGACCCTTTTAAATTTTAACAACCCCAATTTCCAGGTTTATGTGGATTTAAAATTCTACTGAAATTTTAAATTATTGTAAAGTGAGTGATTTTGAAACAATCTACACGAGTAGCATCATTTACGTGCTTCAGTTTAGACTACTAAAGCTGGTATATTGAAAAGGACTGTAGTTGTCATATTTTCATTGAAATGAAATGGAGTGAAAATATTTTATTAGAATGGGCATGGATTTAGCATTCAGACTCTATGATGGCTTTGGAAAAGCGTATGAGGGGAAGACTGCTACAAGAAAATTTTCAATTAAAGCCCGTGCATACAATAATTAACAAAAAAATAATTAATTGCTGATCCTATCGTATAAATGCCCTAGCTATGCTGTTTCGCTGTTATACTAAATATAAACTCACTGATGATCCACAGTTAGAGCTCGCCGTGGCGGTGGTACTAAAGCTACAGGCCAAGCAGCCTGCAATAACGACTCGCGGACGAATTGCTCCCAAGATGGCGATGTTGAAGTTGGTGCTAAAACAAAAACATGTATTTTAATTAAACTAATTAATTTTAAGTTCTAGTTTTGATAGTGGTTTCTTAAGTCTTGTGCGAATATGTTTTAGGTGAATAAAATAACGAGAGGAGTGTGCACTGTCAATCTAGATGGTACATGCTCGTCTCCTCAAGCCCCGGCATAGTGGAGGCGGCTGCTGCCCGCACAGGTTTCTCTGTAGTAGCAGTTGTTTCCATACATAGACCCCACTCTAGCTTTACATCAGGCGGAGTGTTGTCACATGCCTAGCTACAATAAAAAAAGATTTTATGCTGCTTTCGCGTTTAATCAGGTATTATGCGGAGAGATTAAGCCTTTCAAAACGTCGCATGAGATCAAATTAATCAAAATAAACGCAATAGTATTTATTCATAATAATATAGTGTCTTCTAAGCTATTTTCGTCAATGTTTTGTGTTACATTTCTGTTTTTAAAGCATTATAACAATGCTTAAACTGCACTGCGGTCTAAATCCATTCTTAAGTACTAGTAAGTACCTAATTAAGTAATGTTTGAGCATCTTGAAATAAACCAACAACACGGAAGATGACATCGCGTATAGCGTAAGAAATTTTTAACGTAAGTGGTCTTAAAAAAGAAATTATTACATTATGACCAGACACCATCTGATGTTAACTACAGATGTTAACTGCAGTCTCCTTCACTATGCTGTCGAACGTTTCACAAATGTACTGCAGACTGGGTATATAACCATTATCAGTCTTTATTACCACTCTTGTTTTTAAAACAAAGAAAAATGTTAATGCGCAACATAAAATAATACAACAAATCAATATTCTTAAAGAGTTTAGCGAAAACATCGACGAAGAATTTTAAAACAATCGTACTGAAAATGGTTTGCCGCTATTCCCATTTTCAAGTCGAAAACTCAATTAGCTGCCTCAGAACGAGTCAATTATCTAGCGGATCGTATACGAGATTTGGGTTTAAAATTGGTGTCGGGTCAAGGATTTATTAAAGCAGGAAAGCCGCGGACAGAACACGATGATACGCAATAACAACGTTCTTTTTTTATTTATTAACTCAACATGTGACCAACTTCTGCCTGATGTTAAACTATAGAGCGATCCGCGAGCAGTAACATCTGCTACCACAGAAAAATGTCTTAGACAGCAGTCCCCTCATTGGTTACTTCCAAGTAGAGTAGTCAGACTGATGGCGGTGATTAGCCCAGTCTATCGTCCTGGGGTAGTATCACCAACTTCAAATGTAACACATATGAAGTGACATTGTCGCGTTTCATAATCTGTTTGGACGTAGCCACGTATAACGAGAGGAGTACGCACTGTCAACCTGATTGTGCACGTTCGTCGCCTGTTATCTATGGAATTTTTCTGTGGTAGAATTGCTTCCATTCGTGGATCGCACTTAACAACAATGTTGTCATATGCCGAGCTACAATAAACAAAAGAACGGGACTAGGTCACTTCATGCGTGTTGTACTTGAGGTGGCTAAACCTCAGGTGGGCAGTCTGGGCTAATAAATATTATTACCTGCCTACCGTTCTTTTAATATTATACCATGAGCTGCTCAGATACATAAATATATTGGTACCAGTCAGAATTTTAGCGAGATTTGAACACGTGTCTCATTGATGGTGATTCATGCCTTTTACCGCTAGACTACAGCCTCTAGCGTGCGTTTCGATTTTTTTTTTTGAGACCCATGAATACACCCATTTGATATCATTCAATTCTTTATTATACGGAGGTTGGTATTTCAAAATTGAAATTCCAATGACAAACTGACGTTTCAATAAAGACTTTTCTAGTTGTTTGTAAACTGAGATTTTGTTTTCAGTATACATTTCAACTTTGAAGTTATCTTCTACAAAGGCAGTTATTTCAAATAGCAATCTGATACCAATCGTAGATAACAATAACAAAATATTAACCCAATATCAGAAAATATCCCTTTTTGTTTATCGGCTCGCATAAATAAAATGTAAGCGTGACTCAAATTGGTCCCACAGCTCTGCCCACCCCAACTAAATTAACATTAATATCTAGGGCGCGACAAAATTGAACTTCCAACGAATTATTCATAAAATAGCTTATTTTATTTATGAGTACTTAGATATAATCAAGGAGCATTTTCATTAATATTGAGTGAGCAGAATATTTATATATGATTATATTGCTAATTCTTACAGTATTCAAAGCTAATGAAAATACTTTTTTCAGTAAGAGAAACAGAAATAAAATTAAAAATAAAATAGTAATTATTTCTTTACTTTTTATTTCGCCTGATGTTCCGCAACTGATATCACAGAGAAATGTCTTCAGGCAGAAGTCGCCTCCGCTATGCAGACTTAATGAGATAAATGTGCGGTTAGGTTGATAGGGCAGACGAGACTTTCGAGAGAAAACGCGACAGTTCAAAGTGGCGGTACTGAGCGAATAACTATCATTTTGCCTATCACTTACGCCAATCCCACCATACCTAAATAACTTATAACTATTACTTAAATTATAAATATGACATTCCCAAATTTTCTAGGAAATTTATCACCGAAACTAGATCATAATAATAAAATGCGAAGAATTCCACACAATATTAAGTCATTTAGTTGATAGTAATATGCATGACCGACATCACTTATTCACGTTATGACGCACTCACTCAGAGAAGCCAGATTAATGTCTGGTCAACTCGATCATTTTTCTCTATATATTTTATATTTAGTGCAGGACCTATTACGTTCTAAATACATCCATCACTAGTAGAGCAGTAATAGACTTAGGATTAAAGTAAGCCTAATTGATTACAAACCTTTACAAACAAAGCTTTCGGGGTATAAACTTACTAACTATATCATTATGTCTATATAAAATGCAAGTTCAAGTTGTTGTAGGCTAAGTTGAATTGTTGTTCAATGACTAGAAGCTATAAATCAATCTAAATAGTTTCAGAAACTTAATAGATAAATAATTTTATAATAGACAATTTTATTATGTATAGTACGAGTATATAAAACTATTTTGTTATGAATTTATGCAACAACAATGAAGTACATAGCTTTTTTAATATTAGCAAACAAATAAAATTATACACAATTTATAAGAGTGGTAGGCAGACTGATGATGGTTATTTGTCCAGTCTGCCGTCTTGGGGTAGTACCACCACATTCGAATGTAACACCTGTGAAGTGACCTTGTCGCATTTCGGGAGCGGTTTGAAAGTAGCCAGGTATAACTGGAGGAGTGTGCACTGTCAATCTAGATGGTGCATACTCGTCTCATCAAGCCGACATAGTGGAGTCAACTGCTGCCTGTAGAGATTTCTCTGTAGTGGTAGTTGTTTTCGTTCATGGACCGCACTCTAGCTTTACATTAAGCGGAATGTTGTCATTTGCTGAGCTACAATAAACAAAAATATATAAAACAATAACTCTATTTGGTTACAAAGAAATATGAAATCCTTCAGTAAAAGGAATCCACTTATTTAAAAAGCCTTGAATTCGTAATAGGTAAAAGTCGGTTGAAAACAAACCTCAGAAAACTTGTTCAAAGTTTAAATGCATTTTGCAACTATCCAGTAAAGTGAAGTCGCAAACTTTCATTATCAAGAGAGCCATTGTCGGATACCCTTGAGATCTTGACTTGAGACTATGAAATTTCTCAAGAGCAAGCGCATTGTAATGAAAAAGTTGACGAAATGTGAACCCATAGTTTTATACAATAAAGAACAATGCCCACTTCCTATACAAGCTTGCATTTAAAAATAATTTCGTCGCGATAGTCATAATGAAACCCCTCTAGATAGAAAAAATACATATACATATATATGACAGAACGGGAGAGCGGTCCAAGGCTTCTATCCTCCATTTGTGGGCGATAACTAAGCAAATATGCTGAAACACGACAGTTCCTCCGCACAAACAAGTCACAACGCGTGTAAGTTTTCAGAGACCCTTTCAAAGCGTAACGACGCTTTTGTTTCATATTCAGTTAGTGCACCAGTCACCAATACTATGCTGGCCCGAGAAGGTGCTTTTTCACGCCCACTTGAAGGATCCAAGGTTAAAGAAATGAGAAAACACGTGAGAGAGCAAAGCATTCCATTTATCGATTGTGCGATTGATATCAATATAAAAACTTTACGCAATAAAATTCGTTTGCGAAAAATTCGCAGTGTAACTTTCATAGAATTCGATACTCTTTTCCTATATAGGAAATATACGAATAGTATGGGCAAATTTTGTATTACGTACTCGTAACTTACCTTTGTCTATCACTGTCAAATAGAAGGCAAAGAAGAAAAGCTAACGAGATGTACAAGTACAATCTTGGACGAATAATAATGGACAGAGCATTTGCTTCGAATTGCGTCCGTTTTCTTATAGACTTTTCGGACCTTCATTAGTGTACTCACTAGGGAAGCGGTCACGACACAAAACCTATCTACAACACTCGCTTGCTGCGTCTATTATACTAAGTCCACGATTTTACCAAGCAACAGAAATCAGAATCAAAGTAGCGCCAGGCCGAAATGTTATTTCCAGCCATAAACACTTCTAGAAAATGGTAAATTACAAATTTCTCCCAACCGCAATTCTTTTTTATCTATTCAAAAAGGTCTTATCAGTGAACGTAACAAAAAATCTTAGATCTAAAATGAATATTGTTTCTTATGGTGCGTCCACACTAAATTTACTTTTTGTGGAGCAACGTGTTAGTGGAGAACAATGAATAAACGGAAAAATATTTTATGCTACAGTAACGTTCCCCAACTTTGAAAAACAGTCAAGAGCGGTAGGCAGACTGATGATGGTTATTGACCCAGTCTGCCATCCTGAAGTAGTATACAACTGCCACTTTCGGATGTACTCCCGTGAAGTGACCTTGCCGCGTTTCGGGAGCAATTTGAAAGTAATAATAATAATAAATTATTTATTGCATATAAAACACAGTTAAAGTAATACAAAATCAAAATCAAAGTTACCGCAATTGGCGGTCTTATCACTAAAAGCAATTTCTTCCAGACAACTGAAAGTAGTCAGGTAACAAAAGGAGTGTGCACTGTCAAGCTGGATGGTTTCGTCCATCCGATGGTTTTTGAAGCCAGCATAGCGGAGGCGTCTGCTGCCTATAGAAATTTATCTGTAGTAGCAATTGTTTCCGCTCATGGCCCGCACTCTAGCTTTACATCAGGCGGAGTGTTGTCATATGCCGAGCTACAATAAAAAAAAAACTAGTCTAGTCTACTAAAATTCTAGTCGATTTGGCTTTACATCAGGCGGAGTGTTGTCAAACAAAAAATATCCAACATTCAACCATTAAAGAAAATCGATTCGGAGCGGCACGGGTTTATTTCATCTGTTTACCCAAATATTTAATCTTTGTAAAATGTTAATTAAAAACAAAATTGAAAGTTTTTAAAGAAAATTTTATGGAGAGTATTTGCCAATACAATTATGTATATATTGTTGTTTACACGTATTTGCATTTTATTCGGGGTGGGCGTACAATGGCATACATATTGCTATAATACGCGAATATTGTTATGAACATTAATAATTCATGAGACGGATAGATATCATAATTTATAATACTTTCACATACATTGTCTACCTATGGATTTCATTACCTTATACGATAGGTATCGTTCTTTAATAAAGTCATTGTATTGTTTGTTTTATAAAACAATAGAAGTAACAGAAAGCAGTGGCAATCAACTAGTGCTGATGGTAATAAATCAAATACAATGTTTGGCAATGTCAACGTTCGGAAAAATCGTAGTTCCGGTGCTGAACGATCTTAAAGAGTGATAGGCTTCTGGGGGCGACTCTCAACAGTAGACTTTTGATAAAACGTGTTCTTATTTCGTAGAAAAGAAAGGCAATAGAAATTAATCTGTACGTTTTCAGTTCTACATTCGAGCATTGGGGCCCAGCCGGAATATAGTCACATGGCAACTAACTATAAAAAAGGTCAAAACAATATAAAATTGTAGGTACTAAGCAACGTTAATTAATGTAATAAATTAATAATTAAAACCACAAAGTAGCTTTAAACGTAACTACAAATCTTAATAATGGAATTTTCACTAACTTCCTAAAGCAAAATAAGCTCTTGAGATTTTACCTTGCAAAGTAGACACAAATCTTTTTCTTTTGATTATAATATTGGGTTCCTACATCTTACAAGTTATAAGGAGAAGCAAAAAATCTGACGCACAAGCAAATGCGAATCGTTTAGTGCTACGTTATCCATTCGTACTTGAAAACATATGTGTATATCTTTTGTTTGTATATGTATGTAGGAACAACTATGTGTATATCCATATATTTTCCCATGATCTTCACAAATTGACGAATATCGGCAAGGAAATCTATTGGGATAGATCCGTCTTTCATGAAATGTCAGAACTTTGCGTGAGAAATTGACATTAATATTCAGTCAAGTACCTCGCGTAGATACACAGAACCACTCAAACTTTGTTAATTGATAATATACCTATAGATATTTTCAGATAGATGTTGTAACTAGCGTGACCGGCCTTAATGATCGTCAAATAGTGGGTACTTACGTTTTTTTATCCTACAATGGTTTTATGTGGTACAAACAACTTTCTTGACGAGTGGTAGGCAGACTGATGATATCCCAACCTGTTGCTCTTATTTATTATCACTACTTTTAAGTGTAACAGCAATGAATTTCCGGATCAGCTTAGAAGTATCCGGCAGTAGTAACGGTAGGAGTGTACGCTGGTAACCTGAACATTGCACATTGATTTAAGACGGCAAGATGGAGGTGACCGCTCCACGCAAACGTACCTCAGTGATAGCATCTGTCTCTGCTCTGCCTATAACTTAACATCAGGCGGAATTCGATCGTTTGCCTGACTAATACTATATCAAAAACATATTATGATCGATTTTGTACTTAGCAATACCAAGGGTCATGTATTTAGTACTCGTGTATTTAAACTCGATTATAAAAACCAATTAAGTCACGTAACAAAAATGTACACGCGAACCCTTTTGTCCATTCATTTTTTGTACTATATTATTATTACACGCAATTCCTTACTTTTTCATGACATAAATTATAAAGTAAACGGTCTAGAAATATATTAGGAACACTATATACAAAGATGCAGTAGTAAGAACATTCTTTAAAAGTAATTCAATTTGTTTTAGATTCTATTGTAACAACTACAAGAGTCGTAGTAGACTCGTAGCATGTGTAGTAATTTTCGTAGACGTTTTCTTAGTTGATTGAACTTATGTTTATAGCTAGAGAGCTCCCCATACATTGTAGTGACAGGCAATGGAACCGTCTTTTGAGCATAAAATATCATTGTTGGTAATGCCCCAAGTCGCCTAGTCAGGATTTTCGAATTTCTACGAGGCAATTTCCCTGGAGTTCTAAAGTACAGTCAGTTTGTGACAGCCATGCCGTTTTTCGATTCTGTACATTTATTTATTATTTTTTTAATATGAAATTATGAAAAAAAGTATTATACCATAGATTAGCAAACGAGTTACTGAAAAGTAATTAGTTATTAAAAAATAGTAAATTGATACGGTAATTAGGTATATTTACACAATTAAAAAATGACTGATTTGATATTCAGTGAATAATGTTTGTATAAACCTAAGTAAATAAAGTTATAGTTAGAAAAACATAATGATGTCCTATTCTTGGAAAATATCTATCAAAGAAAGCACGATATCAAATCAAACAGAAATGTTAATCAATTATGTACTAAGAAAACACCTTCTACAAATATTGAATATGTTTTTTACAGTACTTGAAATTACTAATTATTCGACGTTGACCAAAAGGTTGTTTGACCTAGTTTCAAATACAAACTAACAACTTGTGTTATCAACACTTATTAGGTACAACAATTGTGCAAATTTATAATTGAAACTTTAATAATATTAATAATTTTTTCTTCCTGTTTAGGAGAACAGAATTTAAAGGATTAAATTCTCACAATAAACTACAAATTGTATTATTACTGAACGGCCAAAGTATATATAAAAAGTATATTTTTTGCCGGTCGGGATTTTTATAAGATTCAAATACAGACGCTAGCCCAGCGAGTCTACTCTGCCCTACATAGATCTAAACAAACCTAATTAAATTATAATAAAAAATGCGAAAATATAACTTTTAGCATTTAACATACTTTCAGGAGATACTTTTCTTTAAATAATTATAAAATGATACTACCATTAAAATACGTTAGCAACCTTTAAAATCTGTAAAAAAACTGTAAACATATAAACATGACCTTAGCTTTACCTTTAAATTTCTAGTGTGATTGTCGGGCAAACAAACATATTTTTAAATTTAGTAGTATAGCTATGTATAAAAATAATCTTCAGAGAAAAATACATCGATATAAAACAAAACGGCAAAGCGCAGTTTTAAATTAAAATTTCCGACGATGCGTACGCTCAAAGATTTCTTTCAATACAACTTTTCACCGAGCATTTCTCCATGCTGATAATTAACATCTCTACGTAAATATAAAGAGTGTTATTTCACATATCTTAATTAGTAATAATTTCGTGGTAATTTCGTTCACAATACAATTTTACTTCATTTTGACAATCGCCATATGTGGCTTTTTATAACATGAATACTATAACAGTACCTACTCAAAACTTTTGAACAAGAATTGTTCCTAAATCGCTCAATAAACGTACTATCAGTTAATTGAGTTTTCGCCTTTTAAGCGTGCATAAAGGGTTTCCTTTTGAAAAGTATTTTCAAGTCATCCTTTGTAAGGTCTCTGCAAATTTTCATGTCATGGTAAGACTTTAAATGTAATATTACATACAATACACGGTGTTTTTGTCAAAGAAATATGATTAATGAACGATGGTCACTTTGCTGTAATTTGAAAATAATTATAGTTGTTTTAGTTTTAGACGAACGCTTTTAGCTGAGACTTTTATATATCGTAACAATAATGATTGCGATCACGACATTATTTCATTGATTTTTTGTTTCTTTCGTATGACTAATTTCTTCATTATTAATTGTAAAATGCTCGATACTTCTATTATTAAGTTATGATCAAAGGTTATCACCTTTATTGTGGTTATATGTGGTTATTAACCCAGTACCACCACTTTCAAGGGCTCACTTGTAAAGATAGTTTCAGGATTAGATTGGTAGTAGCCGAAGTTTTTTCCGATAGCATTTACGCTCAAACTTAACATTTGGGCTCAGGCGCACTGTGATCGTATTTCAGACTATAATGTGATTGTTTTTTGTAAGAAAATATTTTAAAGAATCTACCAATTGGCAAATAATAAATATGTAATAGATTTAATGTCCTTAAATTATACTTATTAAGGATGTTGGTGTTGTTAAAATTATCCTTTTGTTAAATTTAATTCACTTAAATAAAGATTAAATCCCGATTAAGTTATTTGAGCTACTATTTTACCGTAATTTTAATTTCTAATGTAATTCGAATGGTAATTAATCTATAGAGTAATGTGTTAAAATAAAATATTTTATATAACTTGTTTTTATATTGGATTAAGTACTGTTAAAACCGCAAGCAAAGTTTGTTTTTTAAATTTGTTTTAGTTACTGTAAATGGGTTAAGTCAGCAAAGGTTTCTGGCAACCTTCCAACTTGTTCCCGTTATCTAAATTGTTGTTACGTATATTTTAAACATCGTGCTTTTTATCCGGGAGAGCAGCTAAAATACACACGTATGTGATTTTTAATCTTATTGATTTTTAAGATAAAATCATATTTTAGGTCTTTAGGTCGTTTCTTATTTGTAAACCTAAAATAAGAAATGCACATAAAAAAGTGGGGCATTTGATGAATTTGTGGACTTAATGAAGTAATTGCACCAGCTAGATTCCTCTCATTAGAATCCGACTATTCCAAGCTTTTTTTAGAAACGCTAGCCACTTACATTTACACTTGAAAGTGATGGCATAAAGAAATGTTAATTAACTTTTATTACAATTTAATAATCATAAATAAGTTTATATTAATATTATAAGTGCAAAATTATGTTTGTTTGTTCCCCAATCACGCTCAAACTCCTGAATGGACGCTAATTTGTTCAAGATTATTTTCGCCCGTTTTTTTTTGAGCTTTTTGGATTAACGTGAGTGAAAATACGGAGTACAGCTACATTACACCGACTTATTAAGGTTTTCTAAGGATGGAACGTAAATGTGAAACGCATAAGACTACTTTTAAATAATTATTCGAAAACCACAGAATAAATGTAAACTTTATTGCCAAATTTAAACCGCAAACGCTTTTAAACGATGAAGTAAAAAGTCCTAACTCGTAAAACATAGATAACACATTAAAGTATGAGAAACCACAAAATTACCTTCAGGCCTAATGTGTGTACACTTACATTTCCATTTCACAGAATTGAAATCTTAAATACCTACGTTAATTTATAAATCATATTATTTTTATTTTAAAACCAGACATTTCTCTGTAGTATTGTCTCTTGGACCGCATCTAGCTTAACACCAGACAGAGTGCCAGGCTACTATACAAAAATATAATACCTTTTATAAAATATTCTCCTAAATTATCTGTCACATGGCAGTCATGCACTGGTTGGTTATTTCGAAATAAATAAGAATTTCTTTTGTTCTCTTGAACTCGAGGGAAATTAAAATCATGCTTATATTTATTTATTGCGGACGGAATATAATTATAAATTGCAAAGAAATAAGCACTAAGTAATATGTGTTTTATTTACTTATTTATTTACAACTTTTCAAATGTATTAACATTTGTTAAATAAGAATCAATAAGAAAATGAACAAAATGTCTTAACGAACTTATTAAGTAGATTTATAATTAACAGCTCATTAAAAGGTAGAAACGTTATAGATTCGTAAGAGTCCTTGTTCATAGATTAAACGTTACCTACCCGTAATAGCATATATCCCACGGGCATCGTCTGACTTCACAAGGCCTTTGTGCTTGTTACGATTGTATTTCATTAAATTTAAATGGATCGCTTTAACCATTATTAATGGTTTGCATATTTTTTTTGCGAGTAAAATACCTTATTTTACATGTTTAATGATAAAAAGTGGTGTTCCGCGGTATCCCAAAGGAATATGATAGTAATAAATATTACTTTAGAACAAAAGTAATGAAAATCATAATATAACTGTCGTAATATGAAAAAAGAAGAGAAACTTTCAATGAATTTTCTTTATTACTTTTCACAGGATAATAATAATTATTATTGCTAGAACCATCATTCTTTATCTCATCGAGATTGGAAAGTCATTTATCACTGCGCTCGGTATACTTTACGCCAGCGAAACGTATTTCATTTCTACCTAAAAAATACATTTGAAATTCAGAGTTCGATTTCTAAATTACAGTGCTAAGATATACGCCTAATTCGTATAACAGAATTTTGTATTATATTTCCTATTCTATAAATACCACGGTAAGGTTCTCAACAAAAAAGAAAAAAATTAGGTAATTTTAAATTTTATTTTACTATAAATAAACACGTCTATCCACTTCTGTTTTCTTTTGTAGCTCGGTTTATGACAACACTGTCTGATGTAAAGCTAGAATGCGCTTCATGAACGGAAACAACTGCTACTACAGTGAAATCTCTACAGACACCAGTCGCCTCCGCTATGCTAAGCTTGGCTTGAGGAGACGCGTATGCACCATCTAGAGTGACAGTGCGCACTCCTCTCGTTATATCTGGCTACTTTGTGTGTCAGGCCACCACGGCCGCTTTAAATAGTACTTCAATAATATCTCATATAAAATATGTTTACCCATAAACAGCAGTTTATAAATAAAATAAATTATGCAGAAATATTATACTATACACCTATTTTTGCTTACCGTATGTATATATGTACCAGGCCGCAATTTATAAATCGTTTCTGTTGATATTGTTACCACATTAATCCCATAAAGGTTAATTTAACATCAAAAATATTTATAGGAACGTATTACTATTGCTAATGGGTTGTAATGCAGAAAATACATCTGACTTTCGTTTGCCATTCGTCGATAATTAAATTCTGTCTGAGCTAATATTGACCAGCCCTCCAATTTGCATGTTAAACAGGGCTGTACCCGAGACTGTCAGGGGCGGAATGTTCAATTAATATGCGATTAAAACGGATTATTACACCGATATTTCATATGTAACTGTAGCATCGATTTATCATCGAGATATTTAGGTGCTTACATAATTTACGCTCATCGCCCCTAGCGCAAAAAATATTTTCTGAGAATGATTGTGTATTAATTCTGTAGGCCGAGGGTAGATTTTAATTTACGCACTTACTGGTTAAATTGAAATCTTTTTTGTAATCAGACAATATTATTTCGACAGTCGAGGTAAAGAGATCCTATTGGCGGAAAGTTTTCACTAGAGTTCACTAGACACTAAACGAACTTAAGGGCATATTAAATTGGTACCGGTCAGAGCTTAGCGAGAATTGATCATGAGTCTCATCGATCGTGAGTTCATGTCTTCTACCGCAAACCCAACTTTGATGCATTCTGAGTAGGTGTCTAGTTTTTAAATTATCCCTACTTAAACGTGACAGCAGACTAGGGCGAAAGGTAATCCCTCGGTCTTCTTCGTATTTCGTAAGTCGTATTTATTTCTTAAGCATTTCAAACATTAACATGAAAAGTTATTAGAAATGGTATGCAGCATTTCGAGTTTTTTGAAATTTCTAAAGTTATTTTTTGACGAGAAGTGAACTAGAAAAGTGTTGAAAATTTTATTTATTTAAATTTATTATAATCTCAAAGGACATTTATTAAAACTTTCCTGTTTTTGTGTCGTTAAATTGTTCTAAACAACTTTACAAGTTTCTTGTGTAATCATGGTATTTGTCTCAAAATTTTATAAAATAAAACTTTTCGAACATTTTACGATAAAGTTTATTTAAAATTTATTAACTTTCCTACACAATAGCAAAATTCTAATTAATTATCCATTTTTTATTTTGTTTTACATTATTATTCATTTTATAATATATATACTAATATTATAAATGTGACAGTATGTTTGTTTGTCACCGAATTTAGCATAGAGGTGGATTGTATACTAGAATAGGTTATAGCATATTCATTTCACGATAGATAGTCACGATAGATTGAATAAGGTTTAAACTTTATTTGCATTAACGTGCATGTAAACGCGATGTTCAACAATTTTAATATATTATACGCAAGCAGTAAATATTAAGTAGGTACTATACTTAATTATATGCATACGTGTACATTTTTTAATACATGATAAACATAAAATTTTATGATATCAAATGCATGCACTTAGCTATGCACTTTTCAGTAGTCGAATATTTAACGATGTGTAAATAAAAAATATTAGATAAAACAATGGCCAGCAGGTACCTACCAACATAAAGTTTTATGGCATAGCGGTACTGGATCCCACGTTCAAACATAAAACGTTTAACTACATTATCTGTAGTAGCATAAATTCTAAAACTATATTATCACTATAAACATTAAATATATAAACAGATTCTAATAAACTTTGTTTAAATTAAAATTTCATCATTATAAAGAAATCTGGCATTTTAATATGGCAATTTTTTTAAATTTTTTTTTATGCTTAATAGGCAAACGTTTGACCGCCTCGTACGTACTTTTGGAACTTGGACCATAAATGGATGGTACCTCTCCGGGTGTCTGAACGTCCGATAAAAGAAAGGGGACGGTAGAACTAAGTTGTGTAGCTCTTGCGCACACTCTCTCACAAACACACAATATTAGTAATAAATAACCTATAAATGATGATACGAGTTGTTTCAGTTCGCAGTGTGTTCAACTACAAAGTAGAGCTTGCTTTGTGGTGAAAAACCCAGTAATAACCCATATGATGTCCAATTGGAAGTGTTTCCGAATGGAATGATAAAATAGAGGAATTGCGATACGCACACATAAAGCGCCAAATTCCGCGCACAGCGAAGGACGTGGGTTAGATCCCCAAGTTAGCTCAGGCTGTTGATTGCATGCCGATTTTTTTCTATTCAATATTCATAAAAATTTCACAATAAAAACGAATAAACTTGTCTGCGGGATAGTGAGTATTTCTTTCATATGTAATTCACGAAAAGCTAATAATTTTCCATATTGAAAAATTGTAAACATGTTTCCGGTCTCTTATACAGCTGACCCAAATACAAATAGCACTTTAAATGTAAATCATGTAAAGGACGATCGTTCCCACGCTCCGGAAAGTTTAATTATATTAGCTTTAACACGTTCAAATAAGGTTTACAGTAGCCCGCATTTGCACTCACCGAAATGTAAACAAAGGATAATTTTTCTGATCAAGCATTTTGTTTTAGAAAGCTTTATTCATATGATTTTAAAATTTCTTGTTTTATGCTTCAACTAACTTTTACACGAAGAATGTTTTTGAAATGAAACAAAAACATATATAATAGTGACCTACAAATATTATTCTTATCTAGATAAAATTATTATAAGAGTGCGTTATCGGAGGCAGTACGAACAGGGATCTCAATTACTTATCGATTTAACCCCCATATATGTTCAGTAGTTCAAAAGTTATTTGGGTTTTAATCAAATTATAGTTAACATCCGATTTTCATCTCAAAGGTCTAACCGTAAGTAAACTGGTAAATCAGAAACCCCCCCTATCGCCCACCACCGAAGATTCACCGCTCTAGTTACAAAATACAATAAAAACTTAATTAGCCGTCTAATAGGACCTAATGACCAAAATTACAATTTAATATGACGATTGTAATCTCTTATTCTTGGTCGATTATTTTTATTTTATATAATAGAATACTTTTCAGTTGAATGTTCTACCTGGCGTAAATTTCGTTACCTTAACAGCTCGACTAGAAAATGTGTAGCACTTATATTATTTTTCTGAACGCGAAAGCAATTTTCTATAATAACATATAAATATAGAGACAATTTCATTTAATACACACTAAAAAAAAAAAAAAAAAAAGTATACAAAAATTTATTTTGAAAACTAGTATTAGTATTAATTAGATTGGTAGATTCCTCGATCTTTTTTCGCAACTGAGCAGCTATGGTCACTTGCTACGTGTGAGGTTTGATACAAATTAACCACGTTAAAAAAATTATAAAGCTTAAATTGTTTATAAATAGCATGTAGGTCACGATGCATGTTTACAAGACCGCAATTAAAACAAGCTGAGAAAAGTCGAGGACCAGTAAGAAGTAAGTTATATACACATACTTATTATTGACGCAATAATTGCTTTGCGGAACAGTTTAAATTTCCCGAGATTTGACTTGCAATAGACTTTTATTCCGGCTACGTTTACAGCGCAAATTATTCATACATAATTATGCTAAAATATAACATTTATTATGGTATACTTTCTTCATGATTTGTTATAAACAGGGTAAATATTTTAGGGGAAAAACGATAATAAACCAAGATTTATTGAAAGAGAAACCACAAACTTTGTACCGAAAATACTGTATTTAAACAGATGTTCGTTATACATCGTTGGGTCGGAAAAGGAACAATGCTACAACTTCTTTTGTTTTACATTAAAGAAAAGACTGTTAGTTACACTGTAGACCATTTTGTATTGAAGTAGAGATCTAGGGTTCCTTCCGCGGCCTCTCGGCTCTGTGCTCAACTTCCGGCGCTTTTATCTCAGTCGCATCGTTTGACACACTTTTCTACGATGCAAAGCCGTACGATTGTTAGAGAAAAATGAGACATTTTAATTATTAAAGTTTTAGTAAATGTAATCATTATTCTTTTGTATTTGCAATTAAAATCTAAATAGAGAATATAAATATAAATAGAGAATTGTTTTAAGTATGGTTATTCAACTGAAAGAACTTCTGAAAACATTCATGGTCCGTTTAATCGCTATTTCTCTATTGCAGCACTTAAATCGCTTTAACGTAGAAAGCTTTGTGATTTTAAAGGTTTTCAAAACAACGAATATTTTATGCAATATTACAATAATAATAATAAGATACCGGATATAAAAATAAACATCTGCTGCCTTTTTTTTAATGTCGTAGTGTACCGTGTAACAATTAATTTTATTAAAATCTTCATTGTATATTTTTTGTTTCATTAAGCATACCGTGAACTGGAATTTTTATTTTATTTTTAGATTCCTTAGAAATGGAGCGGGAACTGCAATAACACTAATTAAACATAGTAAAGTTGTGGATAGAGCTGGTATTTTATACCATATTTATTATTAAAAACTATTAATTATTGAATAGAATAAAATTAATGAAATGTTATTTTTATTAGTTGTAAACATGGATTATGTCCAGTAATACCTACGTATCGATATATTTTTACGCAAGTAATAAAAAGTTTATCACAATATAGGTCGTGAAATTTCCTATATAATTTACTACAAAATGTTACATTTTATATTAATGACGGTCTCAATCTTTTGTTCAGCGTCTATATAGATTTGTATAGAACACAAAAAAAATTGATTTGTTAATTAATTTAAAAAAACTTATTTATTTAGACGTTACAGCTGAAGCGCGCCGCCAGCTTTTATTCTATTATTAATTTAACCAAAAAGTAAGGGATACATAACAAAATTAGATAATATTATACAAAAACATTTTTAGTTGAAAATGAGGGCATTTTAATGTTAAAGCAATTCCATGTAAAGTAATGAAGATACCTGTACTTACAAAGCGAGCCTCTGAAATCTTTGTCGTGGTTTCAACAATTAATTAGAAATGCCTTTGCAGGAAATCTCTATTGTGGTACATGACAGTGTCATAAACAAGGCATTTTATCACAAATGCCTTCCTCTACCCACGAGTAATTTCATGCTCAAACAAAGGGCAACATACTTTTTACTTCAACTTTTTTTATTAAAAATGCCCTTTAATTATAATCATCCAATTACTAACAGCACTACTAACAGTGTATTCATTTATACTGTCATATAATGTATTCAATTTCTTCATTCGTATTGAAAATATCTCAGAAATACTGATAAAAACATATATCATATTTCCCAATTTTCTTGTTATAAGAAAACCCAACGTACTCTACATGCTTAAGGAAAAAGGTAAAAGTGAGAATTCTAAATATTTTTACCTGGATCCTGCGGCGCCGCAGGCCTCAATCGTCCCTCGTCAGTCCTCCGTTCCATGTCACTATATCACACAACTAGACACTCACATATTTTCACCCTTTTTAGGGACTAGAATACACATAAAAATTCAATAATGTCATTCGATCGTCTTGTTAATGTTTTTTGTATATTGTTTGATATTTTTATTCACTATTGGTCTTTGGTTTATTATTTTACACTTTAAAGTTTAAACACTTAAGTAGTTATGTAATCATTAACTTTAATATAATCATTAATTAAAATCAATTAAAATTAATGTGTGCGTTTATTAATGTGTTTCTAATTACCTATTTCAATCTTAGAATTTTATTTTATTCCAGGGATCGTATACTGTGTAATATTATACTGTTATGTTATTAGTTGTGTACACTTGTTATTAGCGTATTTCCTGCGTATTCTTTCTATAATCTCTCTTCAGAAATGTAATCAAGTATCGAGGGGCCGAGTGAGTAAGCTTAAATAAACTACAAAGCTAGTTGTATTAATTAGTCAGCGATAAACATACAGCCTCAAAGGAACTGCATGACTGGATGCTATGTAATATAGTACCCTTAAATGAAAGCTTTAACTACGTTAATGTTTTCGTGAAGTCTCTATTGAGTGTGTTTGCGAACCAAACAACCGACACTATCCCACCTGTTGCTTGTTTTCCATTGCTGGAATGACGCTGTTTACGTTGTAATATTGCCAGTAGGATGAGTTTTCAGGAATTTAATATTATAACAAACAATTATAAGAAAATATGTAACAAATGGCATCGATTTATTTATTTTAAGATAATCATGAGTTTAATATTAAAATGTAAATACAATTGTTAGTTAAATTTTTTTATAATATTGCGTGATTAACTTATAACATTTGCTTGTTTCAAAGCAAATTTAGTAGTAATAATTGTACAGCTGGGATCACTCTAATGTAATGGCATCCGTAACACAGGTTTCCTTTACCTAGTACGGATGCCAAAGAGTCTATTTTTAAATAATATTTCACTTTGTCTCAATAAAGATTATTATTATTATTATTATAATAGTCAGTACAACGAACCGAGCTGGTTCCTCGTTACGTTGCTAAAAATATCCCGCGCGTGTTGTTTAAAATAAGTTTAATAAGATAAATAATAGAATGGAACGAAAAAGTTCGGTTTTTAATTGAGGGACATAAATAATAATCACGATTTGTCATTCAATATTTTAAATTATAATATGGAGCACGGCCGAACACAGAGATCGAGACAAGCAATGATACAAGCGCGTTCCTAATATTCCGGCCGAAGTTTTAGTGAGTCTCTAATGTTATTTTTGTTACACTCCAAAAACTGTCAGCGGACTCTGGGCTTCGCTTGAGAAGGGACTTGGGAAATATCTAACTATCCAACTTTTTTTATTCAATAATGATTTGTTAGAACGATACATCATGTATCATAATAAATTACGGTTTGTTTGGACGCATATAGCTGATATACCTAGAAAGTTTTTTACGAGTACATAGATAAATATTTTGTAAAATATATAGATTCATAACATTTTTCGTATGTATAGTTAAGTCACTATGAACATAAAACGTGTTAATATCAAACGAAATATCATTAAAAATTACCATTTTCGTTCTTAAAAGCAATTTTCTTGTGAATATTATGAACCGTGACTTGACTGTAACTATAAAATTATGTGAGATGTTTTCTGAGATTCTTAAAGTTATTAGGTACCTACATTATTTTAGAACAAATTTCGTTATAAATATTAAATTTAATATCAGAATCTATAACGTATAAATTCAATTTAAACTTATTACGCGTAAAGTTGGCTTCATTTAATTATATGAATTTTGATACGACTACGCACCGACAAGGCGCTTTCTTACAATGAACTTTCAATGAAGCTTTCTTACACGAGTTATTATATACATCTGCCGTCCTTCAATTGAACAACACCCGTGAAGTGAGTCGGGTTTTGGGATCAGCTTGGAATAGCTAGATAGGGGAGTGTTCACTGTCAACTTAGATAGTCTCCGCAAGCCGGTATAGCGAAGACGACCGCTGCCTGTAAATATTTCGCTGTAGTAGTTTTTGTTCCCATTCTTAACTCTAACTTAACATCAGGCGGAGTGTAGTCGTGTGCCGAGCTAATAAAAAAAATTACTAATCTAATATTAAAACTTATGTGCTTTTCTCTGCCTATCCCTGTAGGAAAAAGGCGTGACAATTGTATTGTATTGTATGTGCTAAAGGAAATCTTAAGTATGCAGGATTTAAAAATTGTTATGTAGCATTCTTTGTTATTTCGGGAAGAAATAGCGTTTATTATTATTATTATTGTCAATAAATGAACTACTTAGCTTAATGTAAAAAAAATACATCGTGAATCTCTCATTAATCTCGATGAGAACGTTCGCATATTATCTCATGCTTATGGATTTTACATTAAGGATCAATTTATTGCCTGTAGCTTTCAGATAATATCATTTTAGCATAATGGGGTAACATATATTATTTTTAAAGTAATACCATACCATTTATCCTTCCGAACTTATTTAGAAAACGCAGTTTTAATTCTAATATATCTAGTAAACTATTTATAATATTCAAACTTTTTTTTTTTATTGTAGCTCGACATGTGATAACACTCCGCCTGATGTAAAGCTAGAGTGCGGTCCATGAATGGAAACAACTGCTACCACAGAGAAATCTCTACGGGCTGCAGTCGCCTCCACTATGCCGGCTTGAGGGGACGAGCATGTTCCATCTAGATTGACAGTGCACACTCCTCTCTTAAACTAAATATTAGACACACTAAAATAAACAAAACAAATATCTTCATACCGATTTATTTTAGACATTCAGCTACAAGCATTATACTAAAATTTTACTTTTTTTAAATTTAGGGCCGATAAGTCAAACCTACCATAGTTTGCAATTTTATTAATATTTTACAATTCTTTATAATTTTAAGTGAAGATTTTCGAACCTACCTATGAACTTCGTAAATGCCCATGGTCGTCTTAGACTTCTTTATTATGTGAAATACATCACTGGTAAGACGACCTTAATTTACCACCAGACCGAATTGATTTATCGGTCCTTAGGCATTAAATAAAAGAGAAGGCTATAACTTGACTAGGTTTACTAATTGAAATCATATCCTTTGAAATAATCGAAATCGATATAGTCTACCTAACTAGACTTTTTTTAAAACTTAGATTAAATTTATTATGTTAAAATCAAAATTAAGTCAGTTCATTTCAGCAAATTATTTACATTTTCCAATATTATTGTTTAAATATGTTTTTTAAAAGCTTAATACAAATAAAATATATATTTAAAGCATACCAATATTTAAATTTATGGAAATACACTTGTTTTACCACGTTAAGACAAAAACTTTGTCGTTATTCTCATACTTTCGCGGTTTATGCAATATTCAAAACTTTTCGCAAAAAGAAAAAAGCTTTTCAGTAACTTGAAAAAAATAATTATATACATCTACACACAATATACACTACGTATTAAATTTTAGTAACTTCTTCTATTGTTGTTAAGTTATTGCTAATGTCTTTTCATGCTTAAAGTGTGTCGAAAGGAAAATTCGCACGCTCGTTCGGCAGCGACGCAGCGCGCGACTGACTCCCTAAAAGCAGCGTGCGTATTCTCTGTACTGTATCCCGTACACACTTAGTTTTAAACTGATATCTAATAATATAAACTCTAATACAAAGGAAATAAAAGCTATATTTAATGAATGCTTAAGCGAAGAGGGTGATAAACTAACAGTCTGTATCTAAAATTCGTACTGAATCAGTTCCCAAGTAAGAGCCCTCCCGCATTTGCGGCACAAATGTCGGTAGAACATTCTGCCAATGCTGTTGAAGGTGTAGTAGACAGACAGCAAACTAATGCATATTTATAATTGAGTACAGAATAACATTATGGATAAATTTTATTTCATAGTGTGCCTCCATATTGAAGCCCTTCGTGGTAGAGTGATAATCGCGCAGATTCATTCAAGCTGAAGTTTGAGGTTCGATTGCCATTCGCTGTATATAAATATTTTATATACGATACGATTGTCAATTGTTTTTCGTTAATAAAAGAGTCTAGAGTCTAGCTAATACTCGTATGTTTTGAAACTAATTTTAAAAACGAAAATATCGCTACCTACAATTCACAAATTAAAATTTCCCATTAATATACAGACATTATTAAAAAAGGGATTCAGTCGGGCATAGATCATTCTCTTCTTAAGTAAATAAGGTCTCAATCACCAAAAATCAACTAAATTTCAGGGTCAAAAATTTGCACCAGAAGTCAATGTCGTGGTCAAAATTATTGACATAAAATAATTTAGTCTGCACAATCTGCACATTGAGAATGGTGCATATTCTCTTTCGGACAATGCCGCCTAGGGCTTCCTCTCACATCGTGTATATCTAATTAAACATAATATTATATCGCTTAATATTAATAATATAATATTATAACATAGTTGTGTAGGCAAGTATATTATCTAAGGTTAGGTACTTTTTCAGAGTGACGGAACAAATAAATCGGAGAATCGAAAATTCTATCGTTTGTTTTAAAACACTCGCCATTGGTTATCGAATCAATCCCGCCGCCTGGACCTCCTGGACCACTTACTGATTACAGTCGTGGATAATTATTTATTTACTTATCTAAAAAATATGAACAATTTATTTTTGTAACATAAATAACATTATTATTAATGATTTAGTCAAATTCAACAGAAAAAATCTGTTCTCATTCAACAGCCTGCGCTGCGGTAGTTAGTATGTCTCAAGCGTGTGCGCGTTGTTTTTTTTCTATTTAATTTTTATCATAATCTAATAATAAACACATCTAGCTAGCAGTTTAATATGCCAATAGGGTTGTTCTTTTAAAATTACGTATATTTTTACCTCGGCCGCACGTACCTTTACGTCATGACAGCGTAAATGTAAACTCATACTGGACCCTCAGTAGCAATGCCTGCATTATTCTCATTTTTCAGATCATAATTTCCTATCCTATTTAAGGATTTAAAATATTTTTTATTTTGAATACATAGCTTATAAATTCATACTATTATCTATCAATTAATATTATCAATTACACACTGAAAACCGAAAATACATCACTAATCACTAAGATTTTTTCTTAAAAACACGCTTGCCAACAAAATAATAGCTAAACACACTGAGATTTTGATTTTTGATTCATTTACTGGCGATCGAGTATTTTATTTCAAAATTCGGCTTGGGATATGCCGAAAGCAAAAGATAAAAGAAAGATTACAAAACATGATAGCGAAACTGGTAATTCTCAAATAACAAACAAAGAATCGTGTGTTACAAATTTTGAAAATGGATCTAGAAAACAGAAAAAAGATGATAATGCTACACTGATTCCATCGGCGAATATCACCAAATCCAAAATGTTGCAACCGAAAACAAGCACGCCTCGGCGAAAGACTATGCCGTCCCTCGCGGAACTCGAGAAGTTATGTGAAGACGCCGACGATGAAGAATTGTGTTTGAAGCAGGACGATGAGTTGGATGCGTTTTTGATGACCTATGAAGGTATAAAAGAACTTTCGGTCAAAATTGAGAAATGTCTCAATGAGCTGAAATCGTCTAACATGAGCGCTATAGTCCCACCGAAACGAAGAAAACTCCAAACCCCATCACACTCAACTTGGAGTACACACGGAATGGAAACTACAGAAAAAGTAAACGATGCAGTAGAGACACATAGTAATGGTAGTGTAGACAGCAACAAAACATTAAATTATGACATCAACAACATTTCACCCATCGTCAAGAAACAACATAAATATCATTTTATACCCAGTACATCAAAAAATGAAAGTGTGTTTTTGCATAATGATGAAGTATTCTATAAAAGTATAATGGGTATCGAACCTGAAGAAGATAATTTGAATTATTATTGTGCTGCTCCAGATACAGAGTATGAGATACCATGTGAGACCATAATATTACAAGATGATGCACCTAATTGTGATTTTAATGCACGTCTTACTGAGAACATGGAAATAAGTGAATCTCCTAACTATTTAAATTATTTTAATCCTGTTGATTTCAATGAGTCATTAATAGTGGAATCTGATCCATCAGCAGTGATAGATGTAGATGAGGTCATCGCTGAAAATAAAGCTGTACTGGACAGGCACAGGATTTCCAATATTGGTCAATATGGTACTATAGCACCCAATCAAATGTACAACTTCGAAATTATAGATGAAGAAACACCAGCACAGAACGAAAAAAAGAATGTCGAACCAAAAACAAGTATTGTAGATATTATTAGTCTAGATGATAGTGAATTAGATATTGCTGGTCTTGAAAAAAAAAAAGTTCCCCACGGTGAAGTAAAAAACTCGGGAAATCAGAAAAATTCTCAAATCCCAGATGATATAAAATTTATTGCTCAATGGAAAGTAAATGATAATGATGCCTCGCTTATAACTCTGTCTTCGGATACCTCGATGTCTCGACATCGTCCGTATATTGCTAATAACAATTCTGTAGTATTTGTGTCAGAAAGCAAGGATAATAATAACAATAAAATGAAAAGAAAGAAAAATCTTACAACACATACTACAGAAAATAACTTGCAGAAAATAAAACAACAAAAAACATGCCATTGCGATGTTAATACAAAGATCTCAAACATCAATAATGAAAAATGTAAGCGTGCACCGAGTACAGCTACTAGAATGATTGGAGAGTGTCCTATATGTATGGATAACTTGGCTACAACTGTGGTGGCTGCCACAATATGCGGTCATATATTTTGTATGAACTGTATTAAAATGACAATTAAGAATAACGGTAAGAAATGTCCAACATGCAGATTGTCATTGGGTTCTAAAAACAGTTACCATCAACTGTTTTTGTAGCATCATGTCTTTATGTGTGGTGCTTCAATTAAAAAATCTCTATGAACTTATAATCTAGACTTAGGTGGATAATAAAAACATTTTATAATAATTAATTTTATAAACATTTGTGATTTTAATATATATTTGTAATTAATTTATAGAGGTAATAGTGTATCCTCTTTGTATGTTTTCCAATTATATTCTTATTTGTCAGGGATTTTGTTGACTGAAAACACTGACATTAATATTTTTAAGTATAGTTTATTTTGTTATTGGGAGTTGACCTCGTGACTAGGATGCATTTGCCAAAATTTGACACAAGTTTGTAAATCCTAAATATATTAAAGAAAATTAGACCGACTTTTTAATAATATTATTTAAAAATGAACTCAAGTAAGTTCGACAAAGGAAAATGTAGTAACATGATTGAAATATAGAGGAATATTGAATTCATGTAATCACTGTGCACCTCAGTGAATTCTCCATGTGCAAAGCAGATGGGGTTACGATTCCCACCTGAGGATGTATGGGACACTTTTTTTTGTTTCTTTTTTATCATATCAGGATTTGCAAACTGATTAGTCTCAAATGTTACTTTTAAGTCTATTATAAACCATCATTTATTGTGTTCAAATCTGTTTGTTTTATTAAGTACTAGACACTAAATACTTTCTTAGGTAGTGTGAGAAATTGCACTGATAAGTTTGTCCGATTCATGTTAGCTTTTGTGTCTTGATACATTCAGAAAAAAGTTATTTTTTAAACACTACATGGCATCCTCAGGAGACGTGTGGAGTAGCAAAACGTGTCGAGAGGTTTTTGCATGTTAATGAAGGGTCTAGCATTGACAGCTGATGTGACTGTGCACTGTGTGTACCTAGCCTCACTAACATTGACTAGCGGAAATTAGTTGTAGTGTTTAAAAAATAATTTTGGTTATGGATTTCCGCAACACCTAATACTATTAAACATAATTTATTTTTAAGTCTAAAGTTAATGACACGGGTAATTAAATTCTGATTGTTTTAGTAAGTAGAGAGAAATTTTTAGCCTGTGTATAGATTGTAATTGTGCAAATGACTGTGTTAGGTTTCGGGAATAACTTTTCTGTACAAAGACAATCTTTAAGATTCCTAAAAATCTATAATTATTCTCATTAAAATTTCAAATATTGGTGTAATTTCAAATAAATAAAACAATTATACATTTAAAATTTATATAGTCGTTTATTTACTTGTAGTGCCTAGTGGATCCTCAGATTGTAAATGTTCAATAGAATTAGATAATTGTTCTAAGCTTTGTACTAATTGTGACATTTTATCTCTCGATGAAGAGTTATCAAATCCATCCTCCTTGTCATCAGGCTTTTCTACATCTGCACATAGTCGAAAATGAAGTTTAGCTAAATGTTCTTGTTGATCTCTAATATTGATCATCTGCTCCATACTGCAGCCGCTACTAAAAGCACTTAGTTTTCCAGTATGGAAATCGTCCAACAATTCAAGTAAAGCTTTCTCCATGTGTTTTACATCTGGAGCTTCTCTGGGTATATTTTTTGGCCGGTTATTGTAATTCGAACGCGTCGCGTCCCGTTGCAAGCGTTTTTCGTTAACATAAGATACTTTGGATGAATTATTTATACTATTATTTCCGGTACCAGTACATGGTTGTCCTGGAGTTTTGGATGAAATACTAGCACCGCTGCTAGATACCTTGGTGCTGAACGATGGGGATACAGTCTGCGAAATTTTTTGTTCTTCATCTTCAAAGTCATTCTGCATCAGTTGTTGGGTTTCGTTTGCTTCTTCTACGTCCAAACTCATGTAGATTATACGCTGAAATATATACTATGCCTTTATATAGTTATCGTATAAAATTATACTTCAAAAGACAGTAAATAAATAACAATCGCACACTGCCGTTCCCCCGACCTCCACCTGTCACGTCTGTCACTGTCAATTATGACGATTGACGGAAAACGATGCGTTCATAGATAAGATACGTTCAAAACGTGAATAATAATTATCTGAAAGCAAAGTATAAGTTTACATTTACGCTGTCACGGCGTAAATCAACACCTAGAATGAAGTCCTAGCCTAGATTCGTAGCTCGTCTACCCTTTGACAATGGGAACAAAGAAACTCACAATTTAAATAAAACATCAATGTATGCTAAACCTTTATTAATGTGAAACAAACATGCAAGTACATCATATATCTCATTATACTTATCAGTATTATACTTATTAGTGCTGTTGATATGCTGTGGTGATTTGGTTAAACACAGTTATAATACATTAAATTAATGAATGACCTGCCAAAGTTTTAACTTATAAAAGACCTGCAAATCAAGCTATGTTTTTAGTTGTCCGTCATGGAACCACTAGAGTGCAGCCCTCGAGCAGACAACTACAATTACAAAGAATTGTTTACTAATATTATACTGGACGGCAGAATGGGCGACAGAATAACCATTAACTGCCTAAAGCGACGAGGCCAGTCACTAATATATGTTGAAAAAACTTATTACTAAATAATACATTAAGAAATGAAAGCGCTACTAAATCGTTTAGGACGGATCTTAACGTTTGTAAAAAATAAAGAATGCACGTACGATATTTGTTTCTCACAATAATCGACATATTCAAATATAGAATATCCTCAGATCAAAACAAAGAGGGAATGAGGTCCAAAATTAACTGTAATTTTATTTCGAAGAGATTTCAGGTGCAAATAAATAATAATCCAGCTAGTCATCTATGTACATAAAAAACAGATATACAGGGTATTTTTTTAAACTGGGACTACTGTCCCTCAAGGAAATCCTCAATCACAGGAGATACAAGGAAATTTTTCTTCCGATACAATGTAATGATCCTTACATGAAACCGAGTCGAACTGCATCAAAAATAATTTCACCAAAATGACTCATTTTTATGGACAACTCAAGCTTGACCAGAAAAATTAATATGCCAAATTAGTTTTCATAAAAAAAGAGCAAATGGTTCCTAAAACAGTTTCCCTGTATCTCCTGTGGTTTAGGATTTCCCCACACTGCCCCAATTAAAAAAATTACCCTGTATAATATCTGTTTGAAGTAAATATTATACATTTTAAGGTCTGACCGATCACGATGGTAGTTCACAAGCAATTTTTCATTGAAACGTTTAACTTTTGAAAAAGTTTTGTTTTTATTGCGTGTAACTGTTTGATGTAAAATTTCTTTAAAAATTGCCACTGGGTTTTGCTTGCTTCAGGGGCTAAAGTCAAAAGCCAATCGACAGCTGTCACTTGATCGAATCGAAAACAAAGTAAATGACATTTGACGTTTCGTTATCACTTAAGTGACAGTGGAACGTCAAATCCCATATATTTTGTTATACTAGTTTAGGGTCAAATGTACAGTTTAAAAATATCAACGGGTGTTCAGAAATACACAGATAACATATCTTTGTTTTGATCTAAGACGGAAAAAAAAAGTTAAAACAAAATAAAATCAACAAAGAGTTTTTACCTTAGTAATAAGCTACAAACTAGCAACTACATGAACAATGGCTATATTCTCCAAAGTCACTTTAAAAATATTACAACATGAGCCAATTCTAGCTACCATCACCGCTGTACGGATTGCAAAGGCATTGATATAATCACAGAACGCTGTTTTTTTAGTGACTAGCCACAAAGTAAACACTTCGAAGTTTCATTTGCATTAACACGTTGACAGCATGTTGGGTGTAAAATAACAATTTGAATAAACTTTGTATAAATAAATATTTCGGTTTATAGTTTATCTAAGTATACACACTGATTCCGTAGCTACACAAGTATGGCAAATAAATAAACTATATAGGTAGTAGGTACGAAATAACTAGTAGTTGGCAGTCAACGTGTTAACATAAGATTTTTACACACATTTGGGTGTCACATAAAAATATTAAAATTATTTAAAAAAAAATAATAACGAAAGGAGAATGCCCATTCGCCTTACAAAAATGGGCCCACAATAATTTTTTTTTTGTCGAATTTGTCGATGAATTTTAGAAAAGTAAACCTATATTTGTCACCAATCAGTTTCAATTTTTTTTACCTGGGTTATTGAGTATTTTAGACTTTTTTTGATGCAACGTTTAATAATCGTAATCTGTTTTTTATACAAAGATTATCTATTGATTGGTAAACGACGTGTTGATATAATTGCAATAAATTAATGGAAAAATTATATATTATGTTGGAATATTGTTTTGTTAACAAACTATTAGATATTAAGTGGGGCCCAAAAATGGACATTGTCCTTTAATAGTTCTATGTAGGAACAAAAGATTAATAGTACATCAAAACACAAGAAATACATACACATTGCGACTATCCACTGAGGTGACCACGCGCTGCGTTCTACATAATATTTCTACGGGACGCCTTAGTGGACGCTAAACCTTAACATTGTATTAAATTAAAAGAAAACATTCGCTATAATTCCTTTTACCATTATGTTTACTAGTATAGCGGTTTAAACCCCGAAAGAGAGAGTACCAAATGATCACAGATTCAGAAGTCCCGTCCAGATTTGTAGGTACAAACGCTGACCAATATCTTGAAACGGATTACCTTACACTAAATTACATTTTTCTTGACATTAATTTATTGACACAGTAATATTTTTTTTAAGAATAATTTTTTTTATTGTAGCTCGGCATATGACAACACTCCGCCGGATGTGAAGCTAAAGTGCGGTCTTAGCCCCGCCTCGACCACGCCACCAGCTTTGAGGTGACGACTATGCGCCATCTAGATTGACAGTGCACACTCCTCTCGTTATACCTGGCTACTTTCAAGACAAATCGTTTTCATTAAAATTATGACAACACCACTTAAGTCAATGTCAATAAAAATGTAGTAAGAAATATACAAAACCTATGAAGACAAAATTTAAACTTACGCTAATTGCTACTTCGTTTCTTGGCCAGTACATAAACATACTAGAAATGCATCTAAAATTATGTATTTGGCAATAATCATGCAATAGAAATCTATTAACACACACTTTGTGGGTTTCAATTTTTAATAAAAAACTTATTGCTTTTTGTATTGGCTTAAACACGCTGTCTGTATAAGAGGGTGAACTCTGAGCCAAATCAAAATGCCGTATTAAGATTTAAAAAAAAAAACATCACGCAAAAAATAATTGATTTAATAGATGCTTTCTTGCGAGAAGTGGATTTTATAAACCTTGACCATTAAAGTAATATTGTCTGACTGGTGAAGAGCCCTCACTTTACACCGTGAAGCCGTAAACGTACACTTATACTTGGCCTTCTGAGCACACGTGCGCAAAACGGAGGGCATGAGTTCGAATCCCGTCTAATCTCAAGTAGTCGTGCGCGAGTTCTTTTTTCTGTTAGATTTTAATAAGCTTAATTATTAACAATCCAAAGTTCACTATTATCTTTAAGTATTTCTAAGTTCAGACTTCAGCCATCCTTAGAAAGTAAAGGCTCAAAAGTAAGGTCTTAAAAAAGTGCTTTTATTCAATGAGTATTAAATGATATTATTCTTCTATATAAATTCGAAATAAAAGATATATCTGTAAAGTTCCACCCTCATTGACTTTATAACGAACGCTTCAGCAACAACGCGGTCGGAGGGCCGAGTATAAGTTTACATTTACGTTGTCACGGCGTAAAGTGACAACTAACCACTATTAAATTCGCATCATTTGTTTTTTTAAAATACAATTGGTGGGGAGTTTTCCACATTACGCAGTGACAGCGTAAATGCATTCTCATACTTGACCCACAGTTTTTGTTTCACCAAAAAGACCCTGTCGTGAATTGTTAGCAGCTTATAGTCTACTTAACTAATAACAATAATAATAATGTAAGCACACATACATAAAAAAAAGTGGAGTAATTATTGCAAAACACGCTTAATATCTATTGTTTTAGTCACAAAAACTAATACAGTATCTATTATAAATAAAGACCTTGCGCTTGGACAATGTATAAAGCAGAGATCTGTAACCAAAGTGTGGACTTCACTTCAACTTCTTTGCCTTGAACTGTTAAAAATATTATCTCATCGGCGAAAGGAACTCGTGTCGTACATAAATAAAATCCACACCAATCCACTCCTAACTAATCCATTTAAAAAAAAACTGTCACATAACACACTTTAAGCTAAGACGAACTTACATTACAAAATTTTATTTTGTCGAAACTCGAAAAACGTTTATCAAAAACTTCACAACTGTATTTGGAACACGTTACATTGCTTCCTAATAAAATATCGAGGTAATTGAAGATATTCCTTTACCAGACTAGCAGAATTTATCTCTCAAAAAAAAAAACCTAATCAGAAAATTACACTTTCACTAATATATTGTAAAAATAGTTAATTTTTTAAGCAAAATACTGTCGGTCTGTAGAGGGCGTAAGAATTGACAGATAGGTACTATTTGTCAACACACTCATTCAAATTCCGATTTGACAAATGCATCCATAACTTGAACAACATGTTCGTCAATACCTATGACATCCAATATCCCTTTTTCAATACCATCAGAAGTACCCACACGATGAGAAGCCAAAGACATCACTATCAACCTGAAAATAATAAAGTGATATTTTATAGTGGCTGCGGTTTAACAGTACGACTTATGAATTCACGACCGATACCAATGTAACTTTGTTATATGTACTTTGGTCACTCAGTAGGCACTGAGGCACAGTGTTGTTTCCATTCATAGACTGCACTTTAGCTTTACATCAGGCGGAGTGTTGTCACATGCCAGGCTACAATAAAAAAAACTTACTTAGGTAAATAATAATTACGTAATTAGGTAAAAAATACGTACTTTGAGTTAGGCAATCCTTGTTGTTGCCTGTAACGCTGCAGAGCTCTCAATGGGCAATGGTCAGGTATGTTCTTGGCCGGCGGCGGTGGTGGACCGAACTTGCCGCCGAGACCACGACCGCCTCTCGCGTTGGCATCCAACTCCAAAAATCGACTTGTACGATCGACCATGTTGATGAATACGTCGAATTTCTGCTTATTCTTATTCGCCCATTCGATCGGTGCGTCTAGTTGAACGCGACCAAGTTCGAGTTTCTAATAAAAATATATTAGTATTAGCAGTCACTCCCTGACCGGAAGGCTATATAAGGGGGTGCATTGCCTAAAATCAATCTCTTTGCGGGTATCAGACTGTAGACATTGTGTCGAGGTGATGTTGTTTGCTTATCCAGGTGTTCATTTGAATCTCTTTTGTCTATTATACCAAAATTAAATGTAAATCCAACCAAATTGGTTGTTTGTTATTTTAAAAACTCCAAACTGCTTCAGTTTCATTAAATTTGCATAAACTAGATTTCAAACAAATTAATATTAAAATAACTCACTCGTAGCACAAACTCAGTTTCTTGAATAGTGTTAAAATTTGGTTCCAATTGAACAATCTTCACACCCTCCTCGGTAAAGACAGCAATTTTTGCATTCTTTTCACGTTTCAATAAATGAAGCGCCAGAATAATAGCTACAAAATAAATTATATCAGGTAAAATAACAAAGAATTTAATTTAAAAAACATGTTTAATTTGTAATAAAAACAACCGTGGTCTAGCGGTTGGACACGTGAACTCATGATCGATGAGACCCATGTTCAAACTTGCTAATTTAAATTTGCTTTGCCAAAGTTCCTGACCAGTACCAATGCAACTACGTTATATGTGCGTAGGTTGTTCACTGCCTGTAATACAAGCATGGCTTAGTGTTGTCTGTAAAAAAAAAATAACACATACCTGCATGACCAGGAGTGACATTACTATTGAAAAAGCATCCAGGATATAAACGCTTCTTGCTATTTTTAGGGTCAGCGGGTGCTGCATCCTCTCCAGTTGGCGCATTGGGCGCTGCATTTGCTGCTATTTTGGATTTCTTATTCTTTTTAGGACCAGACTTTGGACAGAAGTGATGACCTAAAACGTCATTTAATAAACAAAATATTTCATTCTTTTTTAAATTTTACGTCCACGCACTACGTAAATACCACCACTTTCGAATGGAAGTAACCTTGTTGCGTTTTGGGATCAGTTTGAAAGTAGCCAGGTATAGCGAGAGGAGTGTGCACTGTCAATTTAGATGGTGCATATTTGTCTCCTCAGGCCGGCATAGCAGAGGCGACTGCTGCCCATAGAGATTACTCTGTAGTAGCAGTTTTTTTCCATTCATGGACCGCACTCTAGCTTTACATCTAGATTTACTCCGTGTTGTCATAATAAAAAATAAATTATTTATTTATTATACCTTTAAACATATGATTTCTCATATCCAATGTAATCAAGTATCTCGCCCCAGTTGGTGGTGTAATTAGCCAAGTCTCATCCAATAATGTATACAAGGCTTGGATGATTCGATCATTGGGAGGCTGTTCAATACCTATAGAAATAATATACTAGAGTTAGAAAAAGTGAACAGACAGCAAATTAAAAAAATAGATATATTATCAAACTAATTAAAGATGCCATTATGACTGATAAAACGAGGGAAACATCCTTACGGCGCATTGGCGAATATCATCTCATAGGTGACTATGCATCGTCTTGCTGCACATTAATAATAATTTACTTATTTAATAATCCTTATATAACCAAATTCAATAATATATTGTTCAAAACAAATTATTTTATAGTGAAACAGGTGAAAGACTGTCATGGACCACCACCTCGTATCAGAATTGGTGCAGCAGGGAGGCCTACACATGTAAGTTAGAAATTCGCTTAACGAGTGATGCCTGATGCAATTCTATTTGCCCCGACTTGTCACTTTCCTAATGGATACAGGTTCATTGTAAACTCAAGCCTGCAAGACATTACATCGTAGTCTCTTCAAGATCAAACACAGTAATTCAAGTAGGCACTCTTAAAACACATACCCCAAATCTTAATTTCTTTAGGATTACGTCTCTTAACCGTCCATTTCCACATGCCAGTGCTAGGGTCATAAATTTGCTTAGCACGCCTGCGTGTCTCCTTTTCAGCAGCAACCTTGGCTTTTGCATGTTTTAAAGGTCTGAAACAACAATACGTGAAAAGATAGAATTGTGAGAAAATCAATTATACCAAAACTTTTCAAAATTTTAAGTAAATTTAAAGTTTAATTCTCTTTAAAATCTTTTTACAGTTTAAATTCGAGAAATTCATAGTTAATTGTTTCAAATTACTTGCACTTCTTCTTATAATTCGCAATAATGATATAAACAGCCAAAGGTGTGAGTTTGGACTTTTTAATAAGCTCCTTATTTGTAAGCATGGACACCACAAGTGTTACAATGTCAATGTCTGTTTCCGATGTACCAAAAAAGCCCATGTTATGAATTCTTTGCAGACAATTCAACAACTGATCCAGAGGCATCTGCGGGAGTATAGCTTCCCAAACCTTTAACAAAATAAAAAAAAGTTATGATAAAACACACACAACAGTCTGAGCTGAGTTGGGATTCGAACCCACGCCCTATGTTATGACCAATAAGCCCAAATGCAATGTACTGAGGACCAAGTATGAGGTTACATTTATGCAGTCACGGCGTAAGGTCTCTCCACTAATCAGAGAATATAACTTTAACCACTGAGTTTTAAAAAATTCAAATGGAGCGATCCCATTGGTGGAGATACTTGGCCTCCTGAGCTGTTGATTGCAAGTTGATATTAATTTAAAAAAAAACCAATACAAAACAAGATAATTTCTAAAAATGCCACATTAGCTACATATACCTCAGCTGATGTCAAAAGATGACCAGGTACATGGTCTAGAGTCAAATTATTGCTCCGAGCAATTTCTCTGGCATGCACGGGGTCTTCACAGTGGCGCATATCTTCGACTATTTTAATATAGTCAAGAATCTCTTTAGCTTCAGGTTTGTTTGCCATTGAAGTCTTAACCATTCTGTGTCCAAAGATACTATATTTAACCACGGCATCACGAGCTACAAACAGAATACTGAATTAACTGTGTTCAAACTACTCTAACAATTCTCATAGTGTGTGTGAGTAGGTAAATATCATTTAAATGCCTAATGAGGCCTAGATGTTTCAGAAACAAAACGAAAAGCACAAAACTTGATTTTGGACAAAATACAATTCAACTAATGTATTATTAGTTGTAGACATGCTTATCTTGTACATATAAAAATTGTCTTCAATCTGCAGATATTGGATAAAAAGTTCAAACTTATCTCATAATCAACATAAGAAAAAACTAAAATAGTGGTTCTATTTCAATAATTAATATTCAATAAATAATTCTATGTAATATTTGTAACAATTATAGAAGCAAACTAACCAATATCATCTGGATTAACTTTTATGTGAGACTTCATGAGAAGTGTCCGATGAGAATGTCCATGTCTCGCTTTAGCTCGTGCAATCTCTTTCACCAATGCTAAGGGCTCTCTGCTGTTGTACCATCTCTTTAACACCTTACACCAACCTTGCCCGTGACCTATTTTAAAAATATAAATAATTATAATATTGCATGTGTGAAGTGACATTTTAAGAACTGTTTGAAAGTAGTAGGGCAGTGTGCACATCCATTTCCTCAACCTGCCATAACAGAGGCTCTATCTTTAACATGAAATCAATATGTCGAACAGTTTAAAACATATTTTAAACAAATTCATCCACCTGTTGGATGCCTAGCTTTAGACTTTGTTACAAAACAGGTCAAGAAGTTTGTTGCAACCACACACTAAGCAGTAAATTACATATTTCTTCCTGCCGTGACAAATCTTATATATTCTTTAAAATATTTTAATATTTATTCTATTCTATTTGAAAAAATCACAGGTCCAAAATGAACCATAGCTCTTCAATATAAATTAACATACCAGACTTATGAATCCTAGCGAACTTGGTGAAAAGCATAAGTTCTTCAGAGTTCTTACAAACTTGGGGCACAATTTTGTACACCTCTTCTTTTAATTCGGGACCTCCGCATAATAAACATTTTGTTAATGCAAATGCAATTGTATCATAACGGGTGAACCAGCCAGCTTTGTACACCTACAGTTAAATAACTTATTTTAGTCTGGACAATGTCCGTATTTATAAAATGCACATAATATACTATATAATAACTTAATTATACATATACTGAAGAAATTATCAAGTACATTACAGATACCTTCAAAATTATTCTGACTATTTCAAGATCGTTATTATTCGCCTGCAATGCTTCAGTAATAACAGGCAACTTGTCCTGTTCAAAATATTTATGAGAAGACCAACATCCAGGAAAATACTTGGGCTCTTCTAAGCCAAGATGTAAAAATCTTTCTAGGCGTGTTTGAATCAAGTGTGGATCGAGCCCTGGCCTCGCCATTTTCACTTCCTCCCGTAACTCTTTTCGCTAGAATACCTACGGTTTACGGTACAGATATGGTTAATGAAAGTATTCTCTACACAAACTTGTAGAGCATGATCCGGATAGGCGGCTGCATAGCAGAAAAAAGTACTTTATAATATTATAACAGCAAATTGCCAAAAGTTACAACGTGTTACAAATATAAAATGAGGATGTGGCTAGGTGGTTAGAAAAAATTAACAATGGAGGAAGATTTTTTGCAGTCCGGAATGTCGAAGACGTCTTACAATTCCAATCATAAGCGTTATATTTAATTTTATATGCAACATGAGGGAAAAAGTACGTTTGCGATAAGAAAACAAAATATGACTGATATTTTATAAAAATAATTGATAATCACCTCGTTTTCGTCACTCGTCACAAGAAAAAAAAACACGCAGCAATGAAAAAAATAAATCTCTCGGCTCGCTTTGACAACTATTGTGTTGCTATACATAAGATAATTTTAAAAGTTAAATTTATTTATATTTTAAATTTAATTAGTCATATAAAATCGGTAATTACAGCGGTTTTTTAATTTTATTTAAATAAATCACATAATAAATAAATGGAAGAATCAAGTAGGTACTTTGCCAAAAAAAAATACGACAGGCTTGCGTTTACAAATACAGGTATTATTAAATATTTTAAAGATCACTATATACATATATATTTATTTGCTTTAATTTTAATTAAACATTTTAAAAATCACGTTTAATTTATTTTTAATTTAAATTTTTATCATAATAAAAAGTAGTGTCCTTTTATCAATTTTAGTCTTTATGAACACGCAAAAAAATCTGTCGTTCACTCGGTCCGCTGTCGTTTCACGCTGTGAAAAGAGAATATTACAATTTCATGGCGATGAAGTGTTTCCGGGACATTCAAGTTACAAAATATCACACTATTGCAATTTGTTGACAAATAAATAAAAGGCTCTAACGTATTTGATACCAGAGCTAAATAGGTAAAGAAAAACCCTCGCCAGGTTCAGCAGGGTTGCTCCGTGTTTCATAAATTTTTATAATTAAAAATGAGTGATATAGATAAATGGTTAGAGATCGCAGAAAAGTGTAAATATCTTCCTGAAGATGACTTAAGAGAATTGTGCGGCATTGTTTGTGATCTGCTGTTGGAGGAGTCAAATGTGCAGGAGGTGCAAACACCTGTAACTGTCTGCGGTGATATACATGGGCAGGTAATTTATAGCAATAATTTTGTTTTTGATGTTAATTTTAGTATATTTACCCTAGTGATAATATGAGGACTTAAAATTAATCTGCTAGATAAGAGCCCAGTTACTGACTACTAACTAACCCTTTAAATGGTCTATTATATATATATATATATAGATTTTAAATCTTTGTTTCTTCCAGTTTTATGACTTAGAAGAATTATTTCGTATCGGAGGACTGGTGCCCGACACAAAGTATATATTTATGGGAGACTATGTTGATCGTGGATATTATAGTTTAGAAACTTTAACCTTACTTATGGCACTAAAAGCGAGATATCCAGACAGGTAAGTTTTTTTTATAGCTATGTCTAAATATTAGTGAAGATCTCATGAACTAGTCTTAATTTTCATTTCAGAATTGTTTTATTAAGAGGTAATCATGAAACAAGTCAAATAACAAAAGTATATGGATTTTATGATGAATGTCTTAATAAATATGGAAATGCTAATGCTTGGAGAGATTGCTGTAAAGTGTTTGACCTGATGACAATTGCTGCAGTAAGTTATAATTAATAGTGGTTATTAATTTTTGAAAAAAATCTTTTTCGGACATTCCTGTTTGAAGGCTAAGCTAAGTTAGTTTAGATTAACTTACATAAATGCAAACTATGCATGCAGCGCATAAGTAACTTATATCTCGAATGTCAACAGAAAGCCAGAGTACCAGTTTTCTCCTTAGTCATTATACAGATCCTATCATCCATACTAACTATAACAGTTACATCCATAGGAAATAAACCTTATATAGAAATATCATAAAATCAATTAAAACTACTCGGTAATTACACAAATATGTAAACTAATCTACTTACAACTTACAGTTACCATTATAACTAGTAAACATTCACAAAATTTGTGTTTAAGAATCTATTATTTTTCAGTTAATAGATAATACAGTATTATGTGTTCACGGTGGCTTATCTCCAGAAATATCAATGGTAGATCAAATTAGAATGATTGACAGAAATCAACAAATACCGCACAAGGGTGCCTTCTGTGATCTTTTGTGGTCCGATCCTACTGTTTCCGTTGATATGTGGTAAGTATTTCCATGGATATCTGTTTTCCTTTTTAACTACTTTTATTATGTTTCGATACAGTTGCAAATTAGTAAGTGACTAAAGATACATTGATAGCGGCCCAGATATTTGTTAGATTGCTTGTACATCATATTTGGAAGTAGCCAGGTATAGCCAAGAGTAACGTACACTGTCAATTTGGATAATGCACACTCATATCCCCAAGCCGGCACAGCAAAGGCGTCTGCGGCCTGCAGAAATTTATCTAAAGTATCAGTTGTATCCATTCAAGGACAACACTTGCTTTACATCAGGCATAAATAAATACAAATCCACTTTTCCTGTATTACAGGGATGTAAGTCCTCGAGGTGCTGGCTGGCTGTTTGGTAGTACTGTAACAGAGCTCTTTATGAGTTATAATAATTTAAATCTTATATGCAGAGCACATCAACTTGTAAATGAAGGTAGGTCGCTATAGTTGCTTATTATAACCTTAAAGTATACATATAACATAAAGCATGCATATATGTGTATATACGTTTTGGTTTAATTTGTTATTTTTATGGGGATGGTGAGCTTGTAATAATAGTATTTTTCTATATTTATAACACTGGAGGAAATCTGTCTAACCATGGACCCACAGGACAGGCTATGCCTAGTGTGGGTCCACTAAACTCCTTGTTCTTTATGTAAAATAAAAATTGTAAAATAAAATAAATAAATAAATATAGTAAGAAATAAGAGCTTGTATTCTCTATGTTTACCGCTCTATTTAAATAGCATGTAAATTGTGCAATAGTATCATGTAAAAACGGCTCACAGGATTAAACTAAACTGTGTAGTATATATTTTCATTGGTACATACAAATTTAAAGAAAGAAAATCATAGAAAGGTAAATGATCAATGCGATAACTACTAATAAATAAATAAAATACACATTTAACAAGATTAAAATTGAGATATTTAATTAAAACTACCCACAGGCAAAACCTGTTGTGAATCTCTCTATACATAACTTTAAATGTTTTGTGTTTATTCTCCCAACCGACGTCTTGCAACATCTAAGTGGTGCTAAGCGTGCTCTATGTAACATTAATATTTTCTGGTTATAATGACATCAATTATTTTTTCCTTAATTATAAAAATTTGCCATGTTACCACATATTGCTTGATGTTTAGGTAGAGTGCAATTCTACCACAGAGACCAGGCGGCAGTCGCCTCTGCTCTGTCTGCTGAAGGAAACAAATATGCATCATTATGGAACTACATTACTAACTAAAGACGTTTGTCTCAATTGGACTGTTTCTTTTATACAAAGCAACCTGTTCCCATCTGTCATCAGTGTCTAACATTGTTGCATGCTGACTGACCATCATTGTTTCATGTAATTTAATTCCTATTAACATCCAAAACCCGCACAATATCTTCTCATGACTAGAGAGCCGAATGCGAGATTAAAACTAAAAAATTGTAGATTAATGTTGATGGTATTTTCCTTTCAGGGTACAAATATATGTTTGATGATAGATTATTAACAGTGTGGAGTGCACCGAACTATTGTTATCGTTGTGGTAATGTTGCATCAATTATGGAATTCCAAACAGCAACTGAGAGAAATGCCAAGATATTCAAAGCTGTCCCTGACAGCCAGAGAGAGGTACCTTCCCCATACAACACACCATACTTTTTGTAAATATCTTATTATCTAAGAAATGTGATCAGTACTATTTGTATATGAAATAAATGAAATGTTTTAAATATCTGACTTTTATTGCCTCAAAGGGAAATAAACATGAAACAAAATTATTGTATAAAATTTTATTGAAATGTACAACATAGATAGCTGTAAGAAAATAATTATTCAAGAATTTATTAGTCTCTGTTATAATCAAAGGAATAATCGAAGTAAGATTGATCGAAGCTCTGCACACGCACGTAACCGTCCTCTCCGCCTGAAGCATAACTCTTTCCATCAGGATGGAATGCCAAACTGTTAATTGGACCGAAATGGCCCTTGAGTCTAGCAAACTCTTCTTCAAATACTAAATGGAAGAACCTAGAATCGAATTTGCCCTGTCTTGTTGAAGTAGTCGTTACTTCCATAGCATCTTGACCACCTCCAAGGACAACATGGTCTAGGATGGGACTGAGGGCTGCAGAATTAACTGGACGCTCAGTCTTGTACTCCTTTAGAAGTTCCAGTGTATTTGTGTCAAATAGTTTTGCGGTTTGATCTTTTGATGCTGTAATAAACATCGTGCCGTCCTTAGATAGCTGCATATCATTGATCTGGTGTGTATGCTCTTTTACAGAGTGGATTTTCTTTCCAGTCTGAAATCAATGAAATAAAGGAGTTAGTTTAACCAAATATTGATATTAATTTGTTGTAGAAGTATTATTCGTTTTTTTTGTTGTAATTATTATTAAATTAACACAAACGTCGAACAGAATCAGAATTTGTTTTTTATTTATCAGAATTATTGTAGCTCAGCATGTGACAACACTCCGCCTGATGTAAAGCTAGAGTGCGGTCCATGAATGGATACAACTGCTTCTACAGAGAAACCTGTGCGGGCAGCTGTCGCCTCCGCTATACCGGCTTGAGATGAGCATGTACCATCTAGATTGACAGTGCACACTCCTCTCGCTATACCTGGCTACTTATTATATCAATAAAAATAAATATAAACAACTTACTCTTAGATCCCACTGAATCAGATCACCACCTTCATGTCCAGTAATGATTGTTTCATCAAGATTACCCCACAACATAGATGTTACTTTAGAATCTGTTATCTCCCATTTTAATGTTGGCTCTTGTGTTGAGATTGATTCATCAATTGTTCTTGTATCAATAATGAAGACCTGAAATACAATTTATTTAAATAATTCAACTAGAATGATAACGGGCATAAAGTAAAGAAAAAACCCGTCAACTCACTTCACAGGGATGTTTCATAGCCTTATCTGTAGTATATGCAGCCTGATATGCGCTAAAACTAAAGTTGCATGTTCTTACTGATGAACCTGTTTTGATTGTTGCTATATTTTTGCCAGTTTCTAAATCCCATAACCTGAAATTACAAAGTGCATACAATGCAAAATTTGCTAAATATCAGTATTATAGATTAATAATTGCAATTATTTAAAATTTGACAAACCTGCACGTAGTGTCACCTCCACCTGTGATCAAGTTGATAGATTTCCAATCCACGTCAAGGCACCAGACTACACCACCGTGTCCATTGAATGTTCCCAAGCGTTCGCCGTTCAATGACCACCAAACATTAGGTTTAGAATCTTTGGCGGCAGAGAATAATAGGTCTCCTTCGCGATTATATTTAATCTGGGTGATGGCACGCTCGTGCCCTTGCAGCATGAGAGGTTTCTGTAAATGGTAGCAATAATTTACGAACTAAAACAAAACGGACAATAAATTGTGTTGAATATAATTATTAATATATCGGACTAGATAGTTCTTACCATATTTTAAGCAGGACAGAAGACTCGCAAAACAGAAAAAACTCGCACCGACAATGTGGCGTCGAGAATTTTTTTGACAGTTGTGTGACAGTTATTATTGTCATTGGCAAAGATATTCTCAAAAAAAAAACTTAAGGTACATAATATAACCGTACACATAGGAACACCAAATTACATAATTCTATATCTTTTAATTATTAAATTGTACATTTATTTATAAAAAAATTATTTTTATAGTTTCAATGACATCTGTTGGCAATTTTGAGAGTTAAAAGTTCGACTACTCTATAATAGATGGCGCCACTGAATTGAAACTATTTTATCGAGTCATATAATCACATACGTGTATCTAGACAGCCAACTTGAGAAATATAGGATTAATATAAAAGGAGTGTAAAATGAAAATGCAAACAAAAATTATTTCACATACATTTTATTTTCTTAAATAATTAACCATTGATTTCCAAGAGTAAAACTAAAAAACAAATTAAAGTACAAACACGTTATGCATTGCTAACTTAACACAACTGTAGGTAACTTCTCTTGGCAAATCAGACATTTGACTGACTAACAACACCCCGGCGCACCACTCGAACGAGACATCATTAGAATAGTACTATCAACAGAAATAGATTTTCGACACTTAGGTATATTAGTTTTACTATCAAAATTCGTTAATCCGTTTCTTGCTAGTAATACGAATCGCCTAACCTTTGCACCAGAATGAATTTATAATTATTTAGTTACAATGATAAAGTCTTAAACATTGAGCGAGATAAACGCAAACAAAAATTTCACAAATACACTAGTCATTTAAACAGATACAATATGTATAAAATCTAAAGTCGTTACTGAATTTTCGTAGTAACAGGACAGTAAATTGCTATTTTTGGTGCCTTAGTTACTATTCTGCTATCTTTAATTTAAAAAAAAACTCCTTCACAACATCAGTATATTAGTTTTGTGTTTAACAAATAGTAGTTTACTTTTCTATTACAAAATAAGCCAAAACGTGCTTGTTATAGAAATAAAAACAAAAACATTAAGTTCATATTATTATACAAAATTAACAAAATTGGTTTTGGGTTTATGATCAGATCGATTCTAGATTTTGCGAAATATACTAGATGAATAAAGATCTTTGTCAGTATAAAAATAATATATATTTTTTCAACGTTTTTTACGTATTTGAATATTATGTTTATCCGGCTAATTTAACAAGGATAAACCGGCCTGGAACATAGATTAAATAAAACATAGATATGTGACGGTATGTACAACAAACACTAAACGAATCCAAATATGTATATTTTCTTATCGTGTACAATAATTATTATACAACTATTATATTTAAATATAATTACACAATTTTCCACCCTTGATTTTTACCCGAAACACATGAACTGCTACTTTTTACACAACAAACCTTAATCTATGAACGTGAAAAATATTTTGTATCAACATCTTACCTATGGACTGTATAGAAAGTGAGAAATGCATTATATTGTTGTTATAGCCCTTATAAATATGTTAACATATGTTATAGCTACTAAAGATCAGTCAAAATATTTAGAATACGCCGTCTGGTAATTTACAAGAGCACTCCGGCACCGACGCAGAACGTGTTGTGGGCACGAATCTCTTATAAACTGAGAGACTAGCTATTGACATTGTAAGATTAGATAGAACAGCATGCGCAAATAAATTAGACGTTAGATCTCTAATAGTGATAGAAACAATATTTTTAATAGATGTTATTAGCGAGAGTGGGCCTACATTAACTTTGTATTTACATCGATAGCCTCGTGGGGCGTAGTATACTACGTCTAATTAGGTACTCGCCAGTAATGCGCCAATCTTACGAGCTCTTCAAATTATTCTTTGTACAAAGCCAATTTATATTAAACCTAAACACCTGCCCCGCCTCGGTGAAGAGCGGTCGGTCAGTGGCTTCTAAACACTAACGTAATAAGTGTCAATATTATATATTATTTGCTTAAATATTATAAAACGATGCACGAGTCGCAATTATGTATATTTAAATTTACAATTTTCGTCATCTTTTAAAAAAATCTATAAAGGCATTTTACCTCAGACTTCCAATTTAACACCTTCATCGTGTCGACGGTGTTTTAACACTAATTTTATCATTATAATTAAGTTACTTTTTGCAATAAATAAATAGAAACACTCAATAATTATGAAAATTTGGCCTTCACAGGCGACGTACAATGAGACCAATCAATTTGTTGAGTGAAACAAAATCCGAGGAACACGAGATGTACATATATTATTATGTGTCAAAGTCCGAATGACCTCTGTTATCACATCGAAACATTAATTTCATCAATCTTCTAACTTAAGTAGTCCTATAATAAAGTATGTCAACTAATTAGGCATTTGATGGCAGTACCGTCACTGGTTGTATTTCAACTAAACATGTACAAAAAAAATCTAACACTTAATTAACTAATGGTAACGCGATGAGGAACGGACGCGTGTCGCTCAATCAGGTAACAGAATTCAACAGTTCCCACAGACGCCATTCACTACGACGGGAACACACATTGCAACATTCAAGATTAAAATGCAATCGGTATACAAAAGCAATATTTCGAAACAGTATAAACTAATATAAAACACTTTAAAACTAAAACCTTAGAACGAATGAACGAAAACTAACGAAATGTCTCCAGAACGGTATCCATTAACATTCGTATAGAATAAGTTCATATGAACTTTTTGGTTATAACACCTTAATTACATAAGACCTTACGCAGTCTTCTACTCGCAGTGGTAACTGTTTCACCGTTGTCAATAACGATTAAAGTAACATTAAAAATGTGTTATTTATAATGAAGATTAGAAACGGCAGTGGTATCAAATAGGCTGTGTTTAGTAATAAATTCTGTATAAATTATGTACACTTAATCAATAGATTTATTAATAAAAAGTTTGAAAAAGAAAGGACATGATGGCGATATAACAATTTAAGATTAAAAAACAAGCCAGTCATTAATATTAATTCGTAATGATGTGCGACATTGTTTTAGTATATTTTAAAAAGTGGGTGAAACCTATCACTAATATTTGAATATTTTAAGGAATGCGTATTCTAGTCTATTTTGTATTCTTTCGATTACCGTGTGACGATTCATTAAAAAATTATTTTTTGTTAGTAAACAATGAGTTTCACTTTTCTTTTCTTTTTTATATAAAAAAGAGTGACCTAAATAATAAATTTGTAAATAGTAATTAAAATTAGAAAAGAAGGCAGTGTTAATCCGATATTTCATAATTATGTTACTATAAGTTGAGCACAAATTATTAAAGAAACCACATACCTACCATGTTAGGTCTACAAAGCGGAAAAGAGAACCACAATTGTCAACAAGAAATGCATAGTAATGACTAAGAGGCGTGGCGTACGTCCGCGCACCTGCCATGTCACTGTAAAACACACAGCAGTTTCACACAAGCAGTCTTAGTAAAAAACCGAGAAAAGGTACATTTAGTATTATACTATTGGCAAAAAGACGCTGAAAATGCGATCTTAATACTGTGAAAGAACAAGTAAACCATACTCTCATTTGAAGTGTTTTCCGTTCGGTTCACAGTTATAAAACACAGCGAGATCTTGCGAATAATATACCTTATTATAAAAATCATATACAATAGTATCTACAACGCCAGACGATCAACTGGCTTACATTACAAAATGCAAAACTAAAACAGCATAATATTTAATTTACAATAAAAACAATTTTGTTTACAACAACTTCTTATAAAATTGTCTAAATTTTAGTGTATATTTACATAAATATATTAATATATTATAAGAATTTTCCGACTAATAAATTTAACATAACGTAAATTTAAACTAATTAACACTACGTAATAATAAAGTTAACGCAAAACCACGCAATCAAGTCCCTCGAACTACAAATAATTAGGTATAACAACTATCAATATATCAGTCTGTCAACGGGACGTTTTAATTCCTCTAATAATTATAACCAAAAACACACAAAGACTCAACAAAAGAGTACCGCACTGCTGCACCCGCCTTGCACTTCTTACATAACTAACATCACGCTGCACATCCTGGCACATCGAATCACTGGCTTTAGGTATACTCGAGGAACATTGTTTGTACGATCCCTTGTGCCTGAGGGTGTGATGAACACAGAACGGTCATAGGGGCGGCATGCGGCAACCGACGGGACGACGACGGCCAGGCGTCTAACACTAAACGCCTTCTTGTGCCATATACTATCTAATTTCCGCCGAATTTAACACAAAAGGTACATAGAACATTTTGCTCTCTAACAAGAGATTTGCCGCCGCTTGGATCTGAAAATAAATTGAATATCACATTGGCAATTTTATGGACGATACATTTCACAAATATAAAAATCGAGTTATGGGTCAATACCTCGGGTATCCTTGCGAAAAGTTCCTGTAGTCGGCCAGGATGATGTGGTGCCGCATGTTCAAGGTAGCTTCGTAGCACCTGTACGTATCTATCTTGTATACTCTCCAATTCTACTTCTGAAACAAATAAACACATAAACATTTGTTTTTATTACCAAATCGATCTACAAACTATTTCTTTAAGGAAAATGTAAGAACTTCGTAACGAAAATATACTAAGTGAAGGTGAAAGTTTTATCTAAGTGCAAGAAAAGAAAAAAGTAACTCTAGACATAATAGTCCAAACGGATCATGGAATATCCTTGAAAGTTAAAGTATATTAGTACGTCTATTACACACTAGATGGCGTTGTTAGTTTGCGCACATTATGCCACCAATGCAATGTGCGGTGACGTCACGCGCTCAGTAGGTCACTCCGATAGCGGGGCAACGACCGCGACTAGCCGTTGACCTCCGCGCGCTCGCTACGTCCTCCCGCGCTTACAGAGCTCGTCGAGTTCGCGCGCTATTATGTGACGCGACGCCGCGTAAATTATTATGAACGACGTTTTTTTATCACTTTATCTACCATTAGGTACTTTGTTTTTGTTATTCTTTATTCCAAATAAAGAATGGTTAGTTATTTATGGTTTTACTGACACGCAAATAATGATTTTTAGTTATGATTAAAAATAGATTTCTATTATTACAGGCCGTCGAGACTTTTGAGTTATTTTTACTCGTATCAAAACGGAGTTAGTAAATGTTTAATATTTTTTAATAAATTATTTATTTATTTTATGTATCAAAGTATAAACGAGTAACAACATGAGCGTGAGTAGTTGTTACGTAAAGCGAGACGCGAAGTGCCCCGCTCTCCGCCGCGTTGTTGGTTCTATAATCTGTAACTTTTTGCAACGAGGCAAAGAGAAAGTACACGCCTTCCGCGTTGCGCTTTCCGCTCCGAGAGTGAAATGCCGTTGTCCCGTTACATAGGTATTATGCAATGACGTAACATATACCATAGTTAAAATTATTATTAGTTGCGAGGTCTTTTTCTAAACAACAATTAATTAATTTAATATTTCTTTTGTTTTTAAAAATTGACTTTTTTAAATTTATATTGCAAGCACGAACTTTCGAAGTCAATTCGAAGCGCGGTCTTAAATAACCTGGCCGTAATACCAAAGATAGAAAAATACCTTTTTTTTTTATTGTAGCTCGACATGTGACAACACTCCACCTGATGTAAAGCTAGAGTGCAGTCCATGAATGGAAACAACTGCTACCACAGAGAAATCTCTACGGGCTGCAGTCGCCTCCACTATGCCGGCTCGAGGAGACGAGCATGTACCATCTAGATTGACAGTGCACACTCCTCTCTTATACCTGGCTACTTTCAAGCTATCCCTACCTAACCTAACTTATTATACTTTTCTTTTTCGTTGTTTACAACTAATAGCATTCCTATCAGTTGCACAATCAATACACACACAAATAAGCTAAATTATCTACATATATACGAAATAGTATGTTTGTGAATGTGTGCGGGCTGTTGCGCAAACGCTTTCCATTTCACCGTTCTCTGTACCTACCTACTAGTTGGCAAAATGCATAGTATTATTATTTCTATTCAAATAAACTGATGAATATCTTTGTAACTTTAAAAATATAATTATTTAGTTAAATATTAAATGGGAAACATTTATGACATGTCAAAAATTAAACAAATATCAGTAGATAAATAAAAAATGCAGCAGTCGAAAGGACTGTCAATGAAAAAAAAAAAAATTCGCCGCGTAAGCTTCAACGGTTGTGCAGCTTACTGGATAAGAGTTCGATTCCCATCTCAGCTCAATGTCATAATTTATACTCGTATTACGAAATAAATTGACTCTTGGGAATTGATCATTATCTCAGAAATTATTTCTAAAATATCTACCCTATTGCCTACTCTTTATTATTATACATCACATATATGTCACATGCCGAGCTACAATAAAAAAAAAAAAAAAAAAAAAAAAAAACATATACACAAAGTGATTTTTTTTTTTTTTTTATTGTAGCTCGACATGTGACAACACTCCGCCTGATGTAAAGCTAGAGTGCGGTCCATGAATGGAAACAACTGCTACCACAGAGAAATCTCTACGGGCTGCAGTCGCCTCCACTATGCCGGCTTGAGGAGACGAGCATTTACCATCTAGATTGACAGTGCCTCTCTTATACCTGGCTACTTTCAAACTATTCCCGAAACGCGAAACGATTTGTTAAGATAGAAGACAGTAAAGGAAATAATATTCGTACGTTTTGTTTATAAATTATTCGAAATATAGTTTTTAGTATCAAATTGTATATTTTGATAAGAGCTAGAACAATGGGAGAAAATAATGCGTCTGACCTAGTTACTATGAGCGATAAGGCGCAGGATGTCATAGTTTCCCTGTCCTCGGTTGCTAAAATGCGTTGAAAACAAATTTATTTAAAACTATTTTCAACCTTATGCTGTGTGTAATAAGGAAAACTGCGTTTACATTTTCAATAGTTCATACGTTCATACGACCTTGTGATTTTATTATTATTATGTTTTAATATATATTTATTTATTTATTATGGAATTAAATTGTTACATGATCCTCTAACAATCTTATGACGTAAGAAAGAAACTGTCGCGGCGCGTGAAGTACACAGTATTACTATGTCAATTATCCACTATAAAATGCTATGTAGCATAATTTCAATAAGTTTAGTTTGTTTAAAATTGACCCTTAATGCCATAGATATAATCAAGAAAGTTGTTACACTGACATGTTAGGCACTTAGGTTGCCTACGTTAGCGTTACTGACCTACTCGTGGATATATCAGTTACGGACTTTTTTAAACTTTTATTAAATTATAATGGAAATAGTTTAGATTTTTTTTTATTGAATTTTCATCATAAATACGAAAATAATCGATAATTATTATACGTATCGTGTCTGCAATGAACATTTAACAAATAGAACAAATAAAGAAAAATTCATTTAAATAATATAGAGATTTGTTAATGAATTTCAATATTGAAAAAAAAAACTACTTTATTATTTTATTGTTGTTTATTGTACTTCAACGGAAATATAAAAGGGACGAGCCAATTTTTAAACGTTATTGTTTACATAGCCTAAATAACAATGGCCTTTATATCACGAAAAACCGGTGAAAGGTTATCCGCCAATATTTAGCACAGTTTTTTTTATTAACAATAAATTGACCTCTTTGACGGTCAGAAAATATTCATGAATGTTAACAATGTTTAAACCAAACACCACGATGATTACCTTTTTTATTAATATAATTTTTATTATTATTTATAAGTAAGGCATAATATGCGCTGCGTACGAGATACAATGCGACTATGTAATAATATGTTTTAGTTATTTTAGATAGATATTTTGCCCTCATTTTCGAGTATTTGTACTTATCGATAGGGCACGCTCTGGTTTTAATTGACTGTCTCTAACTGTAACTAACCCAACCGTAAGATTCAAATACAAACGACTTAAAAAATAAAATAAAGTTAAAAATGTAAAAAGCTTTTTTATTTTTGATTAATCCGTTCCTACGCAACTACGGTAGCTAAAAATATCATCGAACAAAGGCGCGTTATTTGTTAATTAAAAAAAAAACACTATCGTAAACGGGGAAAAAATCTTTGCGAGATTCTTTTCATTAACTAATATTCATACACAGATACTCACCTTGATTTAATAGTATGTAGACTTTTAGGCACACGTATTCTTCCATACGAAGTTGTATGCGGCGAAATACACATGTTATTTGCGTCATTTTCTCCACAACAAGTCCTACATCTAATCGTAGCTGCTCCAATGTTATTGGACGTCCCATTAGCGATGTTAAACAGTTTTGTAGGGTCCGTAAATTTGCGTTCACCTGAAGCAAATTAATTATAAACACAACGAAGTACTGTTCTGTAAAAAAGGCATATAAGTGTCTAATAAGTTTGAATCAGTTGGAAGTAGCGTCCTGGATTTTCTCAACCTGGTCAGTGCATTCATCTCCTTAAACTAGTAAAACGGAGGCGACTGCTAACTGTAAAATCTGTGGTAGCAATTGTCACCGCTCATGGACTGCACTCTAGCTTATAATCAGGCGAAGTGTACTCACATGCCGGACTACTAACAAAAAAAAGTAAAATCAAGTTAATCGCATGTTCTGATTAACTAACAAGAAATTGCACTAGACACTGAAATGAGTATTGTTCGTATTTGTGTAATGTAACATGCTTTCGTAACAGAGTTTATATAAGTAGGTAGATTTATGCATCAGTTAACATCATGTTCAATGTAAAAGATATGTATAAAATTCACTACTGACGTCTAAAATTTTAAGCTGAAATTATGTAGTATCCTAGGTGAAGGGATACATGATTTAGTCATAACACAAATAAAGTACAAGTGTGAACTAAGGCGATAACTTTCTATCGAGTGATTGCATAAGCCAGGCGATGCTGATCACGTAACTGCGCTGGAGTGCTCCGGAAGTATCAGCAGAGAAAGTGACCCGGTGTGCGGGCGCAAACAGGACTTATGCTGGCTAGGTCTAGTTGCAGTACACTTCCCGGTATAAAATTAGAATTGAGAGTTATAAAAAATTTAGTAATTTTAATTTGCAATTAATAATAATTAACGTGTACAAAGCGTAAGTACCAATAAATTTTAATAGATATTTAGAAATTTTAGTTATGTAAAAGTTTAATGACATGCAGAAAATTATCATACAATGTGTGGTATAGATGTACAAACAGTCACTAACCTCTTGCATGAAATCTTGCTCATGATCTGGCGAAGATTGGGCGTGGGACTGTTTACCGTGCATAGCCTGATACGCCGCCGTAGTAAGCACAGAAATCTCATGCCACTTCTCCATCAATAACTTAGAATGAATCTCCATTGGAATTTCCATTATGAACGGTAATTTTTTGGTCCAGGCAACCATTTTGTGCACTATTGAATCGCCAATTTTGCAAAGTTTGTCTCCAATTTCGGAGGTATCATGAAGGAGATCAGGAAGGTGTCGAACTGTAGCGATGTCTTCCATAGCGTCACAATCTATTAATGCCCGTATCATATGTAACGCTCTTTCTAGAGGTACAGCACGATCTCGCGATGATGATACAGCACTCTCTAGTCTCGCCCGTAAATGTACGACCTGCAGAAAAATATTTATCGTGAAAAATTGCATATTTACTTTTTTCAAATCAGGAGATAGTTATAATTCTAATTTACTTACTTCACTAGGATTTGTGAGAGCCGTTTTGAGTATAGTTCCATTAACTAAATGCGGCGGTAAAGGTGGGAGTGGTTCTTTTGGTTTCTCAGGAGGGGACGACCTACTCGTAGCTGTTGCAGTTTTGTTTGCTTTTTTGTGTTTCTTATACTTCACTTTGTATAGATTATACACAGCGCCACTATTTCGACCACCAGGCATCCTGTCTTCGCGTACAGCTACAAATAAAATAATATATCAACTACTAAGTAGAAATTAAAAAATTGATATGAAATTTATTTACCTTGCAGAACCATTCCTTGCTCGATACATTTCTTGAAACGACAATATTGACATCTGTTTCGTTGTGCCTTAGTTATCTCACAGCTGCCATCTGCCACACAAGTATATACTCGGCGGTTCTGAACAGTCCGCTTAAAGAATCCCTTGCAGCCTTCACATGTGATAATGCCGTAATGCAATCCAGTCGCCTTATCTTCACAAATCATACAAATCATGGGTTGTTCGTCTTCTTCCCGTTCAGCCTCCGGAGCATAAGCACGCAACTCTGGCCTGGGTAATGCTAGACTACTTGCACTACCTGGACTCGGCATACCTGGGAGGCCACTAGCAGCCGCGGCGCTCAGATTTAGTGCATGTAGTTGTTGATGCGCTGGAAGTTGTGACACATCACCTGCCCATAATAACTCCATGTTAAGTGGAGGACCACGTTGTCTTCTTAATTCACCTCCTAAATTTAATAATAATCTTGCAGCTGACTCTTCAGTACAAGGCGTCGGGTCCGGTGCTGGTGGTGTCGGTGCATGAGACGCACCCGCTGCTGGTTCACCACTGGGACTCACAGCCGGTAAGGTCCAGAACATTGTTCTTACGCCTCCCGATTCCCCCATAATGACTGCAGGAGCGCCGCGCCATTGCGTCGAACCTCTAGCACCACTTTTATTTTCCAAAGCTTGGGGTGGAAAATGACCGCCGATTAACTCTGGTTTTACACCATTGAGGCAAGCGGCGGGTGGCCACGATCCAGATGATAGGGTAGAATGACTCGGTGGCGGAGGAGCAGGTGCTCTAGGTCTATAAGGTTGCGGTGGATCGAGAAGAGCGCCTTCAAGCTTAACATTAGATGACGATTGAGTCGGTGGAGGATTTTCAAGTTTGACTTGTGTATTATCAGATTTTCCCTGGGCACCTTCAAACTTGATGACAGAATATGGTGGAGCAGAACGGATGACGGTGGGATGGCAAGCTGGCGAGGGTGAAGGAGATCCGCCCCCGTCGAATACGGGCGGCGGCTGCGGCGGTGTGGTGCAGCCCGCTTCCGCCATGCGCGGTGACGGAGGGCCCGGGTCCGGCGACGACGTACTGGTATCCGCTGCAGATTCGCCTGTCAAATATAACAACTGTTAGTTTTCTGAGAGCGCGAGTATTGTCTCCCTGGGAGGCGCAAAAGGAATAGAGCCATGTCGTATTTTAAGAGGCAAGAAATAGAAACTAGGTGAAATGTCAATGGCCGTGCGGCGTGGTCGTACTTTCTGCGCTGAGGCGGTGCGACGCGGGGACGCGACACTGCACTTCCCGACGACGCCGACTAGATTAGCTCGTTGCGTCACACTCCTGTCTATGTTGGTACTCACTAATAAAATGAAATTATGTTTCTGATACCTTCGATTTTCAAATATTTGTATTGACATTTTTTCGTTTGTCAAAGTCCTAGACCAATAGTTGTTAAAATGTATAATATCTACGAATATACATAACGCCATGTGTTGGAATTAATTGCAATAAATAAGATAGGGAACCGATTCGTGGATCGGCTACGGGCGTGAGATGCGACTCGGTCAAAATGGTGAAAGTGAAAGTGACTGTGCAGATGAGAAGAGCCTGAAAATGCTGCGCACACTGATGAGGCCCACAAAACGTCCGAACCACTCTTTTCAATTCTTGTTTTTTATTAAAATGCATATGAATAAAAATTATAAATTCTGCATTGAGTCAAATCGAAAAGTTTATTTTCTTTATTAAACGAAACAAAAATTAGCTTTGCATACATACTATTTATGATAAAATAATTAGATAAAACTTCTAAAGCACAATTTAATATATTTCATTCATTATTGGCGTAAAAACACTGCAAATTTAAGATTTTAATTCGTAGATATATGCAGAAACATTACCGACTTTTTATTACTAAATCCATAGGAGTTACCCTTACACGTGGATCACGCGTTACATCACAGTTTTGTTGATCAATAGTCAATATAAACAATGTTAATTTTCGAGTTATGATCACATTATCACAATATGATATGAAATTAATTAGAATGATCGTGTTTTATTTTGGGTACTTCCAATATTTTTGTACCTATTTGTTGATGCGTTCACTTGAAGACGCGCGCGCACAAATTGCGCTAGGAAAAGTCGCGAAGAAAGTTTTCCACGGCGGGCGGCGCGACCGACGTCGGGTGCGCTCAGTGAGCCCGACCTACCGCACGAGCGCTAGCCCCGCGCCCGCCTGCCTCCCGCTTCCCGGTCCCTCCCTCCAGCCACTATTAGGTCACTCAAACGGTCGTGCGTGCGAAGTGCAACCGCACAATGACTGGTGCAGCACGTTCACCACTCTCGCCTCGAGGACAATCTCTATTTCACTCGGCGTCCTTTGCCACATCACTGGAGGGGACTGATCTTTCTAGTCGCGTGATGCAATTGCTGGTTGGATCATGTTAGTTCTAGGTACGCTTGCTTCACTTTGACCTGCTTTTGTGCATCAACTAACTGATTACCTACCGTAAGTAATGTACAATTTGTATAAGTCATTGATACTTGCGTATTCAGCGCAATCAATAATGTGGACAACCAAATACATAATAATTAATTTAATTTTAGATATCTATAAGTAGTTGAAGTTTTAAATTCCGCCAAGGTTTATTATCTATTTTAACATGGTTTAAGTAAAACAAGCGCTTCGTAGCTGCACCTCCGATATACCGAAGGTCGAGTGCGTTCATCGACCTGAGAAAGTAGGTCGACTTGCCACCCACTACCCCAGTCTATATCACCGCCCCTTATCCAATCACGTGTCACGTTACCCATCGTTCAATCCACATTTTTATTAATGAGTTTTAATATTGGAATATTAATATATACCATATTTGTAGACGAGTATATTAGGACACTAGCAGTGTCGCGCGGTTTCACCCACGCTAATCAAAAAAAAAAACTAAAACCTTTCTCAACAAACGGGTTATCTAATGTAAAAATAAATTTTCAAATCGGATTGATATTTCCTGAGATTAACGCATTATAACATACAAACAAACTCTCTAACTTTATTATACTATTGTTTTATGTAATAAAGAAATAAAAAAAAAATTCTCGATTTAAAGATTACCTAACTAATATTATTATAAGATTTTGGAAAAAGATCTAAACTTCAAGTAATGCAAAATAAAGTATTCCATTTTTTTACGATACAATAATATGTGTATATATAAAACTGTTTAATAAATTACAAATATGATGAGTTAGTTTACATAATTGTAGGCAATATGTTAAGCATGGATGTGATGGTGACAAAAGGTTGTTATCGCTGAGACCTTCATTGGATGCATCGAACTCTATACAATTTATTCTAGAAACATTTGCCTTCTAACTTCTAACTACGTTAAATGCAATTTAGAGCAGGCAAAGTTAAAACACAATTGATTATTTATCCCGGTATGGACGAGTGTGTCCTCTCAAGTAGTGCACTGTATATTGTAAATTAAGTATTAAACTGCATAGGTACCTAATGAAATGCAATGAAACAAATATGGTATGTTTTAGGGGAGACATATGCAATGAAACGGACAGAGTATGTTTAAGGGAGACACACAATGAAACGGGCTGGATATGTTTTAGGGGAGACATGCAATGAAACGAACAAGTACTCGTGTGTTATAGGGGAGACACGCAATGAATCGGACGCGTCATGAAACTGACAGGGTATGTTTTACAAAAAGTTACCGAATGTCCTAAAAATAATTGCACTCAATACTGATTTCCACAAAGATTTTTTTTTATTGTAGCTCGGCATGTGTCAACACTCCGCCTGATGTAAAGCCAGAGTGCAGAAACCTGTGCGCTTACACTGCTGCTTAGCAGTCGCCTCCACTATGCCGGCTTAAGGAGACAAGCATGTACCATCTAGATTGATAGTGCACACTCCTCTCGCTATACCTGGCTAATTTCAAACTATTCCCGAAACGCGACAAGGTCACTTCACGGGTGTTATATTCGAAAGTGGTGGTACTACCCCAGAACGGCAGACCGGGCAAATAACCATCATCAATCTGCCTACCACTCTTTAATAGTGCCTATAAGCACTGAGCGACCAAAGTACATATAACAAAGTTACATTGGTACCGGTCAGAATTAGCGAGGTTCGAACACGGGTCTCATCGATCGTGAGTTCACGCGCCTTACCGCTACACCACGGCCGCTCTTGATGATGATGAGATGACAGTTACCGTGGACCGTTTGTTTTAATGTCCATTTGATTCCGTGGCTCTCTAACCTACCTATTTTTGAAACCATGACTAACTTTATAATAACATAATAATATATTATTTAATTAGTAAAGCTAGTGAGCCGTGCCAAGTGCCATGAGAGAGCAAATTCTCCGACACGTCATACTATGAAAATGACGAGTTTATACTCGCGTAGTTGATTACGTCATATCGCGTCAGATCAGAAAAAAATGTGAGTAAGGAAATTTGATAACCGTGTACAATCGTACATTCTATAATTAGAATACAACAATAAGTAAAAATAATTACAGTAGTAATTCAGAAAAATTATTCAGATGAATTATTCAGATAAATATTAAAATTTCGAGTGAATATTTAGGATAAAAATAATAATACGTTTATTTTTTATTAAGACAATATTTTGCTCGATATTAAAATAGAGTGCGGAACTTCGCCAGCAGCAGTCGCCTCCGCTATACCGGCTTGAGGAGACGAATGTGCACCACGCTGGTTGAAAATGCACAGTGCTCCTCTCGTTATACCTCGCTAATCTCAAAACACGACAAAGTCACTTTACACTTGAAAGTGGTGGTAACTTTATGTTAATTGTATTATTTATAATGAGCTAACAAAAAACCTCGTGAATAATTTGTCATAAGCTCTGCCTACCCCTTTCGATGTAATAGAAACCACAAATAAAACTAGTTAACCTATTTTAGTTTTCCTCTCATTCTTCAACAGGGTTATCCAGAAAATACAAGTCCCGTAAGCGAAAAGTACAACTGGCAAAACAGGTTTCTCCTAAAATGATTGTGTTTCAAGTGAAAGTTGAAGCGTTTTGAAGCCGCGAGCAGCGAAACCTGTTGTCTGCTCTCACGTCTGTTATGTTGCAAATTATGTTGTGACCGTGATGGGTTATTCAATTAGATGACTTTTATTACTTAATTTTGTTTACACTTCTATCCATTGCATAATTTTTAGTTTAAATATCTATTTTGCAGTTTTTGCGGTCAATTTTCAGTTTCAAAAGTATTTAACGAGTAAATATAATAAAATTGGAATATATTAGAATCGGTTTTAGTGTAATAAAAAAATATATATTAAACTTTCTTAGTTCAGTTCTTCCATTCTGGGAAGGCAAGGGAACAAAGCTCATACAGCCATGTTTTTAGTTTTATATTTCTTCTTTTGTATTGTAGGCTTTAGACAATTTTGGCTACGGAATCACTGACAATGTGTATAAAAAATAATTACACAATTTTAAACTCAAACATTAAAAACAGATTCACTTTCGTTCAACATTGAAAGCGACAACTTCTGTCGATCCGTGACTAGAACGAATAATGATTGCAGCTCCAAGAATACCAATTTATTCTTATTTTAAGTGAACTTGAATTACGTGATCTTATTGCAATTCAAACCGTTTTATTTTGCACGTGAGAAACGATAATTTTATTACTTTCAAGTACAATTCTAACCTTGTTTTAAAGACATCATTGAATTCAACAATTCATACTGGTAAATATTTTATAGTAGCCCGGCGGTTTATATAAGCTAGAGAAATGTCTGCAGGCACTCGTGTCGTCTACGCTATGCCGTCATATAGAATAAACAAAAAGTATTTATATGCAATGCCCTGATTTCAATCTAGGATATCCTGTGTTATGAGTATCAGGACAAGGACAACACAAACTGCTGCGTCATCTGATTTTTGAAAAATCTATTTTCCCTTTTTATCCATTCCTGAATCAAACCCGTTCGTTTTGAAACACACGAACACACTATCCGATGATAGTGTCGCTATTGCAAATTGAAGTTGATTCTTATTTTCAGAATATACATATTTGTTTAAACCGGGAGTCAACAGACGCGCGGATTAGCATGCTACAGGTGATAATAAAGTAAATGTGAATGAAATAGAATATTTATTTGTATAAATAAATTTATATATTATATTTATTAAAAGTGCTCTATTCCTTTATAACGTCTCATTTTTGATCAACACTGTCGAAAGTTTTATTTAAAATTGGAATAAAAATAAAAACTTACCATCACTGCTACATCTGGAGTCGACTTTCCGCCTCTTTAATTTGAGGTCTTGGAACAGACTCATGTTGTCCAGGTCACACGGGCCACGGCTGAGTGTCATTATTCCTGTGGACAAACAAAAATTAAATTAATGCAAATTTAAAAAAAAACGAGGTATGTTAATTAAAAATTTAAATTTAAGAATGTAATAATAACTACTCACTACTTTTAAAATATTTTTTACAAATACAATTTCGTTCTCCAATGAATGGAGTGGGCATATTTTGCATTATTTGAGAAATATGCATGAAAAATTACACCAAGTTCAAGGTAGCTGCCGTTCACATGATTTCCTCATTATACGATAAAACCTACGGTGCATTATTTTATATTTGAAAGGACGTTACGCTATTTTCATTCATATACGTATTTACGCCATACTTTGTGACGTATTTAAAAAAGTTTTACAATGACAAATGTTAACACATCTAATATCAACTTACATAAACAAAACCACTTAAAAACTTAAATAAAATGACAATATCTCCCGTTTCACTAATCCCTGCCGTTCACACTTGATCACGTTTACAAACTGAACTATGTATGGGTATATAGATTGCCTAGTAGATCATACCCTGGACGTTGACTTCAAATTCGGCGTCATTGCCCTCAATGTAATGATTAATTCTAGAATACACGATAAGGATATTGCAAATTACAGAATCAGTAGATAACGATAACAGTCTAAGATTTTAAGTACATTAGAGAAATATTATTCCCATGTTAGTCAAGTTATCCAAAGTTGATAAAAAAGGAAACCCAAATGTTCGTGTGGAAAATATGTGGGTATTAAGGAAATGCATTGGTCGTTATTTTCAATTTAAAAACCTACAAAATAATAAAATTATCAATGACGTAAAATTGACGTAGACTAGATTTTTTCGATCATTGATTGTGTATCGATTTATATGAAAGTAACGTTTGAGTGCGCACTTTGTTATCGATAGAAAATAATATAAAACTCAGTGACGTACTCATAACCGGAATTCAATTACGTACATTTTCATTGTTTATATTGATAAAACGTTAAAATGAGTCACCGGTGTTGCCCAAACGAAAAATCACCAAAAGAAAACAGATGAACATGCTTTTTTACAATTAAACTTTAGTTCGTGATAATTGCCAAATACAAGAATAGCGAGACACAATAAATGTGTGAGTCAAAGACCTTGATAATGGCATATAAATAACTTGTACAAATTCGCGAATGTTGCGGCGAGACGTGACGCAGGCGAACATTTTTCCAATGTGATGGTTCGTAGCTCCCGTATAGAGGTCGGCAACCGCTTCCGGGTGTCTACACTTTATAATATAATAAATCGCTCATCTAATCAATTAAATTTATTTACAAAATTGAGTTTACTATATCTACAAAGGATATTTTTTATATTTATTGTAAGCGTAAATATTTCAATATGCAAAATTATACCAACAACCATTTCATGATTGGTCGCCGCTCGAACTCGACGGCAGCATTTCGTTATTTTTTTTATGTGTTGTTAAAATAAAGACATTTAATAGTCTCTTCGATAGTCTCTAAATAAGGGCCGGTTTATTATTCTGAAGTGGAAGTATATGTTTATAGAAAGGCTCTCAATAGACATACGGAAATGAGCGTCCGTCTCGACCTCACCAGGGTCACTGCTCATGTTATTGAACACGTTCAAAATTGTACCTTTAAAATGCTTTAAGGAAATTATAACGTATATTAAAATTAAATGTATATTTAATAAATTTGGCTGATGGAACTTGAAGGTGAAGGTTGAAAAAATAGATGCCTCTTTTCAAATTTATTTATTTTAAAACATTTGCATTTTTAAATTGTAAACATGGTAACCGCTTCCTGAATATAGAACGAACGAATATCGGCCTTAATATTTTTTTGATAGAATTGAATTATTGCGAATAGAGTTATTAAGGTTGTTTAGATAATATAAACCAAGCAAAAAAACAAAAAATTAAATCATAATTCAATAAACAGTCTAAACGGAAGTTTCTTCCGGGGTAAGGTCGAATAAATTTAGCTTAATATAGTAACAAAATATAATTAAAAAACTAACATAGTATAAAATCTCATTTTTTATATCTGCATCTGAGTGATGCTGTCCTTTGGAATGGATCCTTTAAATAATTAATTATATAAATTCTGATGAAATGTTATAAAATTGTAATTCAGTTGTAAAATACGAATTAATACGATACGATAATACGAAATAATTAAATTTAAGAATAATAAAATAAATTAAGATAATATCGTTGGTTTACGCAACGCGCAATTGATTTCTAAACACAAAATTCTAAAGATTTTTTTTTAATTTTTTGGCGTTGGCAAATCTATTTATAAACTGATATTCACGTATGATACTGGTGTTACAATGTACAGGAAGTATTTCCTTGTCAAGCAGGCTGTATGTGTTGGTGTCCGGTTATTCTACAGCGTCCAATGTCAGTGTCGAGTTGATCTTACGAGGTCGCCCTCCAAGAATTTACTTCACCGAAACTTAGTCGATGATTGTGAGCTGTTACATTTAGATACATGATCGTTTATATCTTTTAATTTATTTATTACAGCAATAAATAAAAAAATATTATTCTAAATTCTCTAATTTTCAATTCTATAGTAGGTATGCGCAGTACATAATTATAATAACGTTGTGGGTTTGACTCTAGATGCTTTCGTTGACCGTGGAACTTAAAAAAATTGCGTTCTTGTGTAATTGAGTTCTTGGAAATCCCTATAGCGGTTAAATATTTTACGCATTATATACAACTTTTTTCATTTGAGACTTTGTTTATAAAAGTATGTTCCGCACTGAAATAAATTATAATTATATTTAGCTATGTAATAACTGAATTTATTAATATTTTTTTTTTTTTTTGTTTTTTATTAATTTATTGTTTTGTAATCCGTTATAAAAATATTGATTTAGGTTTATGGGTAACTAGAAAGAACTTTAAACAATAAAAAACTATTATGTTATTATATATTTTGTAAATATAATTAATCACTTTGCACTGTCTTGAGTAACGAATAAAATAACACGGAAATGTATTTATCATACAAGAGATGTGTTTTAAAGATCATCAATTTCAGATTTGCATTTATAAATACGAGTATCACATCAATGCTGGCGATGCGATAATATTAATATGTTATCGTTCTCGTATATCTAGTTTGTATTTTCGTAATACGATTCTTTCATTTGTTTTTTTTTTTCTCACGATATAGGAAAAACAATAACATAGGCTCGGTTATTCAATTCTAACTTGAGGTAACTTAACTAAGATAGATTTACTGATAAATCATAGGAACGAAAATAAAGCAAATCTCTGTACATCCGTCGAAGTATCCTAAAAAGTGATTAGGATTAGGATTCCTTTACAATAAAGGAAGGATTGAGGTACCGGTATATATAACTTATTAACTTAATTTATGAATGAACCCGTGCTACATACTCGCGTTTCGAGATCAGTTTGGAAGCCGGATATTGCGAGAAGAATACGCCAATTCCAACCTGGACGACACTTACTGCCTGCAAACAATTAACTGTGGTTAATTGGTTAATGTGGCTTAACACGGACTGTGCGGCCTGGGCGGCATGGAGAGTACGGCCACATAAGGACTACTAAGTATTTAAAAAAATACTTAATAAGTTCTAATGCAGTTTTTAAAACCAACGACGCACGACCTGTCAAACATTTCTGGATTTTGAATTGAGAAATAATGCACTAAAAATTAACTTAAGCCCATCTCTATTTCGGTTCTAGTCTCATAAACATCCGATAGGTAAATTTAATAATGTAAGTACTTTTGTCGCTCAGTGTCTAACTTCTAAGCAGTTTAAATTGAAATAAATAAAATCGATTGCGACAGTTATAAATGTTAAAGATATAGATTTTAATGTTTTACTTTTTAAGATGGCACGCCAAAACGTCACGTTTTGTTCCTTTGTAATGCACACTCGTGAGTTGAATTTCGGCGCAGTTCAGAGGGTTTCGAGCGACCTCTAACTAAACATGTGCCTTGACATTTCCCGGCGGCATTGAGCCTGCGTGAGCGTTGCATCAAAGCGATCAAATGTTCCGCTTTTAATCTTATACTACTTCCGAAATATTTACTTCCTATTTACAATATATGCAAATATTTAATAATTTTAAAAGTCTAATTTTTTTTATAGTAACTCGACATGTGACCACACTTCGCCTGATGTTAGGAGCCCCTTCGCTATACTGGCTCGGGCAGACCATCCATTAACAGGGTACACTTCTCTCGTTATACCTGGATACTTCCGTGTTACACTTGAAAGTGGTGGTACTGCCCCAGGATCCCATCTACCATCCGTCAGCTTACCACTCTTTAATATGGTATTTACCATTCAATTAAAAGTTCGTGGGCTAATGATTTCAAATAGGAATACATATGTTTTAATTTTCCCTCCAAAACTCCGTTGAAAATTTTAATTAGGATTCCATTACCACATACCATACCGTAACCAATTTTTACTTGACTGGGCCGCGACTGATTTGCTTGTGTGATGCACAATTATAACTCGATTAAAAATATTTATTTTGACAGTGGTAAATTATTATAATGCCATTAAAACAGAAAGAAAAAAAAAGAAAATCGTTTCGTCTGTGGACGTAGCGGTAATTTGAGGCCAATACGCATGAAACAGTTATAGAACAATGTAATATGTGTATCCATTGAGAGCTTTCAGCCTGTTGAACAATGTGATTTCCATTAAAGCAACTAAGCCTATTATTATTTAAACACAACGCCAGCATCCTCCCACTACAATGAATTGAAAGAAAGCAGTGACATTTAGTACCTTTTCGCTTTCACCATATTGGAAAGTGAGCGTAAAAAAACTTATTTCGGCAACGGTAAACTCCAGGTCATCGACCCTCACGAGTCATAGACCATAGACAAAGGGCGGCCATATTGAACGAAAGTAAAAGTTGTATTTGGTCATAGACAGCACGGTTATTATGTAGTCACGAGATGATTTGGGAATGTCATGGTTACAAACTTTAACCATTGTTGTGAAATATGTTTTTTTTATAAGTTTTTCATTATATATAATAACTAATAATTTCTAAACACGTGGTTACGTTTCATATTATCAGCTATATTTTTAAATTTGTTACCATGCGTTGTCTATACTAAGTTAGTACTCGAATCACTGGAAATGAGCAATCATAATACATATACATACATATGTATAACATACAAACATTAGTACCAGTCAAAATTTAACGAGATTTGAACATGGGTCTTATCGATCGTGTGTGTCCACGTCTTCCACTGCTAGACTATAGCCGCTCATTTTTAAATTACAATAGAAGACGCAGTGTAGTCAAAAAAGACTACTACTAATTTTCTGATAGGTGTGCACGGCTGAAAATACGGCACGGATTTTAAAAACGACTGTAATGTTGTTACTTTAAAATTAAAGAAAAGAAATCCAGTTTACTAACTTTAAAGAAACTGTAAATTTAGCGTAATTCATCAATTAACATATATGACTTGGAATTAAAGAAATACTCGTTAGCACACAGAATTAAATTATATAATAAAAATTATTATTATAATATTTATGTAATTTCAGCTGTAACTAAATAAACAATTTTATTATAATATATAAACTATAAAATTCAAAAAATACTCAGATATTATTGCCGCTGGGTTCACGTAGCAAGCGCGTAGCAGCTACGGGCGGAGTGCTACGACCAGTTTGTTGGTAGAGTATAATATAGAAGTTTTACGTTTAAAAATACTTAGTATTAAAATATTTATAATTATTTTAAAGTAAATATTGACAAATATTTTTACTTTTATTATAATTTAAATAAAGTGTAAATAATGAAATAAATTCATTACCCATTGTAGATGTCATCGTCTGTAGGTTGTGCGCATGTGCGGAGGCGTCCCGCGCCTCGGTGGGCCCCAGCTTGTCGCTCTCCGACAGCTTGTTCTACCTTTGTAGGTTCTGTCTCTTCAGCATCACACACCTCAATTCAGTCCCAACAACGATCACCTTTTTAATTTTAGTTTAGGTTTTTTTTGTGAACCACTAATTTTCAGCATAGTTTTTTAACGGCACACTTCACGTCGACCGCGAGTCTAACGCACTTCCTGCGATAAAACGAGCAAGTGCATCAGCGTCGCGATCACTTCGGCATCACCTCACCGAACTTGTAGATTCGGCAAAGTCACGATAACGACTGGCGCGAATGTCGTCATGCCGAAATTCGAAACACTTTCACCTAAATATTCCGCCTCTGTTTCGGCGGACTCGGGCGTCGCTCTCGGCGCACACGCACACACCGCTGATCTCTACGACGCTCAATTACGTACGCCGTAAAAATTGCGTCAGTGGTTTTCGTATTCGACCTTACACTCCGCGAACGGACTGCCGAAATATATTTCTATCTCTCTCGCACGCACGTTACATTAATATGCCGAGTGTTCTGTTTCATTTTTTTATCTACTCAACCTGTATAGAGTACTCGAGGACGCGCGTGTGAGTGTGCGGATTTCGATAGCGGGGTCAATGAACTTTCGGAATGGGTTTTGTAAAGAAAAATTGATAGTGTGTTTCAGAAATGATGTTGATTGTTGTCTGATAAGATGGCGACGTTACCCAAGAGATGAACTCGTGGCAAGAACTGCGTGTGCTTTGATCCCGAGCGGAGCGGCTCGATTGCGTTAAACTGGGTCATCCGCACGCGCACGCAACCAACCGCAGAGTCTATAGTTAGACATATCGTTCATACAGAACAGATAATAAAAATTACTTCCTAACCCAGTAAATATTTAATCACCAATGTGGTTGGCTAATTTACCTATTTTCAGTGTTAGTCGATAAGGTTAGTGTCGGTCAGTGGCACACATCGGTGTTGGGTTACAAATGCGGGTTCATTCGCTTCGGACACTATTCATACGTGAAGTAATTTACATTAGCTTACCCTAATTCTGCAGTCATTTAATATAATCGCTGAAAAATGCTTGAAATTACTACTTTTTCTTTGTTATCATCATTTTTGATATAAAAAGTAATTCATATAGGGTAATAGTAGATGGAATATCAAGAAAAAACTTTTTACGACGACCCTCGCAATGGGATGCGTGTGCGCACAGTCAGGTGTCGTAGTTTTATATTTAGATCAGAAACTCGGTCCAAAGAAACTGGGTTAACTATTCGCCGGTAGAAAAACACGAGCATCACTAGAAATATTGATGCAACAGAATACCATGTGCTTGTCTGAAATTAACTGCGAGGGCATACAAACACATGCTTCTGAGACAACACTCTCGTGAATATTATGAAGTTTGTTTACACAATTGTATTCAAATAATTTATTTTTATTATGAAATTACGATAAAAAAGTTAAAGAAGACAGAAGACGTGGATTCGATTCCCATTTCTGCTCAGGCTGTTGTGTGCGTGTTGACTTTTTCTATTCACTATTCATCATAATTTATTAACACAACAAATCCAGTATTAAAAATGCCAACAATTAATTTAAAAAATATCCGATATTTAATATAAAAGTTTATTGTACGAAAAAACAAAATTACTGCCGCATAATTTTTTAAAATTTATTTCGAGTGTATTTCGCCATTTTCAACTTTTCTGTTATCATTGCTTAACAAGTGACAATTTTAGTTATCTTATATACTTGCGAGTTTCGATAATGGCTTGTGTTCTCACGATCGACCTGATTTTATTTTGAAACCTAAGTTTTAAGGTGTAGGAATTTGTAAGGAATCAATGTTATGCTAGACTCTTCAGTCTAGCGCTGGCATACCAATTAAAACCTCATGGTATTTCACTCAACGCATACTAGACGAAGTCTGAACACGCATTATTATTCATCCAGACTTTGCTCAGCACGTGTTGAACTTCAACAGTTTAAAAAATTAAATACTCAAATAAATATAAAGTCTATTTGCAAAAGATAATAGATGTTTTAAGTTTATATTTATTATAGCTTTTACGTTATTTTAAACAAACTTTAAACGTGGAAAAAGACAGTCATTCTTAGCCGCTCCTCGTGACAACAATCATCAGTTGAAATTTTTGCCGACTCGTCTGATAACGATGTGAATGACCTCAGTAAAGGTAAAAATACAAAATAATTATAATTCCGAGAATAACTCACTTCGTATAAACTATGCTTATTATTTATTTTTAACATTACCTTGTTCGTAATTTTATTGTAATTCGCAAGTATTTCATTTTTAAAAACTGTGATTTTTGTTATTAGCCCAGTCTGACGTCTTGGGGTAGTACAACTATGTTTCAAATGTAACTAACATCCGTGAAACGGCTTCGTCGCGTTTCGGAGTCAGCTTGAAAGTAGCTAGGTATAACGAAAGGAGTGTGTCTTATGAATAGATGGTTCACATTTGACTCCTCAATCCGGTACAATGGAGGCGACTGAGGTACTGCACCAAATCAAATAAAAAAATTGTATTTATTTTTAAATTTAGTGTTGTTGTAAAGCGACGGAGAATATATTATATATAGAAGACATTTGCATCAAATTCGATGTAATAATTGTAATAAAGTGAAATAAAATTATCCAAGAAAGTCAACGTTAAGTTTGCTAAGTCGAATACTAACAATCGTAACACAATAAAACAATAGTTTATCGAGTCATTGACATTAGTATTGTCGATATACAATGACATTATTAAGGCTTAATATACCACTAATATTGAGAACGTAGCCAAATTAAATTGATGCATATCTTTTTATTAATTTGTATGACGATGATTATTGTTTTGGAAATTATATGAATCATGACAATAAATAAGGATTAATTTGTTTATACAATGAAAACGTTGAACTCTTTTTTAATTTTGCAAGTCTCATTTTATTATCAAATGACGTATCAATGTGTATATAATAGATTTTAATTTAACATATAAATAGTATGACGTCCTAATGCCATAGAAGTGACCAAGTCGCGCCTCTTCTTCCCGGATCGACCTGCATGATGCACATTCGTCTCCTTAAGCTGGTATAGCGGATACAAGTGGACCGCGCTATAACTCAACAACAAGCAGAATATAGTCACATGTCTGCCGTGTACAAAAGTCTAAACGCGTAAAATAAAGTTCAATAGCTTCATCTGCCTAAACTATACATTTTGTTGACAGCTTAAAAACAGGTCCATGTTACATCAAGAATTATATAAATTCTTGTAAGAAATTGTCTTAATGAGAAAAATAAACATAACTGCAAAACATATAAGAGTAGAACTTTATTTATTTCACTGTTATATAATTAAGGTAAATACAAAGTCGTTATTGTTTAGACACCATTATTATACGACTACAACATTTATTAAAAACATGTTTATTGAGCAAAAGACCAAAACAATAATCAAATATACGAATATTAATTATCAGAATAACTTCCCTAATAAAGTAAACAACGTACGCAATTGATGTTAGGGACGTGTTGGAGTTGGGGCCAGGCTGCGCGGGCGCCTAGTTTCGCAACACCCGCCCGTCGACCGTTTTCACTTTTTCGCTGTCAAGAACGCTCGCGAACGGTAAACAAAATAACATTTGGGCCGTCACTGCCAAATCACCACAACAAGAACAGAAGACATAAGCTCCAAATACTCTATTCTAAAATGTTCAGTAATGTTATTGCGTTTAAGTTGAATTTAAAAGCAACCTCGCTTGTGATCTATGTCTGAAATCGCATCGCATATTGTGCTTGACTAGTAACAAAGAGTATCTATGTAATATATTTCTGAATAGAGTTTTGAACCTTATGTCCGTCGGTTTAATGTGTTATTTGAATAGTTGCACTGGGTAGTTAGTATTATTGTTTTAGTTTAGCAGTAGTAGAAACGTCGAGGCTGTTCATTGACCTTTTTTCGGCACATATTTTTAATTAGTGTGGCAGACGATAGCGAAGCAAAACAATTATTTATTTATTTAAAACATATATATATTAAATAATACTAGTTTTAATTTTTGAAAGGAATAAAATGTTATGTATGTCCTATGATAAGAATGCTCTTTTACTCTACGAACATGGAGTCGTAGATAACAAGTTCGTAGCATCGTAGCACACGCGTAGCACTTGTAAACATTTATCAATTGCATGATATCGGTTTTTCATTTTGCTTCTATACTTTTGTTTACTTTAAAAAATGTTTTCCAAATATTTATAGATTCTATGTAAATTAATTTAGTTATTGCTACATGCCTGAGTGGGAAATCCATTATTCAGTGAAAATATTGCATTAAGTGAACGAAGTTCGAACCATGCATGCATATATGAGTATATACGCAGGTTCAGAGTTGCCAACTACATACATTGGTTGCAAAACCTGACATTGCCGCTCACTCACATTGAGTAGAGCCCACGTAACCAGCGTATTATGTAAAAGGTTATTTACCCCTGTTTATTTGGGACGCCTTTATTAAAAGACATGTTTTAATTTATTAACACTTGTAGCACCTTTGGTTGAGAAACCCTAAACAATATCTTATGGTGTCCCCTCATCACTTTATCTAGATTGATCTACGTTCATCTAATAAGCTACTTTTTTAAGCGATGTAAAAAAACCTTTTATATTTCAAGTTACGAAATATCTTCATCTACAATGAGGGGGTTTATTAGTTTGGCGTATAATTAAGAAGTCTCCAACAACCCATATTATTATGCTAATATGTTGATAATATCGCAAAAATAAACTGCAAACTTTTGTTTAAGCAAAAATGACTAAATTAATTGGCACATGTACGATAAATAAGATAAGTGCTAACGATTTGTTATAATTAATTTTGCCAATTTTAAAATGCTTTGCCTTGACTCGAAACACAATGTGGTGTGAAAGTAAAACTGGAAGTAAGTTAAGCAACATTATGCATAGTTCTTTTTATTCTGAACATCTTTGCATCATTCAAGAGCAAATACCGAAGTTTCGTAAACTTCATGTTTAAAGTTAGATACTACTATTGAGATTGTACTAAAATAATAACGTTTTACTGCCAACTAATGAGCTAATATTTGTTTGTTTTGTTTTGTTGTTGACACAAATGTGACAAACACAATCATCGACCATAACAACAATTACGACACGATTGTTTTAAATAATAATTCTAACGCGTATATGAATTGACTGAATTTGGATTTAAAAACTTTATATGTTCTTAAGAGGCGGGCGTTCGAGTGTTCCTAATATATCCTAATATATTTTTATATTAACCTGATTTATTTTAATAAATAATGACTGTGACCTGCCCTTAGGCATATAGATGTTACGATTTTTTCAGATAACTAGCTACATAATATAACAACAAAACTTAAGTATACTGTTTAATTAAATTACAATAAATAATATCAAGAGGCAGGTAAAGTTGGTCTCTACTCTATTTATTATAATTTTCGTTAAATACATTTCTACATAACAAACATCTATAGTTAATTCATAATACTGCTTTTTATATTTACTGTTGTATATATATTATTTTATTTATTATTGTTATTATACAAATTACCATAAGTATAGATTTTTGTCGAGTAGAAAAACATCTTGCGTTGCGCGGCAAAGAAACGTTCTAAAATTGTAATTGAATAAAACATTAACTACATGGGCATAAGCCAAAGCAATGACAACTAAGGTAACGACATACTCTAGCGGGAGTAATGCAAGTATCTCATGCGATAAGAAAATTGGGTCTGTGCAACAGTGCGAATGTTCTGTTGTGCTGAGTGGTACGGATCCGGCCGACAGAGGGTGCTAGAGTACACACGCGAGCGAGTCACGCGATACATCGCCACAGTAACACACTGTTAAAGAAACTCTGAGGAAAACGCCTTCCGGGGTGAACGGCCGCGTTGCGTAAAGCGAACGCAGTGGCGCAACACTGTGCCCCACCGCACGCCTTGGTATGGTGTGGTGCCATCTACTGGTATGGAGGGAAACTGGCACACGGGTATTAAGACAGTTATTTCTGGCGTTCCCGCAAATGTATGTTTAATGTGAAAAAAATCTCCTGTTTCTTTTTATAAATACCAAAAGGTTGCTTAATGTCACATGTTATAAATATATTTTTATGCTTTTCCCGAACGGCTCAGGCACAACATTTGGGAAATTAAACTTTTGTTTTATTTTACTAAATAACATAAAGCGCATAAATATTTCCAAAGACCCCTATTGTGGGATAAGCTATTTCAAGTGCTTGCAATAGCAAAACTACAAGTACGTATTATTAATAATCTTCATGATGAAATGAGTCTTAACTCCTAGGTCAAGGTAAATACGTCGAAATGGGAAAATTGCCACATATTAGTCGACCTTAACTCGCATCGGTTCGTCAATTTCGCAAACGTTGAATTCGAGTCGCGAAGAAATGGAAAGTTTGTTATACAACGTCCACCTGACTGGCAGCCGTGAAAGGAGCATGGTTTAATGTCAGCAACCGTGGTCAAGGTTTAAAAAAGATTTTTTGGTTTTGATATAATCTTAAATTCTTTAACAATAGATATACCTATTAGAACGTCGAATAAAATTTGTTACATAACTATTTTCAAATGTATAACTAATTGAATTCTTTTGTATTTAAATTAATTGAACTATTACATTATTATTCTATATATTTTTTATTTATTTAAATGTAATAAAAATGCCATTAATCATTGAACTAAAAATCCACAGTATAAGAATCGTGTTTGCGTTCAGTTAGTACAACGGTGTCTGTTGTAAACGTGAGGTACGGTACTTCCCGTAGAACCTCCCGTAGTGGAACGGTCTTAACGATTATAGTTGACGCGCTAGTAGTGTTGTGACAGTTGAGTTGTCGATAAATATTTTATAATAGTTTTTTTTTTCAATACTTGTCGCAGGATAAATATTTTTTTTTATAATAAAATAATATTATATCGATTTGAATATTTTGGTTTTGGTATGTATTTATAGTTAGTGAAAATAAATGTAATTACTAATTACTATTAGGACTCTTTTCAAATATATCTTGAATCACGTCTTCATTTTTAAATATAATATTAAATTGAGTATAGATCAACAATTTGTTACAATTTTATCATTATTTATACAACGATTTGTTGTAAAAAACTAAATTAGGAACTATCGATAAAATATTAAAGACTTATCATTGCAACACTAGGCGGACCGGACTCCCATTGAAACCTCAACCACTTTCTCTTTCGATGGCCGCCGATCGTGCTTGCACTCCTACTTATACATAACGTAATATTTCCAGTGCAAGTGTTATTCTACTTTCTATGTGTGAGTGAGTTACATAACATTGGCTCGTTTGACGCATCCGAAACGAAAGGTCAGTATTTATTTATAGAGAAAATAACGCTCACTTTCCTTACGCGGCTCAATACACATACTCAGTTAATATGTGTAACACGAGTTGTGAGCCGGCATAGTGAAGGCGTTGGTTAGAAATATTTGAATTAATAAATTGAGAATTAATGATATGTCTAAACAATAAAATTTAATTAACAATACACATTGTAAAGTAACAGAGCCAATAAATAATCGACTTGGAAGGTTAAGATAGATCTATGAACCTAGTAGTTCCATTGTCGTATGCGCTCACGCAAACGTTCGTATTTGAAGGTCACTCTACCCAAGGGACAGACGGAGCATGGTGGGAAAACATTATAACATGTAACATTATTATTAAAACATAGATTTACAAAAATACATTATATTAACATTAGAATATTTTACAGTTTTGCTTAATGAAAATTTTAAAACTTTCGTTTACTTTTGGTAAGCGAGGATTATATAGGGCACTATTTAATAAAAAAATAAATTTTTTTCTCTCTCTCCGTCTGATATTAAATTGGAATGCGATTAATCAGCAGGCAACACAGTGTCTTGAATAGTATACTTCGTTTATTATATCCGACTACTTCCACGTTGATATACCACTCGAAATATGATTAGGTTATTTCGGGTTGAAAGTGGTGGTATATCCCAGGACAGAAGTTTAGGTTATTAACCATCGCCACTCTGCCTATTACTCTATTAAATCATGCTTATATATTTGTTTGGAACTTCAAAGTTGTTGGTAATCCGTATTTTGGTTAGGTTATACTATATTAGGTTTGGACAAATTATGTATTTGACGTTATCAATAAATATTCTAAGGCTAATAATAAATATTGTCGACTACATTACAATTACAAAGTATTTTTGCTTAAAATTGAACCTTATTGTAACGTAATAAAGTGAGTAACAAGCTAAGTATACATGTATAGGTGGGTGTTCGCCTACTAACTACATCCGTTGCGACACATGCTAGTCTTCGTGGCAATCTTTTAATTATCTATTTGTATCTATATTATTAGAGATCTCAAGTTCACTATTTGAATATAATCAGTTACGAGTAGATAAAAAAAATACCTATATTTTTTTATAGATGCCTCACGTCTCGGGGAAGACGACAAAGGACAGCTAGTCGCGGAATGTAAGTCGATACCTGGCGAATCCTCTTTTGAAATAAAAATATGTGTCAAAAAAAGTAATACTTAACAACACTATTTAACAAAACTAATATAGCTAACGTAGTATTTATTATTTATAACATGCATTGAGTATTGTTGTGTATTTAATGCTGTTATTATACTGGTTTTTTTTAAATTCTAGCTAGGTAAATGATGACCACATTCCGCCTGTTGTTAAGCTAGAGTTTTTGAGCTTTTCTCTATTTAACGATTTCCTTTCAGATTAATCCAGTCTTAATCACTAACGCAATGACACATTAGGAGTCATTTAAATAAAGTAAAATATCAACGTGTGTTGTTTTACCTAATAATAACGTTTCGATTTATATAAATCATTAGTTCAAATGAGATTTTTTTTTTCATCTTTATTGTTTGTTTGACTCTAAAAAGTAATATTAAGTTTTGCTTTACCTAAAATAAAAATTTTGTAAATGGTCTGTATAATTGTTATCAGTGATAAAATGACCACGTTTTTGTTTTGTGTAATATTAGTATTGAATTTATTTATTGTTTGTAATTGTGCCTCAAATAAATAATAAGCAATATTAAAGCGGAACGACATCTCGGTCAAATAATTATTTTATGAATTTATCATCATTGACCCTAATTTTAGACAACGTTGACTCTTCTTTATGCTGTTGCCCGTTGTATTGTCACATGGCTCATATTCTATTTTAACGTATTAAGTTTAACCATTGAATCTAGTCCATTTGTACCACATGTTCGCTTTGCCACTGTTATTAATAGTTACAATTTATTAAATAACCACTCAAATTATGGCACAAATATGCACTAGGCTCACAGAATGAATCGCAAAAATTAGTTTAACTATATTTACTGTGAAACCGACTCCCTTAGGAAGGAGTAGAGACGAGGCTAATGCAATCGCATCAAGCGAATTTCCGTCTTACCACGTGTGTATTAGAAACTATACGTCTAAATATGATTCTATTTAGCGTCTTTTCAGCGTACAATTTGATAGAAAAATTACATTCAAATTATTACCATACATTCTGTGCTGACACACTTTCTGTATTTGTTTGCTTGAAGCGCTAATAAACTTTTATATCCCTTATAAGCATGTATCCATAACGTACTGTAACGTATTCGTGGACGGTGGGTCTTAAGATGAAATATTTGTAGTTTGTAGTACAGCACTCGATAATTAAATAATGACGAAGAAATATAATTAAAATAAAATAATAAAGTTGTAACAAATTACATGGAACATCGTGATGCATATTTCAACAATACGGTAATAAATTGTCTAAAATAGGACATTTAATACTTTAGTCAAACACGATGTCACAAGTTTGTTGGCGACCACTATTCGTTGGACCATGTGTAGAAGCAACAATTTTAATTAAACGTTCTAATATATTTTTAAATTAAAATTGCACCTTAATGTAACGATGATAGAGTTGAAAATTGAAAAAGATTTTTACAATAGTCGTAAAACTGAAATTGTTTTTATGGTAGTTGAAACTAGGCCGGAACATAATCGCACCCATTTACGACCCAACCAATACTTCATTGTCATATTTGTTAAGTTAAAGTACGCATGGAATTATTATTCAATTCATATAAAGTAAATTAAATAGGAAAAAGGGTTATTGTACACGCGTTGTTTTACTATTCAGTTTCCATTATAATTTAATAAAAAATAATTGACAATATGCACAAATATAATTCATAAATTACGGGTACATTTAATACATAAATTAATGATAAGGAAGTACATTTTGCCTATAGATTGCCTACTGTATAGAGATTAATTTGGTGTGGATCAGAAAACATATTACAAAACCTGAAACATATTTCAGTATATTATACTGACCTAGATATAAAACTTTTTGATATAGTGAGGCAATGACCGCTAAAGTGGTTTGACCTACAATGTCATTTTTTGATAATATTTTAAGGACGGATAGATTACAACTATAAAAAACAAGATATTAAAAACTAAAGCGTGTCGAGTAATATCGAGCTTCATAATTTACTCATTTAATTCCTTTATATTGTTAGTTCTTACATTGTAAATCACGAGTACGTTAATTTGAAATTGTTAAATAAAATAATGAATAATAAACAATGTCTATGCTATGGTGATCAAGACGAGACTACAAACTAATGCCACGAGCAAATACTCAATTTTATACAATACACTACTATTTTCCAAATAATTTTATTAATAAATAAAATAAATAAAAATAAAATAAAATGTACTTTGGTCGCTCAGTGCCTATGCACTATTAAAGAGTGGTAGGCAGACTGATGATGGTTATTTGTCTAGTCTGTCGTCCTGGGGTAGTACCACCACTTTCGAATGTAACACCCGTGAAATGACCTTGTCGCGTTTCGGGAATAGTTTGAAAGTAGCCAGGTATAAAAGAGAAGTGTGCACTGTCAATCTAGATGGTACATGCTCGTCTCCACAAGCCGGCATAGTGGAGGCGACTGCTGCCTGTAGAGACTTCTCTGTAGTAACAGTTGTTTCCATTCATGGACCGCACTCTAGCTTTACATCAGGCGGGGTGTTGTCACATGCCGAGCTACAATAAAAAAAAATCATTCTTTTTTCTTAGTCTGGGTCGACAACCACTGCGCCACACTTAATAGGCCGTTTAAATTATAATTATTGTTATTTTTAATTGTATCGGCGTGTGACCACACTCAAAAACGCAGCAGTCGCCTCCACTGTGCCAGCTTGAGGATACGAATGTGTACTATTCAGGCTGACAGTGCACACTCCTTGCTCATGGTTAGTCTTTTTGAAAATGTACGCAATTTGAGACTCCATACAGAAGTCGCCACTTATTTATACGAATTGGTTTCGAGGTTATGTCCAATTCCCTTCGGCGTATGTCCACAAAATAGTTTCAAGCGCGTAATATGAAATAAACCTCGCTTGGCTCATCATAGCATCACCTTGTGCGCGTACGTTGACGCCAACTACATGTTTTGTCTAAGCGACCTCCATGCCTTTATAGCGCGTATTAGACACTTGGGTTATACGAACTAACGCATAATAGATTATACATACTGCCTATATGTTTAAGAACAATTTTAGACCTTATTACAACAATATAAAGTCATGTTTTGGTTTAATTTAATTGTAAATTGTGTATACTATTACGAACCTATGTATTCTTCTCGAAGGCAAAGTGAGGCGCTAACGAAAAAGAAGGGCAATAAATAGATAGATATGCTAATGGCAATCTAAAATTAGAATCAATAAGATGTACAAGTTTTGCAACTTTTATAAAGAACAACGGATTAGTATTAACAATATGATTAGTACTAATCTGCTCTTATATTCATCATGCTCTTACGCAGATGACGTCACTGAAAACATCCTTTCTCTCAACTTTCACCGTCCTTGGTGAGCAATACATGAGAGTGAATGCTAACAGCCTGCTTATTATATTACACGAGTACTTACTATACGTTATAACATGAACAATCATTGTTATTTTTATGAACATTATCGTTTTGAATTGCCGGGGAAAGTTGCAATTTAATATAATATAAAGAGACTTAAAATTATAATTATTTATGCGAATAAAAGAGAAGGCAGATTGCCGTAGAGACAAGTCGTTCAAAGCCGATGATAACACATATCGGCGCGGGCGCAACGTGACGAATAGTTGCGAGTGGCGAGTACTCGCGGGACGTACTGCTCATATAATCATTAGATAAACATATGGGTCACTGAACCGACCTAGTTTTATAGAACTCACTCATGCGCGCGCTTTCGACAAAAATCCACATTTGACTCACACTAATGCCTTTATCACTTAAGTATGTGTCTCATAAACATTTATTCGCGATACACACATAGAAAATATGCATTAGTGTGTGTGTTCAGTTTGACGGTAACTATGGATGCGTTGGTTAATATTATAACTGTGAGATCATCAAATGAGTTTAACGCATTTTAGAATTAACCATTAGTTATGTTTAATTTAAAAATAAATTGTTAATGCCATATATGATTTTTTAATTTAAATTGTCACGTAAAATGCAGGAAACTTTAAATATAGCATTAACATTGATCCCAAGATTTCTTATAAAATAGCTAATTAGACTGTTATTGAGTTGAGAAAGTTTCCAACGATTGTTTGTTATATACTTTTTAATTAACAATCCCTATTTTATTTTATTAATAGATTATCTATTAATATATGATTGTAATTCGACCATTTAAATTTAATGAAACGATGAATACAACATGGCCGTTCGGTGAGAGATGAACGAAACAACATAACAGAAACATAACAGAAAAAGCCAAATAAAAACATAGAGTTTTGATTTGAAAAATTGCGTACATAGGACGTACACAATCAGCACATCACTAGTCCTATCAAAATTTTAAAAAAAGAAAACACGTTAAAAGTTTAATATTTTCAGACTATTCTAAACATCGAGAGAGACAATATACAACACGTATTGCGTGCGGTGTGTGCGTGGCCGAAAATAAAGTTGAATGAATGAAAAATTTTTAAAGAGTGCATGCCATATCGTGAAAATAAAAACATACAAAAATCTAGTCGTACACATTAATCATTTCTCACCATATATCATTTTCAATTGCCCTGGGTCCCCTGTTATTTTAATTAGAGAGTCCATTCGGGCTGAAACAATCAGTTCATCACTAGCATTCAGTGGCGGGTAAAGGCGCACACAAGCGACCTATCGCGAGGTGCGACAGAGGCGGGAGTGAGTCGCGCTCGCACGGAAGTAGGTTAGTAACTAAAGTTTTGTTAGCGTGAGGCTGCGGCGCGCTGCACTCAACTCGCTTGTGTTAAAGCGCGGCTGCGCCCGTCCGCTGCCCCGCTACACCCCGCTTCCGCGCATCTTTCACTTTTGGACTATGTTGCGCCGGCCGCCCTATCCTGTAAATTGTTGCCGTCGCTGAAGCGGTGCCCGCCCTGGCAGTTTGGCTCTTTGAGTTATGAATGTACGGTAAATGCATCGCTATGCAATGCATTGCTGGAACCATTTTTCAAAAGCATCCCTCCTAGCCAAAGTTGTATTTGGTTGTCACTTTTACATTTCCATTTTACATTTTCTAGCACTAATTTAGTTACCAATAATAAATATGTTTTTGATATGTAAGATTATTTTTAGTATGTGACGTTTTTAATTGACATCTTTAATTTATCACACAAATACGATAAAGTACTATTTTCAGAAGTTAATATATGGATTCTATTAAAATATATTACGAAAAGGCTCATAGTATTAAAAATAAAAGTCAGAGACCTCCACAACAGTTTGGTTGTCTATTGTCGACAATTATGTAAGGCAGAGGCCGCCGCGGCAGCGGTGCTTCGAGTCAACGAACGGCATTGACACGTTCCCCTCCTCCCACGCGCCCTCTTTACCCCCCCCCCCATCCTGAAACCACCACCTGCGAAATTAGGTCACGAGTACTGCGTCATATGCGAACTATCGCATGAACCCTGTGCACTTTAAAATAAAATATAATAATAATCACAAAAAAACCGGGTTTTTATATTAACTTTGATCTATTACTACTTAGCTATATAAATTGAGAATAATTTATATTATATTTAATTGCAATATTTATTATTATTTATAGAAATATGTTTACTAAAAATACAACAAAGTAAATAGTAGTGGATTGGTTTGGGACGTTTAGTAAACATGTTTCAGTAACTATTAGTTATAGTTTGTAAAAAGAAAAATCTAGATATACTATTCGTAAAACATAGATACATAGTTTCAATACTCAACATGAATGCATGAAAACTAAGAAGGAAAACAGCACTGCATCGGCATCGACCGCTCGAGTCAACGAACGTCATTGAAGCTTCTCTACATAGTATAACTTGTTTTATTGCAACGAACATAAAGGCTGTATTGGCGTGTGTTTTTATCTAACCTAGCCTTGGCTTCTACTGGCCTAGCTGACTTAGACATTCTATCTACTTTTACATTAGCGAAGGCTCTACTAGCACTCTTTAGTACTTAGATATTGGTAAGTCAGCATTAGCAACACTATTGCATTAGTAAACTGTTACATATGCCCTCAAATTGTATTTTCTTATCGATAGTTGTTTTAGTAAACATTTTATAGAGGTCAAGGTCTAAGTTATGTTTAATTGTAATTAATAAAATGAATAAAGGCATTGACAAAATATTTATTTACATAAATCATAATATTATAAATTTATTGTTGTTAAAGTACTAATTTCTATGATCTTTATTAACAAAACAATCGTGAGAATTGAAATAACAATAATTGTATAGCATAATGTTTAAAGTAAGGTAGGCAGACCGATGATGGTTATTAACTTACCTAATAATTAATAAGTTGTCTTAGGGTAGTACTACCACTTTCAAGTGTAACAATAAAGCGACCCGCTGACGTTTCGAGATCTGTTGGAAGTTACCGGATAAAATAAGAAGAGTGAGCACTGTCATCCTGAAGCCGCCATAGCGAAGGTGACTGCAGATGTGTCTTTGTAGTAGAAGTTGTCTCCGCTCATGAATTGCACTCTAACTTAACATTAGGTGCTATAAAAAACTACAAATGATAATCGCAAACCACAGAGGTCAATGACGACGTTTCATTACAAAACATTTATTTATCCATTTTAATTTTTTCATTTTAAGTCTAGAGTTTTCATTAAAAGATAAGAATAAAGTAAAATTGAAATATGAGAATAAATCGTAATGTCTACTGTTATGCAACATTCAATAACGCCGCATGTCGCATGCAATCACAATACTCATCGCAAATAAAAAAACAATCGAGCACATCGTAAACACTGTCTATCAATATTATGAAAGTGCATTACATAATAACACTGTTGCCCTAGTTTTGGGGTACGCAAAAGCATTGGACAAGAGTCAATGGACGCTATTGACCTACCTACCTACCTAAAAAACCAAGCCTTTTCCAATAATATAATTTGTTGTATTTTTAAAAGAAAATAGATATTAATAATAATATAAAAACATGAACATTTTGAGAATGGTATGCAGACTGATCATAGATTTTAGCTATCTGTCATCTGAGGGTTGTCCTTACTAGCACTTTTTAAAAATAATTTGAAATGAAATAAAACTAGCAAACGCTTGCTTAGCATGCACTTGCTCATCGTCAGACCCTGTCATGGCTTCGGAAAGGCGCTACTAGACAACTAGACAATTATATTTATTACATATAGTAGTCGGATGGGAGATTAGCTTGGACGTAGCCAAGTGACCAGAGCACACGCCTTTCAGCCGGCAAAGCTAAGGCGACTCCTGCCTGCGGACGTTTTCTAAAGTACCAGTTAACCCTGCTTATATACTCTAGCTTTACATCAGTGGGAGAGTTATCATATGCTGAGCTACAATAAAAACTCATTACTTAAAACTAAAGTCGGCTGATATATTGTGAAAGTTATTTATAAATTGTATATGTGCCTTGTAAAAAAATAATAGAAAAAAATGCATTTGTTTTGTAAAACTGGTGGATTGTAAGAAGGCCAACACAATTGCCGGTGTTTTACATGCAATAGCGATATCTAGCTTATATTTCCACCGCTGAAATTGCTCACCACAATTTGGAATAATTTGAAGTTTTATGCTTCAACTATTATGTCGTTATTTCTTTGTACTTCAATACCCCGTTAAGACTTTGTCCTATTTTAAAATACATGAATATATTCTCACCAAAAAGATAAAACTTGAATTTGTGTCTTCAATACATAAAGCTTTTATATAAAATGTTTTACATTTCTATTTTATGAATGCAAACGAGATTGTAAAGAGTATCATTCTAAACTTTTATGTGTAGTCGAATACTATTTATGTTTTTTTTTCAGTGTTTTTGTCCACAAGGCACACCATACCGCAACTTATTTGTATCTAATATGTAATACTGCTTTAAAAATAATATAAGTTAAAAAAATCCATTCATTCGTTTGAGCGTGATTAGGAGAGAAACATCTATACTTTCACATTTATAACATTTTGTATAGATCATTCAGTGTTATTTTGTGGTCAAATTGTAACAGATAAAGAATATAAAAAAACATATACGTAATAAAACTGCAAATTTATTACCATATATAATGCCGTTCCCAGGTAAGAAATTGAATCATCAATAAGACAAACTCTGACACACATTGTCCGGATGTTGTAACATAATGCGTCAAACTTACAAGAAACTTACCTAGAAAATTATTATGTTACTTCAAGGAAATTAACACAAGCAAAAAATGCAATAACAAAAAAAACGAAAAGCATTTTGCTGTCATTATGTAAATTGTTGAAGGTCTTTATTTGTATGTGAGGTGGGCTTTTATAATTGCATATTAAGAGGGTAGCAACAAAGCTGGATCAATAATTTGAGGGCCAGAATAGATTCATATCGGAGGAGTCAATGAACGTCATTGACCCAACTAGAGAGTGCATGCGCCGTGCGCTCGCACCCCCTGGGCGGGTGTGTTTGTTGTTCTCGAGGTCAAAATATACGTGAACGACGTATTTTCTGCTACAATTTTTTATCAATCGATAAATAGGAGTCCGATATGTTGGATAATTAAGCTATAATTTCAAATTTTATTTTTATAATACTATAATTTTTTTTTAAAGATATTTTTAAAGAAATTGACTATTTTATAAAAATATGAGAAAAAAATTGGAAAGGCTGTCGATGGAAAATTAGAACAGAAGAAATCCAACGCGGCCATGTGGGCTCTGTGTGGATCACCAACCATGTGGTGGGAGCATCCGTGAGAGGACGAAGGTTCGAACCTCACTGCAGCGAGCGTGTGCGCGCAGCGATTTTTTTCTGTTCAATTTTTTTCATAATTTTCTAATACCAATCCCAGCCGCATTGAATTACAAAAAAAAATGCAATACTAAAATTTAAATCAATAATAACATAATTAAAATGAGGTTAAAAATTAATTAAAATCATCAACTTCAAAGAGGAAATTATTGCATATTTATAAGTCAGTATGTATGCGAGCTAAAGTAAGTGAATGAACGTCATTGACCCATCTAGGTGGTAGTGGGGTATCTGCGCAACCGAACACCACCTTCCCCGCCAACCTACCCCCACCCACCATTGCAGTCGAGGTCATAGAGCGCCGGCATAAATAATTATTATTTCATACACGTCGTCATTACTTCACTACGATTAGTAATATAGGGGTAGGTCTATGTTTTATTTATCTGATGGAAGGAAAACAATTTTCTTGAAAATGAATATGCAGGCTTTAGAGTCCGAAAGACTTTTAAGGAAATCACTTATATTATTCATGGCACTGATGGTAGTTATTAGCCCAGTTTGCTATCCTGAGGAGTATGTAGTGTCAAGCCGTTAGCTTGTCTAGCGGTAGAGACCCGCTGATCCGTATTCAAACCGCACTAAATTCTGATTGGCATCAATGTAACCATATTTTTACTTTGGTCGCTCAGCCTCTAACTGATGCTTGATGATCAGCATGAAAAAAGTAATAAGAAAGAAACCCGGAGCATAGAGGGGTGTATTCACATGCTAGTTTACTATACAAGTAATTCTGCGATTAATACGAAGATAAATATTACAGCATTCACCAAACGCCCGAGAAGATACTTTTTTCAAAAATTTATCCTTTTATTTAAAAAATATTAGTTAAATATATAAATAGTTAATGGTTTCAATTATTTATTTTTTCATCGAACCAAACAAAATATTAACAATTGGGACATAATTGGGTTAATTCAGACAGCTTAAAGGTAACGTTTTTAAATTGGATATAAACCTGAAAACACATCACGCTGGGTTTATACTGGAGTAATTATTTACAGACTATAGGGGTATAGGTACAAACAGCAATAGGTTAGCTGTATCACCCACAGCTGTATTCCCAACCAGGAATCGAACGCGTTAATTTTGAAAAATAAAACACATATCGTATTATTGCACCATCCGATAGTGTCGCTAATAAGGATCAATTTCTGGGAAGTAATGATATGCGGAAAGTGTTAATTTTTAATAAATTGATACATAATTTTTATTAAGAACCTCTTCGCTAATTAAAAATAAGAATTTTAAAGAATCGAATAGGACTAAAATAATGTATATTATAATGGTTTTTAGAATATACATTTTTAAAATTGATCAGCACTTATGCAGTCTGTTTATCCAGAGTTTCACCCGTATAATGTTTTAAATTTATGTTTCGGAATATTGGAAATAACGGGTATAACTTCTTCTTCTAAACAAATTATTCTTCTCAACCCGGCATAGCGGAAGCGACTGCTGCCTGCAAACATTTATATGTGTGTACTCTAGCTCATCACATTATCACATACCGGACTACTATAAAAAAAATTTAAAAGAATATTAATAAGCCATTTATTCAATATTAATAAGGTAATTTATAATTCTAAATATAGTCACTTTGTCTCAATATTCATAATAAATATAGAAAGAAATACAATGATATATTCATGTTTATAAAAGGGCTGGAATGATCAATATTCTAGTAACGTTAGTAGCCTTCAGCTCTAAGACCTTATTCGGGTCGTTGACTATTTTATTGATTGATAACTTACCTATGATTTTTCCTAATTAAATTCTTCATTCTAAAATCATTGTTTTAACGTTATTAAAAGTTATCTATATAAATTAAGACCAGATTGTTGTAACACTTAATTAAAATTGGTATATTTTTCTATTAAACCGTTAAATATATTGTAAAAATAATGTGTTTTAAGGTGAAAGCCAACACCTGAGCGTCCATACATTTTGTTTTACCACATTGTTCGAAGCATAGCAGATTTATGTTAAATATTTTAAACATTTTATACTAGTTATATAATATATTCTGTGCCGTAGCTATTTGTTTGTTATAGTGATTTGCGATAATAATTAGTGCTGAGAAAGTTATCAAATTACTTAATTTCAACATAAATCTGCTATGCTTCGAACAATGTGGTAAAACAAAATGTATGGACGCTCAGGTATTGGCTTTCACCTTAAGACATATGGTAAACTAAAGTCCAGGTGTAGTGCTGTCTGAAATGATTTATACATAATATTAGGCACTAAAGAAAGCTCATATACGTCCCTTAAAAATCCAAGGAAACTGGATGAAGTCACTTTTTTGATTCAAAAATTGCAGTCTTAATTATAAATTAAGAAAGATAAATTACCGGCCCTTTCCATAATTAATTATTTTTATTAATACAATTGATAATATAGGTGTTTTTCTTTTATATTATAGAAAAAAAAGTTAAATTAAACTTGAATCAATACTTTCTCTTACAAGGTAAGGGTCTAATAAACATTTGTGTAGATAGCTAGCTATACAACAAAATGATGTTGCAACGTTTAATTGATTATGTTGGGTTGGCAACGGATCGTCATTGAGGATAAGTTGTGGAGAAGGCGACACGTGCAGCGGGTGAACGAACGTTATTGACCCACCTACAGCGGCCCAGAGGTACCCACCGATATAGAGCAACTATCACCCTCTCTGTCTCTCTGTAGCGATAACAAAACAACCACTTCGCGATAACATGTTATTGTGATAAACTTCATATTATACAATAATGTCTGTAGTAATATTATTCATAAGCGAGTTGCTTTTTTTCAAGTTGTTTTTAAATAGATTCCGTTGATAAATATGTAGAGTAAATGTAGATTGTTGTGTACTAGTTTATTTCACAATGAATTCCTCACTTTTAAATTAGTTAATAAAAAGTAAGATAAATTATCGATTACTTTATTAATTTAATTTTTTAGCATTTAAAAGAGATTGCCTATTCGCCTAAGACAAATGGGCCCATAATTTTTTTCTCGAGTTTGTCGATCATTTTTAATTTATTATGTAAAAAAATAAATCTACTTCCTTATTACCAAGCAGTTTTAATTTTTTCACCAGGGTTATTAAGTAATTAGATGTTTTTTGATGCAATATTTGAGGTTATTATTATTTTAAATGCTTTAATAATTATTGAAGTTATCCATTTTTTATGTAATTAAACATTGTCTATTGATTGGTAAATGATATGTTGATATAATTAAAATGAATTAATAAAAAAATAAGATATTATTTTTAAATATTGTTTTATTACCAAACTATTTGGTATCAAGTGGGCCCAAAAATGGGCATTTTCCTTTATTATTAAAGCATGATGATTGAATAAAGTTTTAATCATAATAAGCAAAAATATGATAATTTTGGTCCTACGAGTAATTCTGTATTTGTTTATATAAATAATAATAATAATAATAAATATAAAGCTTTGTTAGTTTAATCGACAGTTTCATTAATATCGGTGTTTAAGTACATATAATATAAGGTCCAGTTAGTAAATTACAAGGTTTTATCATTATCTTAATAAAACATGCCGAGAAGGTCACAAATCTTATGTATAAATAGCTATTATTATATACGTTGTCAATATTGTGCATATTGCAAATCCGTGTCAAACCCTTCGAATGAAGAAGGATGTATTGTTATTAACTTATTACTCATAAAGTTCATGCGGAAAAAACATTGTTTTTATTTCAGGGCTTAATGATTTTCTGAAATCTGAAATTCTGAAAATAAGTAATATATTTCAAACTATAATATAAAATTACTTGCTGTGATTACTCCAAGATACGAGAAGATACAAATATTAAATTGTGATAAAAATCGAACACAAAAATCATGTTTAGGTGGTTTAGGTGGGAATCGAACCCACGTTTTCCATTTTGCTCGGATGTTCTGAACACCAAGCTATACGAGCTAAAGTGAATCTTTCTGTTCAATTTTCATCATAATTTAACAGATTGTTGAAGTATTGCAATGTTTATGCCGAAAAATTGCTATAAAAAGATAAATTAATGAAAGATTACTTTTCTCCTTCAGGGTAATAAATACATTAAAATTCAAGTTATTAGTCTCACGTATACTTTCTCAAACAATTTGTCAGTTAATATGAATACTACAGATTATATTTTCAATTTAACAATACCGATGTTATTTCCGTAGTTTCAATGCCCGCTGCACCAGGTCCATGCTTCCGGCCTAGTTGGGGACGATCAATAAAACTCGGGGATTGAACTCTCGGCCTCGAGGCGGGTAGAACTGGGACGCCGCGCATGCGCTTTACGATGTCGCGCGTTCGTGAGGTGCATCCGCGCCGCCACGGCAGCTACTGTATTGAATTGCAAATTTTACGTAATGCCTTCTAAAATGAGAGTATGGATAGTTTTAGAAACTTTTATTTTTATTGATTTCTTCTAACTTGTTTTGCGAGCATTTTAGCAGTGCATATGACCGCACTTCGTTGATGTTAAGCTAGAGTGCGATCCATGAACGGAGGCGACTGCTATCAGAGAAGGACATCCGCAGATAGCAGTCGTTATGGTGGCTTTATGAGACGCTCTCTCTTACACTCTTATGAATAAATACCATATTCATATACGCTAATACTAATAAAAGTCCAACAAAGTTATTTACAATGAAGTCAAAGATATTATTCTGTTAGGCATTAATTAATGAAATTAATGTACTACAGGCTTGTAGAATGCGGTGCTCATTGCAATGCCAAGGCGAGTGCCAAAAGGTGTACTAAGGCCATTTTTCAATGTCAGGGGCCCTACGAGTTTTCGACTTATTTAACGTTACCAAGAAACAAAAGAATCCTTCGAAAGAATTTGTTAAAAAAACAAGAGAACAATAGTAAATGCATCACATTATTTTAATTGTTCATTTATATGTGCAACCATTATCGAAAAATATTCAAATAATATAAAAATACATTCATTGCAATACTATAAGTCCAGTCTGCCGCCCTGGACTAATGCCACCACTTTCAAGTATGACTTAGTTGCGTTGCGCTCAGCTTGGAAGTAGCCGGATATAACGAGAACAATGTACCCTGTCAATAGAGGGTGCACATTCCTCAAGCCGGCATAGTGGAGGCGACTAATGCCCGCAGACATTTCACTGTGGTAGTAAAATGTTGATCATAAAAAATGTAAAAAATAGTGAACAAATTAATAGTTGTTTATTATGATATAAATTGCAGTAAACAAAAAATTTGGGACATAATTAGATACGCACAATTTACGTACGCATTATTAAGATCAATGTAGGTCACAATTTTATTAGTCATCATATAATATTTAAAAGAAAAAAATTGTTCAAACTAACATTTGTAAATAGAAATTAACTAAGACTAGAAGGTACTCGAACTAAAAATAAAGTAATAGTGTCATTATTTCTATCTATGAAACTAGGTGAAAAGTACGCATTCTCGAAATTTCGAAGGTCACGCCTGCTTCCACGTGTCAAACAAAGTATATATCTACAATATAAGCTATCCAGTGGCAGTGACAGTGGCTGTTGCTTTGGGTCCGGCCCCTTTTGACCTAATTTCAGGCCCCTTGAAATGGTATCGTGGGTCGCGCCTTTAACGCGTGTAACCCCTGTTTTATTGCGAACCACGCTTGACTTTGGCCCTTCCTGTGAGCTTTGTTTAGAAATTTTCTACGCCATTTCAGGATTACATAAGATATTACAATAACATAGATTTTTCTTTTATTTTTATAGTAAATCTATAATTAGAACATTCAAAAGGTAATAACTTGAAACATCCAATTGAAAAAAAAAACATGAAGTTTATGATACAGCGATGACTAATGCCTGAAATTACACATACGTTACTGAAGTTATTACAAGAAATTGTATTAGTATTGCCTCTACAATGTGGTGACAAAGTAAAGTTAATTAGAAACAGCAAGAAATGCACGCAAGAAAAAATAAAGTATTCATAGGTAGCGCCACGTTGGCGTCAACGGAAGGCGGCATGTTCGTTGCTATGACAACCATGCAGACACCCCAGCGCAGTGACCTACTTCCAACCGCCCAAATGTTAATGACCTCTAAAGCCTAGGTCGAAGTTCACGCTACACGAGTCCAAAACACAATCCTACTTAAATATATAGACATCGCTGTACTGGCTTTCGTATTGATCCTGAGTTATTTGAATGGGAAAACTAGGTCTGGGGTCAACCGGAAAATTTGTTGATGGTCGATTGTGAGAAAAGTCACGTCCGCTTGTTTATGGTGTTATATCTTCATTTGTTTATGTACGAGTATAATGTGATTGCTTTAGATTAGAATAGGTAATAAAAGAAGCGATGTGGTCGACACTTTTGGCCTTACATTTGGATACTTTTGGAGATAAAATTAATAAATACATTTCAATAAACATTAACTACATAATTGAGATATACTCGTAAATAACAGGAAAGTAATTATCGTTAATTTATAATAGACATTTTATATCTACTGAATCTGTGTCAAGAGGTAATTAATCATATTATTCTCTCACTGAAAATGGCAAATATTTATTTACTTTTAATCTAAATCCTTTGATTTATTATTTATTTCACACTTCTTAATATAGGTAGGTTAATTTTACTAGCGATCAATCAACTATGGTATACACATAAAAAAGAGTTATAGTATTTCGACATGTTCGACATTCCGCCTGATGTGCAGGCAGCAGACATCTCCGCTATGCCGGCTTAGATTGATAGTGTACAATCCTTTCGTAAATAATATACCTGGCTATTCTGAACTGATCCCGAGACGCGACAGCCACTTCATCATTGTTACACTTGAAAGTTGTGTCACTACTCCAGGGCGGCAGACTGAGTTAATAACCATTATCAGTCTGTCTTTCATTCTTTTCGTATTCCTAAACTCCTTTGGCGTTTATTATTTATTATCGAGTCGGTAGGTTAGCAATATTAAAAGAGTGTTTTTTTTGTTTTTTTTTTTATTGTAGCTCGACATGTGACAACACTCCGCCTGATGTAAAGCTAGAGTGCGGTCCATGAATGGAAACAACTGCTACCACAGAGAAATCTCTACGGGCTGCAGTCGCCTCCAATATGCCAGCTTGAGCATGTACCATCTAGATTGACAGTGCACATTCCTCTCTTATACCTGGCTACTTTCAAACTATTCCCGAAACGCGACAAGGTCACTTCACGGGTGTTACATTCGAAAGTGGTGGTACTACCCCAAGACGACAGACTGGACAAATAACCATCATCAGTCTGCCTACCACTCTTAAAAGTTTTTAAGTATAAATATTTTTTTTACATTAAATGAAAACATTTCTAAGCCTCGTTGAATACGCACACACAGACACGCATACATGGATTGGTTCACGTACGTGTGGGTTTATTCGAAGGACTGCATATTGCATTAGGTGTATGACTATTACATAAAAACTATTTCTTCGCAATTATGTGCTTTATATCCTATGGTTTTAAGATAAATTTTAGTTTAACAAGTAATCGTATGTCGAATAGTTCGTACTTTCGCAGTATCTATGCAGTTGTCTGCAATAGCCGTCATTAGGTCTATTGGAATGTAAATTTGTTTTCAAATGTGTACGCATGTATTGCAACACTAACGATTATGTCTATTTTACGTGTAAAATACAGTACATAAGCGTTTTTTAAATAGTTTTTACAGTACAAAATGACAATTTTCTGATAAGTAAAGTATAAATTACGTATTCAACATTGGTACAAAATCTGGAACTGGTGATCGTAAATTAGTTTTGTTATCTATGTTACAAATTGTAAACAACTTGTTGCTGCGACATCTATTGGTCATGTTATGCGTTAATTACAGTTTTACGTTTAATGAATAATAATATTCTTAAACATTTTTTTAATAGAGAAAAAATATTAACGTTTAAGATGTTTATATGCAATTTAAATAATTGATTTGTAAGGGAAATAAAGGGTTAATCAACCTCTTTATGGGTAGTTTATGTGCTGTTTATAATCTATGTTTAATGGATTGCATCCTTTACAGTTTTTCAAAAAAGCACTCAATTTCTTCTTAAAACTTATAAATTTAAATATAAAATTTAAGGAAAATCGTGACCGCTTAGTGCAATGGTGTTTTTCATATGTAAATTTAAATACGTCCTTAAATGTAAGGGCATCGTTGCGCGCCTTCAGCGTGGGGGCGGACCTATTCCTAGCACAAAACTAGGCCGGCCGCCGACCGGAGCGAAATGTATGCCACAATAGTGAACAAAAGCGATAAGCGATCAATTTTGCATACGTTTACTGCAAAAACGCACCTTCGCCTTTGCCCCTATTTATCTTTATAGGTGTTATCTTACAAACATGTAGGTAGCAATGAGATAATTTATTATTACATTTTCTCTGATTTTGCTCCTTTAAAATGTAAATACATATTTACATAATAATTTTACCTAAAAAGTTTTGAGTCTCTTTTATTACAATAACGCTGGGGTTGTTTTTATTAAATTATTATGATAATTGAACAGAAAAAATAATATGTGGCCCGTTGTAATATTGCGCTTGTATTTGGCTTGCTATAGGTTAAGCTTGCTTGGTAAGCACATTATAACAAAGTTACATTGGTACCGGCGAAGATTTTCAGGGAATTCGAACACGAAGTTAGACGATTGCGAGATCGCGTTTATACTCAACTTTTTTCTTTAAATCTTTAATTTATCATTAATGAGTAAATAAAATAGCTAAGTTAATAACGTAGCGTTTTGTTTATAATTATCTTAAAATTCAAGCATCAAATTGATCTCGTATTAGTCTAATATGATAGGGATATAAATTCTGAAGTAAACAAAATATATATTTTATTAAACTTTATGATTTTTTCACAACTTTACAGGTGAAGACTCGAGCAGTAAATTTGGAAAAGCTAGCTTATCTATAGATATAACAGGTGATAGCGTTGACAAGACAAGATAAGGCTTAACAAATATTTAACATTTTATATATTTAAAAAATATGCCTAAAAACGACATGTGGATTTCACACACTATTGTACTCTTTTTATGTGGCACAAGTGTTGAACTGAATTGCGTTGTGTAAATAAATTATATAAATACTATAATACATTATGGATCACATAAGTCTGAGCACCTGACAGTATTTTTACACAATAGTAATAGTAGCTCGATCTATATCCGCTATACAACTGCTACCACAGAAAAATGTCGCCTTCACTGTACCGACTTGAGAAGACAAAGATGTGCCATTCGTTGACCGGGCACTCACGGGTGTTACACTTAAAAGTTGTGGTATGTGTAGGACAGCAAACTGAGCTAATGCCCATAGGCAGTCTGCTGGTATCTTTTGATTAATGCCTATTATCAATAGAGTTGGAAAAAAATATTAAGCAGATTGTTTATAAACATACGTATAAATATATATTTCCGTGTACCCTATTTCTAAATAACATAGAGAGTCCGCTATAACTCAATATTTATACCATACCACAATGATGAGTCCGGACGCGCGCGATGCCAATACAAAAATTATTTCTCCGAACTGTACGAGTAGGTTCAAGATCTATGTCGGCCAGTAGTGGTTTAAATATCAGATGATCTACTCACATAAAACTATGTCACTAAATATGTTACAGGAAAACAAGCCTGAAATCAGTGCATGCATAACGACAAGAGTACGCCATGTCCATGGCCGGTGTTTGTACTTAAAAGTCTTCGTTAAAACCATAATAAACTTAATTTTTTTTTTGTTTTAACAAAATGTACTTTTTGAGAAGCCAAACAACCATTTTCTCATAATTAAATTGTAAATGTTCGACCCACACACCACCGGTCAATAGCAGAAAAATATCTTAAGCTATAATTAACATAAATCTAATAGTGCATTTCAACTCTATGATATGCCGACTTCTTTGATTGCAATATACAGTGAGGTCTGCGACCTGACCTCATCCGCGCGGTATCATGGCCTTAGATCGCAATGAAAACTGCACCCGCGCACATAGAGACGTCCTCCAAACTACCAATCAGAGACTAGTTATGTCAATTTAGCCAATAGCGTCAACGTAGCGCAACGACCTAACCTAACCGGCCATTCAGCGGGAGGGATATCCACTCATAGACACAGGATATGACATTATTCCAATGCTAATTTTAATTGTTATAGACATATTTATCTATACACTAATAATTAAACATACATTTGGATACTATGCAAATATATTTTTTATTTTTAAGCATTTTTGGCATATTCAACCACTCAAACACATCCTGAGGTGGGAAAGCGTCGATTTTGTTTTTAAATTTAACACTCTACTGATACTCCAACTGATACCACAGAGAAATCTCTGAAAGCGGCAGTCGCCTTCGGTATATCAGTTTAAGGATTATTGTAGTATATCTTCAAGTCTCTCCAACTGCCATGTTGAGGTCACATATTAAGTTTTACATTACAATCAATACTAACATGCTCTCCTTAGCAGTTTGTGATTTTCTATTTAATTTTCATTTTAATCTGATAATGTAACTTTTTGAAAAGAAAGATTTTGGTTAGTTAAAATAACGAAACAAAATCGGACGAAAGTGCATGACAGTATAGGGAAGGGGCGCCTCAGAAAGGCCTTTCTTGATTAGATTGGCCAACTGGTTAGAAGGGGTCAGGTAGGAAGCACCCTCAGCCGAAGTGTACACATGAAAGGAGGTACGTATGTGGTCGAGGTGAATTTAAAAAATAGTAGTCAATATTTATCGAAAAATAAAAAAATATTGATAAAACCTTATAAAAATGGAGCCAATGGATTTTTGCATACATCATCAAGTGCTGCCATCTATAGGACTTTTCATTAAACAAAAAAGATACAGTTACGATAGAGTATATGAACAATATAATGACAGATCCGTTCGTACATCCGCTTCCATTATTTGCACGCACTATGATCTATGATCTTTGTATTCATAACTTTTTGTATTGAAACAGTACATTTAGTTCGAACTTTAGAAAGTGAGTCTTTGTTTTCACTCTGCTAGTAATTTATAGTAATGAGGAGAGATCATTGCACGGCGTTTTGTAAATTGTTTGTACAAAGCGTGTCGTCTTGCCGAAATTGGCGAACAGCCAAATGACCTAGGTTTTTTTTTTTAAATACAACTTAGATTAGTGACTTATTTGCTTCTAGATGAAAGTCCGGTATGTGACTACGGTTCGCCTGGTGTTAAACTGGTGTGCAGTCCATGAGCGAAGGAAACTGCTACTATAGAGAAATGTCTACAGGTAGCCGTTACCTCCCCTATACCGGCTGGAAGAGATAAATATGCACCGTGTAGGTGCACACTCCTCTCATCGCTGCTTGCTTCCAAGCTGGCTTAGTTTGATTTCTTGCGCAAGAAGAAAACATTATAAAGTTTTATATCTAAAAATATTGTATAAGTAACCTAACCAGGAAGCATACGTGTGTAATATCAGCTAAATGTTATTCTAGGTGCTCTGAAAACGCGGTTTCCTAGTACCGTGTACACACAGATAAAAGAAATTAGGTTACATGTGGATTTATAGCAACGCGTTCATTTTGTATGTTGTGACTCGGCCACGGTCTAGAGCTCGAACTTGTACGATTTTTTATTGCGAGTTTAGTGAAAAGAACGAACTTGTCCCAGTGACCGTTCAATGAGGGTTGTCAAAGATTTAAATATAAGATGTTGGCTAAATTACAACCCAAAATAATAATAGATTTGCTTGTGGCACATTGCCGCCTATCGTCATCATTGAATCTTCTAGTAGAGTTGAAATGCGACTGACCTGTGTGCAATTTAAATGCACTAATACATGATGAAACTTAAATGTTATTTGCATACTTCTTAGCCAAACCCTAGCGTGTGATATTTGAATTATTGGAGTATTAATCCCCCATTCAACGTCTAAAAGGTTTATCCTTATGAGATTGCAAAGAGTGACTAGCAATTTCAAGGTCAGCTGCACTATGTCATCGTTCCATATTAAATTAATTATAATCAACAGTGTCACTGTTAATCATTGACATTGCTTTAATTAAGTTTAAGATTCAATCAGTTTTTTTTTTTTGCTGCATACTGGGCCTGAAAAGTTAGTTAACTTACTGAATTCGATATTTATTACTTTTAGAGCTTATTTAATTATGTTTTATGCATTAATTAAAAACATTTAGCCAGAATCATGTCTCCTATTGTAAAATAATTATATTTAATAAAAACAATATAAACTTTTAATATAGGTCATTTAATTCCCACACAATAATTGAGAAAAAATGGGAATGTGCTGGTTATTTTTGTTTACGAAATGTATTGGAGAATAAAGAGCAGCAGAAGAAGACAAAGAGATATTTGTAGGATGTGAGGAACAACTAGAGAACTGATTAGAAATATTTTTTAAAGGGGTTGTCTTCAGTTTGAAATTTGTCATGAAAAGTGCACGGGTGGCAGAAGTGTTGCGTCCCCGCACAGGGGGTGAGGGAGGTCCGAGATGTAGGGGGAGTAGCTCGCCATGTAACCTACATACCGGTCAACACTCCGGCTCAGTCAACACTCGCTACAGGGACATCTGAACCGTTTACAGGGGGACACTATACTTGCATAGACCAACACATACATTAAATTAAATAAAACATCAATGAGTCTGACTTTTCAGTAAAGAAATAAATAATTGCAGCATTTTCTCCAAAGTAAAATATAGTTCTTGAAAATAAATTTGTAAAAATTTTACGTTAATATAACGAGTACATGCCACTTGTAGAACTCCATATCCAACAAGCAAAGTGTAAAATTTCCTTACCTGAAAAAAAAAGAAATACTTAAAACACATGTGTAACCAAAACACAATTTTTACGCTACACCAAATTAAATAACACCTGAATTCATAGAACTTAAAACTCAAATTACGTTTTAAAATTAATCTAAAAAGTGTGTCAAAAAAAGCTTTATTCGTTCAAGTGTACTTGTTCAAGTGGTTTCGCTAATGTAAACATGCTAATGCCAGCATTAGATGCGACTAGACAAGGCCATAGCTACAGTGAAATGTCGAGAAGGAAAGAGATGGATATATAATGTATTTGTTGCACACAACACCACTACTAGTGCAAATTGTGCACACATTTACAATTTTCTATTTCTAATAGAGCTTGCCTATGAGCTGCTACTTATCGGAACTATGAAGCAAAGGTTACGCTTGAATTATGTACGAGTATGTACCTACTGCCCACAACTTCTTATGCGTATAAATAATATTATACGTTTACCGTTTCCGTATTATCCTATACCTCCCAAAAACCTTTTATAATGATAAAATAGCTGTGACGCGCGGTTTCATCCATGTTAATCATAAAAAAACCTTAAATCTAACTAACCTATCTAAAGGAAAAGGAGTCTTCAAATCGGACTAGTAGTTCCGGAACGCATACGTTACAAATAATCAATGAACCGTATTATTTCTATTAGATAATTATCGCTTCACGAATTATCACTTATGAATCTGTATCTATCATAGTACGTGAAAATTTCAGCATAAAAAGTAGCCTGGACGCCAGACTGGGCTAATAAACATTACCAGTCAGCCCACCGCTCTTCAGACTTAATTGGGAGTGCCTAATAATTTTAATAATAATAAACAAATAAAATCGCATTAAAACATTTTATGCATTGCATGGAAATAACCATTAATAATATAATTAATTAATAACAGTTAATTATAAATGATATATTTGTTTAAAACAAAAAAGGAATGTAAACATAATATTATTATCATAAAATTATAAACCAAATGTAGGTAATCAGACGCAAATAAAGGTCGAACAGATAAATAAATTGATAATAGTAATGTGGGCATACTCGTATTTGTAGGAAAAGTGTTTAATATGTAAGTGTTAAGTTAAAATCGTAAGCAAGTTATATCAGCGATTGTTATGTATGTATCCATCGATTTATAGAGCAAACTAGACCGTTCTAAGGTACATTGAAAGTAGCCAGGTTTAGCGAGAGGAGTGTGCACTGTCAATCTAGATGGTGCATACTCGTCTCCTCAGGCCTCTATAGCGGAGGAGACTGCTGCTCGTAGAGATTTCTCTGTAGTAGCAGTTGTTTCCGTTCATGGACAGCACTCTAGCTTTACATCAGGCGGAGTCATATGATAAACACAGTCGTTAACAATTAAATACAATTTTTTACTTATGAAAGTTTATCCAATATGTTATAGCAGTCGATATAAAGTTCTTACGAGAGTTAACTGGCTTTTAATTTAAAACAAAAATGAGTCCTACCAATTTGGCATCAATTGATTTTAGTTCTACTAGATAAAATATGTAAGAGAGATGTTGTAACAGCACGCGCCTTATAAGTAGAAATGCAGGCGTGATAGCTTTTAAGGGCCAATGTCCAAGGGCCATAGAATTATTATTGTAGTGTTTAGAAACAAATATTGTTTTTAAATATTGACCAAACTCCGTGTGTTTAGCAAAGTTTGAACGAAGTGCTTTCAAAAAGAAATGTCTGGCTACTTCCAATCTAGTCCTGAAACGGGACCAGGTCACTTGACGGCTAATTTTAATACCCCGGGATTGCAAGGGTAATAATAATAAAATAATGAATAAAAAATTATGGTGACCCTATTTTCATGCATAGTTTATATAGATAGCAAATGATAACAGACGTCCGCAGCCGAACTTGTTAGTTGCGACAGTGTGTCCTAGAACCCACTACGAACCCGAGTACCCTCAATTCTGTAACCTCGAATCATCTCATATTATCATCACGTTATTGCGCACATACGAATATATACGAAATTAAATAGTTGAGTAGACAATATTAAAATGTTTGCATTAATGTGCAATTAAATTTATATTATAGTACATATAACAATTAAAAGTTAAGTAAGCTTAACTAGAGCTGTTTAGGAAGAAGATTTGTGAAATCGATGAATCTAGCATAACGACAGGGGTGTGCCATGTCAATGGATGGGGCACATTCTTCTCCTCAAGCCGGCATAGGACGGCACTCTAACTTAACATCAGGTTGTCATATGCCGAGCTACAATGAAAAAAAGGAAATTTTCAATAATTTTGAAAATAAAAAACAAAAATGCATCATTTCATTATAAATAATAAAATTTCACAAACACTAATAATACAGAATTAAAAGTTTGTAGCGCCATCTATTGCAACAAGTTGGCAATATTAAAATTAGGCAATGTTTTCTTCTTTTTATTTTAATAAAACGACGATGAAATTATAATATTAGTTCATTAAGATAGGTATATAATTTTAAATAAATGTAAATAAGTTTTAGAGCCATGTCACAGCTTCAGACTTATTTCCGTTAGAAAATGGGTTATCTTGATAGATTGGTCGACATTTCTACACCGCACCAGTCCCAAAGTTAGAGCAAACTTAACTAAATAATTTTAGTTAAAACATGCGACTGGTATAATTATTCAGCAAGAAGATGTGTAATAAATTGCAAATTTTCTAAGATTTGGCAAATTACAACTGCAATTATGCACTATGTCTTCAATTAGATAGATAATATCAAATTGTAAAGAGACCAAAAATAAGTAAATGTAAGCGGTGAGCAAACACCAACCACTCATAGAGAAACATTGTAATAGCGCCATCTATTAGATTTTATAAGAAACTCCAGTTTCGCTACTAAACACAAGATGGCAGTGTAAAAACAAGTATGTTTTAAAAATTATTTATATTATAATTATAAAATATGGCTGTATATAAATACACTTAAAACTATTTTTAACCCTTAAATGTATATTGTTGCCAATCATCATCCATTTTCACATAAAATTATTCAAAAACTAAAGAAATTTCTGTACTAAAGAATAAAAATATAATATGAGTATTTGTTTCATTTATACTTACGTCTACAGTAATTTTAGCAATAACGCCTATTGTTGCCAAAAGTATCATTTTCTAAATATGTATTCATTATTATTACCTATTTTTTTACTATTTACGTAATCTATGACAAATTTCCTATAATATACGATTTTATTAATTCAAAACAAAATATCATCATACTATGAAGTATAATGAATAATAAAAATAATTCACCAAATTAGTAGCAAACACAATTTCTATAAGAACTATAACTTAAAAATATTATGTAATCTCTTGTAACGAAACAAATAACCTATTTATTATTATATATTTGAGAATATGTGCTTTCAGAGTGCAAATGACATTGGCAGCGCAGTGGACAGACGCCTGTCGGTTGGTTTGGTCCCTTTTCAGGCGTTAGTACTTATTTGGTTAACAACCTTAGTACCTCAGAGTTATAAAGAGGATAATAATATACTCCATGAATAGAAACAACTGCTACTACAGAGAAACCTGTGCAAGCAGCAGTCGCCTCCACTATGCCGACTTGAGGAGACGAGCGCACACCATCTAGATTGACAGTGCACACTCCTCTCGCTATACCTGACTACTTTCAAACTATTCCCGAAACGCAACAAGGTCACTTCACGGGTGTTACATTCGAAAGTGGTGGTACTACTCCAGGACGGCAGACTGGACAAATAAGCATCATCAGTCTGCCTACCACTCTTTTTTTGTATATATTAGATTAAGCTTTAATGTGCCTGACATCACTACGATTGTGACCGTAAGCCCCAAAACAAATAAAAATATTTAAAATAAAAAACATAATTAATAGAATCATTTCAGTATTAATCATTTCAGATTTATTATTACTAACTTTTTTTCACGATTATTAATAATTTAATTTTCATATATTCATATTAGAAATGTTAATACAGCATATAAACCTTTTGTCTCCCAATAATAATAATGTTTATTTGGTATTATTGGCATTTAGCTACGTCGTATCGCAAATAAAATGAATAACAGAAAATAAGCTACTAATTATACTCCATTTCATTCCAATTAAAATTAACAAGGCGGGTATTTACTCAACAACTCTTTAAAGGTATTAAGTAAAGCTATCTAACAGATTATGATATAACAATGTTCTGATACAAAAAAATAAGTTAAGTGCGTATTTTTTTTTTCTCCGCCTGATGTAAAGCTAGAGTGCGGTCCATGAATGGAAACAACTGCTACTACAGAGAAACCTGTGCGGGAAGCAGTCGCCTCCACTATGCCGGCTTGAGGAGACGACCATGTACCATCTAGATTGACAGTGCACACTCCTCTCGTTATACGGTGAGTTTATAATAATAATATTTTTTCAGTATTTTATAACACCCTAAGCTGGAGGAAATCTGTATAACCATGGACCCACAGGACAGGCTTTGCCTAGTGTGCGTCCTCTAAACTCGTTGTTTTGTAAACTAACAAAATTGTAAAATAAAAGAAATAAATCAGTTTGCCTCAAATAACTCGTATAATAAACGAATAAAATAAAATAATAAAAATAAAATAAAATTAGTGTCAACCAGGATTTCTACGTAAGGCGCCATAATTATAGATATAAACTGAAAATTATTATAAAAAATTTAGTTTTCATAAAAAAAAACTTATTTTTGTGGGCGTTTAGTGCATCTTATATTCGCGTAGGTCGGAATTAATACTTAAGTGTTATACTTATTAGTACTTGAACAATTTTCAACGTATTCGAGATCCACTCTCAATTCTAAGAAATTGTCGGTCGTACGAGCGAAGCAAATTTAATTTATATTCATTATTTTTAAAGGTCCTTGAACTCTACTAATAAAAAAGTAACTTTGCACAATTATTTTAAATCTTTTTGTGCACAATATTTCTTCAGTATTTTGTTATTGCCTAATGTTATGTAATCGCGTTCGCTATACCGGCTTGATCCTCTCGATAAACCGTACAAGATCACTTTATTGTACTCGTACATTTGAAAGTGATAGTACAGCGAACTGGGTAATAACCATCAGCAGTTTGCTTACCAGACCTTTCTCACTAAATAATGTTGATAACTCATCACTAAGAATATCATCGCTTTGTCTTTAATGGAAAAAAATAATAATAAAATGTATTTTTAAAATTAACCTCATCAAATATTTCGTTTTGTTTGTTCAAACCATCTTTATCCAAAAATCATTCAAATTTCAGACATATAAAACAGCGGTTACGTTCTGGGTATATCGCTCGTTAGTTTGTGTGAAGCCAGACATGAGCTAGACATCTAGGTATCTAGACATCGAGCGTGCATCGCTGCAACGTTGGCGTAGGTCGTGGGGGTAGGTCGGGATCGAGACACCCCCTGCATTGATAGCCACACCCCTAAACTATGTATATATCTGTATTAGATGCAATTTACTTCTCTTATGCTTGATTTTTAGATGTATTTAATTTTTTCAAATTACATTAAATATCACAAAATTGTTATTTTTAGATTACGTTATAGTATAGATATAATACTTTGGGAAATAATAAAACTAAATTTAATGCGTTGAAGAGAGAAATTACGATAACTTTTCAGCTGTATTTACTGAAATAGATATTTTTAAGTTGACATTTATTTAGAAACTTTTAACCCAATTTGTCCCAACCCAAGTCTTATCATAACTTCAACATTAATCAATAAAAAAATTAAATCTAGCTTTTAACTATGATAAAATAGATTGTATTACATATATGTTGAGCAAGCAGTTCAAGTTGAGGGAAACTTGAATCGACTAAATGTGAAATAATGAATTCGTGGTTGTGAACCCACGTACCAAGCCATAGTTTCTCTATCTGTTCCTTGATAATTCATAGATAAATTAATTGTACGAGGTTCGATTCCCAGTTGAAATGAATATTTATTAAAATAACATACATATTAATAAATAAAGTTTGCTAGTGTACATATTTGTTTTGTTTTGTCCTGATATTTATTTAATTAATTTTTTATCGCGAGTTTATGTATGTACTATAATGAGGTCGGTGTAGAAGTTATCCAAACTGCAAATGCATATCTAAAATCTCAAGGGATAATGTACCTTCATGTTTTGCTTACAAATGGGTTTACTTTTAATTACATTGTTGTTTATAGATGGAGCACCTTTAATAATAAATCTATTAAATATTATATAAGTTTAATTTTTATTATATATTCTTTATTAAATTAAATTTTATTTATATTTATATTTAAAAAAATATAAAAACTTAATTTAATAAATGTAATTCATAAAGCTATAGTTAGATTTAAGTAATAGTTATAAATTAGAATTAATAATTTTCTTTTTACTGTAGTTTAAGTGATGATGGAACAGCCATAACAAAATTGATTTCAAAGTAACTAAATAAATATAAATTTTAAAAAACTTTTACTGCCAGTTTTAAAAGGAATAACATATAATAATATTATAAATAAATGTAAAACTGAGAGCTCAGTGCTCATAATAATAACATGTAAAAAATATGTGAAAGAAATGTTGAACGTGAAAAAGATGAAAAGCTGACGATTTATTTTCTCTGACTATCACTATAAAGCTAAACCTGTAATATAAATGAAATTTAGAGATATTTTCAGTAATGTCATAGAATCAATAAAAACCTGAGGTAAGCATAACTTGAAACGTTGAGCAGTTCTAAGATTAAGCAATTATTGACGTCAATAAAAAATATAGTAAACAATCAAACACATCACATACATAATATTAATAATAAAAATACAATAAAAGCATAAAATCACCGTAAGGTAACTTATGTAACTCAATGTTTATTTACCAATTCGTATATCGGAAGAGGACGTTGACCTGAGGGTCCTGTCGTGGAAATTCGGCAAAACCCGACGATTAGACAGAGAGACACTTACGTAATATCATGTGAGAGTGAGAGAGTACAAACAGAGGGTAGAGACCTTGAGCTTGGCAAAATCAAGGGTAACATTTAGTTTCTGTGTGCGTGAATAATATTTGAAGTGTATATGTGTGTTATTTTTGACGGTTGATATTTTATACTACCTATAATAAATTATATACAAACGTTTTATATAGAAGAGAGCTACTTCAAGTTGAATGTAGAATGTCATAAACTTTTGACTATAAAGGAGATTGAAGATGATCATATAAATTATGATATAACGTTTATAATAAATACGCAAAACACTAAATTCGTTGGTAGAATTGTCAGAATTACATATACCTACATAAGTCTTTAAAATATGCGTAAACAAGTACCTAAATGTGAATAAAAGTATGAAGTGTAAATGTAAATGAAGTAATAATTCCGTATGCCGATCACAAGAGTGATGTAATGCAATTAAACCGTCTTGTCTCATAAAAATAAAAAGACGCGTCAACAAAAAGCTTCCAGGACCACGTGTTTTTACGAAAATAGACGGCACGCACACTCGTAGATCTACGCACACAAAGACAGGGAGAGGTTCGCAGAAAAATCAATATTTTGAGCAAAACTACTTCCCGACACACACACTCCCACCGAATCTACACTCACACCGGACGTCTAGTGATAAAATGATCAATCCTGATTAAATAAGCGATGCGAATCACACCTTATCTCTTCGAGAACAAAGTGTCGTTTTCCTTAATGCGGCGGGGGTAGTTAAATCATAAGGGTGGAAATAGCGTCGTCCCGCTCCGATCAATCGGATGGCGGTGTCGCTCGCTGCGTGGCGCCGTTCGTCGACCCCCGGGCCGGTCGTTACCCTGCGACTGTTGCACCCTGCCTACTACCCCCTGAGCCTGTACGCACCCTTGTTCTTTTTGAATCTCGGTACCGAGCTGACATTGACTGCAGAGTTCATCGACCTATCGGTAAATTTCCGTTTTCGATACCCACTTAAATAAACAATAAGGACGATAGTAACATAATATACGAGTAAAAGCATTTACGGAGCTACTAATAGATCGATGGTGTTATATTGATATATAATAGTATTTATATTAATGTTACTGAATGGCTAATAAAGTTGCTTTTCAATAGTAAATTTTCACGAGACGGCCCCTAATGGGTGAGTGTCACTTTTATCAACATTGTTTTCAAGCACGGGTCTTCGTATCAATGACAATAAACAGCGGCGCATTGTACAAGCTTTGATAGAGTGTAACAATAAATTCCTTGTTTACTATGTTTCAATAGCCACTTCGACTATGAAATGCACATAATATAAGTACACACGTATATAAATCTACATACATAGGGAAATACTAAATAATAGTGAGAAATAGTAGTAGCCAAATTATCACTAACTGTACTGCATAAAATAAGTAATAAATCTTAGTAACTTCCTTTTAAAGATTGTTTTTTAAATATATTTAATTACAAAGTCAATTACTAAACCAAAAATAATTTAGCAAATCGAAACAAAATATAAATCATTCCAGATTCAAACGCATTAGTACTGAAACGAGACCACCAGAATGCAAAGGCCGGATTTGAAAAAGAAAAGTTAAAGTTGGTATTCCCGAAATTAAACGAAGTGACTAAGTATATGTGGGAAGTGATTACGCATCCTTTTAATTTGATATTATTTTAAATATTATCCTCGGAGAGATGTGGTCTTTCGGTGAAAAAATGGTAATAAAGTTAAGCTTTAAAAAAAAAAGAAAAACAAATAAATTAAAATACATTAAAATATACAAAATGAAACATAGCATTAAATTTAATCTTGCACATAAAATTGTTGGTGAAAAATAGCAGTTAACCATTTGAAACACACTATCACTTTTTTTACAATGCATTATACTACAATAGTTTTTTAATGTTAATAAAATTTAATTAGTGAGTGATTCTCCGTAATTGACGAATTAAATCACTTAAAAAAGGGTTAAAGCTGTAAACAGTCTATACACGGATATAACTTTTTATTCACCGGGAAAATTAACTTTTACTTTTTATGTTCTTCGCGGTAAATATATTTGTCAAGAGTGCCGGCACACGCCTGTCTTGTTTAAAGCTTCGTAAACTTTAATTGACTTTAAATCTTGAACGATAAATCTTGCTGCAGACGCGATTACGACGGATAATGTCGTGGCGTACTGCGATAAGTAGCAGTCGAAAAATAGACATGTTTTGGTTTAAAATATCAACTAATTAAATTGTAATAAAACGGTTCTTGGTCATATAAAATATTCAATAACAATTTTAAACAACATGTAAACAAATTATCACTTATGAATTAAATATAATTTTATTTAGACTTTTGTAATCCGACAGGGAAAGACAGAGTATATAATGAGGAGATGCTAGAACGTTCTTTTCCTCAAACCTTCCCAATTCTTTAATTTTCATTACTTCTTCGAGTGTTAACTTAAATAAATAACCAAGTAGTTGTATATTTATAGTTATAAATGCTTAAACACGTACGATTACAAATTCAATACGATTTTATTTACTAAATAGTATAAAATGTAAACTTTATTCTCAAGATAAACAACTTTACGAGGATCGATATATCTCGTCTAGTTGCATCTACAAAGTAAGATCTCTCCGCATCCGGTGTTCCGCGTTCGATATAATCTCCACAATTCACAAGTTCTCAACCATTCGATGGGTAATTTGATAGTGAAATTGCTATTTGTTCGATACTAATATATTACTTATAATAACAAGTAGTAAATTTATTTCCTTTTTACAATTAATACTATATTTATTAGTTTACTAAAAATATCTTAACGTTTCCTTATTTCTGAGTTACGAGTGTAGTAACCGAGTAATATGTAATAGTTTCATTTCATTTAAATACTTCTAAGATATCCATTAAATCAATCAAGTATAATACATCTCATAGAAGCGTACTTGTAAAAGACACTTAATTTAAAACATTATCCTAGATATACTTGTGTGAGTGCATTATGAAGAACATAAATAACGCATCACGATGCGTCGAGCTAGATTCAGGAACAGCTGTGGAATCAGCAGGCCCACGCGGTCGGGGTCAATGCCCATCGTATTTTCAACATGTGCCGGCCGATGTTTTCCGCGTTCCACGGAAAGCACGCGGCTGTCATCTCCTCGGGTAAGTTCGGAAGGGCTCGGTTATTGCTGTCATCTCTCATCTGAACCTCCCGCAAGTATTTCGTTTCAGCACTTTAGATAAATCTTGTGAATTGTAATGGATACTTGGATAATGGATCCCCAAGATAACATAATTTTTAAATAATAAATAATGTAAAGATTTTTTCTCTGTAAAATTATAATTTAACATTTATAACTTTTGTTAATTTATTCTTCATTTCAAAATTGATTAATTAATCTTAGGTCTAAATTGATTTAAATACTTAAAGTATTACAGGTTGTTAACCATTATTACGAACAAAACAAAACTGTGTTTATTTTCTTCTTGTAGATTTTGTTTCAATTTCCAAGTATTAAGTTACAATAAATGTATTTATCAGCGTCGTACATTCCAGCATATATAGCAGTTATTAACCCTTCAAGTATAATTCCAAGGAATTGCAACAGGTATGCGATTGTGATCGTACGCCCAATGACAATGAAAGCATGTCAATTGCATGACAATTCATATAATACAGATGCACAATGTTTATGGTTTTCGTAATATCGGTAGCATGCATGACTCATGCCTGCTCAAGTTCATTGTCGCCGAACTTGAACTCGCCCGAATAGTGCCATCGTCCTCTCTGAGCTATGCAAATAGAATAATAAACATCATCACTTATCATGTGAGTCACGTCATCACTAATTCGATCGAAATTAGAACGATATTTCCGTGGCGCAAAATTTCTTTTTTATAGAAACAATTTTCCTTTGAAGTTTGTATTTCTTATAATATTGAAAATTATTTTTAAAACATTAAAGAATACTTTCTTTTTTCTTACTGCGACTCTTTTCTTCTTCTAATCCTTTTGTATCTAATATTTTAATAAAATATTTCTCTTTCAATGGTATAAAACTTTATTAATACATTATTGATAAGAATTATAAATATAGTATTACCATTTACCACCATTAACCATATATCAGCACACACACATACACATACCGATATGTCAATGCCTTTAGCCATTAATTTATAAGGAATTAATTTACTATTATTTAAGTTTTAAGTGACATAAAGTACTTTTATTATAAAGTACTCAATTGTATTTGTTATTTAAAAATTAAACTAGCTAGTGTAATACATCATAATTTTGAAATAAAAAGAAGTTTAGCAAAATTTAACAGTGCCGAATGAAGCGCCCTTCTTTGATCAGATTGTTAAACTGCTCTGAGATGGTGGGGCGTAAAGGGAGAAGGGTTTAGCGCTCCACAATCTCTGCTTACTTCTGAAGGGACAGCACATACTTAGATATATATTTTAAAATATAAATACAACAATAGATTTATGTAAACTGTTAAAAATAAACATCTTCATTAAAATAAGTATTTAAAAATATATCTATTACTGACTCGTTATCCGTGATAATTATTATTGTCAAATAAAAAAAAATTATTACCAAAAATTTGCAATAATTTTTATGTAAGTAATATTTTTAGAGTCGACAAATGAACGTTGTACATGTAGAAATTATAATTAAAACAAATAGTTTCTGTGGCGCAGTGGTTAGAGCACTAGTATACGAGTATTACGCAGAGGTCCCGAGTTCGCTTCTCGGTCGAAACACTTATTTATTTATAAATTAATATACATTAATTTATCATAAAGATAAGTAAAATTGCAAATATTAGCTTTATTTACTTCAGTTACCGGTGTATTAGCAGAATAATTAACGGTTATATTTTACCGGTATTTAGAAAAAACATAGTAATAGGTGTCGGCATGCCCTGAATTGTAATTTCTTGTACAATATTTTCACGTACGGCGAAGATTTGTAGTTATAGGAGTCGACACTCGACAGATATTGTTGACGGGGAATAGATAGGTACTCGTGATGTTTGTTATCTCACAAAGAGGGCAATGTCGTCTGTTTAATTTACAAAGTGTAGCATTTCAAGTGAAAATACGCAAGTATCTAATAAGATTTCACAGCTAAAGGTAATTTAAGCTAAATGTTTAAGAGGTTTATTGCCGTGTTGTTTGTTTTGGAATGTTTTCATCAGATTTTACTGTTTTAGATAAGTAGGATTTTGACTTTTGAGTTTTGTTCAATTTATTATAATATATTTTGATCAAAAACAATAATGTTCATATTAAGAACCTTTTTTTATTGTAGTTCGGCATATGACAACGCTAAAGCGTTAAAGTAAAGCTAGAGTGCATCAGTCGCCTCCGCTATGCCAACCTGCGAAGACAGGCATGCACCATCTACATTGACAGTGCACAGTGCACACTCCTCTCTTATACCTGGCTACTTTCAAACTATTCCCGAAACGCGACAAGGTCACTTCACGGGTGTTACATTCGAAACGTCTGTCGTCCTGGGGCAGTACCGCCACTTTCGAATGTAACACCCGTGAAGTGACCTTGTCGCGTTTCGGGAATAGTTTGAAAGTAGCCAGGTATAAGAGAGGAGTGTGCACTGTCAATCTAGATGGTACATGCTCGTCTCCTCAAGCCGACATAGTAGAGGCGACTGCAGCCCGTAGAGATTTCTCTGTGGTAGCAGTTGTTTCCATTCATGAACCGCACTCTAGCTTTACATCAGGCGGAGTGTTGTCACATGTCGAGCGACAATTTAAAAAAAAAAAGAAAGTGGTGGTACTACCCCAGGACGGCAGACTGAGCTAAAGACCAGAGTAACCTAATTGGATACTTAAAGATGCGATGATAATAAAAGTAATTAAGACAAGAATTCATGTGTTAGTTATCGTCGATTAATAAGTCAACATTTATACTAATGTGTATCTATACTAATATATAAATGTGAAAGTAACCCTGTCTGTTTGTTACCTTTTCAAGTCTGAACATCTGAACAGATTTTGATAAAGGTAAGAAGATAGATTGCTTTCCGGGGAAAGATATAGGGTACCTTATTCTCTTTAAAAAACGGAAGAAAATAGAAGATGAAAGTTTGTATGGGAAACTCGTTATTAAGTTAGGTATATGAAAATTCATAATTAGGCTATTGGTAAGAAATAAAGAATTACGTGTTTTAGCGTTTTTGCAAAATCATCCCTTAATGGAGTGTAACAGGGGATGAAACCCATTATTTGTGTAGAGATTTTTCAAGCTAATGGCATAAGAGTGGTAGCCAGACTGATGATGGTTACTAGCCCAGTCTGCCGTCTAGGGGTAGTACCACCACTTTCAAATGTAACACCCGTAAAGTGACCTTGTCGCGTTTCGGGAGCAGTTTGAAAGTAGCCAGGTAAAGCGAGAGGAGTGTGCACTGTCATGTAGATGGTGCGTACTCGTCTCCTCAGGCCGGTATAGCGGAGGCGACTGCTCCCCTTAGAGGTTTCTCTATAGTATCTAACTTTACATTTTACTTTAGCTTTACAAATTAATTATGCACATAAGAAGTTGCGAACGACAGCTAGTCTAATATAATGATGCGAAAATGAAGATGGGTACATTGTTTTAGCATATACAATGTATATCCGTGTCTAGAAATAAGCATTTGAAAGATGAACACTACCTTAAAAACTTCCGACATCCGCGACGGCTCTGTTAAAACAGCATCAATCACTCACTTATTAAATAAGACAACTGTCCGATTGAATAAATTGTGTATAGGGCGAGTCACACAAGCACCGCGCGAACGGAACAAATAGGTATAAATAAAATACGTACGATTATTTCGGAGTTCACGATCGGGCGCCTCGGGGCAACGACCGTCCTTACAACAGACGCCGCTGTACACACAAATCTATAGCTGTCCCGCTCTAACAAACCGCATCCAAACAACGGTAGAGATCCGTTTTCTATGCCATTATTCAAATTCATTGACTTCACTATTTTGATCGACTTTGTTTTTTTTTTACAGTAGATGCTTCGTAATGCTTCCTATATTATGATAATTGTTTCTACATTAAAATTTGTCATCTTTGTTATTTACGTATTAGAATTTCTGTTTACACATGTCCTATGGGGAAACATTAATTAATTAATGTTCTTAATCATATTTTATTCAGGATAGTGTAAATAACATGTTATTGTGCCAAAGTTAAGGTACTAACTAGATCTAATTTAATAATAATATTGTTCTAGCGATAAGACGCGTGAACTCACGATTGATGAGACCCGTGTTCGAACCCCGCTAATTCTGACCGGTACCAATGTAACTTTGTTATATGTACTTTAGTCGCTCAGTGCCTATAGGCACTATTAAAGAGTGGTAGGCAGACTGATGATGGTTATTAGCCCAATCAATGTAACATCCGCGAAGTGACCTTGTCGCGTTTCGGGAATAGTTTAGAAAGTAGCCAGGTATAACGAGAGGAGTCTCACTAAATCTAGATAGTGCATTCTAGTCTCCTCAAGCCGGCATAGTGGAGGCGACTGCTGCCCGCACAGGTTTCTCTGTAGTAGCAGTTGTTTCCATTCATAGACTGCACTCTAGCTTTACATCAAGCGGAGTGTTGTCACATGACGAGCTACAATAAAAAAAAATGTATTATTATTATCACCCTTTTTTATAATAATAATACGGTAGGGATCGTGATGAGTTTAACAGTCGGAACATATGGTCAGCGAGTTTATTGACTGCACGTACTGTCATTAAAAATTCATAAAATTTCACTTATACTCTACAATAGAAAAACTCCCACCTTTATAAAAAAAAACAATTAATAGTTGAGGGGTGTATAAAAAAGTTCCGCAAATAGAGCGCGTGTACGCACCTGGTGACCGATTCGGTTGGGTTCGGTCAGCCGTTGAACTCTCGCGTTAGGACGGCGCTCCCGTGACGTCAGTGTCTCGCGCCCGTCTACACGTCACACTAAACCGAAGTATGTCCATTCATCCACTCATTTTGGTTATTTGTGAAAGTATCGTAAATATTTTCGAGTGCAAAAAGTACTTTATTTTTTTGTCATTCACGTTAATGAATGTCAAATTGTGTGAACGGTGTTGTTAAATACAGTTTCTCGTAATAATCATTTTTGATTTTAAATTAATGTTTAGTGTTTTAAAACACAAACGTAAATTGTTGTTGAAGTTATACTGTTTATTAAAACGTTTGCTAAAATTGTATGAATAAAAAAAAGGATAAACTTGAATTAAAAGTTAATCCATTACAAAATAGCTAACCATTCTATATATACGAATATATATATATATATATATATATATATATATATATATATATATATATATATCATGTAAGCTATTTGCCGACCTAATCCTTTAAAATCCATCTGAATCCCCGACTCTAAGGATACATGATCATAGCGTACCTTACTAGAATAAATTGTTCAAACAAAAAGAAATAATATTAGAGTAACATTAGCTTTGAATGTTATTGTACCCGTCGTAATTATTTCTTAATTATAATATTTTCCCTAAATAAACGCTAGAAAGCAAGTGGCTTCATATTTTTGCAACATTTATTTTGAGCTCTATTTCTATATGTGCCTACGCAAGAATAATCTTAACAGTAAAGGAATAAACAGAAATCTAAATATAAATAAAAAATAAATGTGTATATACATATAGGTATGAACCCTGACCACAAAATAGAATACCCGTGCTATGGGTATTAAGTTTAGACTTTTTTTTAATTGTAGCTCGGTATGTGACAACACTGCGCCTGATGTAAAGCTAGAGTGCGGTCCATGAATAGATACAACTGCTACTACAGAGAAATCTCCACAGGCAGCAGTCGCCTCCACTATACCATCCAGATTGACAGTGCACACTCCTCTCGTTATACCTGGCTACTTTTAAACTATTCCTGAAACGCGACAAGGTCACTTTAGACTCTAACGAATACGTAAACCAGCAACAAATAAAAATTATTATTTTTATTGTTTTCAGATAGAAATAAAGATAAAATAAACAAAAGATGAGTACAAGTAACTAGATTGGCAATTCATCGCGTGTACCGTTGCATCAACGCCGCTCGCTTCCGCATGCGCCGCCACTTTCACCGCGTCCGCGTCGTCATCCGCTGCGACTACTAATATACTTATACAAGTATCTGTTTAGATTGTGCTTGCCAATTAATTACGACTCTATGATAGGAAAGTAAGATATTATATTACAATATTATAAAAGAAAAAGTCCCGTTTTCTACTTTTATCATATACGTTTTATTTTTTTGTAAATGAATTAAATTATCAAATACTCTATGCGAAAGGGAACCCTCCGATTAAAAACACACCTGGATGTCTCGACTCAACCCTCTCACAGAATGACGGGTTTATTATAAGCAATGATAAAAATAAAAATAGTGATTAAACGAGAACATTTTTAATCTTGTTTTAGTTCAGAACAAATAAAAACTTAGAGATCAATTATAAAGTTTCCCGGCAAATCACCTTAAATGAAATATTACTTTCTTCGTGACGTCACGTATACGTCATAAATCTACTATTACAGTAAAATAATGCCGTTCGTGCCGTTGTTCGATGAAAGTGAAACCGTAGAAGATGATCGTCTGTCTGCGCCGGCGCCGCTCGCTTTGTACCGTGACGGCTGGCCCAAGTAGTTGTTAAGACATATGACCGTTGACCATGACTGTTTTATAAACAAACATCTCACTTTTTACAACAATTATTAATTTTCCCACACAAATCGTATTTTTTAAATAACATTTGATACCGATACACAGTGGTACTACCCCAAAACGATAGGTTGAGCTTTATTCATCGTCAATCTGCCTACCGCTCTTTAAAAGTTTCCATTCAATATTATATTTTGCTGAATTAATATTAATTTTTACCTAATATAATTTACGTACTAAATTATATGTCTCAAATGTTATACAACATTTGCTCTGGTAAGTGCGCAGAGTAGCTTCGCAAAATGCAGTTGGCGCTCGTAACCAAACGCTTCCGTGTGCAAGCAGGAAGCAATAGAGCACTTACACGTACTTTCCCTTTTGCCTGTACGTACGCAGCAGCCACTAACATTATAACCCAATCCATGGGAAGACAGCATGTATTAGTATTTCGTAGCAGCACTTGATACGGCTTTTAGAAATAGCAGCATTAAACATTGTGCCTTCAAAAGAGGTTAAGTGTTCAAGCAATAAATTGATCGTCTTGCTGTTAATCAATTACTCGTGGCTTTTAAGAGATGAATTGGCAAGATAGGGTATGATTACCTAAACGCGTTTGACACAAATTCGCCAAAGTTATAAAGCGCAAAACTTGTTGTTAAAATTAAAACGATTCATGCAAAGTCTTTTGTTGAAAACCTCGTTTTACTTTATTGGAAGTAAAAAGTAGGGTTAAACACAATGTGGCTCAAACTTGCCGACTATGAAACCAAGACCAGGCAGGTGTGGCGCCTTCAAGTGACCTATATATCGAGCACGGACATTGACCTCAGGAAGAACCGTAGATACCACTTGCGAGGCTATAGGCTACGACGTGATTGCCAAATCTCGCTTGCCAACTTTTACTTAATTATCTGATTTAATATAAGAATTAATGCATTTATGGCTTAGAATTCTTATTAATATTTCATTTTAATTTTATTTTTAAGCGTTTATTAATATCAAATTATAAAGTTAGAGATAGGTATTTAAAATTATTTAAAGAAAAAAAAACATTAAATTGTCACATTCCTACTTTCCTGAAAAGGCTTCACGAGAAAAAGGCGTTTTGGCAGAGTTCACAACAGGGCGGTGACCTGACCAAAAATGTGCCGCCGTGCCAGACAAACTGGCATTTTTACGAACTCGGATGTTAAACATTATTCTATGATATTTTGTTTATGTCATATTTGATGAATCGATTTATTTACAGCTTTGTAAATCATACTTTTGTATTTAAAATAACATAATTGCTTTATAAAATACAATAAGCCAATAAAAATAGAGTAATATTAGTACTTATAAACACTTACATGAGACCTATCGTGCTAGAAACTAGGTCTTAAGGAAACTAGCAGTAGGTAGTTAAGAATGTTCGGATAATGAGTATCAAAAGTACCTATACGATATAAAATATATGTGTTTCACTCTACGCTGTAAAGTTATATCGATAAGAACTCCAAACGACCATAGTATTGAGGGCAAACATAGGTTCTATTGAATTATTATAATTTTTAATTATAAAAATAGTGTTTGCCGTATAATTGGATTTTTATTCTATGTATATGCAGATAGAGATAGATATAGTAGACGTGCTTATTACTGCTTATATATAGTGCTTTGAGGATAATATATTTTAGGTAAAGTACTAAATAAGCCATAAATGCTGTTTTAGATGTATTTGATTTGTTACGACATAGTTTTTCCGGCATTACCGTTCCAGTAAGTACACGTTAAAAAGGCATAAAAGCTAAAAGGTGTACAGGCCGGAGTAATGAAAAGGGTGGAGAAGAACGCGTCGCTAATCTAAGTGACCTATATAAACGGCCGGTGAAAGACCTCGTAAACTATTACCGCTTGTGCACTATTTGTGCAACAATACAGCCTAATCATCGGCACGCGAATATAGATCTTAAGATTATTATTAATAGGTTACATAATTTCAAATGTATTGAGTTAATATTAATGTGGTTCACGGAATTGTAAGGAAGTTAATTTATAGTTTTGTTTGACTTCATCAGTCAAGCTGTTTGTTTGATTATAACATATCCTCATTTATGTTCTATGAAATGCAGGTTATTGTCATAATTTGGACATCCGTTATTATTAATCACATAATTACTTTTTGCTAAATATTAGCAACTTCATTTTTTATACCCCTATGTATTAGGGCAAGAATCGAACCAGGGACCTCCGCCATACAGAATGGCGCGTCTACCACTACGCTACAGAGACTGATAATTTTAGTAACTGTTTTTTCTATTTGTGGTGTTTTTAAATATTTTTACAATTTTTTAGTTGTGTTAGGTATTATATGAAAAAGCTTTTACTAGCATTTATAGCTATATTTTTCAGTTTTGTTACTCTGCCAATATTGAATGTAGAAAATGGGTAAATGCCCGAACATATTCGGAACACACGGAGGCGTAACGGAACTAGTTTATTTTGAATACTATCTGGAAATCCTAAAAATATTAGAATATAGAACTTTTTTGTTATTGTATTTTTACAGGTAAAATTAAATTTTATTTGGATGTAGTTATTTCTTGTAAAGATTTTATAATCTTATAAGATTTTCGAACAAATAAGAAGATAGTATTATATAAAATATGTATAAAATAGTAATTTTGTCTATTTTTAAATACCTAGTTTATTAGGCAATTATCTATGTAAAATAGGTATATGTTTTTAAAAACCTCTTATTAACCTTTCATTTTTATAATAAACATATTATTTTGCTTCCAATCCAAAAATATGTTTATCGTATTTCTAGTGCTATATTGTTTCAAAAGCTTTGTGCTTACTTACATTTTTATTTTTTTGACCGTATCTATCAGTTCAGCCTTTTTCCTTCATCTCTACATAAGATGAATGCAAGTTTGGTACCACGTCTGAAAAAAAAATTATATCAGTTTTTTAGCAATTATGATTAAAATTAAACGAGAAAACAAATGCCTGAGCTGAAATGGGGATCGAACCCACGTCCCCTATGCCCGCGATTGTTCTGTGCACTAAACACACATTGTTGGCATTGGCGCTTTACGTGACCGTCTTGAAATTAGTTTATTTTTTCTATTACAATGACAGACACTAAATGATTTTTTTTATCAAAATTAGAAAAATATGCAAAAGAAATTAATGACTTCAAATATTTAAACACGTTTTTTCGCAAACTAAAAAATCAACGAATAAATTCAAATACAAATTATAATTATTGTAAAAAAAATCGACAATTCTAATTTCCAAAACAATCTGAAGAAATATTTACGATGTTTTTGTATAAACTACAGACATTCTGTAGACATTCGTCTATTTCATACTGGAATAAATAGAGTTTATGAAGTTTTCAGATCTCTACTGTATTTTTACATAACTTAATTTTCATTTAATTATAATGATTTTAAATATTGTATTGTTTAAATAAGGTCAAACGCCAGTTGCATTCCTCAAATGGAACTGATTTAATTATTGAACGTGATTCTTTCCAATATTTTATGAGTCACTGTCTCAATGTTGATAAGTTTTTCATCAGCACCTTCTTTGAACGACGGATATAAGCGGCCATATTTCCGTCAGAATATTTTAAGTAACACCGCATTTCATACTAATTCACGAATTTGACATTTCCGTCTGTTATGAATATGCAATATTAAGTCAATACTATAATTATTTAAAGTTGTAAAGAATAGCCACTGGATAGACAACATTAAAAAGGTAGGCAGACTAACACACATAACTTGCTTATTATTTAACAATAGCTGTGCAGGAGCCACGGGCGATGTTGAATTAATATTTGATTAACCTGTAAATCTAAACACAGCTTAGCAGCCAACGCCGATAGAACAGCTTGTCAATCCTTCACTATCATTCACATGTACGGTCAACAATCCACAAAAACGTAAACACTGCAACTGGGAAGTCAGAAAAATCCTAAGAACGCACCACACGCTGTTTTAAGAAAGTACTAAAAGATAAGAAGCGAATAGGGAAGCCGTTCCCGGCGATGCCACTACGGAGGAACAATAGGAACGCAGCGCTTCACGCGGTGCTTCTAATGAAACCAACGAAGAGCGCGCGCACAGCTCGCCAGCTAAGCGGTGACTGACCGGCCCAGTGCCGCGCGCGCCCCGCGGATCTCTCCTGTGGGACCCTTCCGCTATCCGCAGAATGTGTAGGGAATTAACCCGATACAACCCTCGATATTTTCTCCCCGATATATGAAGCGATCGCATAACACGTCGTCTTATCTATAGGCAATATTTAGATTGCAAAATAATTATTTACTTTAATCGCGTAATGTCAATGACCGGACACAGATAATGTGTTATCGTTCAAGTTCAAGCGCCCATAACTAAATTACTTTAATTGGCTTGAAGCGTCAATATGCATGTAGTAAAAATGTAATGGAATTTCTTATTTGTTAATCAAAATGACGGCAAGATGGTGGGAAGAGGTGAAAATAGAAAAAGTTATCGCAGTCACTCGTTTCTTTGTAAACATCTTTAAAATGACAAAATAATGAATAAAATTGTTCTGTGTACTTTTGTTTAGTGCCCGTACGGTAAGGTATATTATATTTAGCAGAGCATTAAATAGACAGTGAAAGTGGTCTTTCTAGATTCGGATTTGCGAATAGCAGCTGCTACAGTGCTTGAGACCTTGAAATGAGGCATCATAAATATTTTTCACCGATATTATTATTTGTTATTTATTTAAAATTAATAATTAATTGATTAGGTATCGGGTGACTGTCATTAGCAAACAGGAAGCAATTGTTCTATCTTCATTCAATATTTCACTTTGAAGTGTCTTCCCTACAAGATAATATTATTTTTATTTAAATGAAAAATATATATAATATTTGCATTATTATAAAGTACGAAATTTAATAATTTTTAGAACTATTTTGATTCTTATTAGTAATAGATTAATGAAGATATATAAATATACATAGGCATCATATTTGTGAATTTCAAATTGCTTTGCAGTTCAATTTCCGGGCCACCGCAGTTCACTCAACCGCATTTTCATAAACCGACGAAACTCACACAAACATTATTTCAGTATCCTGTTATTTTCAATAAATTGAAGGTTAAAAGATGCGTTATAATTGGTTTTAAGGGGGCTGTTAAATATATCAAATAAACACTAGCTTAGCATTAAAACAATGCATTATAATTTATTACCCATTTTTTTAAAATTTGTTTAAAGTATATTAATTTAATTTAACACTAAGTTTTAAGTGATATATTAAAAAAAACTATTTTCCTGGCCTCACACACTGTTAAACTGCATATAAACAGAATGCATAAACGACGAAAATACAAACTTTTATATTTACATATGAGATTTTATAATCTTGTAGATTTAATTTTAATTTACTATATATTTTTATAAATTAGATACTTTTAACTGTGAACTGTAACAAACTTACATAATACTAAATTTGTCGACGATTCAAGGGATGTTTTCAATAGAATTTCTTGGAATTTTAAACTCTAAATTTTTAAATACGACACTGAATCATAGAAAGAAACATAAGTATGGAATGTCTGTGTGTTCATTTGATATTTTATATTCGGGGTAGAGCTTTGTAAAATGTTATTTTAAATTTCAACACTTGATGTAAAGCTAGAGTGCGGTCCGTGAACCGAAACAACAAATGGATAAATTTCTACGGGCAGCAGTCGCCTCCGCTATGCCAAGGAAACGAATGTGCACCATCCAGATTGACTCCTCTCGTTATAATTTAAATTAATTTATATTATTTTATAATACATGGCATACTATTAACATTTCTTAATAATTATTTTCAAAACTATTGGAGTACTTATATCAAAATATATTTTTATTTTATTATGATTATGCCAAAGTAATTTTTAACAAAATATCTCACCCCTTAAATGTTTTGTTCGTTGTTTACTAAATACAAATGTGATTTATGTGGAAAAACAAAGTTTAACTAAAATTTCTATATTCAAGGTCGCATCGCGTTAGACGTTATAGTTTGTGCAGAAACAACGCTTTCGTTAAGAGTAAAAAATAAAAATTAGGATCCGGGGACATTTTGGATCTGTTTTGGAAGAAATCGTTTGAACTAATGGTTATTTTGCAAAAATAGTTATCGTCTAAATTAGTCTAAAAGCGAACAACTATGATTTGTAGCGCTTAGTGTATTATTTATTAAAGCTTGTGATTTTGTGCTTTCGAGATGAACGTAGGTTTTATAGTAAAAAAACATTTACGTATTTATCAAACCTCCACAATATCTATACCGAGAGGCCGGCATAGCACAGGCGACTGCTGCCTGTAGAAATTTATTTGTAGTAACAGTCGTTTCCGCTTATAGACTTCATTGAAATCTTGTTTTTAGTTTAGTGATTTCAGGCTGCTCATTTTTTCTGAACAATTTCTTCAATAAACTATGTAACATAATTTTCCTACATACATGTATTGTATGAATACATGTTTATTTTATTTTGGAGTACAAATATTGTAAAATAGATCGAGAACGGGTGTAAAGGGAGCGATTACGCAAGTCAAATGCGAGCTTCCCGAGGAGCGCCACCGAGGTCGTTGGCAATGGACCCAGTTCAATGTCACTAAATATATCACCGTTTGGGTACTACGAATGATGAGGGTACGTACTCGTTATTATTATTATTATAAGCCCGAGTTTTGTTTTGATGCTGTGTAAACTCTCTTTGATTCGTCCATGTCTGGATACGTTCAATAAAGATTTCAATTCATATTCTGCTTGTATGAAAGATAAATTATTTGGTTTAAAGCAAAAATAATTCAGAATACATCTAAATTATGCTTACTAATTTACTACCATTGCTACCATTATTGACAATTTGAAGAAACATTCAATAGATTACAAATTTATAAAATTATATTTAATTCTGTATTTGTTTTTATATTGATTCAAAAACTTATATTAGATCTAAGGGTTTAATAAAAATAACATTAAAATAAATAGAATGAAAGTATGAAGATCCTTTTGGCGAGATATAATAGTGACGGTCCTCGGGGTCGTCGACCGCGCTTTTCGGCAGGGCCCAAACTCTCAGTTGTAATATGATCCTGTACACACATGCACGAATGCATCGATTGTGCATTGCTTAAAACTAGGCTCCTATTAGATAAAACAATGAAGATTAAAGAGCCATTTTTTAATTCAGTATAATTTTTTACATCATTCTGATTGTCGAAAAACAAATGAAAAATTTCACGGGAAATACCATTTTAACAATATTATTTTTCAATTTATTCCTGTAACAATATCAATTTATTATTTTACATCGAATAAAAATATGTATATAGATTTATATATAGCACGTTAATTATAATTTCGGTTGATATTTTTACCTCATTCGGCAGTTCAGGCCGTGAACTCATCGACCTTTGAACTTGGCCGCCAGGAATGAACCTTGGTGGGAGTAACGCACCCTTTAAATCGTACAAACTTTTTTTTATCTTCGATAACATAATACTATTTATTGATTTGCAACTAATTCGAACGATTATATTAATTTATATAATTTAGTATTTTAAATTTACTTTATTTTCAAGCATATAAGTGATTATTTGATATAACAATTGTTATTTAGACTAGAAATAAAAAAACTTTCAGAAAATAATTGTTTTTGTCTTCTTTTTATTAAAAAAAAAATTAAAGTAATAATCTAAACTTTAAACTAACTGAGAAAATGATCCGAATTCTATATTTGTGACTTAGTAGCATCCCTAACTATTCACGCATAATCTAATGTAAATATAAGACCTATTTAGGTATTAGGAGATGGATCTTGTGACAAATGGTCCTGTAACTGAAGGGAGGGCGATGCCCAAAATTTCTGGGTGAATAACCTTTTAATGCCTTGCTAGGAGACATTTTATTTTTACCGTAGATGTATCTAAGTAGTGGAAATAGATATATGGAAAGTAAAGTTTAAACTTCAAAGCTTTTCTGGCTTGGATGAATTTTTACTGAAGGAAGCGACCGTTATTCAAATGTTTATCGCATATATAATTTGTTTTTTTTTTGTACCTAATAAAATTAGTTTTATCACACTTTTAGTTTTAAAAACATAGTTTAGAACTTTTTATTTATTTAACTCTTAATTAGATAACTATAGTTATGTTATAACTATAAAAAATAATTAATCAAATATTAATCGGTTGCATAAACGTGTGAACTCATATGTAATTGAATGCGTACGCGCAAAGCAAATGCATACACGACGAACACACTACAATGACACGTGTACGCACACAAGTGAATTTGAGATAACCTCCCGGCCGTTAACCCCGGCTGGAGAAATGGCAGCTGAAATTTCTCCGATCAACCACTGAAGCTTGAGAAAAAAATAACTATGCGGAGGCTGAATTGTAGAAATTAACTTTCATGAGCTACGCCCCCATTATAAATATCGAGATATTACTGATTTTACATTCAAATCTGTATAACTACGTCACTGATTTCATTATAACAACGCCGTTTACACCTATTTTAGTTATCAATTATAACGGTGACGACATTTTTTAAAATAAATAATCCGTATTTTAGTGTTAAACTTGTTTTGTTAGTTTTTTATTTATAAAAAGTATGAGAAAACAACGATTAAAATAAACAAAAAAAAGTGTAGACACTTAGTAGTTTTGTTATTGTCTAGAATGCATACAGGCTGCAGGCGGAACGTTGCAGATCTTGAATGGAGTGAAAGTAGATGCGAATACTTCCTTGTATTAGGAAAGCGGGTATTCGTCACGATTCAGTCAAGAGCAGCCGCCTTATACGTAGAATTATCTTGCCTAACTATCAATGTTATTCGTTTTAAATTGTCAATTTCAATGCAAGCTTTTAATAAAATAACGGCTTAAGGAAAGTGCCCATTTTTGGGCCCGCTTGATACCTAATAGTTTGTTAACAAAACAATATTCTAAAATAATACCTTATTTCTTCTTTAATTTATTTTAATTATATTAAAACATCGTTTCCCAATCAATATACAATATCATAAAAAATAAATATTACCAATTATTAAAGATTTTAATACAATAATAACCCCAAATATTATATCAGCAAAAGTCTAATTATTCAATAACATGGGTGAAAAAATTAAATCTAATTAGTGATAAGGAATGTAGATTTATTTTCCTACAAAATGAAATAAAACTGATCGTGAAACTCGAGAAAAAAATTGTGGGCCCATTTCTCTTAGGCGAATGGGCATTCTCCTTTAAAAAAATATTTATTATTAAATTATATTGAAAATTAAACAGAAAAATAAATCAACGCGCACAACGCCGGAGCTAAAAGTGCGATGCTATTCCACGCCCTTTGGCCTGATCACTAAGCTACACAGCCATTGGCGCTTCCATGTGCTATAGTTTTCCATTATCAGCTCTTCCAGGGGGGGGGGGTCTGCTAACTAAACAAATACTGTATTCTAATATATAATAGAAAATTCTACTGATATCTGGAGCTAGACAGGGATTTTGCAACAATTTCTATTAGAAAAGTAATTTTAATAATGACGTATATAAATATAGAATTAATTTCATATACATATATATATTTTCCTTATTTTTAAATATTTAAGAGCAAAATTGGCGAAAATTATTCAATTATTCCATATTATGATTGATGACTGCGGTTTGAGACTTAATGTGTTCCTGTTAAACATTGAGATTGATTCCTTTGTGCGTATGAATGAGGTGCGAATGGAATAATTCAGGTGATTGATGATGTTCAGCGGCTGGGCGTTCACCCTTGCTCCCGAAGCAACGGGAGTCGACGACCGGCCGAGTTTCCCGGTTGCCCGACAGCTGATCGAATGTGTACAATAGCGTCGCTTAACCAAAAATTTTAGCCTACGAGATCCGCATTACTTGACAGTTTTCCGACTTTGTAATGGATGTGCAACTAATGGGCTATTGTTGTTTGGATGTAGGACGCTGAAGACAGTTTTCCTAAATTGCTCTTTCGATATCTTAACTCAATTTTGGGGTGATTATCTAAACTTTCTTTATGCGTAAATGATTTATTCCTCGCAAGACATTTTCAAGTTATATTATTACAAATTCAAATCAGAACGGTTAAAATTCAATATTACTTTATTATAATAAATATTTATCAACAATAATTTACACATTGTGACAAATATGTAACAGTTAAAATAGTCATGTCCAAAACTAAAATTATTTATTATAATGAATATTGAACGGAAAAATACAGTCTGAGGTGGGATTCGAAACCACGTCCTCCGCTTTCGTACGGTTATCATTGTCACTAAAGCTAAATAAACACTCTGCCGTTGAGTAGCGGAATTACAGAGTTAATAAAAGTTATAAATACTACCAACAGATGGCGTTGATCTATATCAGTCCTATGACTAAACAGTTCCTTGGAAAAAAAAACCAAACTATTCGACTACCGCGGTATAGCATATAGAAATTAAAATAAGGTGGAACAAAGTGTAAATAAAAGTCTATATAAATATTTATAAATTTTATAATTAAAGTAATAAGTGTAAACACACATTTATAGGTACATAAAGCTATGGCCTAAAATACGATTCACTGCAAAACAACTAAGTTGCTGAATAATATTAAAAAATAATTACTAGATAATAAAATTTTCGTTTTTAAAATTACACGCAATAATAAGGTACAAATTAAAAGAAATGTATGCTTCTATTTTTTTGTTAAAAACAAATTGTATTAAAAATATTCTCTCAGTTAAAGACTAACCCTACCCATAACTAACAAAAATTTAATAATGTCAAAAAAATATACAAGTCTTAGTATAATATTAATACGAAATAACCTTTCTTTTGCACCACAACACTAAACCATTCATTTTAAGAAATATCATTACATTTGCTTTTGTAAAAAAATTTAAGAGGTACTAGAGTTGATATACGTCCCTTAAAATATCCTTTTCGATTCATAACTATGGACTAAGCTCGCAATAAGAGAAACGAATAAACCCTTAAAACATTGTAAGATTATTTTTTTAGTGTAATGATGGAAAAGTAAGGTATAATTTCGCTCTATGTTAAAAATACTATTTCTAAAATTGTAGTGATAATGATATAAAAAACTATTTATCAAATACACTACAAGCTTAGTAGAGGATATCCATCAATCATCTTTGGTATCAATTACTTAATTAACACACAATCGAAAGAACAAACATAAAATTATTGTTGAATACTGATGTTAACAATAAATGTAACTTAAAGCATCTTTTATAAAACTAAAATAATAATGGCAGAACTGTCTTGTTCTCAATATCGCCCTTATAGCATTCAAATTAAAGTCGCGAATAGATTACAGAAAAAAATTGCGTGCTAACTTTTGTTATTTGAATACAAATATAAAAATTTTGTAGAAAACGTCACAACAATTTTGTGCCCAAAACATCTATATAAATGTACATAATAAAAATCATTTAGTTTCAAAAAAAGCAAATAGAAATCTAATAAGGAATTATATTTGGTCATAATCTTGAGCTCGATGGCTAATTATTTCTAACCTCACTCAAGTTTCTATACCTATTTTACAAAAATATATTTTTAATGTTAAATATTGCTCACTGGATACTACAGAAATATTAATTTGGTGGGAAATATAAATAACAATATTATTGGTTGCAGGCGTTAAATCTTTGGAGACTCGGTAAATTAAAAGCGGATTACAGAGGTGGGTTAATTAATACATTAAAAAAGCATCTATGATTATACTCAACACTAGTAGATACAGTTTTTGTACATTTATACCACGCACACTTTCGGTATGTGGTTCGACCACACTTTCATGAGTCATCAAAAGCCTATATTTAATTTGGTCGTATTATATTTGTAGTTCTTGATGTGAATGTTGCGTAGGGGTCGTGTGCGGTGCTCGTTGTTGTAAATGAACTAACGCCGATAAAAGCCTGGTATTTGCCTCGTCTAATGCTGCAATTCGATGCTCTTGGGCTTCAATAACACGTTGTTTATGTGACAACGCAGCAGCCATTTTGCGTTGTTCGCGACGTAACTCTTCCTCTACGCAAATTAATCTGTAAACATAACATCAAGTTAATAGAGTATGACATAAAAGTGGTAGGCACACTCATGATGGTCTGGTGTCCTGGGGAAGTACCACCATTTGCCACCAGATCAGCTTGGAAGTAGCCTGGTATAACGAATACCAGGGTAAAGTAACCAGTAAAATAATAATAAAATAAATTATTTATATAAAATGTACCTTGAAATGATAGCCTTCATCTTAGCATCAGTGTGATCTTGTCCAGCCTCTGTTGGTCCAAGACGTCCTCTTAGAAGTTCAACTGAACATTTCAGCCTCTCAATTTCACGCTCGTACTAAAATAATTTTTTATCATAAATAAATTGTAGTACATATTTACCAATGATTTATATAGATATTGATATTTACCTGTTCAATTGTCCTATGATGCTTAGAAATACGTCTGCGTCCAGTTGTGCTATACAGTGTGTCTTCCATTTCATCTGAGCTATCAGTGAGCTCTCGAGCTGATTCCAAACTTAATCGTCGTTGCAACTTTTCCCTTCCAGTCACTTCATTTCGGACATTACGTTCAGCGACACGTTCACTGGCTTCACTAGACTGTGATTCACGACCAAACGCCGCATGTGAAGGAGAATCTCTCTCCCTGCGATCTCTTACTGCATAGAAATCTTGATGTCTTTCCACGTCCTCGTTCAACCTAGTTCCAGACATTTTAGCTCCAGAATAAGTTCTGTCCAATGGATAGTTCGTTTCAGGAATACTGTTTTCTGATAATACGTATTTTTCTGGTGAATTTTTCGAGTTTTCCATATTATACAATGCCTTTTGGCTGCGTGATATTTGTAATCGATACATTTCTTTGTTCACCTCTTCGACGTTTGAATCAGATCTGCTCATCGGATAGCCGGAATCTGTTGAAATATGATGAGGTTTGCTCTCGTATAACGATTCGCCTCGTTGGCCGAAATGTTTAAGATTTAATTGATTCGGATTTGTAGTGTAAGAGAGCATCGGATTAGTTCTAGGCATCCTTGTCTTATTGCCTTTACGTAAACTGGGTGTGTTACTGGAGGTTTCTTCATCTCTCACTCGTGGCGAGTTGCTATGGTTACTTCTTTGATATGGATCCTCATAATTGCAGTTTTCTCGTGTAAGTTTCCTGTGAACTTTCTTATGATTCTGTTGATCGAAAGTTCTTTCACTGAAATTAGCTCCCTCTTCGGAATTGGTCTCGACATTGTCAGTGCTCATTCCTTCCTCGTCAATGGACGAACTGGATGATCCACACGCACATCGAGAATTTCTATTCTCTTTATGTTTCTTTTTATCAGGACTCTGTTTATTGTCTTCCATGTTGTAAACGGGGTTTGTGAAAACTAATGGTGTGGCTACTTTCGAATTAACATTGCCATTGCTTTGACCATTATCCGTTGTGAAATTCTGTATACCGTACTTTTGTAAGTCATATTCGATCTTTTGTTGTACTGGACTCTTTGGATAAAACTTTTCATTTTTGTTATCATAATATTGTTTATCCCTTTGTTTTTGGTAATTGAGTTGAGAGTACCGACTGAGAGGCTGTCCATTTTCAAATGGATGATGATTAGTGGTAGTTTCTATTGGACTAGAACTTTGGCTGTATGTGGCTATACTTTGGTAACCTGAACTAGCGACGTTAGAGAGACCACTTATAGATACATTCGATCCGTTATTCGTATACGCGTTATTTTTGTTGCCATTTACAACATTATTATTGACTTGAGATTGCTGCAAGTTTTTCTTGTTCATAAGTTTTTCATCGACTACGTCTGGGTCGTCCGCATACTTTAACAGATCAGAGAGTTCATCCAGAGTTGCGGTTTCTCTAATAAGATTCTGCATTTCAGTGGAGCAATAATTGTGATTAATGCTATCACTACTAGGTGATCTTTCGGCGCCATTATAGTTGGAGTTATGGAAATGATTCTGTTGGTTGTAATTGTTGCCCTTATAACGTTCTTGGAATCTTCTTTCTAAGCTTTCATTAATCCCGTTGTTCGCACCTTTAGCGTATTGATCGAAGCCAATTTGAACAACTTTTAGATTAACACAATGTTCTTGGTTATTGTATTGAGAGCTGTATCTGTCTGGATTAACATTCGAATTAGCTTGATTAGAAGCATATCCATTTCTGGGTAAAGTTTGTGAACGAAGATTGAAACTTGGTGATTTAGCAATAGAGGCGTATGTTCCTTTGAATTTATCTTCGGAGTTAGTTTTGGAAGGACTCATGTTGAATTGGACGCTATTTTTGTTCATGATAGGAGAGCTGTGTGCGAAGTTGTTGCTCATCTGAATGTTAGGTGAAGATTCGTTCGCTTTTGTTGGCGTAGTACAAGTTGGGTCATTAAATCTAAAAAATAATAAAATTATAGAATTGCCAGAAAAAAAAAACTTCTATTGTACTAAATTAAAAATCAAAGTCAAATCAAAAATTTCAAGACAAAATAATACCTGAAGATATTATCCGACATTGGCGCCACAGGTCCATTATCAATTAGCCTCTTGCTCAACTCATCCAAAATATCATTTAATGGGTCCAATTCCTGTAATTAATATTGAAATGATAATTATTATTGCTTACCACTAATCGGCTATTGCCCGAAATAATTGTGTACAATTAGTATTATCCCTTTATCGTTTCCGTTCCGTTCTTAACAAATGATTATTTTCTTTTTAACTTATGATTTCTATCACATACTTTGGACCTTGAGTTCCATTTTCTAATTTATTTTATTTTTCCCATTTCCCACATTTTCCCATCTAACTTTTTATTAAAATTTAACTACTCAAAATAATTAAACTTCAGTGTATCCTAATTTATAATTAGATAGTTTTTTTTTAGATTCAGTGTTAATAAATGTCAAATTTAACATCTGCCATTGCATTACCTGTATCCTCCCATTAGGCAACTTGGGTAAACTATCGGCCAATAATCCATGAAGTGTTGCCAGTTGTTTACCCAAGTCCACATGTGGTGCCCATTCGGGGTCCGCCTCAATAGATATGCCATTTTCCCTTGAGCCGTCTGATCCTGTCACAGAACCATGTGACGCTGATGAATTACGATTACTGCCTCCGTCTTGATGTTGTTGCTGTTGTTCTGCTGGTCGAGTCTAAAAAATATTATCTATAGTTAAACTATATATTTTATTATTAGGACAGCATACCGGAGGCGACTGCTCCCTGAAAATTTTCTTTGTGGTAGCAATTGTGACCGCACTTTAGCCTAACATTAGGAGTTTTTTAGTACTTACAGAAATATTTCTAAGGAAAGCCTTCATATTAGATGCTTCGGCTTCAAGAAAATCATTTAAAAATTCCATGAATGCTTCTTTGCCTTGGAACCTCGTGAAGTTAGCTAACGTTTGCAGGGTTTTAGCCACAAGTGTCAAATTGCGGGCGGAACGCTCGTTTGGGTATTCTGTGAAACAATTATTCAATAAATAGATATTTAGTAATTACTAATTGTAGCGTTATTAAAAAAATAATTAGTTTAGAGAAAAGAAGCAACGCCATCTAGCGGTGAATAGCGGAGTCACTAATAACAAAATCTATCACTCACCATGAGTAATTCCAAATAAACTTGGTGAAAGTATAGCAGGACATAAAAACCTCAAAAATATTGATGCACTAATCAAATTATCAGATATATCTTCACGTCCCATTGATGTTAATCTAAAACAAATATAATAAAATAATTTAAAATTAAACTTACATAAATAATTGTCTTATGCTAAGCTAGAGTGTGCCTATAGTAGCCTTCACTATACCAGCTTACAGAGCAGAATTCTCTCGGTATATCTGACTACTTCTATGGTGTTACTTGACGGATGTTATCTTATAATTGGTGGTACTGGGCTAATAACCATCACCACTACAACGCTTAATTACATAATTTGTCATACGTCTTTCTGTACCTCTCACGGAAAGTAGCAAAACAGTCCCTCAAAGGTGGAGGGAATCTTGGAGCCGATGATGAGATAGCCCTCCAAGCCAATGTAACAGCATCCCTGAGTGCAGATTGTTGTCTTCTAAGTGCAGCTCCACTTCCAGCTCGTAGAGGATCCACCTCACACTCAGCTGCACCAGGACCTGCAGCTGCAGCTACCGCTTCTCCCAATGTGTCCTTAAAGTAAATAGAATCTTATTTATTATTTAATTAAAACGAAAAACAAAACGCAGTCACGCAGTGAGTGAATCCCAATCCCATCTTAGCTTTTGATTACGTGTTATTTTTTATTCCAATTTAATAATAAAACAAAGGGGAATGTCCATTTTCGGGCCCACTTGATACCTAATAGTGGGTATCATAATAAATAAATAAAAAAACAAATAACATCTTATTTTTTATTGATTAATTTTAATTATATCAACACATCATTTACCAATCAATAGACAATGTTTAATTACATAACAAACAGATATCATCAATTATTATTAAAGCATTTAATATAATAATAACCTCAAATATTGCATCAGAAAATGTAATTACCCAAAAACCTGGGTGAAAAATTTAAAACTGATTGGTAATAAGGAAGTAGATTTATTTTTCTATAAAAATAACTCATCAAATTTGTCGATAATTTAAAAATAAATCATCGACAAACTCGAGAAAAAAATTGTGGGCTCATTTCTCTTAGGCGAAGGGGCATTCTCCTTTACCGTTTAAAATTTATTTTAAAAAAATTACCGTCTGATAGTTATTAATTTTAATGTTTAATAATAGTGGAAATAAATTAAAAAGATTATTTTTCAGAACGTGTTTTCATTTTCCCACCCGTTTTCAATTTATTTTAGACTTGACTTTTTTTGTTATAACATACAAAAGCAATCAAACATAACAAATTCATTTGTCTTTTGTTATTTATAGTAATAATTTGTTAAATTTAAACTTACTTGTAAATATTGATCTCCAACTAATTTCAAATAAGCTTCCATACTCTTAGTGGCTAACGAATTGCCCCTAAACGTGAGTGAATGATCACCCGTACGTCGAACGTCTAATGCTACAACATCAGCCAAATATCTTGGAGCCAAACCAGCACCAGCCATGCATAGAACTAATGCGCAACCGATATCTTCCTTTGCTTTTACACCTGGTATGGATGAAAATATACCTTATTAGAGTAGAAATAACGGTTAAAATTGCTTTGAAATTTTATTTTTTTTATTAATTATTTTTAACATAAAGAAGAAATACATTCGTCTCCTTAAGCCGGCATAGCGGTGGGGACTGCCTGCCAGTATTTACTGCGGTAATAATTATTTTCGACTAAACACAATTTTAAAGAATTTTGTCACTTTAAAAAAGACGTAGAGACCCCTTATAAATCTGCTACTCTATACCTTTTAGAAGAAATAGCCACACAAGTAAAGAATATTTTTATTCCCTGTTTTTTTAAATTTATATTATTCCCAAATAAAAATTATAATCACTTACCAATAACAGGTTCAAGATATTCGCAAAGCCTCTTATAATTTCTTTTCAAATAATCAAGGAATCTTGCATAATGGTCCAGAGGCAGTACATCTACGCATTGATATCTGCATTTGATTCTGAGCGCTGGTGCTGGAGGCGGTGGTGCATTTCTACCACCAGGCGACTGTGGTTTATCACCACCCGATAATGGATACCAGCGTTCGTTGAGGTATCTTGATGATACGTCATCGACTGGTATACGAACTGATCCTGGAGATCGACAAGAGTAACATTAGTGAAAGCGGCGATAAAACAAACATGCTGTAAAAAAAATCCGGAGGCAGTAGTCGCCTCCGCTATGCCGGCTTGACTCTCGAGATGTGCGACGTTCTCGTTATATCCGGACGGACTAAACGAGACTATATATCACTTCAGGGGTGTTTTGCTTGAAAGCTAATAACCATCATCAGTCTATTAATTATATTAATACTAGCTGACCCGGCAAGCTTCGTACCGCCTCAGAATTTGATTTCTGAACGACTTTTAAATTTAATTGATTTCTAAACGACGGGACGAACATCAAATGTGTGACATTCGAAACCAAAGAAATAGTTTCTAAGGGAAAGCGAAATTGTTGTTTTTACTATATTCCAAGCATTTTTTTCATATTTTCTCACCTTTCAAACCTTCCCTGGACTTCCACAAACAATTCAAAACCAAAATTAGCTAAATCTGTCCAGCCGTTCTCGAGTTTTAGCGAGACTAACGAACAGCTATTGATTTTTTTATATATAGATTAATATACCACATTAAATATATTAATTTGAAAATACGAACCGACTAATGCATGTTTGTCACGTTTCCTTGCTCTCCTCTCAGGTTCACGGTACACATTCACAAGTATTGTGGCAACAGCTGGTAATCCACTGAACTCGTACACTTCTCCCCAAAAACATAATTCAGTCTTCAATTTAGACGACGATCTGTAATTTAAAGTTATAATTTTTTTTATGGTAAGTTAGAGTGCAGTCTATGAATGGAAACAACTACTACTGCAGAGAAATTTAGGCAGGCAGCAGTCACCTCCGCTATGCCGACTTCAGGAGACGAATGTGAACCATCCAGGTTAACAGTGACCTGCCTGACTACTTCTAAATTGATTCTGAAACGCGACAGGGACACTTGACTGGCACTCGTTTACGAACGAGTGTCAAAGTATGTCAGTTAGACCTAGTTTACGGTGTCCGCTTTTTAGTCGTACGTAACGTACCTTCAAGACAAAAGACATTACCTTGCATATAGCGCATCGTCGAGCAATATTTCGCAATAGTATCTTTTCTTTGGTGGAATGGCTTTGGCTTCCAAGAGCCACAGTTTAACAGATCTCTCGCTACGACGAGTACGGATCTCATCTGGTCTAGCTGCTTGACGTAAACTGTAAAAAAACAAACAAATAAAATAACAATTAACTATAATTAAATACGACAAAACTCATTATAAATAAATAACCCGTTCGTTGAATAAAAGTGGTTGTACAACTTTTTACCTGTATATCCATCGATCTCTTTCCTTCCTGGATGCACATGCGAAGTATCGCGGCACACGATTCTCTGCACTCAGAGCAAAGCAATGAGGTCGTCCCAACACTGAAGAGTGCAACGCCCGTATCTCTACCTGGAATCACCGTTAAGAGATTAATGTAGAACGATACGTACTATGTACTTTAAATAATTTAATATACGACATATTGTCCGGGAACGAAACGACAGAATAAACATTTAAAATAATATAGATCTATACATATTTATTTAAATACATAAAAATTACTGTTTCCTTGATTATTGTGCCAATAACGAAACGAATACAAAATAATTTTGAGAACTAATTAAAAATTAATAGAAAACTTGCAACAATAAAAAATGTAGATTTAATGTAAAAAAAAAAACATATTAAGTAAAACGAAAATATAAAACATAATGAGGCAGTAATACTAAAAGACGTGTTTGCAATAAACAATCGTACACTTACTTGATTTGGTGGTCCTAAATCCATTGTGGAAACTGCCGGCGATTGTGCCGATAAAAGGCTTTCATGAGATCTGAAAAAAAGGAGAAGATAAGTCGAATACTACGGCAATTACCCTCAGTCAAATCTTTATTATTCTTACAAAGAAGACAAGTGCGAATTTCGCATATTATTTGAAAGATTACCGGATACCACATTTTAACGTTAAGTTTAGGATAATTACACAAATCTAGGCTTAGGTTTTATGTAGAAAAAGACAAAAATAAAACCAATAGATATTAATATATTAAGAATAATACAGAATTTACCGTAACAAAGTCTGGACATTAACCTAACTTTAAATTTTATGACGAATTCTTATCGTAATTCAAGGGGAAGTGGATAATTAAATTGCTGGAACAGTAAATGACGTGTCACAGACTGGGCGGGGCCACAGAACGCTCCTAGGATATAAAATAACACTACTTGTAACGTATTCTAGACACGACATGTTTGTTGTCTTTATGGTCTAATGGATTATGGTTTTATTGAAAATAAATGCCACTTTAGATCGTGTATGATTCAAATAAAAGTGTACTTTATTAACCAGTACTTAAAGCCCTATTTACGTTAATTAAAGTTAAATTAACTTTATTTGATTTTGGAATAAAGTAAATGGGTTGAAAGTTTAGTAGATTCAAATGTAATGAACTCCCACCAACATTTAACTTGAAAACTTCTACTAATCTTATTATAACTTTAGAACTAAATCAGTTAAATAAATTCTTTAAGTTTTGCGATAAATCCTCAATTCCAAATTCTGTTATAGAATAAACCACCTTCAAAATACACAAGTTAAGCAAAGGTTATTTTTGTCTAAATATCATTATACATTTAAAAACTTAAAAATATTGAACCAACCTTGATGTTCGTAAAGCATGTGTCGCAGGGTGTGTAGGGACGGCAGCGAGCGCCCTCTCCCTTTCTAGTTTGGTAGCAGACTTCGTCCTCTTGAGAGGGTTGCTTCTGAAGGATCTTTTTGAAAAGAAAAATGACGCCAGCCTCGAAGGACTGTGCTGTGTTGGTGCACCCGGTACGGGCGTACTCGGAGCTGACCCTCGCCGACATGCTTTTTCATAAGAGGTATCTGTAACAAATGAAAATAATAAACATTTACAACTCATCAAAATTATAATATACAGGGTAATTTTTTTAACTGGGACAGTATGGGGAAATCCTAAACCACAGGAGATACAGGGAAACTGTCTTAGGAACCATTTGCTCTTTTTTTATGAAAACGAATTTGGCATAGTAATTTTTTTGGTCAAGCTTGAGGTGTCCATGGAAATGAGTCATTTTGATGAAAAATTTTTTTGATGCGATTCGACTCGGTTTCATGTGAGGATCATTTCATTGTATCAGAAGAAAAAAATCGGAGCAGCAGATGTTAGTCAAATTTAGTCAAGTAATATTTTTAACGGGGCAGTATGGGGAAATCCTAAACCACAGGAGATACAGAGAAACTGTATTAGGAACCATTTGCCCTTTTTTTATGAAAACGAATTTGGCATAGTAATTTTTCTGGTCACTCTTGAGTTGTACATGGAAATGAGTCATTTTGATGAAAAAATTTTTTGATGCAATTCGACTCAGTTTCATGTAAGGATCATTTCATTGTATCGGAAGAAAAAAATCGGAGCATCAGAAGTTACTCATATTTAATGAAATGGTTTGTCATACAACGGGCCAGTACATGGTAGATACTGAATGAACCATAGTCGATACATACACACTCAAAAAGTGTTCCATAATTAAAAACTAAATTTTATTTGCACTCAAGAATTAGAAGAGAACCACTATGGTCTTACGAGTTACGGTTAAACATAATTTTAAAAATTTTAGAACGAACATTGTTCTAACTGTGATTTTTATTAATAGTGTACGAGTATGTAGTGTACAAGTCAAATATCTAGAGATGTTAAATGTAGTTGTGGATTTGGATGAGACCATTTCAAATAAATTTCATCTACTAACAAGATGGTGCACCTCCTCACAATGGTACAACGAGTAAACGGTTTTTGATGAACACTATCTAGGTCGTTAGATGGGCACATTGGTCGGTGGTCCTGATAAATGACCATGACGTTCAGCCGATGTGATGCAGATGAATTTTTCCATGTGGAGTCACGAGTTTCGAGTTTATGTCGTATCTCATTAATTCTTAATAAAATATCATACAACGCAATTCTTTATCATTTAACAAGATTCACCACACAACTTTTTGTCACTAGAATAGTTCTGAAACGTGCCCATAAACATTTTGCGTTAGTATTATTAATGTAACCATCAGATTACTTACAAATTGTATGGGAATACATTTCATTAAATTTGACTAACTTCTGCTGCTCCGATTTTTTTCTTTCGATACAATGAAATGATCCTTACATGAAACTGAGTCAAACCGCATCAAAAAAATTTTTCATCAAAATGACTCATTTCCATGGACAACTCAAGCTTGACCAGAAAAATTACTATGCCAAATTCGTTTTCATAAAAAAAGAGCAAATGGTTCCTAAGACAGTTTTCCCGTATCTCCTGTGGTTTAGGATTTCCCCATACTGTCCCAGTTAAAAAAATTACCCTGTATAACATATATAATATTTATAATATATAAAATTCACATGAGTCGGCATATGATCGCAACTTGTATATGGTGGTCGCATCCGGCGGAAGTTGCGCACACGCAGCCCGTGACCGCTTCATTGGCGTCCGGGCTTGTCGTATAATACTTATCTACGTCAAAATCGAAATATAAAACCCTGTACTTGATCATTAAAGGCCATACAAAGAATATAAATAATTACAATTAAAAAAAAAAGATATAGTAAGTGTATCGATTATATCAATACACACGAATAGTATCAGACATGCAATTTTCATAGTGGGGTAGGGTGCGGTGTCAACGACCAACCGTGAACAGCGTGCGAACAAACAGATGATAAGTTCGATACGACACCGAGAATTACCGTAATATTCATCATGAGAAATAACTTTAAAAAGACAGCAAATATTTTTTAGTAATGTGAAAAATATATAGAAATTTGCGGACTTCGTCATTCTGTATATGGCATAAACGGGTAAACGCATTTTGCGTCAACAAAACCATTCTGAGATAGCAACGTTATCAAGTGTATGGGGAAGTGTGTAATTTATCACGCCAACTTACAAATATATGATAACAAAATGAAATTATTAAAATTAACCATTTCAATTAATAAACAAGAGTAATTAATTCATATTTGTAATGTTATAAATATAATTCATATAAACTATAAGTTTTTAGTTCATAAAAGGTACAATCTAATATACTAACTAAAAAGTTAACGGTATATGTTGTAACTAAGTATATAATATCAGCATGTAAATATTTCAGATTCTAAAAGGTTTAGGTGACACAACATTTATCATTTTCCCATATAATTAGTGGCTCATATTCTAAAGACAAACATTCGTGCACAATGGAAACTAACAAGTCATTTTATAACAATGGATCTGCCACTGAGGATGTCCTTAATCTTAAGTTTTGTAACTCTGGTAATTACGGCTAAAACAACACTGTGAACTTGAAATATGTTCGGTTGCAATTTGTCAACACAATAAATAACCTTGCAAAGATAGTACCTACGCGTAATACTAATAATATTAAATTGTTATCATCTTTTATAAACAAAGTGCTCATAGATAACCTTACTTATTTTTACCTGAATGTATGGCCACATCATCGTCAACTTCTAAATATCCCCTTCGGATACTTAGAGGACTGTTAGCCACTTGTTCCTCGTGCTTTCTTATCAAAGCTCCTAAAACTTCACCCTCGCCACCGTTGTCGTCTACAAATCTATTATAATCCACTGTCAAGTTAGTTACAACGGCGCTTTGATCTTCTAATCCTTCTTCGATGTGTTTTGTTGCAATACTGCGTAGTAATGAATTGCTTCTCGATAATTTTGTACTCCGAGATCGTCGTATAAAGTTAAGCCCTGACAAACGTCCAGGACTTTTATTTGGACTATCGGGTGTTAGGGTTATTTTAGGAGTTCTGAAAATCGATGTAGAACTCGAACTGCCTCTTATAGGAGATGTAATATTTACATTTTGTGGAAGAGTTTTAGATTTTTCCTTGGCCGGTGGCGTACGAAGATTCGGTGAATCAGGAATTAAAGATAAATTGGAATTTAGAATAGACCTTTTAGCCGGTGATGTCGATCCGATACTAGCACATGAATCATTGAGCTTATTTGAAGATATGGAACTACCTAGTGGCGAGTAAATTCTATCATATCTTGGCTCACATGATGTTGTAGATCGAAGTCTTTGTTTACTTCTTATTCGACCTGATTCTGCAACAAGTCGTGGACTTGTTAATTCTCTATGATTTGCCGATCGTGACAAAGTTTCATTTGAACTGACGGCTGAAGATAATGGTCTATGAAATCGCCTTTCGGGGCTAAATACACTTATTTCACTCTCGCTCTCGGTTAGCGATGAATCTCCTTGTCTAGGTGTTAATAATTTTCGTGGATTAGGATGAATCTTTCTTTTTTTATTAAATGTATCATTTCCAATTTCAAGACCAGATATTAACGCATCTTTTTCTTCCGGAGTAAGTGGTAAGTAGTTATCGAAACTTTCAAACAATGGCACATAGAAGACAGATCGTCGCCTCGACTCTTCATCGCCGACATTGACGTTAGCGGAAGATACAGGTGAAAGAGCTCTGGACATCGTGATCACGTCAGAGATAGAGGATGCATGCTTTGTTAGTGCCGCCGTCGGTTAACCGACGAGACTTCTTTTCGCTTCATTAGTTATCGCATGGTCCATTCGTTTCACATTAACATTTTTTTGAAAATATTATTTTTTGAATACTGTACTTTCACGTTACAGAACATAATTTGAGATTTTAAAAAAATATGTTAACATTGTGTTTTACATTTCTGATTTTGAGGAATATCGGAGCGTATCTATTATAAGATTGTATAATGTAAGTTAAACATTTGTATTTAATTAAGGAGAGTTTCAAGGATTCTCATCACATGAAGGATTCTCTATGAGCTCGGCAACGTATTGAATCAAATTAAAATAATTATGTTCTCTCACAGTTGCGAGTTTGCGACCATCCGTACACTTTCTTAATTAAAATTGTTTCGCAAATCCCGCATGTCGTCGTTCTACTTATTTGACGCGACATGTAGACTGTTTTATAAACAGCAAATATTATTAATGTAAAAGCACAAACGCAGCCATTGTAATCGGTATTATAGGTTACTCAAATATGTTTATCGACCGACTTTGTTAATACTAACATCATGGCGCTGCGTTATCGTTTTTTACGATAAGATTATACATTCAATCTGAAACTTATACCTATACTCGCATGAAGTAAATAATTAGCGAAACAAGAAATTGCTTGCAGAACAATCTAAGAAATAATCGAAACAAATCTATATTATATACACAAAATCCGTCGTACATATTATTGCCGATATGATTGTATTGAATTTGTGAAAATTGAATTGAACGTTCTCTCAAATAAAGTAGATAGAAATTGTCGCTAAAGAGACGCGTCCTTATACTGAATAATCTAATACAAACACAGATGCAGATGTATGAGATATTTCGTGCGTAATTTTAAATAGTAGCGTGGAGTGAGTGTATTTAGAGATGGTAGCTCTCTCCGCGAATATTCCATGCCACAATTAGCTCGGAAAGAGGCGAGGATCGAGTAATTTAATTAACGAATACGACGTATAATGTCAAGCTTAACATGTCAGTCGCCACACCTTTTACGTGATAATTTACAATAAATTATATTTAAACGAACTAAAAACCTAAAAACCCTTTAAATTTTAGAAATTAAATCCATCATATCCCGCTGAGGGGATGTTTATTCAGCTATTAAAATGCAACACGTAATGGCACCTTCAAAGGAAAAAAATAAAGGAAGCTTGAAATATGAGACAGCCCTTAAAGTCGCAAGTGCAACGAAGAGGCGAGTAGAAGGCGTGACTAAGGTGGTTGACGCGGATAGAATCACGATTCAAGGCTGGCGGTCAAGCTTGCAGTTCAGGTTTGAGCGTTTAAAAAAACTTTAACAGCAACAACGGAACATGCAGACTAATATAAGAGATACGCATAAAATACAAAAACTACTACACAGACGTATAATACTTTTAATTTAGCCACATGTGCGCAATCAACATGTGGCTAAATTAAAACACAAATAAAGAATTTGTGAACGTGAAATTCACACATAGAAAATAACAACAGCATATTGTACCAGTTAATGTTCTCGATGAAAACTTAAAATCGAAAGCGGAAGTTTTGAATAACGGTAAATATATAGATAGATATATAGAAGTTGTGAAATGCTTGAGTAAGCTCAAACGTTTACGGTGGCGACCAAAGTTGCGTGGTTGCCTACTCTCAAACCAAACCACGAACCGCCAGTTATGAAACTAACCATAAAGTTCTGACGAGATCGACAATTGAATTATAATCTTAGCAAATTTTATACAAAGAAATATAGTCACTTATATGCTATAAATATTTTTTTATTGCTTAAAGCGGAGGAAGATCTATATAATTAATAATGTGTTGGTGTAAAACAAGTGTAGGAAGCAATATGTCTAAAGAATATTTTTAAAAAACTTTGCGATCAATGACCCAAGAATAATGCAATCCTTGTATCTAAACTTTTTACGTGAAACATCAGCCAGCAACATCATTTGGTTGATAGAAAAAAATTGAATATTGTCCAATTAATTAAAATCTATATTGTTCGATTTACGACGACTATTGGTTATTGAGGTTCGTTAAACAACCAATTCCTTATTTAAAATGAAGCACGATACAAATGAATAATTTATTATGATACTAAAGCAGACCTAAATTCAAGTAAGGTGTAGAATTTATAAGATCAAGATGATAGACTAAAAAGATATATAAACAGTATCTAGTTAAATGTACAATGAAAACCTTCCCTTAGAAGACGTATGTTTATTTGTATTGGCATAGTGCATTGCTTCGAACGATGTACGATAGAGACGAGAAAGTATGCACCAGCGTAACTTGGAGAACAAGTTTTCATTCCAACTTATTTACATTACTGAGCGATAGCTGTTACTTAGTTCTACTGCAATGGCTACCAACATTTGAAGTAATGAACGTTAAATTTGATTATTATTCTTGTTTATTTTTTACCAGAAATTTAAATATTAAATCGTTGGTGGAAGGCTTGGAAAAGATATATAAAGAAGATTGTAAATAAAACGGATTATCCAACTTGTCAAAAGTAATGTTTCGCAATATACAATAAAATGAAATGTTTCGCAGAGTATTTCAAGACTTCTAAATCTAGATGAACGGAGAAATTACTGTTAGTTTACTGTTAAATTTAAAAAAAGTTAAATAATATTTCGTAATAATTTTTTACATATATGTACAATGTACATATTACATAATATTGAGCAAAGAAGGTCCTCTCAAAAATACATAAGTACGGCCTAATGTAAAACTTTAGAAGTTTCTAAATCTTTTTGGGATAAAAACCTTTTCAAGGTTTTGCGTCCATAAGTAAAGGTTCGTGATTTGATTCTTAAAAAGGTCTCCAATTTCTTCAAAGATCAACTTGAATTACAACAACATAATTTGTAATTTTCTTACCTATATCGACATACTCGTAGCTAGGAGTACATTGCATACACTGTTTGAATAATCATTATGTTATAAACATCAAAATCATATCAAGCGATGAAAGGTGCACATATACAAGTTCCGTTAGAACTAGTAACATCTTAATGTTATGTTCGTAAGTGATCTTAACACCTCGACGATTACCGCTAAAGGCTTTGTTTTACTAATCTGCAACTCTTAAATGTTTCTTCACGATTAACCTTCATTTTGTACTCGAATTTTTATACATAAATATAAACGTAACTCAAGTAACTAGTACAAACGTACGTACTACTGTTAATGTATACAGTACCAATAATCGCCAATAAGAACATAATCGTGACATAACGGTGAAGTGACCCGAGAACGCATGTCGGCCTCACTTCTGATAGGAAACTAAAAAATCGTGCCAAACTTTTTATATCAACATATAAGTTAATACACGACGCTCTGCTAGCTCATGGATATAGAACGGTACGTAGTGCGGCGTCACTGTAAAAGCCCTTAGTTATCCGACAACATGCCGAACAGAAGAAATGAGGACGAGTACGTGACTTAGATTAAACTACGTGCACAAACAGCTTTTGGAGATGTGCTCTCTTTTGCTAAACTATTTTGAGAATACCCTTAAGGTTGTTTACTCTAAATACTTGCTTAATTTCCTTGACTTTTCGAATATTGTATGGCTTTTTGTGAAAGTAGACACGAGATGAATATATATTTCTTATATAACAAAATGACGTTAGAAATAAAACAGGTTTTTGGGAGAATAGACAAATGGCTTAGAGGCTTCTGCAACAACAATAACAATTTTCTACGCTATCATGGAGGCTGCGTAACCTCGCACAGAAAATACAGAAGCTCGAGCAGTGACTTACACAAACGCGTTTACAAAATATCAACAGTACATTTCATTTGGAATGGAAATGTGTAGAAAGGAAAGAGGAAAATTTTTCTCGTTACATGTTACTTATTCTTTAGGAAATAGCTTAGCATAAAATCCGAAAAGGAGCAGATTTCCTTGACAATAACATAAACTTGGTTGTTGAAGATTTGCTAATGATGTTTAAAAACTCTGGACCGATTATAAAAGCTTGCATCGGACGAAGTATAACGACTTAATAACGTCACGGTAAACAGATTTGTCTAATTTGTCTAATTCTACATAACGTTCACTAAATATGAAGGTCAGAAGAAACAAAGCTTTATGGCGGATCCAAAGATTGGCATTTTAAACTGGTTTAGACAACACCCCAATATAATACGGATATAAAAATTAAATACCATAAATTATGAATAGCAAAATTATACGTGAAAATAAATGCGGAAAAAACACAAACCTTGACTCTTACTAAACGAACTAACAATTAGGAACGAATTTCCAAAACTGTTTGCACCTAAATGATTCACTGATGATCGGTGAAGCACAACGATTGTATCTCACAAAATTCGTACATTGCATTTGTGTGAATGAGTCATGAATAGTGTAACTAACACAATAACGGACGCTCCCAATCAATTAGGTAATAGTTATTAAAAAGACGATCTCTATAGCGTAGTGCTTAACGTGTCATTCTGTGACACGGACGTTCCTGATTCGACTTCTGCCTAAATAAAAGTAAGTAATAAGTTGTAGAACTAATTTTAGAATATGTGATTGCGGCCTATAAAAAATCAGCAGCCAACAGAGACATATTCAGCGGCATGTACGAGTACGACATTGAGATAGCCCGATCTCCAGTGAACACTTCCGTGATAACGGCAATTGATGGCCATCATACAATTTCATATAACAATAATTTAGTACTTGTCAATTTATTTCATCATTTACATGAAAAAATGGGTCAAGAAGCGACTGTAATCATTAAATTAATATGTTCCATTAATCTTCCCTGATTAGGCGGATCAAATGTAGGTAGGGCGAACTAAATTGGCCTCAAAAATAATGTATTCATTGTCTTGCGTAGACATAATAACGACAGAAACGTACTTTATAAATATCTATATTATTTGTAGTTGACAGAAGTTTTTATTAAATTATAATGAAAATAAAACAGAACAAAAGGACGGGCTAGAGATCATACCTTAGCACAAGCTGTTGTGTGCGTTCGTTGTTTCTATAAAATTTTCATCATAATATAATAATAACAAATTAAACATTTTAATATGCCAAAATAATAGTAAACGGTTAAACATATTTTTCTTTTATTATAGAGCGCATCAGTGCATTAGTGTCCGAGTGCAATGTGTTATAATTATTAACCCATTACATGATTTACTTACATAATTATTGTGTAATGAGCTGAGAGTAACAGACGCATTCATACTAAAGTAATTTAGTTCGTGTTGATTTTAGAGGTAACAGACAGGGAAAGCGGATATGATCATGCGGGTGGACCATAGATATATTTCTGACTGTTAGAGCCAGAAACTAAATTCTAACTCAAGTCAGGTGGTGAGTTTAGATCGTGTTGAGACAGTAGAGAGGCTGCTTACGGAAGCTGATTTACGTCCCTTAAAATATCCTAAGAAAACGGACAAAGTCACTTTTCGATTTGCGGTCTAAAGTTGTTTTACTTAAGGAATTACCGGCCCTAAGCCTCCTGATATTAAATCAGAGAAGCCGAGTAGGCGAATTCAAATCACCTGCTTAGAATGTAAAGAGACACCTGCCGTCCGACAGATGGTGAGCAAAAAAGAAAACAACAGTGCGCCCCTCTTTAGTCAACAGGACGCTTGGGAACAAACATTTAAAATAAAAAGCTTTTGCCAATATTTAAAAGCATTTTTGTAGGGATATTTACTCGATAATGGCGTAGTGGTTAATGCGCCAGTCTGTTACGCGAAGGTCCCAGATTCGGGTATATTATAAATATGAAGTTATAAAATAATTAAAAACAGTTTTTTATTTGTTTCCGGTCTGAAAATTATATGTTTGTATTGTCCTTGTTCTGGCAGACTCAAAGGACCAGGACATTGTATATTTAGGGTTAAATTGTCTATTATAATTCTTTACTAGAATCGAAGTTTAAATTTATACACTAAGCTGCATGTGAGGAAGTAGTTAACAGAGTCCAAGATAAAAATGGAAAAACAAATCAAGTTGTAGGAGTCCGGTTTGGCAGCACCGCGCGCAAGCCTGGAATGTGACCCAGACCGCGATGGGGACTCGAATCAGTGACTCACACGCGCTAACTAGAGTCTTTTTTTTAAATAACTGTTCGACCAACAAAGCATTAGTCTCCTTCGATCCTGCCATTTAGAAAGTCAAGTGTGAGTGTGCGTGGGTGCATTACAAACAGGACCATATTCTCGCCTACGCTACATTGTTAATTTAGAATCGAAACTCAGCTTACTGATTTAACATCTTTACATTACAGTATATAAATAACCCTATTATATATTATTATTATTAATTACCGAAATCAAATATGATTTAAGTCAGGTGGTAATCTAAGGTCGTCTTACTGATAGTAGCGTAGTGTTACTATACGAAATAAAGTAGTGAAATATTCTAAAAAAGATACCTACTTACTTTTTGAGTCAAAGAATTGCTACCTTAAATCGCATTATATATTAAGAAAGAATTTAATTACTGACCCTTACGTATTCATGAAGCTTTTGCTATAAACAAAGGTTATGTTTTTAGCACGAATCTAATTAGAAATCAAATACTCAATAAAACTAAACTAACATACATTAATAAAGGAAAACATTAATATTCGATCATTTTGTTCATTCTCGCTCTAGAATACAGCTTGTAAGCTATGTAAGTATCTAAAATTGTGATATTTATTTACCTTGATCTAAGTTAATATTGGAAAACATATTAAAAGTAAAAACATCTCATATGTAAGTACATTTACATTGATATACGATAGCGAACGACATGAAAATATTCAATAGCTATTTAGTCAACGGATTATCTACTGATATTTTATCGTAACCTTAACTAAAGAGTGGTAGGTAGACTGATAATAGTTTTTAGCCCAGTCTGTGCCAAGAGCGTGAAGTGATTAAATAGAAATCACGTTTAGGGTTTAGCTTGAAAGTAGCCAGGTATAATGAGAGGAGTGTGCCCTGTTAATGGTGCACGTTTGTCTCTTCAAATTACATTATCGGAGGCGACCGCTGCCGTTTCTCTGTGATAAAAAAAACGTTATCCAAATATGGATGGAACAATAACAATATTATCCATCGTAACTATTGAAAAGATCTGTGAAGGAGGCACGTGCGCCGACGGGGGTTCGATGCATTTCAATGCATTTTTAACGTTACACCCTCACGACAAGCTTCGGTCACGACCAAGCGGGTTTATTTAATAACCAGTATGCTAATAAGTCAGGTATATATTATAGACACGAGGAAGTGTTAGTGGAAAGTTGTGGATAAAGATTAATAGATCAACGGACTGAAAATGCATTATAAACATCTCAAAAGTTAAAACACGTTATATAATAATACTTAGCATTAATTTTACGTGGTAATGCATGTAGAATTCGTGCTAGAATGCAAATAAAAAGAATTCTTAGAGAAATTAAAGTAAAATCAGCTATTTCTTAAAAATAATATTACAACAAAAGTTGAATGGACCGAACAATATTTTTCACAGTCGCCACTTGATTAAATACGTTTAAAATAATTATATAGATTTTCAATAAGAATATAGCTCCAATATTATGTATGCGACTGGAAATATAATAATATTCTGAGAAAGAAATGTAAAACACAAATATTTTTCATACACTTTCACAATCAACCACTAGCGAATTTCACACAATGTCGCGGTTAAAAGTTCGTTTCAAACGGAAAACAGTAAATTTTGAACTTTACGCGCGCACACGACCGGCCCCGTCTAGAAGCGACTCTACTTTGTTGTTGACTATCGCCTTACCGACTCGCCAAGCGTGTTCTCCTCGTGTCGGCCATATTTACTCGGTTATTTCCGTCTCTCTTCAGCATGATAATATTCATATCCCTTTCTTATGGAATACATCTACGTTTTTTTATTCTAGTAGTCAACTACACTAGACTACATTTTGTTGGCTTATAAAATGGGTATCAGGACAATAGAAACATTAACACCTAAACCTAGCGAACTTAAAAAGTAGTTTTTTGATAGGGAATCGAATGCGAGACCTCTGCATAACAGATTGGTGCGCTAACAGCTGCGTATCTTAGGGGTAGGCTGATAGAGATAAAATGTATCTTCACAAACATTTAGTGGAAAACTTTTTAATTTGAAAATAAACTATATATTATTTAAGCCTGATTAAATATGCCATTCAAAGTATTTAAAAATTAGGAAGCTAATGAACAGACGGACATTCTCTACCAGCCAAGCTTCGTGACAATAGGAGCAAGTCAATAATGTGAGTATCGCAAAAACTGACCATATCGGTATTACACACACACACAATATCTACATAGAGAATATGTGCTGCCGGAGGGCATTAATGCATAAATAAATCACGACTGAGAGGCCCAGTATTATGCGAAGTCCTCAGGCGAAGTACGCCGGTCATGAACCAACTAAACTGGTTATTGTACCTTACTTAACTATTGTTCTTAAAGAAAGGATGTAGTAAACTTTTGCATATTCCTAATAATTTAGGCGGCATATATCTTGACGTTTCCTTCCTCTTTTTTTTAAGTATCAACGTTATTTTCTGAGGCGGAGTGGTTAGCGCGTCTATTTGTTACTCAGTCCCGAGTTCAAGTTTATAGATAATAAAAAGTATATTTAGTAGTTAGTTAGTAGTATATTTATTCAAAGTTAATTAGTTATATTAATATTTTTGTATTGACACCGTCATTTTCCTGTAACCGACAGGACGCAATCTAGCGATTACTTAACGACAGGATTATTCTTGAATAAATAAATATAAATAGTAATAAATAATCAAGGATTAATAATTTTAAGAAAAAATAGAACTATATGAATAAAAATCTTTCTGAGTGAGAAATCGCAATTAGAGAAATCGCAAAAAGTAGGTAGGTACCTAACAAAGAATTTTTTTTACATAATATACAAAAAAGTGTGTGTTATAATAATAATTAAAATAAGGGTATTAAAACCAACTTATGTGAGATATATTTATCATAGATAGCAGAAAACAAGGATCTCTATTATTTCGCAAAGTAAAAAAAAAACACCTTCATGAGCCGGGAACATAGGTACGGCGATTGGAGCAACCATGTACCTAACGTAATTCTAAAGTCGTCGGCGTTCTTAGACCTTCACTTTACTTATCATCATTATCGTACACCATAAACAATATATTTTAAATCCTATAAAATTAATAATCATAAATTATATTATTTACAATTAGTGCAAGGTTAATTTTAATCATTATTCATAGTCATTAAGCGTTAACCTATTTAATCATAATGACCGTACTACCATTAGCGCTTATGGGAACATAAATTAGCAATACAACGTTCAATTGCTTTCAAATTTCTTTTATTATATTGTACATGCAAAACACGCATAAATAATTTTCTTCTTTACCGCAAAAAAAAATGTTAATATGGCAGTGTTATTTTATATAAAATAAATAATATATTAAATTAAAAAAATATTTAAGATAAGAACCACTAACTCCATCTACCGGTAAGTAGCAATAATACTAATTACGGCGTCGTTCACCAGATGGCGCTGCATATTTGATAAATCGCCGCGCGGTTTCAATGATAGGCTCATACAATCACCATTGTTAAAATTAAATACACTTACTACGAACAATACAATTTATAAAATAACCTCGTTGACTAGAACTCCTACTTACCTGGAACAAAAAAAAACTAACATTAGTAAGAATGTTTATTAATATACTTCGGAAGGTGGGAAAGGAAAATCGGAAGGGGGCGACATAGAAAGACCGAGTGAGCCCCTGAACTGAGAAGCCCCAACCGACGTGCATGCATAAAAAGAGTTGTCAAGGCGAAAATAGTAGGTAGAGAGAAGTCACTAGCAGACCATGGCATCTTCGTAAATGGAGTGTTATTATAACAATAAAATTATATAATATAAACAATTATAAACATGAGTTAGCATCATAATAATCGACTCAAGCATTAATGGAGATAATAATAATGATCGGATATTATATAATCGAATATCGGATTCAAAGGAAGTGACACAAACGAATACTGAAGCAGTTTAAAATTGCTCTTTTTAATAATAATTAAAACAAACATTACAGGTTACGCACTTCATATCTAGGTTTATGTATGTGTAAATGTGTACTTCCTGCAGTCGGCACACTTTCTACGTTTGATAACATTAGTACAAATAAGCTTTTAAGCGATTTGTACCATTAACCATTTTACTGGCACATTTTTAATATTACACTAAGCAATAAGGATATTTTAGTATCCCAAAAATTTTATTATTAAAATTATTTTTAAAACACTACTTTGCAACCAATTTTCGCTAATTAATAATAATAAAAAACTTAGCGGACATTGGTTGCAAATTAGTGTTTAAGAAATGATTTTGGTTATGGATTTCCACAAAGTAACGCCTAATACTATATATTCAACATTTATTATTATTGTCTGTAAATCTTTGTGGCCTCTGTAATGTATGTTACCTCATTTCTACTTATCTGTAATCGCTGTTATTACGTTTTATTAATAAATTCTACAACTTTTTGAGATGATAAACATATTTTTTTATATAAATACGAAAACTATTTTCCAAAAATGTACCAAATGCCAATTTTTATGGTAGCCTAGCTATCCGTGAAAAGGCTGGTACATAGAAAAGTCTGCGAGCAGCAATTGCCACCACTATGCCGGCACCGAAATGAGTATTCAGCGACAATGTTTACAGTCTAGAAGTACATATAGAAAGATATATTTCTAATGGCATGTAAACATTTGAACAAAAACAAAACAAAGCATAACGCTAATAACATAATGACACTTGGAAAGGAGGGAGGCTTGATACTTCGACGTTTAATAATATGAAAGTTATTGACAAGGTTGTTATTTGTGCCCAACCACCCTTATCAAAATGTCGAGTAAACCTGTCAACACTTTGAGTATTCGATCAATATTTGTGTAGAATACTTGAATCATTGTATTAATTCGAAATAAAATCAAACCAAAATAACGAGTCACTGCAAATACATTTGTATACCATATAAATAAACTTTATTTAATACTTAATAGTATTAAAACCTAGCATTTCGGGATTAGCTTGGAAGTAGCCAAGAGGCTCCGAGTTCGTTCGACCGTTCATATTTATCTCCCCGAGTCAACATAGCGGAAGCAACTGCTGTCTGCAAACATTATCTGTGATAGCAATTATTTCTGCTCATATCTCTACTGTACTTAATCTAATTGATTAATTCATTCATTTAGGCTTTTAGATATCGAAAGATAGTCATAAACCCCCGTGGGGTTGAAAAATAACATAATCAAACAACTGAATATTAATGAGGTCATACGTGATCTCATCACAGTCGAGACTTCATTAGAGCTGCGCAAGCGCATCCTACCATATCAAGTGTTTAATTGAAACGAACTATTTACTCAGTAATTACATAGCAGTAGGAAATACGTGTTATTATAATGTTTAACAGCTAATATGAGGCGGCAATTGTTTATTTAAGATACGTTTTTTAAATACTAATACAATTCAAGCGAAAAAAAAAACTCAAGCAAATCTTAAGCGCTTCAAAAAAATGATAATCCATCACAAAGTGCTACAATATAATTGCTTATACTAATTTTATGCGCTTTAAAAAAATATTCCACGATAATCCGTCAGAAAGTGCTAGAATGTAATAACTTATACCTATATGGGTTGTATATTTGCCTAAACAATTACCACGTGTGCTATACTTCCTGGCCCTCGACCAAAAAAAGCTCATTCAATCTTAAATACAAAGGGCCCAAATATGTACTGAGCGAGTCCGCCTTCCGCCCATAATGGAAGTTGTACACAAAAACCAGCTCCTCGGCAAATGAGATCGCATACCGAAGCTTATTCCCACCTCAACCGGCTTCTTAATAACACGGGGTAAACTTGCAGACAGGATAAGGCAATTAAACATGAATATCATCAGACAATGTTTAAAGGATGGATTATACAAACACTTTTTTTTAATGATTAATAGGCAAGCGTTTGACCGCACCCTGCCTGGTGTTAAGCAGTGGTGCGGTCTAAGGTGAAGCACGCTTACCTATGAGGTACCTATTCACCTTCAATTTGAAGAGACCAGTGTTGTACTTCTCGGGAAACACAAATACCAGAAACACATATTTTACTACGAATGTCAATGAATCTTTACCTCAAAAAAGCTACAATACAATAGTCACGCCACAGGGATAGGCAGAGACAACGGAACGCCACTTACCACGACAAAAGCTAATAATTAAAAAAATAACACGTAGTTAAAGGGATTAGTTAATGTTAACAAAAGAGTGGTATGCAGAGTAATGATAGTTATTAGACCAGTCCGTCGTCCCGATTTCAAATGTAACACCGGTGAATTAGCCTAGTCGCGTTTCGGGATCAGCTTTGAAGTTGTTGGGATAGTGTGCACCTCCTCAAGCAGGCATAGTGGAGGCAGAAATTCCTCTGTGGTATCATATTATTAACACCAAATGGAGTGATGTCTCATGACGGACTACGATACAAATATAGGTGTTTCGACCGTGAATCGAATCGCGTAACTCGAATGGACCGAATCGAATCGGTACTCGTAAATCGATGGCGCATATCACTGCGTTACAGAGGCCATTAAATTGAATAATTTTAGCGTGCGGCAGAGAAATCCTGCGTCTATTGTAAAAAAGCAAACCTTTAAATAATAATAAATAAAAAATGTGTACAATAATAAAACATAATTAACGCATCCAATGTTTACAAAGAAGTAATCAAGGGGGAACCGTGATAATAATATTGCTATTCGAATTGGAACGGAAGCAGTTCCCGTGAACCAGAAAAAAACCAGGAAGGGTTGGTGTAGAATGAGATAGAGAACACAGGAAACGGATGTCAGCGGTTGCGTTTGCGCAGTATATTGACAATACAGGTGCCATGTCAGAATGATTTACATGGAAAGTTAAAAATAAACAATCTAAATTTTTACTTGAGATAAAACAAAGGTGCCAGTAGGTAGCGGGTTTAATAAGGAAGGGATTTTATTACTTTTATTCATATACATATTTAGTTTAAATTTAGCTCGGCATATGACAACACTAGAGTGCGGATCATGAACGGGAACAACTGTTATTACAGATAAATTTCTACAGGCAGAAATTGCCTCCGATATGTCGACATCATCCAGATTGACAGTGCACACTCCTCTCGTTATATATCTGTGTTACATTCGAAAAATATGACAATCGCACTAATAAATAATTACAATTCTATCTATCTATAACAGCAATACGGGAAGTAATAATGATAACTACTCATATGTAAGTTATTGTTTTTGTTTCGCGGTTAAATTGTGGTTAGGTGTACTGCAACTGCGCTTTAGTATCCTAATAGCTACAATGAGAAAGATATTTGCAGTACACGCGCCGTTCGCAAAACTACATTTACAATGTCAATGACAATTTTACACCCCATTTGTTTAAAGCAATGAAAGGAAACAGTCATGCTATTCATATATTTTCATTGTTCTGGTAGTTAGCTACGAAACTACCAATGTGATTAATAGCTGATGACTTCGCAACCTACATGATCATAGTACCATATATTTAAAAAGTAATAACTATAATTAAATAATACAAACCATTGTTTTCATCTGTAACAACACTGTCATCGAAATCAGCAAGCGAAACGTTGGACAGATCCTCAACGTATACTTGTGGTTGTCGGCTCAGCGAATGTCGACCTCCTAAAGAATGATAGCAACTTTCGTCTTCATCAGCCCCTTCCTCCGTGGAAGAACCCTTCAGGCAGGAGTGGAAACTCCGTGATAAACGACGTTCCGTACTCATTTTCAAACATATCCTCATGCAAATGTAATAATGAAACTTATTTCTTCAAAGCAATATCGCTTTTTACACTATCACTGAACGTTTATAATCACTTGATTAATTTCACTGTTTTTATCTACGATCAAAATTGTCTATTGCATTTAAGTTGTGTTTTATTTTTTATTTCGAACAATCTTATCTTATCGACGGTAATACGAGTTCTGTAATTAAGAAATTTTGGATTTGTATAACCCAAATTCGCAATCGTGCCTTATAATTTAGGTTATCCGAGTGGTTTTATATTTTCAACAAAACAAAAAAAAGACAAAGGATGCTCTATAAGTATGAACAACTAACGTCGATAGAAATAGTGATGTTTGTAAACAAATTAAATTATTCATAAACTATTTTATTCGTAACAACGCAATAGAAATAAATATTCCCAATTATTGAACAAGAAACACATGTATATTGTTACTCGTCCTGGGGTTGTACCACATATTCCGAGTGGCGTTTCAAGATTTCAAAAGAAGTTTCCAGGTATACCAGGACTAAACAGCAGTCTACATTGGTAATCCTCAAACTGGCATAGCGAAGGCGATGCCTGGAGACCGTACTCTAGCTTAACTTCAGCCAGAGTGAAATGCCGAGCTACTATTTAAAAAAAAAACTAAAACTCTACACCGTCATTTTATATTAGATATTACCAAACAGTGTAAATATTGATAATTGATGAAGGATTTTAGATAAAATGCATTTACTAATGAAACAGGTTACGTCGGATGTAGTAATTGCTTAACATAACCGGGTAGCTCATGTAGGCGAACTAGTTATTGGTATTTATAACAACGTCTTACCAACGATTTATCCTTACTGACATCAAATGACAATTATTTTTTTAACTACAAGAAAGGATAAAATATGGTGACCAGTATTACATAAAAAAGTACACTCAAAATAAAAAGTAATACAATGGTCACGAATAATATTCGTGTCGAGAAGCCACCGAAGTTGCTTAAGCGAACCAGCATTCTCTCGAATGGAGTACCAAAAACGTCAACTTGTATTGTTAATGTAACCCGTAAAACACGTTCAGCAATAACTCGCATCGGGAAATATTCGGAAAAATGAGCGTCACGTCCACGAGGATGTCAACGAACTCCAAAAGAATTGTACTGACTGTGACAGAGCGTACTGATGAATAGCCTTCGAACAAAAGACGAGAAACGACTGCATCTCTCCGGTGTTCCATTTTCGACAAATAAAAGATGAGACTTGAAACGTATTGTCAAACTTCTACTTAAATCAAAGATAGATTAGATTTAGTCAAGCGTCGCGATCATTAAATTGAATTGCCAATACTGACAGCTAAATACCTAAAAGTGCCGTAAACATCAATTAAAAAGACTGCGCAATTTAGTATTTCTGTAATATCTCCAGTAATAATTAATTCATTCATGAATATATGAAAGGAGATTGACGAAAGGGATATATAAATCTGATGTGAATGGATGCGTTAAACAAGGCAGACCCAGAAGGGTGTTTTCCAATCAAATAGGAGACATCCTTATGAAAGCTGGGCTGCCTAGTGCCCGTAACCGTCGGGCGTGCATAAAGAGAATTGTGGATGTGAAGGAAGCGAGGGTGTTGTGTCAGGATCGTGGTAAGTGGCGTTCCGTTGTCTCTGCCTATCCCTGTTGGAAATAGGCGTGACAATTGTATTGTATATTTCTGAATACGCAATACTTTAAATGAAGATGAATACGGAAACGCAACTGTCAATACGTAATAAATACTTTCTATCACACAAACCCTTCTTCAGTTACGCAAGATCTAGCGAAAATATCTTACACATAAAATGCAACAGGGCAACATAAGGAAGACACATTAATGTTTAATTAACACAGAAGCGCACTTTGTTGACGCATTTGACAAAAAGAGTGAAATCTGAACGAGCTATTGTCTTGTTGGAAAGTTCAGTGTGGGAGCGGGACGCGTCGTGAATGGAAAGGGTAAAAGAGAAAATTGCGGAACACGAACGCAATGAACCTATCAACATAATGAAGATGTTCCCGTTACTAATGTTAATAGCAAAACACAGTAAAGAGTGGGAAGATATGAGAATACAAAAAAAAAGGTGGAGAGCTTACGGTTAAGCGATTCGTCACTCTTGTTGTGCTATATAAAATAAATAATATTCCAATTATTGTATGAAGTTACAGAATGCTCCAATCCTATGAGTCAATTTCAAAGAAATTAAGCTTAGCTGGATTGTCCACAAATAGCCGCTGTAAACACATGGCTAAGTCAATGAAATGGGCGACATTGAGTAAAAATATATTTCAATCATAACAATAAAACAATAAACAATTTAAATTACATAATAATATGTACTGGCACCAAATAACACAAATTACACGGGTATTTAAAATGTAAATTTTTCTTTCAGTTTCATAGTCCGCGATAAGCTGAACTGGCCGCGAAAAACAAACTGACCTCAGCTATACTTGGCACGCAGCCAACCCCCTAACACTTTCCGTCACGTGACCGAGATTTTCTGAGATAAAGGAGTCGCAAGGGGTTTAATTTACTAGACCTTGATCGCCGACCTCCTTATTAATAACGATTTTAGTCACGCTATGTAGTGAAAAATTAACGATAATTTTGTTTAATAAATTGAATAATCATGACATACTCTTATGTTTGAAGGATATATCGTTCTAAATAAAGTTAAAATACAATGAACATAAAACGAGTTTTTTATCGAATATTCCATTGTGACAAGCTTATTAACAAGTACGATTGTTCCATCTGAAATCCTTGAACTAAATCCATAAGAATTATATATATTCTAGGCAGACAACATGCAGGCAGTTAAAGAAGATAAAACACATCCGTTACAGCGACAGTTGCTGACATGGAAACTAATGACGTAGCAGGTATAAATCACGATCATAAAACCGATGTTGTATATGAAGATCGTCTCGAAGGAAGCGTACAATTTGCGACGGATACAGCTATTGAGTGAAGTAGAGCGATACTGAGAGTAACGAGAGACTAATTACCAAACTACATAAGAATTTAAACTGTTTATTACAATAATAGTTGAAAGGTAGACAGACAACATGTGTCATTTAATTCAAATTATTCCCACAACTGTCGTGAGTATTTAATTAACATCGAGGTTATAAAATATGAATTCAAGTTTATAACTTCCATAACAACGTAGATAACGTAGAAATATAAGTTTAAACTGTAAGATATGTATTAAAGAATATTTTCTCAGACCAAAATAAACCAACACGTCATAATTCATACACAAAAAAATAATTCAAAATTCATTATATGATTTCCACCAAATTCGACACAAAAACACTTGTTGCTATTTTAGATCAGATAATAACCTGAGAATGTTATGAAACCACGTTTGTACCGCGATTTATGATAGACGGGTACGCGGCCGCTTCCACCCGACGTGAGTAAGAAACTGACTGCCAACGATCGTCAGACCCAGCGCACGCGCACCTCGAGCCCTCGCTTGATGACGAACCGTTTATTTACTAAACACAGTTTGAATTTTGAACGTGCTCTAATAATCAACATGGTGCGGGTAAATTCTCAATGCTTCATGGTGCGTTGACCATAAGGACTGGACGCACTGAGATAAGATAAAAATAAGTTAGTATAACTGTGCGTCAACGTAATTTAAACCAAGATAGCATATTGTGGGAATTTTGAATTATAATTCAAACCTAAACTATACATAATCCAAACATTATCATTTGAGATTGAATATTGTGAAGTGAAAGTGTCCGTATTAATCCTACATAATATATGCACGCATAATACGAGTATAACTTAAATTTACTTGGCAACAACTTTTACTCTCGAAAAGGTGAATGTAAATGTCAGCCGATGCCAGGTAATATAAATGAATCGAGGGGAAGCTCAGGCGCAACGAACTTCTAAGGATTGGCTGCTTGGCGCCCGGTGCACTTGTGTAATTATTTTAAGCTCGACGACGCTAGACGGGGAGCAACAAGCAAACAGACTCATTGGAATTTAACCGTCCCGTTTACGACTCGTTTCCCGTTGACGATTATTTTACAATTTATTCAAATAGTTATTTCGTCTCTCAACAACTACTGTTCTTAATTAAAGACGATTAATATCATTAAACTCGTGTTAACATATTTCTACGTGTTTAACAGCTTGTGAATTGTGTACTTATACATATAGGTATATCTAGCACTGTAACATCGCAATGAGTAGTTAGCCTTGGAAATACAACTTCAATAGCGGCACCACAAAACATGAGACCATCTTTATAGACGTCAAAATATGTATAGATACATATGTACCTACAATTTTTTATAGTAATCCGGCACGTGGCCACAGTTCAAGCTAGAGCTTGTCTCTATGAACGGAGACGACTGTTATCAATGCCGGCTTGAAGAGACGAACATACACAGTCTAGGCTGAACCAGGCTGCTTTCAAGTTGAATCCATAATGCGACTTCGCGGGGAGTTACACTGGTGGTACTCTACACCAGGTCGTCAGACTTAGTTAATAACCATAAATTATAATATTTGATTATTTATTACAGCCTTTAAAATACACACTTAATTCCATTGAGATATTATACTAGAGGCGCAAACCCCATACATTTGACATGAAAAAGCCGTAGGCCGTTTCAAACGATTTGACAATGTCAATCTTAGTGTTGCCGGTATAGTTAAAAATTTTCCACACACAATTTTTTTTTTCTTTAGATATTTTTATTCAGTGTCGATTATATTGTATCTAGAGGCATGCATTTTCAGCTAAATAAAATAAAGTTCAATGTTTTAATTGTTTAATATAAGTTGAAATTATTCTTTCTTAAAAATAAAATATTTCTTTTTTTTATATTATAATACGGGTTATGGGAAACGATGTTTTACTAGCAACACTAAATGTAAAAAATATCCCTAATTTTATTTGTTTTTTTGTTGTTTAAGGACAATATAGATGTTGAAAGGATATATTTACGTGTGAAACGTGATCCCGCTTTTTTTGTTGTGCATTTGGGATCGAGAATTGCACGTTTTCACCACATATTTGCCCATTATGAGTTTATATACGTCCTGTCAAATACCAACTGACAGAAAGCTTAATTATGGCTGTGGGCAGATCTTCACTCGCCTCACGTTGGGAGCGTTATTGCGCCTCTAGTATATATCTCAATGCTTAATTCTAACAAAAACTTCTACAACTTTTGTCCTTATACGCACAATGAGGTAGCCTTGGTCGACAAAGCAAAAGAACTACCAAGGGGACGTATTTTTAAGTACAAAATATCAGCTGTTGTATTGTTAGATATTTTTGCAACATATTTTACGTTTTACATATTCATGTCAAAGAGTTTTTTTTTTATTGTAGCTCGGCAAACAACTACTACTATCTCTACAGGCAGCTGTCGCCTCTGCTATGCCGGCACGAGGAAACGAATATGCATCATCTAGATTGACTTCTTTAGCCTCCCTTATATATGACTACTTTCAAACTGTTCCTGAAACGTGACAAGGTCATTTCATGGGTGTTATATTCGAAAATAAATGTCTTCATACAAAATCATCAATATTTTATATTCATAGAATGTTTTTTAAACATTTGTAGCGTAGGACACGAACGAATGAGTAATAGAGTTGTAATAGCATATCAGGAAAGCAAGGTTACTTTTTTATATTCTTTGATAGTAAATAAATACAGTCGAGTATTGTAGTTTTGTAGGTGCATGTTAGGCGTCGTGAGTAGGCGTGAGGTAATCTTACGAAAGTTATTATCAAGCCCTTTTACTATGACAAAATATCTCTATATCTACATCAGGGACAAACAATGATACCATGAAAAGTAACGTGATTTCTCTGATTTTATTTATTACCTTTATTTGACGATACTGAAAGTAATGCAAAAGTACCGAAGTTAAATAAGGTTACCCCGTCATCGGAGCGACAAACTATAGTTATAAGAAAAAGATATACGATAAATAGGTAACGTTACTTATAATTTATTTTCTGGAAATCGATGCCAATTTTATTTTTTTAAAGCGCCATCCATGAACGAAGGCGACTGCTGTCAGAGAAGGGGATTCGCAAACAGCAGTCGCGTCCGCTATGCCGGCTTGATGAGATCGGCATTTTACTAAATTACAAGTTCTTAACTTTTTTTGCTAATGAATCTTAAGCTGAGCAAAATTAATGACGTTCTTCGCTATCCATTGTACTCTTACCGAACTAAATGGAGACGAACGTGTAGGTAACGTTCATTTGAAGAATAGAATCTATATTCTTTAACAGTTAACGCCTACATTAGATCCATTAATTCGCAACCTACAACATACAAAAACTCATCAATTAAGTATCAAGCATTAATCATTAAACAAAAGTGATTGCGACAATTAATTAAAATTCAATAAAAATAGTTAAAAAAATAAACCAAGTCAATTACTAAAACTAAACCGATGCAACTATTAAACAGACTAAATAGAAAGCGAAAAAAAATTGAAATAAGAAATATACTTTCGTTAAAGTAAGTCAATCAAATGCGTATGTTCGCGTGCGTGACGTTGAAAAATGTGACGAATAACTGCATTTATTAATTGTTAATATATATTGTAATGTTTTAGTGAAACTGATTGGTGCAATAACTATTATCGTCATCGGTCTTGGGCAATTAACGGATCCACTTAAAACGATCATAAAAATGAGTGCCGTCGTATTGTATCAGTATGATGACCATTATTATTTTGCAACTGAAGAAAACGCAATCACTTGGAAACGGTAACCAAAAGTGTATTTGCCAATATTAAAGACCATTTACTAATTTAGTTTAAGTTTAAACCAGTGGTTATACGAGTTAAATTTCTTGAAAACTTTAATGCCTTAAATCAATTTCTGTTTTCTAATATAAAATTTTGTAATATTATATTTATATGAATTGAAATGAAGCCTCTAATAGTGACAGATAGCTTGGTTTAAAGTTTAAACAATGGGCAGTTTCGTAGGCATTAAAATTCTTATGTCCACGGCTTTCATTTCGTTGGTACATTTTCAGTAATTTATAAAAGAAAATAATGACATGATGTCTCCTTGGACCGCAGATTAAGGGCACACACAAGTCAGTCTAAGTACTAACTACCGGTAAAGCGTACTCGATGGCTGACACACATTGGCACGGCGCGGCGTGCAACAAATCAGCGTTAACACAATACTTGAAAGCAAAAAATTATGTGATTACTATAATTTACTTCACACATACTCGTTGATCCCACTATACTAAAACATTCCAAAGTATAACTGTAATTTTCATCATCATTAGACGTAAATTACTAAAATTATTATTTACTTCTATTCTTTTTAGGAAAATAACTTTATATTATATTTCAAGCAAAATATTGTACACTTTGAATTAGTACAAAAATGTCAAACTAAAACTGCATTCTAAAGCTTCTAACGTATGCACAAGATGGCGGGTTGACATACATTTGCATATGACACAGACGCGTTATGTTTTGTGTTACGACCTAGGTGACCTGAAATATGAGTAAATATAACTCTGAACATAAACTGTAAAACAAAAACAACAACCCTAGCTTTACGGAACATAAATTATGTTTTACTTGATTAAACAATTTATATAAATAAAAACACACATTTAAATTGAAAGTTTTAGTTGAACGATCGCGTATCGATCATGAAGATAAAAAAAATCTTATTCAAATAACGAGAAAAACTAATGTTGATTAAACACAAAAGTACAACAGCAAAATGATACGAAAGCAACCAAGCAAAATTAAAATTTTAGAAAGGTAGCGAAAGGAAATATTGATGTATTATGTAAATTTTATACAATTTAAATGAACTTTATCTATCACAATCTTTGTATATGATATGGATATAATCAAAACATTAATATTATGCTTGCAAAAGAAAATTGACACGGTGGTCTATGTATTCGCATATCCAAAACTCCCCTTCACGGTTTCCCTGTTCGTTAAAATGGAACAAATAAGATAAAAGCGTGTATAGTTACCTAGTTAGAACAACAGTGAACATATTTTGAAGACACGAGCCAACTTGGTAAACAGTGTCAGCAATAAACTGTTCTTTGGACACGAGCCAAACAATCGAGTACTACAGGTCGCCCCTAGCGACTTACACTCTGTGTTGTCTAGTTGACATAGACTAAACATAATACTGAGTACATTTTACGAGTTTACTTCTTAACAACAGTGTTTATGAATAGTTGAGGCATACTGACACAATGGGGTTATTTTAGGACTTTTGTCCGTGGAGGATATGTCAGTTACATCGTGCTTACGTGTATATTTGAGAGAAATAAGCTTGTAAGCTTATTTTGGGTTAGTGGTCAGCTGAATTATACCAAGATCGAGGAGGTTCAATTTGTGTTCAATGCAAATTAAAAAACTTATATTAAAAATACTTCATGTTAGAGAGTTGAAAGAGTACCTTGTAAGATTTAATTCGTACAAGTACCTACATGGTGTGTTTGACGGATTTCTCCGTAAACAAGTTCGTTAAGTAGCTCACCTGGTTCTAAATAGTCATAAAGTGCAACATTGATGTACAAGAAATACTGCCTCTATTCTTAGTAAACCACAAGATTTCTCTTAGTAATAAAAAATATGTTTTAGTTTACTTTAAATAATCCTGTTTACCCTAATGGGACATAGCAATGAGTTTGTGTTTTTAAATAGGTTTAATATTTGAGAAAGTTATTATTAATTAATTCAGATCATTTTAACTATCAGTTTCACTAATTGATTGCACAATGGACGGACGACCGACCGGTTGTAGTAAATAATTTTTTTATAGCGCTCAATTATTTCTTAATGTTTCTTAATTACTTAACTTGACTTAATAAAATTAGACATAGAGACGAAGCCGGAGATATTTTAAGATAAGACGTTACAGATTATTTAAATACCTCGCTTCACATAATAATGTGAAACCGTGAGTACAATTTAGAGGAGAATGAAATCATATCACGATTGTCCATTTGTTACGATCGAGTTTCGAAATTGCAAACCCTTTACTTTTAAATGGTCATTCGTAAATCACGAAAGTGAACTGCGATCTTAAAATATCAAATGTAATTTTCTTATAGCTCTCACACGTTATGTTTCTATCGCAACATTACTATAAAAAAGCAATCGTAATTTTCACCAAAATTATTGTGAAATTTTAATAAACGTTAAATCTCTGTTTCTTAAAATTAACAGGCACTTATTTTTGTAGTCGGTTACGGCGATATCGGACAGTTATTTTATTTTACGACACGATACCGTTTATTTTATATTGTTACGTAAAATCAATAGACATTAAGAGCGATATCAGGTCTTTAGGATCGTGGATCCACTCAACGTATTGTTCGATTTCAGCGTATCATTTTGGTAGCGTAGTAATCGCGCGCCAATTTCCGCCCACCACCATCACTGTTTTGCTGTGACACCGGAACTTGGGGGTAATGACCGAACTCACAATTGAAGAATATGTAGTTTAAACAACGTATTGCTAAAACTGTCACATTATTCGTGACATTCAGCGAGCGTGACGGACGAGTGATGACTACTACGCTGAGAGGATAAAAGATTTCAATAGAAGTACCTAGCTCCCAAGATTTATTTTCAAGAATAATTTTAATTACGTATATAAACAATGACGTATTATTGAAATGTAATCATTAGCATTAATTAGAATAATTCAGATGTTACTAATTAAAAATGATCAAATTTAACGCGTAAAAATTATTTAGAGGAAAAATCAGGTCAATACTTCATCAAGATGGCCACCCGTGGAGGTTATAGTGTTGAATTTCGGTCGATTTCTTCGATTACTTAACCGAAACATGTTGAGCATACGCGAACAAGGAGTTGCGTCAATCTACCAGATTGTAAAGAAAAATACGATTAATTTTGACCATAACTTCTCTCTCAGATTATGTGTGAACATTTTTTAACTCAAATAAAAGGTTTTATTCGATTTTTTGCCACGTTCTAATTATCGTAATCCGAAGTTTCGATTGCTTTACGAATTAAATGCGATAGCAAGCCGCTTAAAATCTTTTATACTATAAAGATAAATTTTAAACATGTCACCAAAGCCTTACCTTATCTTATATGGTTACACTAAATAATGTCAATATTGTTTGATAATTTCATATGTAACAGGGTGATCTAGCAGCCCTTATAACTATGTCAATAAACCTGTTTACATAAAAAAGAGATCCCATTTTTAAATGCTTTTATACATATACTTCACTTTTAGATAAAGGGCGTTAGAAAATCCCCTTAAAACCCCTAATGCATGTTCTCACGACACGTTATCGACTACAAGCTCGGGGAATTCGGGCTGACGATAACCACACACTATCTGCCGACGATATTTGTGACCTCGATTTATTACTGCTGAGATAAAAGTAAATCTCACAATATGCACTAAAAATGCAATAAAATAAGTAAACAAACAAAATCTTGAAAAGAAAAACTAATTATCATAAAGAAATATACAAACAGTGTATGACAAACTCAACTGTGTAAGTAAAGATTGTACAGAACGGAGAAAACACAATAATAAACGGTTAAACAAATATTTTTACAAAAGTTTTCGGTTGACACGTACATTAAAATACCAACACTATAGGAATAGGAATGCATATTATCGAAGGCGTCTCACATTCAGCAAACGATGCACGCCGGGTATATAATGCACGAACAGATTATCAAATAGTTGGGAACGAACAATTCTATAGTTTATTATGTGATCTACCTGCATAATGTGGGAATTATTTATCATAGTACTCATTTAAATATATTAAACTTGTAAAAAAACTTAATAACGTCCATGATGATTCTTGCGATTCTCTCTTTTAAACAATACTAATGTATTATGCCACTGTTCCATCTGCGTCTTAACGCACTAATTAACGAGTTACGTTAATGTTACCACGACGTTACACGCTAACTCAGGTGGTAGTTTTGCGTGTAACGTCAATAGTATTGAAGTTAAAAGAATAAAGTATTGCCCATATTAATGTAATGTATTAATTATTGCACTAATTAACGCGTTAAGACGCAGGTGGAGCCATAGCATGAAATATTTACAGATAAGCTAAAATAGCACTTCATAATGTTTGAAAGGGATCCTATTCCATTGTTTAAATAGTTATCTAGAAATAAGGACAATACAAGATCGCGAGCAGGTCCTATTGTGATCACCCGCGTCATCCTCTACCGCTTTGACAACAATAGTCGTGTAACCGAAGCTCTCGTGAGGCAGGTAGCGGGATGCGGGTTCGCCTTCAACATGCTCTTACCAGTCGCCATATGCCCTGATTACACCCCAGATGCTACTGACACTCGCTTTTTTACAACAAACATCTGTAGCGTTTGTGAAGGTTATTAATTTACAATACACAAATGTTTTGAACCACTCAACGGCGAATTTCAATCCAATAAATTGGATAATTGTATGTGATTATTTAAAAGTGCTGCCTATTCGTGCGTTTCGAATTATTAGGCGTTTTTATTCTGTGACAATTCGAGCGCGAAGTATTGGTGACGGTAGAGCTTTATTTTGAAGTCTTTTTTTCGAACGAGAGAAACTTTAAGATTCGTGTCGTCAGAAGAGACTGACAAAAGTGTGTTAATAATACAAAACAAGGAGCACTTCATATAGAGCTATATTTAGGACGATGAGGCAGTGATGTGTTGGCTGATGGGCCACTGGAGCTAATCGATATCTGGCTTATTATACGGTACACTGAATATTAGGGCCACTGTCAATATTTTAGCCAAATGACCTTTTTAATTAATGTAGTGGTGTTTAAAATTATCAAATTATTTTCGGTACCCGAATATTGCTTTCTTCTCAGAATTTTATTTTTCGGCAAGACTCTTTTAAAAACATACAATTATATCGTATATGGCATCAGATGAATATCGTGTTTCTCAATTATTACGTACAAAAGAGTAATTAATTGCTTCTTATAAACAACGCCTTTATGTTTACGATAGATTAATAAACCGATCTCTCTTATGGCATCCTCACTAATATAATAAACACCGCATGTAATAATAATAGTCGCATAAAAATATAAAACCACAATTACCAAAACAATACACTGGACACTGACACACAAATTACTGCACTAAACACATGGTGAACGCACAAAAGTGTTCTGAATGTAGCAAAACACCGAAGTTCCTGAGCATTGTGTACATAAGTGAGGCTTGGTGACACGAGCCGGTTGCAATGCGAGCGCTAGTCGGACGAATACTGCCGGCCTGTTTGCCATCACACCGCACGGGGCAACGCGCCCACCACACGATGAAAAACACTACGATATTTAAGCAAGCAAATGTCGGTCATGCTATGCTCTTTTTTTAGTAATATGGTTCCGTAAACAATGCATTTGTTATTTCAATTTATGTTTTTATTAAATTCAATATTAATGCAAGTTCAGTTAAGAAATTATTAATACCTACCTACTATCTATTGATCTTAACTACGGAACTCTAAAACCCCGGGCTGTCAAGATAAGGACTTTATCATATGATTATATACTGCACCACTTGAATTTTTAAATATATCTACAAACATCGTAGATGACACGTCTCACTCATACTTAATTAATTTAACAATATTAAGTCATATTATGCCATAACATGATTTAAAATTGCATAATATGTATCATAGTGAATTTTTTTTTGTAGCTCGGCATGTGACAACACATTGCTGATAACTAAGAACACAAAAATTATGAAATTTAACTAATAAAGTTGTTTTATTCAAGGCAAAGGGTTCTTTTTTTCAGGTGCCATTTTGAGTTTTCTTTTTTTCTTTTTTTATTTATTTTAGCACGTATTATGACCGCACGTCGCCTGTTGTTAAGCTAGTGTGCGATCCATGAACGAAGGCGACTGCTGTCAGAGAAGGGGATCTGCAATTTTGAGAGTTATGGAATCTTTACTAAAACTTTCAGCGGCGATTTAGGAGGAATATGAAAACACAAGCTTTTTATACTATTTTGATTCATTTGCCCACAAACGCCCACGTTCACGAACACTGTTTAATGGATGAATAAATTCCATTGTTACACATTAACGCTTGGACGATCATAGGTTTGTGAAACTAATGCAAGATCCACATATATCTCCCGAAGACCATTAAAATTAGAAAATAAATAAGTTCTTTTAAAAATATGGCAAAAGCTAGTGCTGGTAACATATACCGACATTACAAAAGCGGCAGCTGATATGAAAAGAATAATAGGGCAATTGAGATAAGAGACCGATACTGTTGGAATATGAAATATAATCTAACATATATTATTATTCAAACTAAAAAAGTGTAGACGTGGTAATTTCATTGTCAAAGCGTGAATATTTGAAATTTTAAAATCCCTCGGAGTTGTTAACAAGTCAACTTGATTTACAGAGTTTAGCGGAAGTATAATATAAACAAAACCTTTCTCCTCTTCTATAATTAACGTTCAGTAAACAAACATCAGAATAAACTTGCAACACTATGACTTTTAAATAGTTGTAGGTAGCTTTATAATGATTATCACGCTCGTCTGCCATCTAGGGTTAGTATCACCACTTGTCCATAGGTTCCGTTTTGAACAGGACTATCCCGATTTTGGGTATTCCGTCCCGTTGTCCCCAAAGTAAGCTTCGGGACCAAAATTTTTCCCTTTTCAGAAAAGCGGGTTTTCCGTGTAGTATTTTAATTATTATAAAAAACCTAGTAACAAAATATAGGTTAAAAAACGTTTTTATTTATGGAAGGGGTTTCATTGCCACGATTAATTTAATATCCCGTTTTGGGGAAGAAAATGGACACGTTAGGTATAATGAGAGTGCGTTTTTCGTTGTCACTTTTGCAACCTCAGTCGGCATAGCGGAGGCGACTGCGGCCTATAACTCAACATCAGGCGAATGTAGTCACATGCCGGGCTGCTATATAAAAAGGAAATAAAATGTTAGATATAATTAAAAACGTTAACTAGAGTTTAACTGCTAATGTTATTATTCATAATGTCTAACTGGAAAGGTGTCAAATGTTTTTCATTTCGAAATCATTGTGAGTCACGGAGAAAAACACGAGTTGTCTCACGGTGATACGTAGGCGCGAACACTTGATAAGATATAGAACGATATGATGCAAAGCTTTTATAATCTAAATATTTATTCACTCACTTTCTAAGCGATTTGAGTTTTGATATTGTAATATATTTACCCAATCAACCGTATTATGTTATCTTGTGTGAAAACGAAAAAGCTTGTCGACGAAATATAGGGCATTTCCTATATGTGTCCCCGATTTGTATGCGTGAAGAGGTACATCTGCATTGCCGTCGAATGCGGCGGTATTTTTGGCACGATTAAGTTAAAATCAGGCCAAACCTAACAGCAGGAAAATGCAGTGTTTATGATTTATCTATTATTCCATAACACGGCCTGGATATTGAGAAAATATTTCCTAATTGTTGTTGAACACTACACCGAAACTACGAAATACCAGTACAAATTTAGTATCGATATCAGTTACGAGCGATAGGCAGACTGATGATGGTTATTCACCCAGTCTGCGAATGTAACAGCCCTGAAGTGCCTTGTCGCCTTTCGGGAACAGTTTCGTCTCCTCAAGCCGGCATAGCGGAGGCGACTGTTGTCTGTAAAAATTTATCTGTAGAAGCAGTCGTTTCCGTTCATGGGCCGCACTCTTGCTTTACATCAGGCAGGGTGTTGTCATATGCCGAGCTACAAAAAAAAAATTATATAAGAAAAAATATTCATATCATTCTTGAGATGCATGATAACTTTAAAAAGAAGTTAGGAAACCACATTACATTAATCATAAAGTATCAAACGAACCGACAAGGTTTGGGCTACCTCAAACTTAGAAAATATTTCTTAGAAAATTATATTTCGTAGATGGAACGAAGGAAGGATATCACCACTCACATACGTGACCTCAATTTTAATGACAAGGAAATAGTTTAAAATATAAGTTCGGCATTGTTTTTTTAATCATATTAGCATTTCATAACATTTTAGACATGTTTTACATTTTAAAAGGTGGGAACTCACCATCTGAAACCCGTGGTCAAATCTTGATAAATTCTAACTAGTACCAACGTTATATGTTGTATGCATGTATATATCAGTGTCTGAGGTACAAGTAAAAAAACGTATTTATTAAATATTTCCACAAGTTTGTTAACGTTTCAAAATAACTTCATAAACAATCTCCTTTACGTGTGGACAAGAATTTGACTGCATATTAAACAATATAGATTAAGTTTTATAGTAATAACCACAACGTTCATTATCGTATGTGAACTTGGGGACTTAGTGAAAACAGGATCGGGTACGAACGGATGCAGTTGCCAGTTATAACGGTGGCTATCGTATTTACCCGCCATTACCCATTAATCCCAACATCCGCTACCCAGAACAAAACTAACAGGGCACAACAAAATAAGACGACAATTAAGATTCATATCACGAAAGATGAATTTGCATTTTATGCACAAAAATTAACACAAAAACTCCATTTACATTCTGATTATAAGAACTTAATTATACTTACACTGATGACGTCATCAAATTTGTAAAAACTTATCCAGTGGAAAACTTGTTTAAATAGGTACTTACCTGAAACAAAACATATAAAAATTAATATAAGAAGATTAATTTAAATGCATTATCCTAATCAATATCTTATAAGTATTATGAAACGTCAAAATCTCCTTCAATGTCAAAGAACAAAGTACGGAACTGGCCTCTATAAAAAGGTCATTAGTTAGTCACGCCACAAAATTTGCTATACAATTCTCACCAACTTAAGATCATATTGCATGAAGTTAAACGTCAATTTGCTAAGCAACTTTGATGTTGTGTTATTCATGAGTCACGTATAATGAGCAAGGAGCTGATTCATTGTTTTGTTTCAGAGAGACTTCAAGTGATACACCAGTGAATAAGAAATCTAAGCGAAAAGAAGTGATATTCAATTTGACAGCATAATACCATATTATTATTATTAAATAATAATACGTTAAAATAATTGTATTAGACATTGTGTAAAACTTTCTATTTGTGTACACGCTTGAATGTGTAAAGTATTGTTAGAACAGTTAATTTGGCGACAATTGAAAGCAATAAAACGTTGATTATCATCCAGAAAGATGAAAGACTCGTCCGTTCATTGCTCTCTTTTTAAGAATTGGCTCTATCATCAAGCGCAAAGAAAGATATAAAATATAGTTTTATTTAAAGATACTCGTGAGCCATTTAGTCCCTTTAACTGAAAAAATAAGGCCGTTGTCCACGTGAACGGCAATAACTACGACATGTCGGCGGGCGGTAAATTGTGACCGATATCGGTGACAGAAGTCAGAGTACATCCAATTCCCAATACATCCAATAAATAGACGACACAAAAACAAAGATTAACGAGGAGGCACGATATTATCGGTTATCCAGAATTGCGAGCAAAACTATATGAGACGATACTAAATGTGCTATAAAAATAAAGATCTATTCGTAAAATGGGTAAATTAAGTGTATGCCGTCACGCATTGGCTGCTGGAGATGCCATAGACAGACGACCACAGAAATAGCCCGACATATCGGTTATTGCTATTGTACGTGTACAAAGGGTCCTTTGAAATAAGTATAATTCATGAAGTCATAATAATGTTTTTATTGAAGTCCCAAATGTGTAGTACTGCGTATTGTCTACAATTCTTGCCAAGCCATTAGTCCGCTGCTGACAGAAAATGGGTCAAACCTGTAAAACACACAATATGCTTCATCCGTTCTTTCCATGTTCTAAACTGGCATACCTGTATATTGTGAAAAACCAGAACCGTTCGCCTATTAAAAATTTATATTTTAAAGTAACAAAATTAGTGTGTTTTTGGGAAATCCTTCGAATTTGGGTTTGGTAACCTGGCATGTGACATCACACTGCCTGTGATTAAACTAGTGATTACCGTGAAGTAATGTAAAAAATAAAAGCAGAACTAAAAACATAATGATTGCATAATTCGTCAAAATTACGCGCACAAAAATCTTAACAAGAATTCTATAGGTAGGTAACAATACCACAAATTATCCATAATAAAGAATTACATTGCGTGTTAGGAAATTGCAATTTTTCTTTCATAATGCACGTCTGAACCATACCTCATATTCATTCACAAAGAGCAGAGTTCCTGGAACAAGAATGCTGACAATGGGTGTTTATTAACAACATGCGATTTTTAATTATGTTTATTGTATGTATGTTTGTATATTGTATATAAATGAAATAATATTAGCATTACCTACTTTATTAAATGCATAATTCAACACATGCGAAGTGTATATTACTTGTATACAGTGAATACCATTATATTAGCTAAATTAGTCGTATTTTTTATTAGGAATTATAAATACTAGGCAGGCTGGTAATTAGCCCAGTATGCCAATTTTTATAGCTCAGCATATGACAACACCCCGCCCGATGTAAAGCGACGCCAATTTCGACAGGCAACGGTTGTCTCCGCTATACCTAGCACATAATATAATTACATTGGTACCGGTCAGAATTTAGTCAGGTTTGAACACGGGTCTCATCGATCGTGAGTTCACGCGTCCTACCATTAGACCACGACCGCTCTCAAGTGTAACACCCATGAAGTGACTACATAGAAGTGAAGGTGACCTGCCTGCAGATCTCAGTTTAGTCAGTCTAGCACATGCCGAACTTCTATATAATGATTTGCCCTCTGGATCTTTTAAGCGAAAGATGAAAATGCACCTTGGGCCGGCATAGTGACGGCGACTGGGGCCGCCGTGTGCTGCGGTTCTCCAGTCTTCGGCGCTCATGGACCTCCACTATGCTTAACATTAGGCCAGTAGAGGTCGCAAGTCGCGTCAATATAAAAAAATGTTTAGTATAATAATGAACAGCCTTAAAAATGAATATTCAAGTTATGTATTTTGTAACTTTCGCTAATTATCATAATTATGATGGCAATAGTGCTCGTATTCACTGCTTTTAGTCCAATATTTCATTATTGAAGTACAAGGTCGGCACGCTTTGCTTAAAAGTAGGGTATGAAAAGGAACTACGCGAAAACTTGTTTAAATAACATTAAATATTAAAAATACACTGTGACCTTTCCACTACTTACTAAAAAAAATATAATTTTATTAACTTGAAAAGGGGGAGTCTTTCAGTTTTACAAGACTAAGTAAAAAATTGTCTGATTAATTATAATCTATGTATAATTTTTGACAAAAAGTTTATTAATTTATTTTTATCGCGTTAAATTACAAAACAAAACAATTGTCACGCTTAACGTTAAATTAAACGTCAATTAAAAAACAAAATGTGAAGCGGGAATCGAACTCACGTCCTCCGCTTCGCATCAGTACGCCATAGCGCTACGTGAAAGCGTCGAAATTCCTTACCATCGGCAAACCTACCAGCAAATTCTACTTTACAGTTTAGATAATTGCAGTTCAGATTGACGCAGTTCGTTATTATTATTTTTATTATATTCAACCACAAGAGTTGTTACTTTTTTTTATTGTAGCTCGGCATGTGACAATACTCCGCCTGATGTAAAGCTAGAGTGCGGTTCATGAATGGTAACAACTGCTACTACAGAGAGAAACCTATGCGGGCAGCAGTTGCCTACACTATGCCGGGTTGAGGAGACGAGCATGTACCATCCAAATTAACAGTGCACACTCTTCTCGGTATACCTGGCTACTTTCAAACTATTCCCGAAACGCGGCAAGGCCACTTCACGGGTGTTACATTCGAACGTGGTGGTACTACCCCAGGACGGCAGACTGGATAAATGACCATCATTAGTCTGCCCTACAACTCTTATATTATTAAATATATTATTACTTATTAAATTATGATGGAAAAAAGCTGTTTCTTTTGAAGCATGTTCAACATAAATAGAACTGCAATATGATGAAATTAAATTTGTTTTATGAGATAATTGGAGATAGATATTTCTATTATTGCAAAAATATACTAATTTTGCACAAAAAACTAATGTTACTTAACTTTGAAAGTTAGTAAAGTCAAAGGCTTCCTGTTAAAATGAAGAAATCTGTCATTATGTGTAAATGAGAAATAATTAGTGGGGGTTTGCGCTGGAAACTATGTCGTGGGATTCATATTGTGTGCGACGAACGTATAAACTCTATTGTATTTATAAACTTATCTGTGTGTAATTCATAATTTTATAATGCTTATTGGCTACATGATTCATTCGTTCCCGTGCCGCTAGGTTTCATATGAATTGCTACTTCATTCGTTTGTTTCTTTGTTCAAATAAACATCGTATGCATAGTTAATATGTATATGTTATGTACATATACAGGGTGAATTTTTCAAGTGGGCTTTCATGGGCAAATCCTTAACTATAAGAGATATCGAAAAATGCTGAAAGGAGTCTCGATGCCGATTTTGATGAAAACTAAAACTGCATTATTGGATTTTTGATAAATCCATTTTCCCGGCCAGGAATCGAACCTGTTGATTTTGAAGAAAAAAAAACACGCTGTATTATTGCACCATCTGATAGTGTTCCTGATAAGGATCAAATTCTGGGAAGTAATGATATACGGCAAACCAAAGAAAAGTGTTGATTTTTAACAAATTGTCTCTTATTTCCATGTATTTACCTACTACATTTATTATGTTTTGATTTAAAATCTCGCGCTCTTCGAGGTTAAAAGCCATAACCGCCAGATCTAACACCTTTAGATTATTTTCTCTGGGGGCATGTCAAAAACGAAATTTACAAACGTACGTACAATGAAATTGATGACTTAAAACTAGCGTTAGGGAATATTCTAAACGGAATCAATAACCTTGTGATGTGGAATGCAGTACACTCCTTGAGGCGTCGAGTTCAGCTATGTATTGAAAATAATAGCTATCATTTTGAACAATTGATTAATTAAGATTTAATTACTTAATGTTAAAAAAAACAGGATTTTGCTAAAAATCAAAACTTTCCTTTCATTTAATCTCGAAGAGCGCGAGATTTTAAATCATTATGATGATTTTCAATCAATGTACCAGTAATGTATAAATACATGGAAATAAGAGACAATTTGTTAAAAATCAACACTTTTCTTTGGTTTGCCGTATATCATTACTTCCCAGAATTTGATCCTTATCAGGAACACTATCAGATGGTGCAATAATACAGCGTGTTTTTTTTTCTTCAAAATCAACAGGTTCGATTCCTGGTCGGGAAAATGGATTTATCAAAAATCCAATAATGCAGTTTTAGTTTTCATCAAAATCGGCATCGAGACTCCTTTCAGCATTTTTCGATATCTCTTATAGTTTAGGATTTGCCCATGAAAGCCCACTTGAAAAATTCACCCTGTATAATAATACAATAAAAATGTATTGTAGCTCGGGCATATGACAACACTCCGACTGAAGTAAAGCTGCAGTGCGGTCCGTGAATGGAAACAACCCCTACTCCAGATAATAATCTGCAGGCAGCTGTCCCCTCCGCTATGCCGGCTCAAGGAAACGATCCTATCCAGATTGACAGTGCGCACTCCTCTGGCTACTTCCAAACTGCGACCGAAACGCAACAAGGCACTTCACTGTTACATTCGAAAGTGGTGGAAGTACCCCAGGACGGCAGACTAAGCTAATAACAATCATCAGTCTGCCTACCACTGTTAATTGTTGTAAGAATTAATGTTTATATAAATATCGACATATGACCAAACTCCAAACCTGATGTTAATTAAACTTACAATGCCTCTAACATAATGCCGCTTAAATTTTCTCAACTTAATAATGGGGGTCAACTTCACATACATGCGGAAACAATTTCTACCACAAAGAAAAAGACAGGCAGCAATCCTCACCGCTATGCCAGCAAATTTTCTATACGTGGTATAACTATATTTACACTAGGTTTATAGTCGTACAAGATTTAATTTGTAGACCACAAAAAAAAATTGAACCCGCGCGTCCAGACTTATTTCTGAGAAATTGTGGCCTACAATAACAAACTCGGTCGTAGTTCTTTCAACAGTAAAGAATGGAGAAATATTTCACAGGACTGACAATCCTAAAAAAAAACTGCTTTGTCTTTCATACAAAGGCTTGCATTGTTTTACCATACCATATCTACATCGGAAAAAAATATAAATAATTAATATGCAAGGATGTTAAAAATAATTTGTTACATCATAAAATCACGTTCCTTGCGTATATTACGTATATTTTAGGAGCAATAATAATATAGAATTTTTAAAAAGAAAAGTAACTTGACGCCATCTAGTGTAATACACCGTAAACTATTAAAACACAAACGCCGCAGCGCCATCTAGTATAGAGTAGCGAAACTATACTCACATGCTCTCAATGCATCCAAAGATGGCGGTAGCGTGGCTGAATTGCCTCCCTCTAAAGCCGCTAGAGCAGCATATGATTCACGATCGCAGGGAATCTGCACATCACTGTATTTCCTCTTCCTATGCATTAAAGCCTTCCACATGTTGAACTTTGATCTTCTTTTCTTCAAAGAGTTCATTTACATTTTGTTACACCACTTATTACTTTAACTAAACACACTATCTATTTATAAAATATTTCGAAAACTAAAATAAAAAAATAATTGATGGCTAAGAATTTTACATTCAACAGTTCTGCACTAAACGTAGACAAGTGTCGCTTAATGATGTTTTATTAAATAAAAGTTCCGGTTAGTAAGAAGGGTCGGGTGTCAAGTGAGCTGGTGCCCGCAATTGATGAATAAATCAGAATCAATGAGATGGTGCAACAACTAGACATGAATAGCGAAAGATATAGGGGACCCTAATACAGTGGTTATAAAGCCAATGTTTTATATAAATTTTGAGAAAATATTTAACCAATAATTATTGAAAAAAAAAGTGGTCTAAACTTTGGAAATATCACAATTTTTAAACGTAAAATTAAATATAATATATGCTAAGCTTGAAAGAATGGTAGGCAGACGGATTATGGTATAAGCCCAATCCACCGACCCGAAGTGTATAACACCCGAGCATTGACTGAGATAGTCGCGGAATCTTGAATGTAACCGGGTATAACGAGATGAGTGTACTCGATAGTGCATTTGTCTCCTCGTGCCGTCTCCCATGGACCGCACTCTAGCTTAACATCACCTTGCTTTTTTCGTAAAATATTTTTTATATAACATATAATATAGAATTTTGACAAATAAAACAATAATATAAAACGAAATACCCAAAGCACAAAATTTTCTCTTTGATATTGATTAGTGACATAGAGAGATATCCGGCTCTTTAGTAATGATCTTACAAACATTTCTACAATACAAAACCTTATCATAAAGAAATAGGTTTCTTTATTGAATGACCATTTTACGAGCATAATATGGTAGTGATCAAATAACAATACGATGTGACAGTTGCAACTCGCTGCAGTCTGCAATCGATCGTAGGGAACTAATAATAGCTCACTTTATCTTTCGCAATTGTTAACTATACTCTATACGTACGATTTATTGTAAATTGTGTATTATACAGGGTAATTTTTTTAACTGGGACAGTATGGGGAAATCCTAAACCACAGGAGATACGGGAAAACTGTCTTAGGAACCATTTGCTCTTTTTTTATGAAAACGAATTTGGCATAGTAATTTTTCTGGTCAAGCTTGAGTTGTCCATAAAAATGAGTCATTTTGGTGAAGAATTTTTTTGATGCGGTTCGACTCAGTTTCATGTATGGATCATTTCATTGTATCGGAAGAAAAAAATCTGAGCAGCAGAAGTTAGTCAAATTTAATGAAATGTATTCCCATACAATTTGTAAGTAATCTGATGGTTACATTAATAATACTAACGCAAAAATGTTACGGGCACGTTTCAGAACTATTCTAGTGACAAAAAGTTGTGTGGTGAATCTTGTTAAATGATAAAGAATTGCGTTGTATGATATTTTATTAAGAATTAATGAGATACGACATAAACTCGAAACTCGTGACTCCACATGGAAAAATTCATCTGCATCACCTCGGCTGAACGTCATGGTCATTCATCAGGACCACCGACCAATGTGCCCATCTAACGACCTAGATAGTGTTCATCAAAAACCGTTTACTCGTTGTGCCATTGTGAGGAGGTGCACCATCTTGTTAGTGGATGAAATTTATTTGAAATGGTCTCATCCAAATCCACACCTACATTTAACATCTCTAGATATTTGTCTTGTAAACATACTCGTACACTATTAATAAAAATCACAGTATGAACAATGTTCGTTCTAAACTTTTTAAAATTATGTTTAACCGTAACTCGTAAGATCATAGTGGTTCTCTTCTACCTCTTGAGTGCAAATAAAATTTAGTTTTTAATTATGGAACACTTTTTGAGTGTGTATGTATCGACTATGGTTCATTCAGTATCTACCATAGTACATGGCCCGTTGTATGACAAACCATTTCATTAAATTTGACTAACTTCTGCTGCTCCGATTTTTTTCTTCCGATACAATGAAATAATCCTTACATGAAACCGAGTCGAATCGCATCAAAAAAATTTTTCATTAAAATGACTCATTTCCATGGACAACTCAAGAGTGACCAGAAAAATTACTATGCCAAATTCGTTTTCATAAAAAAAGAGCAAATGGTTCCTAATACAGTTTCTCTGTATCTCCTGTGGTTTAGGATTTCCCCATACTGCCCCGTTAAAAATATTACTTGACTAAATTTGACTAACTTCTGCTGCTTTGATTTTTTTCTTCCGATACAATGAAATGATCCTTACATGAAACTGAGTCGAATCGCATCAAAAAAATTTTTCATCAAAATGACTCATTTCCATGGACAACTCAAGAGTGACCAGAAAAATTACTATGCCAAATTCGTTTTCATAAAAAAAGAGCAAATGGTTCCTAAGACAGTTTTCCTGTATCTCCTGTGGTTTAGGATTTCCCCATACTGTCCCAGTTAAAAAAATTACCCTGTATATGAATATTGATAATGTTAAAGCTCGCTCGTTATGTACGTGTTTATTTTTTTAAAATACAATATTCATCATAATTTGATAAAAACAAATTCAACATTATTGAATTGTGCCAAAAGTTATTATAAATAATCGATAATATTTTACAAAACATTAATTACCTAGAATTTGCTAGTATAATAATTTCGAAATTAGTATGTAATACATTTTTATAAGAAAACTATAATAAACAATTAGAAAATAAAACACGTCCAATATTTAATAAGTAAGTCGCAACGCACGTGCTGGAGAAATCAGATCAAATAACAGTTTCATGTCATATTAATACGTTAATGATAACGGCCCTTCAACAATTTTAGTAAATTAGGTTACATACTTTTGTTTTGCACGCAAATGCTTTAACTTAATAAAAGATTGGCGAAGGCTGCAGTCTTTAGAAACACCGTGGATCATATTAATCAAAATAAGTCGCATAACATTTTTTATTCAGTGTACTAAATTTTCAAAATTTAGCTCATATTTAAAAAAAAATTATTCAGTTGTGTACTAAACTATTTTCAAAATTAAGCTCATATTAAAAAAAATATATATAAAAATAAAGATTTCAATACTTTACTGAAGCTATTTTTAACTTGACTGGGATCGAGTTGTCCGTTTTGTATAAGATAACTTAAGACCCTAGCAAATTGTTACAATACCAAAATAAAAGAGGACCAATATTCTAAATTATTTAGGGTTCCGTCGAAACCTAAAATATAAATAAACCAACTAATGACTATTCGACAAAATTATATAACGTAATAAGCGTTATATTTTAACAAAACAATGCGCTAATTAATTATGAACAAAAATAACATTTAAAAAAACTACAATTAAGCTACGTGCTATTAAAACCGTGCAGTGGTGTGAATTCGGCATTTAGGGTTGTATAATTTTTAATATTACTAATTAAAATTTAAAAATGTTTCCGATTTTTCTACAAATTAATTGTCGCGTGAGCTTTCGTAGTCAAATGTTTTGTTAGCCATGGTGCATGTAATTAATTATAAGTAATTTACAAATTTTTCCTTCAACTGAAACCTTGCTTCCTTGGGAATTAAAATTTTGGAAGCTTTACAGACCACTTGATCGCTGTAATAGTAAACGTCGTGTCGGAACAAAATATAATAATAGGCTTTATAAAATCTTAGTAATTTAGTATATTTTTCTAAATTTCTTGTAAATGTATTATTAAACAAATAGAAAATTAATCAAAAATTCAAGGTTTATACTATCACAAAATCTAACAGTTTCAACACTCATTGTTTAAATGTATTGTCTCAACAACCATTGTCTGCAAATACCGTCTCACTTGTAACCGGTAGCCAAATGTGTTAAACGCCACACACTCACACCAAAATTAATTTTGCATACAATGATTGCGGTAGATGAGTCAACGGTATCAATTATACAATTAGATAAGGACAAGTGAATAACCTTCTACTTATATGGAGTCGTTTTAATAATTTTTCATAATTTTTGTGTCAAAGAATAGTAAGCGTCCTGGGTCTGTAACTAAGTACCACTACCCTCAAGTATAACGCTCTTTCAAGACGCGACGAGAGAAGTATACACTGACAACCTGGACAGTTCCTTCGAGCAGGCATAGCAAATGCGACTGCTTGTCTGCATACATTTCTGTGGTAGCGATTTTCTCCGCTTAAGGACTATCTACTTTGGCTCAACATACAGATGAAATGTTGTTTTTTTTTATTCTACAAACAGAAAACGTAACAGCTACAAAATAACAAGTGATTGTTATTTGCAACCGAGGAAAATTTTGTTCGGAGGAAACATTAAAGTTTGTTCTTAAAATTGAACAAGACAATTTTGTTAAAATACCTACATTGCTTGGTTAATACTAACAAAGCTGTTTGCATGTTTTAAATACATTTTGAAATACATTATAAAATAATTTTGCCAAAATAATTACCAAGTCAATTCGTGCTTTTCTAAAACTTCGTTAACAGAATGATTATTTTACTTTATTTGTTATCTTGCAAATTAATACTGTTGGACTTGCATTATAACAAATTACGTTTCGTGTGACTCATCTAAAAATACGTAGGTGCAACACCCACACAAACAATATCTGATAGCATCATCAATTTTAACAATAGTTTAGGTAAAATTAGTAGTTCTACTAGTAACTATACGTAATGAAGTGAATTAAGCAATCGTTAAAATATAAAACATGTCATACATTCCCAAAACATGATTTATTATTAGTTGATGACAAGATGGACTTCTGCCAACTTGATAGTTTGCAGAAAAAATAAACGATAATTAAAACAGGTTTCCAGAAATAAAGACTGCGCCAGATTATCGTAAAATCGGGCGCACGTTCAAACAAAACAGTTTACTTTAAGCGAAGGAAAGGCGTAAAAAACTTTTACTGTCCCGTGGGTTGCGAAACTAAACGGATATGCAGAGATAAATTTTAGACAAATTACGTGGAAGCTGGAATTTTGCCATCACATCCTTTGCTTACAACTCCCGAGTTTGTATTGATCCTACAAAGAACTTAGAACTGTGTGCCTAATTAATTAAATTCCATGCCAAAGTTCAAATATTCTCAAACTACAATTCAACAATATTATTCAAACAAACATTCATACGTAATGTCTTGACAAAACTTAACAATGTTTCAATATACATAATTATGTATTACTAAGCAACAAAAGGTTGAGAAAGACTGATCACAGATTTTTTAGCGTTTTGTTTTTTGCCAAGATTAATTAATTTAAAATATCAACGCGTTATAAACATCAAGATTTTGAACACGTGTGATGCTGACGTCAGTGTTAAATTGTTATTGTTCTGATAAATTGTGGTGTTACTCTCGCAGTTTGGCCAACAGACGTAACGTCTTCTTGTTACATTCAAGGCCTAATATAACATTAAACTTCCTCGATATAATTTACATTTTTACTACAATCAATTATTTTATATAGGTGCCGTGAGAAATAATAAAATCTTAGACGACTTTAGAGACACTTTCAAGTAAGTTCAAATATGTTTTTTAAACTATTGTTATTTTTTGATTCAAAAATTATATTTAAAGAAACCTTCTATTTACGAAGGGTTGAATTATCGACCCAAAATACATATATTATCTTTTATTACATCGTTTTACATTAATAACATGAGTTTCAGTATCTCTTCAGGCACTGTGATTTCGCTTCGACAAGATTTCCTGAAAACTCGTACTAGAAGAGAATGAATTTAGTAAACTTATATTTTTTAGTAAAACTAATTACATGGAAAACATAACATAAAAGAGTAAATGACCTCAGCAATGAATGAAGTCGAACGTTCACCAGATGCAAAGGCACTTGTTCAAACACCTTTTGTATACTCTATACATGGCAGAAGCTCTCCGAACACGAACAACCTTGACATCATTATATATCTTACTGTCGCATAGTTATCGCTATTATTGTTCAGCTAATTCGTTATACAATATATGCAAATATATATTATGTAGATTAGGTACTTACTTATTGATATATATATATTCTCAAAAAAATTCCGCTTTTTTTTTTTAGTTACATATAGGTATATTTTTTGTGTGGTTATTAGCATTAATTATAAAAGTTAAACTATAATAAAATATTTTATGCGGCTTACTATCGCGTTTATTTATCGCCGCGACCATGATGCCAACAAAGCTTTCGAAAGGTCACAATTAAAATAATTAAAATAATATGTGCGATTAATCTTAGAAAATACTTCACTAAAAAATTAAATTTAATAAGTAGTATATATATATATGTATAATATTATCATGAAAAGTGTAATTTTTTAATTTGATATGGTCGCCTTATAACATAATAACTACAACATAATATTATAGATGAATTGTTATCATTTTAACACACATAATAAATCCGATATAAAATTAACAAATGCTTATCAAAATAATTACAAACAATAACGTACTTATAAAAAAAAGATAATATAACGAATAACCTACGCGAATATCGTTTATGGCATTAATATAATAGATGTTACTGCGAATACTAAATTACTTGATTACTTTTTACGACTGATGTAGTTAGCGAAATTATTATTAATTATAGTACAGCTTATTACATTAGCCATATTGTAATAGACGATGAAATTATTTCAGAGAAATGTCACAACCGCCGTTTTGTTGGGATTGATATTATTAAATTATGATGAACATTTAACAAAAAAAAAATGTAGTGTAAAAATATAGTAATTATAGGACGACATCCAATGAAGGATGCCAATGGAAAAATAGAAGAGAGAAATTTCCACATGTTCTCGAAAGCGAAAATAATATAATAAAATAATAAAAACACAATTATATAATATTACTAATTTGAAGAGAAACATTTGAAGATTTATTTATTTAAAATGAATACAAAAGAAAGCTATTATTTATTTATCAATTCAATCTGTCATATTTAACACTGATATAACATTCGTTTACTTTCTCCATATCATATACATTTCAAAAGTCCAGTTATGTAAAAAAAACACACAGTTTTTAAGAAAATAACTAATAATATCTTTTAGAACACAAAATTCTCAGAATAATCCCAGCTAAAGTTATAATCTATTTAAGAGATCCAGGTTCCATGAACATGAAACCACACTCAGCTATCATTTATCAAGTACCCCAATCATACTCCCAAAGGACATTAGGGTCTGTCTGAAATATTTTTTTAAGGAAAACAACATTGATTGAATTTCAGTAAGGCTTTCCTTTATCACGTTTCCCCCGATTACGTCAAACTTTTTATTTTATTTTTTATTGTAGCTCGGCATGTGACAACACTCCGCCTGATGTAAAGCTAGAGAGCGGTCCATGAATGGAAACAACTGCTACTACAGAGAAACCTGTGCGGGTAGCAATCGCCTCCACTATGCCGGCTTGAGGAGACGAGCATGTACCATCTTAGATTGACAGTGCACACTCCTCTCGCTATACCTGGCTACTTTCAAACTATTCCCGAAACGCGTCAAAGTCACCTCACGGGTGTTACATTCGAAAGTGGTGGCACTACCCCAGGACGGCAGACTGGACAAATAACCATCATCAGTCTGCCTACCACTCTTAAATTGTCCATTTCTTAAAATAAAGAATTTTAAAAGAAACTTCTAAAGGAAACGGCTTCTGATTACAATAATCAAAATAAACGCGGTAGTAAGTTGCATAAAACATGAGGAAACTCATGAATATGAAGTAATGATATCAGTAAACATCGCGAGATAATATTTTTATCTCAAATGTTAATGTCCCATCGATTATATAATAACGTAATTGGTGAGGGCTCGTTCGGAGCATGCGATTTCCATAACTCGCTCGTATCGTAACTGCAGATCAGCTGCAACTTTCGCTTATAAGAAATCTCAGTTTCTCTACTGGAAATTAACTCCTAACTTAATGACTGCTCTAACGCATACGTTCTAACGTTCTAGAAAATGTAATTTTAACAACATTGTGTTTATAAAGAGCTGAATGGAAAATAAAACTTGTTATTAAAACATTTACATAAAACGGTTAATATTAAATTTAAATTAAACTGTTAAAGATCACGTGATTTACAAGTTTTTTAGCAAATAACTTAAGGAAATAATACAATACCCGTGAAGTGACCTAGTCGCGTTTCGGGATCAGTTCAGTAGCCAGGTACTCGTCAGGCATTCGTCTCCTCAAGCCGGCATAGCGGAGGTGACTGCTGCTTACAAACATTTATCAGTGGTAGCAGATGTTTCCGTTCATATGTACGTTGCCATATACCGAGCTACACGTACTTACTATACTTAATAAAATACAATATCATATTACGATTTATTATTACGAAGAAAATCTTACAAGTGTATACTGTATAGTGGTATGCGAATTAAATTACGTGTCTGCGCGTAAATAACGTCTTTAAATTGCATTAAAAAGTATAACGTTATAAGACGTGATGCAATCTTTTTAGCAATAGAAAATATTCCAAACACCTCCTTGTCACGATCCTCTCTTATTTGACACTAGACAGATATATATTTTTCTTCTCCTTACAAAATCTCCTTAAAAATTGTTTTCACAAAGATCTATTTCGTACCTATGAAATAATATAAATATAAAAACAATTATTTCTATGGAAATTATTAAACAGCACGGGGTTTTTACTAATCAATAAGAAAGAGGAAAATTTTCAAAATTATAATTGTTATAAAATACAAAACAATGTTTTGTACCTAGTTTACTTTTTTTTATAGTAACTTGGCATGGTCCAAGCCGACTTGAAGAGGCGAATATGGGTCAGGCACACTCCTTTCGTCATGTCATATCTTTTAACTTGTTTGAGTCAAACTCTATTAATTAAGATGTTTCAAAACACATGTTATAAGTTATACGGTAAACGGAAACAAGATAAATTTCTGCAGGCGCTTTCGAATGTGTACCATCCAGATTGACAGTGTACACTCCTCTCGTTATACCTGGCTACTTCCAAACTGACCCTGAAACGCGATTTTCCCAGTAAAGAAATTTAAAAAAGGTAAAGTAGTAAGTAGGCACTCGTTTTCATGCACATCGTTTCAGTCTTTATCGATATATAATCGATTTCTCTTTTAGTTTTATTTAAATAGATATATAATAATTATTATATTCATTTGCAATAACGACTTCAGCCGTCCATTTCCGATAGTAAACTGTTGCAAACATGAAAGTGGGCGAATACTCGCATTTCTTCGCGTGACCGTATCTATAATTGCCAAGGTGCTTTTTAATAGAAATTGTTACGATTTTACTTAAGATGTAACATATTAACAATCGGAACTAATTTTATAAACGTTCACTTAAGAGTATATTACTTCCTTCTACAACACGTAATCTTAAATAAAATATGTTTCAACGCAAACAACTGTTACCAAATAGAAATTTCTAAAGACAGCAGGCGTCTCCGTTATGCCGGCTTGAGAAGGCGACTGTGCGAGGCCCTATGTATAGGTTAATAGTGCATACTCCTCTCGTTATACCTGACTACTTCTGAACTGATCCCGAAACGCGACTAAGTCACTACACGAGTGTAACACTTGAAAGTGGTGGTACTTCCCAAGACTGTATTAACTTTAAAAACAAAAGAAATAAAAATAAACTAGAAGATAAGAGTGTTGCGGTCAGTACATTGCACAAATGAAGTAAAAACCGTAATAAAAGATTGATATGACAAATCTATGTCAAGAATAATAATAAAATACATTTTACGAGCACATTTCGTTGTGGAAAAAGAAACTGGGTAGGTAGGTATATTCTGTAACGAAACCGCGGATTCATTTTAACGAATTAATCTTCCAGGCACTATCAACCTGAATCTTGCACATTCGTCTTCTCAAACCAGCACAGAGAAGGCGACTGCAGATTTTTTCTGTGTTAGCAACTGTAGCCCAATATAAAAAAAAAGGTAATATTTCCAAAGTTCGGTCTACTTTTCTTATATTTATATTTAATCTACAAAATTTACCTACGCGTAACATACAACTGTAGAGGTTAACTTCTTTACAATGTGACAAATAAGTCAGGATAATTATGAGAGGTATTTTCAATGTCACCTTATTTAATTGAGGGTCTTCAACACTCCTACACCATTTCGCACTGATTAATTACTTTTAGTATTAAAACGATCAGTCTATTCTACTGTGGGGGCCTTTAATCTGATATCTGGCAAGTTTCTACGTTCGGAAAGAGATTAAAGAAATCGTTCCAAGGGGTGCGATTAAGTCGTGCAATTCAGTTTTTCTAGGGAGGCCATGACTCCTTTACGATAGTGGTAGGCAAATCGATGATAGCTATTAACCCATTCTGCCGTCTTGGGGTAGTACCACCATTTTCAACCTTTCAAGTAACCTAACCGCGTTTCGAGATCAGCTTGGAAGTAGCCGGGTATAGCGACTGGAGTATGCCCTGACAATGGATAGTACATCTCCTCAAACCAGCATAGCAGACGTTTTCCTGTAGTAGCAGTATGATCCCATGCCGTCCTAATATTATATTTAAAAAATATATAAATAAAGAAAAAAACAAATGAAGTAAAATTCATAGCCATCTCATTAAAGAATATATAGCAATATTATTGCTTATTGATTAATATTTACCAATAAACTTTCTAAGAATGAACACTTAACAAACACACTGCACTGAAATCTAAAGAATAATAAAAATTCGAGAAAAAACGCACTCCACTTTTGCTTTTTTGTCGAAAAGCAACGTGTGCGTGTAAATTCCAAGTCGATTACATACAGTAACGCGCGAACATTCGAATAGTGATTAACGAAGTTGAACGCGTTCGAAACTTCGGACCGATATGTGCGCAGGGAAGGAAGAAGCGTTGAGAACTGACGTTTCGTAGCACGACGCAGCATGGTCCGCGTGTCGCGCTAAGCCTTGACTCACAGATAATAAGCATTCGAGTAGGGGCATCTCCACAATATAGTCAGTACAATCTGATAAATTATACTTTATTATTATAATAATTAAAAAATACTTTGTAATTAATTGTACAGTTACTTTTTTATATATAGTAGTCTGGCCTGATGTTAAACAAGAGTGCGGTCTATGAATTGAAACAACTGCTACCACGGATAAATTTCTGCAGGCAGTAACCGCCTCCGCTTTGCTAGCTTGAGGTGACAGACAGACTGGATTAATATATAGATATAATATAGAGATTGATAGTAGATTTATTGTAACAAACATTAAGTAAAAATTACACATAATTTACGACATTTATCATAAGATTACATTTTAAATAAACACGTTAGTTTCTGATTACAATAACACAAACTACTAAGTAAATATTTGTATTATTTATTTATTTATTTTTTTTTTATTTATTTATTTTTTATTTTAACCGTTTACTTATCTATCTTTAAACAATTATATTAAATACTAAGATAACTTTTCAAGGAATTAGTTACATATATAAATATTGACATAATACAATACATTATCGGTTATTTTTTATATAATTTTTGGCATATAACAGTGCTGAATTTGTCATTATTTTATTATGATGAACATTAAATAGAAAAAAAACTATTCAATTTTCATAATAATTCAATAAAACTTATGTTATATTTCATTTGTCACCCCTGAATACATAGCTCGCAATGTTGTCATAATCTATGACCGTAACAGCGTGTGGTGGGTTAGTTGAAACAATGGGTAGTGTACTGTTGGGTAGCATATGATAATGGGTTTATCATTATGATTGTGTGTAGGATAGGGTGTTTGTATTGAAATTCAAACGACAAGAACCTACCATACCTAAATATTATGAATATATAAATAAGGTTATATATATACAGTTTTCTCTCTACCCGACCATCATTCGCTTTCTCTGTTCTGGAAGAAAACGTCTTGAGTCATTAAGCTCGCCTTTTGATACAGTAAAGTTTTTAAATAAACAAATATAATATTTATTTATATTAGTAGGACGTCTACTCCTTTTTTCCTCACAAAATTCGATTTTTATTTTAGAAAAAAACATCTAAAACAAATGAAGAACCTCCTAAATAAAAACTTTTTATTTTTTATTTCAGCTCGTCAGATGACCGCACTCCGCCTGATGTTAAGCTAGAGCGCGATCCATGAATGCAGTCGCCGCCGTTATGCCGGCTTCTGAGTTAGTTATAGTTAAACTCATTAATAAAAATTCAAAAAACATAAATACTCTAGTAGATGATTGTAGAAAATAATATAAAACTATAGTTACGGCAAAAATTAAAAAAAAACTAAATGGTAGCAATCGATAACAGAGTAACAGATAGTCTAGACGACCAGACAAACTACAGCGAACGGCTTTCAGGATACATTAATGTCAAAATCGTCTACCGTAGAGTCAGCAAAAACAAAACTTTTGTGTAAAAAGTTTGGACGCATTTACCGTCCAACATAATTGTTTGATCGAGTATTTAAATCACAACAAATAAAAACACAACTTTGCAATAATAATTCCAATATAACTTGTGTAATTTACCTATGAAAAATCCTTGGATCTATTACTTCTTTGACCATCAAACACCAGGGTCGATTGGTTCTTGCCCTCGATATAACATGTTTTATTTAATATTAAACTTATATTTGTTATTTAAGATATTTGTAATAATAAATGAGATATTTTTTTATTTGAATATTAATAAATTTAAAGATAATAAATATGTACTAATACATTTTCATCATATTTTATTTGTATTTTGAAGGATTGCTAAAAAGAAACAAATGAATATAACAATACATATGATGTATTTAATACACTATATTATTAAATAAAATACCTACCTTAATTATAATTCGGCTCGTGTCTTCACAGGAAAACAGTGACGATACCACAGTGAACTTCCCTATTAGTCCTCGACATTTATGAATCATAGTTTTTATGACCAACGACATTATCAAAGACATCGTCCCCGTTAACAAACCACAGAATATGACAAAAGTAACAGTGAAAAAGAAAAAAGTTTGTGTGTTCTAAATTAGAGATTTTGTGTGACAGCTAGAGAAGACGTTATTTTTGGTGCGTCAATCGACCCCCTGGCCCATCTCTGACAGAGTTCCTGCTTACTGAGAACAGAAATCATCTTTTTGATGGATAACATACGTAGTAAAAACAACTAGCATCTCTAATAATAACCCTTATTTAATAAACTTGGAAAGGAGAAAGCCCATTTTTGGGCCCACTTGATACCTAATAGTTTGATATCAGAACAATATTACAAAATAATATCTTATTTTTTTTATTAATTAATTTTAATTATATCAACACATCATTTGCCAATCAATAGACAATGTTAATTTACATATAAAACAAATATCATCAATTATAATTAAAGCATTTAAAATAATAATAACCTCAAATATTGCATCATAAAACATCTAATTACTAAAAAAACCCGGGTGAAAAAATTAAAACTGATTGGTAATAAGAAAGAGATTTATTTTTCTACAAAATTAACTAAAAATCATTGACAAACTCGAGAAAAAAATTGTTGGACCATTTTTCTTAGGCGAATAGGCATTCTCCTTTAAACTTTTTAAAATATTTTATTGAAAAATACATATATTAAAGATACAAATAAGACAGGAATTTGACACGTTATTCCAATGTCAATTAAAATTAGCCGAGCCCTAATTGTGCGAGTTAGGTTGATTGCGCCAGAGCAAGGGCGTCGCGTCGGGCCAGTACGAGATGGAAATTACAACACATCATTTTATACTCGTACGAGACATTCTAGACTACTCACCATAACCACATTAATAAAAACACGAGCAGAAAAAAGGGGATTTTAAAGTACGTATATGATTATTATTGGTATCTTTAAATTTTATATGTTTACATAACAGCGACCAAAGCCAAGTAAGTCACAATCTGGTAAGAAGATTAACTTAGTTTATTAACCGACTTCAAAAGGAGGAGGTTATATTCAAAAAATTCGACCTGTACCAATGTAGCTTTGTTATACAAACTCTAGTAAAAATGTAGGTAATAAACCGGAGACCTAACCCAAGACCTTCACCGTCATGTTTACAATTTGTGAATTAAACTCTGTTTATTGTAAACCATACATAATGAGTATTAAATTAGACTGAGAATCATTGTCAACATGATGCATTCAATCTACGTAATAGTAAATGGCATTTGTTAACGGAAATTTCCCCAAATGCTTTCTAAACTCCACAATCAACGTATCATTTGTTTTTTTTAGTGACAACACTGCCTGATTTTAAGCTAGAGAGCAGACAGCTCCCCTATGCCGGCTTGAGGGAACGAATGTCCACTTCATTGGCAAGACACACTTCTCTCATTATTCCCCAAATAACTAGCTACAAGGTGATCCCGAATCCTTGGGTGTCATATTTGGAAGTGAGGTACTTAGGACGACAGACTGAGATAGCGACTTTCTTGCAAAGTTCTTGCCATTTAAATAAAATAAAATCCCGGCAGAAGTATACTGTTCATCCAATTTAATATTAATCATACAAAATGAAGAAGTCGATGTCCTCCGAAAAATTTAAAAACATAACATTTAAACTCAAGTAGACAGTCGGGGCATGAAACTCATTGCTGTAATCGATTGGTGCCGGATGGGTGCGCGGTCGCATCGTCACGGTGCATGCCCTGTCTCTAATCACCGACCAATGGCTATAACTGGGAGCTAAATTAAGCAACGGTTCATAAAAACCTTGAAGAGTTTTGGGTTACTTCTCGTAAGTCGAGAGTTTCACGTTATATGTTGTAAAATATATTCAGAGTTGTCAAAAACATGTAGTTTTGAAATACACAACAACCGCTCATTAACATTCAAGTTAAAATTATTATTTATCATGTCTCTTGTATATCACCAGTTAATGAACTTACATAATATTACGAATGTAACTAAACAACATTATTGAAATATTTGCATGCTATTCTCATACGACTATTTTCATTTCTAAAAGTTTAGTGACATCTGACGGAACTTAATAACAGATTCATAGACAGCGCATAATGAAAATAGTTCTGCTATTCCGTACTAGATGGCGTTGCAACGTTTAACGATCAAATTTGTTTAAACGCATTGTTTAAGTTCTCCGCTAGATGGCGTATTTATAAAATTAAATAACTTACCATGTGTCGGAACAGCGCGCAATGAAGTGGCGTCATCATCGTCAAGATCCTCCTCTGCCTCTTCTTCTGTAATGGAGGGAGGTGCAGCCCAGCATCTCAGCCGTACGCCAGGGTTAACGCTAGGCGTTCCGCCATCCAATCGCACCCTTGGTAAACTCTTCGTGCTGTAAGCTTCATTATTGCTGTTTACCTGAAGAAATTTATTTTAATTAAAATTGTATTACATACACGAATAAAACAAGCACTTTAACATGAAATAATCACAAATCAACACCTATATACATTTTTTATCCACATTCATCATCTATCCAAAAAAGATCTAACTTAAGCATGCACCAATCAAATATTCCATACAATTTTTAATGAACCATAAAATTGTTAGTTAAAATAACAAAGCGTAAACAATGAATTCAATCTGTGCGGCCGTGGATCTATAACAAAGTACGTACGAGATGAACTAACAGAGCAACGCATTTAAAAATAAACTTGACAGCTACAAAACCTAATCTAATGGCTACTGTCATGAAATAATATAAATAACGCCGTCTAAATAATTAAAAATATTTACTTTTTAGTTAATATTGACTTTATTAATAATGAGCTTTTATTTAATATAATATATTGAACTTTGTGATACGTACCTACATTTTTTATATTATTTCATTACCAACATTATCCTGAACTTATCCAAAGGAGAATGCCCACTTGATACCTAATAGTTTGGTAACAAAACAATATTCTAAAATAATATCTTATTTTCTTATTTATTATATCAACATATTATTTACCAATCAATAGATAATGTTTAATTACATAAAAAATTGATATCTTCAATATTAAAGCATTTAAAATAATAATGACCTCAAATATTGCATCGGAAAACATCTAATTAGTCAATAACCCGGGTGAAAAAATCAAAACTGATTGGTAATAAGGAAGTAGATTTATTTTTCTACAAAATAAACTAAAAATTATGGTGAAACTCGAGAAAAAAATTGTGGGCCTATTTTTCTTAGGCGAATGGGCATTCTCCTTTAGTCCAAGGCCAACACAAGACAACACAGACCCGAAACAATATTTTTAAAACAATAATTTTATATTCAAAAAATATCTTTCTACACGGGTTTAAACCCGGGATCTCGTCATAACAAACAGATTGGGGCGTACCACTTCGTCACACTTTAAAACTTAAAAAACATATATAAACAATTGAGACCTTTTATTTTACTCGTATACTATAGGTGTGTTACTCGTATATCTTTATCTAGATAAACATATAAGTATTCTACCTAAATCTAGATTCTATATAGATAACATAGATATAATGTAGTCTCGCAAATAGAGCATTTTACGAGGCAAAATACTTAGTGCATGACGAAGTTGATGACTATGCTAGAATTACAGATATTCAATAAGACTAATCCCATATTTAGTTGCATAAAATACACACGATAATAATTATAAATTATGTGCAACCGAATATTTAAAAAAAATACTTCAAATATTAAAATTTAAGTGACCTAGTCGTGTTTTAGGATCAACTCGAAAGTGGACGGATATAACGAAAGGAGTGTGCTTTGTCAACCAGGAATGTGCCGGTCATAGCAGAGGCAACTGCTGCCTGCAGACATCTCTACGTGGTAGCTGTTATCTCCGCTCATAAACTGCACTCTAGCTTAACATCAGGAGGAGTGCGATCGCATGCCGGGTTACTATAAACAATCGAATATAATTCTCACTAGTGTACAACTAACTCTACACATACAAATAGTTTGTGTATGCAAAATGATATTTTAAACACAAACATCTATTGTGTGACAAAATAAGCTAAACAAATTCCTCAAATTGATTCATAATTATGCATTGTAATTTAATTGATTACTATTTTTAACATCGCATTGTTGAAGTTATCTCTACCTACGCTTATTATATTCACGTGCTAATAACCGGAAACTTAAACTTTGTTTTTCATTAATATATTTCAAAATATATAAATATTGGATTCGACCGGGAGGAAACCCACCACAGAGACCCGCGCAACAGAGGTCGTCTAGACTCTAGAACTTTATCTTTAACAAAGTAAAGCCATTGAAAAATAAACACTCATGAAATATATTGATAGATTAAAAAAGCATTCTTTATATTTATTACTTAAAATCCAATGTTAGCGCCTAATAAAATAAGACATAAACCCAATATTTTTATCGGTTTAATGTAGAATGAAATAAATTTTACGAGGTGTCAAAATAAAAGATACCGTAGTGTAAGTCCTCATTTTCAAAGATACGATTATTACGGTAAATTGCATTTTCACTTGTTTTCAAATTATTTTTAAAAAAATTGCACATACAATCATATTTACAAATAATAAAGCACCAAAGCATCAGCAACTCCTCAGCAACAACCATTCGGATTACTTTTAAATCCACAATACAAATCTTACCTTTCGTTCTAAGTAGAACCCCGAGAAAGACTATCCGGCAGCGTGAAAAATAATGAAAAATTTAGCAATTTCAATAGTCAATTAGCAATTAGCTTGCCAGTATTAATTGTGGTGGAAAAAAAAGTAGTATATCACGTCAACCCAGCAGTTTAAAAGCTGCTAATGGAAAGATAAAGTAGAGGAATTTCGGTTAAGTAAAGCGTTAATGGCTGTGTTTTTTTAAATTAAATTTTCATAATAATTTGCTAATAAACAATCCATCATTTTAATATGCCAAAATTAATAAATAATAATAATTAATTCAATATAAAACAGAATAGAATAAAAAAATACTAGCAAAACTATACGAGTAGAACTACGGATTGCTTCGATCTACTTTTACATACAGATAAAAGTTATTGAAAAAGTATATTATTAATGATGTGTAGCACTTTATTGACCTCAAAATAATCAATGCCAGTCATGTTGTCCCAATTTACGTACGTAACTTTATATCATATTTATGTAACAGCAATTGCATGTATAGTTACAATTAACATTTTGTTTAGGAAGTTAAGAGTTATTGTAACGTTCTAATGGTACATTCGTCTATTTTTTAAAAGCGCTTTGACTAAACGAGAATCATCATTTCTTACTTTTCAAAACTTATTTTAAAGTTAAACAAATTTAATAATAATAATTTGATAAAATGCTTATAGATGCATATAATTACTTTAATAATGATATTAGACTAATAATAAATGAGTTAATTAAAGAGAAAAAGTCAAGATAAATTAATAAAAAAATAAAAATAATAATTAAGTCTGTCGTCCTGGGGTACTTTCAAATGTAACACCCGTGAAGTGACCTTGTCGCGTTTCGGGAATAGTTTGAAAGTAGCCAGGTATAAAAGAGGAGTGTGCACTGTCAATCTAGAGGGTACATGCTCGTCTCCTCAAGCCGGCATAGTGGAGGCGACTGCTGCCCGTAGAGACTTCTCTGTAGTAGCAGTTGTTTCCACTCATGGACCGCACTCTAGCTTTACATCAGGCGGAGTGTTGTCACATGCCGAGCTACAATAAAAAAAAAATTGCACCATAATTTTATAGTGCGACAATCTGACGAAAGCTTCCTCCGCGTGCGAAACTGAGAAGCGGAACTAGTGTGTCGCATTTCCGTTAGTATTGTTATTAACTGATTCTTATTACACGAACTATGTTCTTGCGGATTTGACGATCTTAAACAGATGTGCTTAAAGACAAATTTCCAGGAAAACATGTGCGTGTGTAATCGTTAAAGTCGAAGCTACAACGTTAAAATCATTTCCTGTAACGTATTTGAACTTTGGTACAAGTCATCTTTTTTTTTTGTAACGAAGCTACATGTGACCTCAACTATCCTGACAGTGAAGATCCATCAGCGCTAACGACCGTCACTATGCCGACCCAAGAAGAGATTGCTTTTCACGCTGCACTTAAAGAATCTAGAGTTAAAGGAAAGGGAGAACACGTGGGAGGGCAAAATATACTATTATTCAATTTTAATGAAATGTTATCTTTTTGCCGTTATGTACATACCTATAACATATGTACCTACGTTAGGACTACAGCGAAATTAACTTATGCAAATACTGTGTTTTTTTAATATCATGGAATATTTATATGTTTAGCCAGTTTATAGATAAGCAGGACTTTAAATAGATTATGACATAGGATATTTTAAGGAAAGAAAAAGCTTAAGTGACTCTTAAGGCAACACAATCCTGACTCAAGTCAAATAGCAAACGAAACTAAATGTCGTAAGAAAGAGACTTAAGTCTTTCTGTATTAAGTATTTAATTGCAGAAGAGCTTATAATTAAAGAATTATCGGCCTTAAATTTTCTCACAGCACAGCTACGGTATAGAATAGAGTTACTGACCCTGAGTTAATTTAACAAAAGATTTCTATGACTCACAAGAGGGGTTATTCTATCTTTCTTTAACTAACCTACTATTACGATGAAGAAACAAAATACGAGGGTTTAATTTTGATTTACACTCTCTATTTGCACCCACGCACTTCCGACAAGGAGCATCGGCACGCGACAACGGCTGACGCGACGCAGACGGCAACGTTCGTATGTACCTTATATGCCACTATTATGCAATGAAGGATCATTATTCTCTTAAAAATCTACTCATTTTATACCACTTGTTTTTTAAAAAAACTTTTTTTTGTTCTTCGGCATTCTTGGGCCGTCATAGTGACGGCGACTGGGGCCAATCAGACCGACGCGCGTCAGTTAAAAAAAAGTGATCGCACTGTCTAATATTAAGCTATAGTGCGGGCCGTGAGCAGCGACAAATGTTACCACAGTAAAATGTCTGTAAGCAGAAGTCGTATCAGCTATGCCGTTTTAATTGGATGCTTCTTCACACTAAGGTATATTATGCAGTTTATTTTTTTGTATCGTACACGTTTATGGATATTAGTGAACTCAAATCCTAATGTTTGACATACGACTTGTTAAAATAGATTAATGTTGTTTGAACGAAAATCAATAGTGAAACGTGATCGATTTCTGATAGTACGAAATAGGAAGTAATCTCGGCGTAATAATGATAAAGCTTAGCACCGGAAAATCATTTTACAAATGTCGGTAGTTTTACGTAAGTATTGTATTTGATGTAAAGTTAATACACACACGTCTGATGTCTCTAAATTGACACTTTCTCTTGTGTCATCTAACACAAGACAATGATATGAAATTAGTATTTATTTTGTTCTTTACACGCAAAATTCCAATCCTTTTATCTTAATAAATTACGTAATTTTTATTAAAAAGAACTTTACCACTGCCAAAACGTTTATTGTGAAATAAATAAAAAATATGTTTTCATTATGTTTATTAGTTCCTTTAGACATTATAATAAATCTTCGTTTCTTTGATTAGTGGTCAGTTTCATCATAAATAAAATTAAACGTTTTTTACGATGACAAAATCATATCTATCTTCAAAAAATTGACTGGAAAAGAGCTATAATAAAGATGTGAATACATTTTAACGTTATTGTGTAAAGCAAAAATAACCAGGCACTACAATAGTGAACGTACTTGAAAATTGCTTTTAAGCGTTCCGTGAAAATTGACCGCATGTCACGGTCACGGACGCGTGCTTCCATAGAACAACGTCACATCCGCTTTTCGAACAATTTTGGCAAAATTATAATATCTTGTTTATCCACAATTGTGTTGCTCATTATGAAAGTAATGGTATATCCATTTTTTAAATATAATTCCATTAAACAAATAACATCGTTATATTTCTAAGTTACACCACGACCATAGTAGATATAAAAATACTCACAGCTAGTTCTTCACTAGTATAAGCTGTGAGGATGCGTCGGTCCTGTTGAAGAACACAATAGAAGGGCTCCCATGATGGTGGTATTCCCACAACAGCCCCACTATTCGCGCTTGGTGCACCGTCTGAAAATAAATTGAAGTCTTTAGAATTGTATAAAATTAACTTATCTTTGTCTTAATTTATGTTTAAATTTGATTATTGATATAGTCAACATAAAACAACTGAAAAATTATTAAATTATGATAATTAATAATGCTAAAATAAATGTTAATTTTAACATTTTACATCTGGCCGATACAAATATTAAAAGCGAAAGGCAAATATTGCCACATTAATAAATTGAATTCAATACAAGGTTGTTCGATACCATTTACTCTTGTTTTTCTTTTATTATTTTAATCTTTAATCAAATAGTATAATAAATCTCGGTAATTAATGTTGATGTTAAGGTTAAAAATGCATTGTCATGGCCACTGTATGTAATTGTGTTATTATTAAATTTATTTCCTTTAAAGTCTAAGAATGTTGACATTTCTCGTTAAATGTTTATAGTTTACTAGCGACGTAACCCGGCGTTGCTCGGTTGCTGCTAAACATACGGTGTTTATAGAGTTAATCAAATCAAATTAATTACCGAATAGAAATTAAAAAATACTCTAATAAATGTGTAGACAGAAATTTGTAGAACTTTCTAGAACATTCTATATCGATTTTAGCAGTTGATAACGTTTTGGAACTTTCTAGATCATTCCTGAAACTTTTAGAACCTCCTAGAACATTCTAGATCGATTTTAGCAGTTGATAACGTTTTGGAATATTTCTAGATCATTCCTGAAATTTTTAGAACATTCTAGATCGATTTTAGCAGTTGATAACGTTGAACTCTATACTTAGAACTCAACATGTCATAAGTTAGAAAAAGACAGACTTAGTACTCAACATAAGTTAGAAAAGGACAGATATACATTTTTTGAGATTTTCGCCTCACACAACCACCCTCTTCCACCCACCGCGTCCAAACTCCCTTACTTTCACCAGGAGACCTAGGGGTATCTACCACCCCAACGTTGGTGATCATGGAGAAAACCCTGTCTTTACGTACTAACATTAGCATTTTATATAAGTATTTAGATTTAGATTAATCATACTGAAGAAGTATGTTTAAAACAAAGCATATAATATATATTTGTATAGAATAACATAATATATTGTTGACCAACTATCAGTATCAATATACCGATTTATATTCATTTAGGAATTATAATTAAATATTGGTGTCAGAGAAAGTGTGTCTTAACTCATAATAAACAACTACCATTATTACACAAGATGACATCTTGTCAAATATTAGATAACGTTGGCGTGACATCTATAATACTTAACTTTTTATTACTATTCAAAGACATGATTGTCCATTCGCGTGTAAGCGGGAATTAGTTTATAATATATTTTTAAACATTATATTGTACGGTCTTAACGTTTCTTTACTTAGAGCCGGCAATTCAAGCCGGCCGGTACCTGAATTTGACTCAAGTCATGTCACGTAGTTCTGTGTGAAATAAAGTAATTCAAAATGACCTCAAGTAAGTCAAGAATAAAGTAACCGATCCTTAATCTGCAGCTCTTTTATTTATTTATTTAAGTTCTGAGAAAACTTTAAAGCTTTAAGAAAAACTTTAAGGGGCCTATATATGTGCTTCCTTACTTAACTCAGACTTGAGATAGCGGCCTTAAATCTTGAACAAAAATTAGGTCACACAGATATTATTTATCTACTAAAGATAACAGTAAATAAATATTAATACCTATTGTTAAAACAATTTATTAAAATAAGACGACGCATTTCTATCTTAATATTACTTAGTTTATTCAAAGTACCTACCTAAATTGAATAAAACATGTTCTCCACTGGCTTTAGAAGAAACTTATTACAATTTTAAATTCATAGACACTAAAACAAAATTATCTAACTTTATCGATATAAATCTCACATTAGTTAAGATGCTTCTACATATTAAATGTCTGTGACATATTTTGCAATAATACGACTTGAAAATTATAAATTAATATAGAATTAATTAATATCAAATATGTTAACATATGAAAAATAATAAATATTCTTGCGATTTTTTGACAAGGATGTTTAGAAATGAATATGATAAAAATTGAATAAAAACAATCAAGACGCATACAACAGCTGAAATGGGATTTGAATCCACGCTCTTCGTTATTCGCGAGGATGTTCTAACTAGTAATGCGTATAGTACATTTGATTACACACTACAGATTAGATTAAAATTATTTTATAATGATTACACCAATCATCTGATAAAATCATTAAAAATATAGCAGATTAAAAGAAAAACAAGTATTTTTATTTATAAGTAACTTGGCTTCTAATTATTTTAAAACATAAGACATGTTTTTTTACAAAATAAAAGGAAGATATTTTTAAACAAGTTTCTGCCCTTTTCAATTTTTCTTTGTCAAATAATAAATAGGTCACGTTAGCTGTCTGCGAATGTAGATCCACTCATTAATACGGACACAGTTATCCGAGGAATTTTCGTGTACTATTTCGTTCTAAGAAACATTGCTTAATTTGATGTTGTAGACAAAGTACAATAGGCTATAATTGGAGCACTTTACTGGCAATAGCAGTCCATCAGTACAGCACGAATGCTACGGGCCGCCCCGTTCTCTAGATTAATGTGTTCTTTTTTAATTTACCACAATGAAACTTAATCTATAGAAGGTTTTCTCTCTTTAGATTAAAATTAAATAATAATAAAAAATAAGATTGGAAGACTCTGCGTTGATTCCATTTTTAAATTAAGTACAACTAAACATTCCAAATGCTAAAAATATAGCTTTCTTACCGCTTTTCAAATACGGTCTATAGATGCAAGTCTGAGTCATTTTACTAACAAAACATACACTCCTAATATAAGATATACCGCTAAGTAAGTACAATTGATTTGATAAATTGAAACTGACAATGTAGATAAAAAGCGACCCAATTTTCTTTATCAAATCGTGTATTCTTTTATCAGTTTTACACTATTATATTTTGTTATCAAATAACTACAAGTTACAATACTTACAATACATAAAACTTGAAAAATTTAATCAGATTCAGACAGAGAAAGCAATTTTGTAAAAAAAAGCAGTTCGGTAAGTCTACACTACGTCTGATGTTAAACTAGAGAAAGGTTCATGCGCGGAAACAACTTCTACTACAGAGAAATATCTGTTGACAGCAGTCCCTTCCACTATGCCGGCTTGAGGAGACTTATGTGCACCACCCACTCACACACTCCTCTCGTTATACTATCAATCACTTATAATTATCGATATTCGACTTATGTCCTCCACAATTCTAGTATCTTAAGATAATGTGGCAATAATGAATATAAAAGCTCGGCACAGCCTACGTAGAGTCAGGCTTGTCGTGCTTCGAAAATCGCCTCTAGCGATCGAACCCAACTATCTCCTACTTGGTCACGCACGCTACAAAGTAACACGATATAAATTCAAATGAGAAGATACGTCGAGCTTTATGTATAAAGGTCTCATACAATACTTTGAATAAACAATTTGCCATAAAAATTAAACGCAATTTAAAGACATGCATAATAAAGCCCTGGAAAATTCTCTTCAGAAAGTAGAATCTTTAAAGAAACTACTTTGAAAGTACAACGACAATAAATAATTTATTTTCAAGCTTATCCTTATCCTTAGTTTACGAGCAGTAAAATAAAGCTTTAGCCGTTTAGTTCAACGACTGTCTTCCCTCTTAAAGTAATCATAAACTATGTGGCATTAGTGGTTAGAATTCATGATGGGGTATACTTAGTAGGCAGTCGGGGTGGCTTCGCGGCCCCCGGCATCAACGACATCAAACAGGTCGGAGAGGGCCGGTTTATCTTTAACCGTTCATGAACACTCGAACGAACGTTTACATTAAGATACCTTTAATGGAGACAAAATCGCATCATAACAGTATTTTTTAATAAAAATATATAAACACACTTACTAACAGCTTGATGTTAAATTTGAGTGCGATCTATGAACTGAAACAAATGCTGCCGCAAAATAAAATTCTGTTAACAGCAGTCGCCTCCGCTATAACGAGCTGATCCTCTTGTTATATCGGAAATATGACTAGAGAACTTCGAAGATGTTACTTGTGAAATTATTCCGAGATAGACTGGGTTAATAACGATCATCAATTTGTCTGGTGAAATATGAAAATAGTTAACCAAAGAATTAGGTTTCATTAACATAAAAATAAAGTTGGGTCGTCTATTACGTATACATAAACTTAAAAAGAAAAAGGATTTCATTGATGATAGATATTTTCCACACTTACTTGCAAAGGAGAATGCCAATTTTCGAACCCACTTGATACCTAATAGTATGGTAACAGAACAATATTCTAAAATAATATCTTATTTTTTTATTAATTCATTTTAATTATATCAACACATTATTTACCAAACAATAGACAATGTTTAATTACATAAAAAACAGATATCTTCAATTATTAAAGCATTTAAAATAATAATAACCTCAAATATTGCATCCGAAAACATCTGATTACTCAATAACCCGGGTGAAAAAATTTAAACTGATTGGTAATAAGAAAGTAGATTTATTTTTGTACAAAATTAATTAAAAATCATCGACAAACTCGAGTTAAAAAATTGTGGGCCCATTTTTCTTAGGCAAATGGGCATTCTCCTTTAATATTGATTTATTTTATTTTCATTTTAAACTATTTTCCCACGTTAATACTAACATTTAATTACCTACAAAGATTATAATGTTTAAATAAACATAATAGGTATGTAGATTTATTCGTATCTTATAATTATCTAAACTGCTATTACCCTTGAAAGTCAAGTGTGGAACCAATTCATTACGTTTTATATACAACACTATTAATTTAACAATATAATTAATTATGATGTTAAATATAGATCTAAAGAGTAGTAGGCAGTGATGATAGTTATTAGCCCAGCCTGCCGTCCACCAACTTCAAATATAACACCAGTGAAGAGAACTTAGAAGTAGTCAGGTATAGTAAGGAGTCATCAAGCAGGCATAGCGGAGACAACTGCTGCCTCGATGTAGCAGTCTCCGCTCATCTACCACACTCTAGCATCAGTCAGAAATTGACCACATGACAGGCTACATAAAAAAATAGTATGGCATTTGCTGATTTTGGAGCAATAATTTTTTTTTATGACAAATTCACACGTTTAATATACAAATTAAACAAGACTGTGGAATATCCATGCATTTATATTGCTTTCTACGACCACGAACGCGATTTTGATTGAAATGCAAATGAGTATTTAAAATTACTGTAATCGAGAAGGTTAATATGCGAGGGGATGAATTAATTACGCATGTTGTAAGAAACCTAAAGAAATAGGTTCCCGTATAACGCGTTGGTCATAGGTAGGCTAAGTAAAGGTTAGTTGTCGACCCCACACGAAAGGGCGACGGCCTGTTGCCGCAATTATACTTACTTGCCGAGACTCTAATTACATTCACGGGCATTGGCAACGACAACTAAACAAGTATAAAATACCTTGCTTTGTAAGAAATCATATTTATTGGACAACACATAATAATACTTTTAATTTTAATACAGACACAGCTAGAGTGCGGTCCGTAAACGGAAAAAACTGCCACTACAGATTAATTTCTACAGGCAGCAGTCGCTTCCGCTATGCCGGCTTGAGGAGACGAATGTGTACCATCCATAGACATATGGACAGGAAAAAACCGATCCCAAAAGATTCCCATAGAGCTACGTACTGGATTTTTAGTAATAAATGTATTAACGGTTCCTGAAAACATTCAACACATGTGATTATTATTCGTCAGACTAAAAATTGTAATAAAGGTCGTTGACACTACATTAAACTCCACTGTACTATAAATTGAAGTTAATAGCTGCGACAAGATACAACAATAAAGTGTCATAATTTATAAATTGCGTAGGAGCTTCCCGTCAACCCTGTAAATGGTGAAAGTTAGTGTTGGGCCCACTGCTTGATTGGCAGAATTAACGCCTCAATTAGTTCGCTACTTTGAATGGCAACATCCGACTATTCATGCATACTGACTCACTCACTCACTGGAATTATTATGCAAGCTAAACAGACAATGAAATATTTGTTTCGGTCTCATTAAAAACAATTGTTTTAATATCTACATGAAATATTTAATGCAGGTGTATTTTCGTAAAAGTGAGTTGACACGAAACATAGTAGGTTAGTCAGCAAAGAATATTGAACAATGTAATAACATTCAAGAGCAATACAATTCCCACAATACATGATGCGGTGTTGGATAACATAGTCTATTGTTCACACCGGAAACCCTACGACCTCCGAACTATTTGCTTACAACACGATTACCCTAGCAAATATAGTTTTTGATATTACTCGTTTATTAGGCAATTTTTACTAATTTTATATAAATCAATCACAATTTAAAAGGTAGCCTTACCTCTGTGGACGTATGTGGATAGTATATCTACTTGATAGACGTATAGAATAGTAGACTTATAGATGAAAAAATAGTATATATCAATGACTGACTATGTTTTACAGAATTTTAGCTAAATCTTTCTACATATACAAATTATTTTTATTTACTGGGGCGAAGTAGGTTCCTTAAAGGCATAGACTATAAAATTGAAAAGAAAGCGTAAGTTAACATGTCTCTCTTATGAAAATGATTTATTATGAAAATAATACGCTATATTATATAACTTAACGGATACTTAAAGTTATTCCTTTCCTCGGATACTTTCTATAGCATAATATAATATATCTAATGTCTTATTTTAATATCACATATAAACACTTTATTACAAAAAAAAATATCGATTGTTTTTTTATGATTATAATGAAAACTGAATAGAAAAATATCAACATGCACACGACAGCCTGTAAATATTTCTATTAAAGAAGAATGCCCATTTTTGGGCCCACTTGATACCTAATAGTTTAGTAACAAAACAATATTCTAAAATAATATCTTATTTTTTATTAATTCATTTTAATTATATCAACACATCATTTGCCAATTTATAGACGATGTTTAATTACATAAAAAACAGATATCATCAATTATATTATTAAAGCATTAAATATAATAATAACCTCAAATATTGCATTAGAAAACATCTAATTACTTAATAATCTGGGTGATATATAAATAAGATTTATTTTTTTACAAAATTAACTAACAATCATTGACAAAGTCGAGAAAAAAATTGTGGGCCCATTCCTCTTAGCGAGCATTCTCCTTTTCATCATATTAAATACTAAAGAAATCTAGTATAATTAAAGTTAATAGTCATTAAAATAATATATCGAGAGAAGTGTGCACTGTCTATCTGGATGGTGCATAATCGTCTCCGCAAGCCGGCATAGCGCACTCTAACTTTACATCAGGCGGAGTGTTGTCATATGCCGAGCTACAATAAAAAATGCAATTTGGAGAATTTATTACACTAATACAAAGCTCCTTACATTTATTTTGTGTAGTAATCAAACGTGATCATGTATCATGTTATTCGATTAAACAGACCAGCCTACGTGATTTATTTCGATCTTATCCGATTAAAATATTACTATCGATGCTTTCACAAGTTTCAATAGCTTTAACCTACTCATAATAGATTCATTTGCATATGTATGCTCTGTCAGAGTTATATGTAGGTAACTTCTTCTTTAGTATGTCACTTGTAATATATGTATAAAATACTGATACCGGAAAATGACTGTTAAGACTGTCGTTCGCACTTATCATTTTCGATAATAGAGTCATAAGGCATGAATCAAACAAGATACCAAATAAGCTCTAAATAAATAACAACGTCGTTAACAGATATTTCTGTACTTTACGTGGATTTCACTTTTTAATACCATCAAAACAAGAAGAAAAATACGCGTCTTCTGAGCTGTCTCCTATATTTTTATCTTCTAAAATGACGTCTGTGTCGAATTGGGTAGATTGATGCAAGTCTTGATTATACACATTTTCTTTCAGGAAAATGGATTTTTATAATTTAACTCCACATAGATTTTTATACCCAATCACACGAAAATCTAAATTCGAAGTCAAAGGGAGTGGACTCGATTAGCTTTTACTGTCAAAATCTAAACAAACCCTCATCAAATTTACATCATTAGAAGTGGATTTGTTAACTTTGATAAAAGACAACACCTCAGCCTCGCAGTGACCACGTTAGATGCGAAGCTTTCGAAAAGACGACAGATTATAATATTCAAAATAAACGTGATAGTATGAACGCCTTAAAATATGACATCATAATTGTAAAGAGGTAAGAGAGGGATGGTGAACCAGTCGTGGCAAAGACCGGTGTCACAGGTGCGAGTTGACCGCGAATTTGTCGGCGCGTGCGTAATGGTCAAGCCTTTTCTTTTTTTTTAGCTACCATTTGCCTATTTTTAGTTTTATTTATTCATCAGAATAATTACTAGAAATGCTGCTAACAAGCTTAGTTATGTATTCAGGTCAGACGTTATATTTAAAAAATTGGTTTCTACTGACTTTGCATAATTTTAGATTAATAACCGATAAAATACTACGTTGTGTTCATATTAAAATTATAATCAAAAGTGTCACTCAAAATAAAACCATTAGAAATTAGAAACAATAAATTCAATTCAATTATAAACAACCTTATCGAGGGAAGTATCGTGAATGTTTTAACGATAAATTGTCAAAACATGGCATCGCAGTTAACATGCCATTCCCACAAGATCAAGACATTCGACTTGCGCTACAGACATGCGAATGATTTACGTATACTCGTTAAACCTTTGTATATAAACCACAAAGCAAAATAAACAAATTCAAAGGTGAATTCACCGGAACCTTAAGTACTCGCAACAAAGTTAAAAATCCAATAAACTTTCTGTAATAACTAAGACCGTGACAGTTGCATTAAGCATTGAAACAACTCGCAGTAATTCATTTAACTTATCTATTGAAAACTAAAATAAATTAAATCATTTTAACTTAATTAAAAAATTTAAATCCGAGACGTTTCGAAAGATTTGAGTGACCGCGATAAGTTGCCGGATTGAAATAAACAAAATAAACGAGATACTGAGCCGTATGAAAACTTTTAATTTCATAAAACATTATTAAATTGTGATGAAAATTTAATAGAATAGCTGTTATGTGCTTGTTGATTTTTTTTTTCTATTGACAATAAACCTAACCAATATTTCTGTCAAGAACCAACAAATTAAACTATCTATGTACACAATTAGTAAATAAGAAAAAAAATACACAACATATGAAATAAGAAACTTGCACAATTGAAAAGTTTGCTAATGGTTGTAATGTACGATCCGTGAGGGTCAGATGAGGCAAGTGCGTGCAAATGACAAATTGTACTACTAATATTATGATCATAGTTTATCTGAATCATTTCGAAATTGTACCTCACGTTCGTAACTAAAACAAAGGAACAATGTTTTATTTACGACATTCTAATTTGGCTCCAATTAGGTTTGTGATATGTATATGTAGGTAAACCCTATCTGCAATCCCAGGGTAGTACACCTGTGAAGTATTGTTGATTAGATTTCAAGATAACACACTTGAAAGGAACTTCCGCCCTACCAACGGTGAACTATCCACTCAAACTGGAAAAAACAACATGACTTTTTTTGGCCATGCAAATACTAAAATAAAGTTTATAGTAATTTAAAAGTACAGCACGAACTTATTAATCAATTCAATTACATGTAATAGACGTTGCTATTTACATAACCGCAAATCCCGGTATGACGTTTTTATAAATTGTATCAATAAATACGTCTAAAGGGCGACAGTCTTATTTGTTCATTCGAAACGTGCGACAGGGGTTAGACTTATTTAAAAAATATTGATATGGTATACAAAAACTAATATTTACTTCTGTTTGATAAAATGTCGTGTAAAGCCGAAACCGCACTTTGGAGGGGCGAGCCGGCGCGGTCCTCAAATACTGTTTCTATTGATTTATATGAAGTAGCTTGTTTAACGCGGCGCGGGTCGCTCCAGTGCGGTTTCCGCTTAAGTAAAATAAATTTCCTGTAATAAATACGTTTATATGACGTTAACCCAACAGTTGGAAGAGTTACCGATGAAAAAACTCCGAATTTGAATTCTGATATGATCACATGAAGCACCAATTGGCTATTTAGTAGTCAGAAAATCCGCGCGCATAGCATAGAACATGGGTTCGAATCCCATTTTTTTCTTTAGTTTAATAATAAAATACGATGTCTAACATATTAATACATAAATTTTGAATGAAATTTCTATAATGGCAGTAAAATGTATGACCATAGCCGTTTCCTAGTGAGTCAAGGCAACAATAATGACCGTCATTCAGGACTTATTTCCTAGGAATGCGGTAACAACGACTCTGTTCTCAGGCACACATGCGTATAAACTGCATTTAGTATACATTACGATAACTAAATCCTATTGATCAATCATTTGCATTAAATAGCTCGATAGAATATACCAAGATCTATTTTGTTAGATTTGTGATTAGGGCAGACCGCTGATGTTTGTAACGTAGCTCAACCGTCCTGGAGTAGTAACTTACCACCACTTTCAAATATAACACTCGACAAGGGGATCAGCCTATCAATCCGGCTTGAAGCCGATATAGGGGAGGTGGATAATGCCTGCAGATATTTCTAAGTGGTAGCGGTTATAGCGCTGCTAGCTTAATAAATACACATATTGAAAACATTATTTATGTAAATCTTTGAAGATCTGAAGAAACCTAGATAGTGATACTTCAAACTGTATTCTAGAAACTCGCATTTTAATAGCATACCAAGGTGGTATATACCATCTAACTTCCCCATCTAGCGGTCACCTTTGCCACAAGAGTTTACAGTAAAAGTTTGTGAGAAATAGTTTGTAACAAGTCATCAACCATAATTATAAAATTTCTCGACAATTTTCTTTTACTGTTTAACTCTATTAAAAACCTGTTGAACACATTATACGGGTAGAAAAGTTCTTCTTATGACAATATCATTAGTTGAAATCGCATAATTTCTAACGTTTTCCAACTATCACCCATCTGACCCCATAAATCCGCATTTGATAGCGTTATAATCATAATTGTATATTAATGGTCGTATTTTATTACAGCGACATTACAATGGACAGATAGTAATAATAAGGAATCTAATATGAATGCTCATCACACGTGAACCTTATTATTATCATTGTAACAACTTTTTACAGACTTCTTCCGCTCACCCACTCTTTGCGCGTCGCGTCGTTATGCGAGACCTTACCTATAAAGCGTTAGATATGCCCCGAATATGACGGCTTGAGGGCCCACTAAAGAAGACAGCTTTTTAGGCAACAAACGGGCTTATAAAACAGAACCTTGACATGTGACCACATTCCGTCTGATGTCAAGCTAGAATACGGTCCCCGTCCTAGAGTGGAAACAATTACTAGTCCCCTCCACTATGCCGGCTAGAGTAGAATTTACACCATCCATTGACCGGGTATACACCTCTCGTTATTCCGGCAACTCGCAACCTGATTCCGAGACTTGAAAGTGGTGGCTCTACTCCAGGCTGTTAGACTGAGCTTATAACAATTTACTTTCAAAGAATTATGAATAATTGTTACATTTTCCCAATATCCTTTAAAAGCATCAATTAAAGAATTGCAAATAGGTCTATATTGGAATTTATTACAACAATTTGAAGAGCCACTGCAATGATTTCTGCAGTAATTGAATAGTAACATGCAATAATACAATTAATCCTTGGAATTCCGTTACAAACGCAAACCAAATGGGACAATTAATGTTAAAAATTGTTAGGTGTGTGGTTAAGGTATCGGTGTGCAGGAAGGACAACTCCATTATAAAGTCTAAGCAGGTGGCTGCATCATGATTACTGCGGATGTCGGCCTAGTCGAAGGAACTAGTCTGACTACAAACTAATCAAATTGATTTAGTTACCTTTTCCAATGTGAATCTGTGAGAATATACAGTTTTAAAGTACACAGTTTTAGAGCGGCCGTGGTCTAGCGGTAAGACGCGTGAACTCACGATCGATGAGACCCGTGTTCGAACCTCGCTAATTCTGACCGGTACCAATGTAACTTTGTTATATGTACTTTGGTCGCTCAGTGCCTATAGGCACTATTAAAGAGTGGTAGGCAGACTGATGATGGTTATTTGTCCAGTCTGCCGTCCTGAGGTAGTACCACCACTTTCGAATGTAACACCCGTGAAGTGAATTTGTCGCGGTTCGGGAATAGTTTAAAAGTAGCCAGATATAAGAGAGGAGTGTGCACTGTCAATCTAAGATGGTACATGCTCGTCTCCTCAAGCCGGCATAGTGGAGTCGACTGCTGCCCGCACAGGTTTCTCTGTAGTAGCAGTTGTTTTCATTCATGGACCGCACTCTAGCTTTACATCAGGAAAAAAAAAACACAGGTGTAAGAATGGCGAAACAAAGTAAATACAATAATGTTAATGTAAAACATGACTTTAAAATAAATACTGTGCGACTCAGTGGTTGCAATATGAGAAGTAAATGACGCATTGGTTCCTTTTGCATACACCTTGTTTTTTAATAGAGCACGTTTTGTAATAACAAATTTAAAATAGCATTGTATTTAGAATTGCATCACTTTAGTATGTGAAAACAAAAATCAATTAATTATATTGCTCACAAGAAGAAAACTGTTCGAATAAGGGTCAGTGTCCGCTATACTCAAGGAATCTTCATTCTTATTCAACTGATAACTTTTAAGTGCTCTAAATTATGCCTAATAAATCAGAAATACGTCCGTTATGAAATAGAGATAACATAGTATATATTCAATGCATTTTACAACAAGCTCGATTATCTTAATTAAATAATATCACAAATGTAGTAATAATATACATTCCAGGGTTTTTTTGCAACGGAAACTGCTAACTAAAACCGTTAAGACGGGTTTAAATCTAAAGTTGATTAGCATAATAGCCGCAAATCTCGAGATACGAGCCCAACACTATCAACAACATCGTTGTATCTGTCGGATTTGCATGTTCTCCAACAATCGTCTATATCTTGTCTAGTAATTAGAAACGTGCGAGTTCATAACGGCACTTTTCAATTTACAACGCTACCGCTACTGCTATGTAACCAACAGTTGTCACCTAATACTTTTCTAAATCACTGAGGCTTATAATTCTAAGCAATCTATTCATAATGATCATTATACAAAAAAACAAGACCTAGTTTAACCTTCAATTTACCCAAAAGTGTTACCTGGAGAACGTCAAGTCAAAACAAAATACTGATTTATTATTATACTTTAGGCAACGTTCACTACAATCTCATTAACGCTCTACAAAATTGACACAAAATGCCAAAGAAATAGGTCTGTTCAATAACGATAATGCTAGTACGACAATGACGGTTCTACGAATGATGGGATAGTAATTTGTTGTAGACCGTTGTTTGTATCCAATACGGTTCCCGCAGCAACAGACCACACAGGGGCCGACGACTAGGTTCATCGTGCGCCTAATCGCTATAATTGAGTAATGTCATAATGACGGTTCCGGGATTCTCAACCTATCTAGAGAAGAATTAATCTACAGAAACTTACCGTTACTAGCATCCGGTAGTGAGTATAATACGCCGCAAAGATTAGCAGCAGCAGGCGCTTCTACACGGCATCGATTTACAGAATCGTCGCGTTGAGAATCGCCAGAAGCGGGTTCGAATAAAGCCAAATCTAGACCGTCCATATCACTCCTAGCCGACACGCCATCGTCATCCACAACCTTTCCACAAAAATTATCTGGCGAATCGACATCCTTAGGGCTACGAGTGCAAACATCATTGTCTAAAGGATCACAGCAACATGTATCAGAGAAAGGTTCAAAATCTCTGCAGTCGAACTCGCAGCGCTCGAAGCTATCGCATGTGCACGATGATAAAGCATCAGAATCACCCTCTACTACATAGAGATCAGACCCAGTAGGTACTTCCTCGCAAATTACTTCATTCTTTGCAGATACATAAAACACGCTAGAAGTGTATGGCACTTTTTGTACTTGCAATGTGACATCTCCATCGCTTTGTAAATTGACAGTACAGTCGTCACTGTCCGCAGTTATTTGTTCTAGTAAACGATGGTCTTCGTATCGAGCGAAACTAGACGTGTCGGTCAAGTTGGAGGAACGGTCTACGGAATAAGCATCAGTGTATATATCGATCGGATCGCTTTTCACAGGTACTCTATGTGATGCGGGGGTCGTTCGTGGTCCTAAAAATATTGTTGTATAGGGACAAGTAGACGCAGTACGCGTACGATCTGCTCGTCGAGGATAACTAGCTGCGAGCGGGTCACGAATCGCGACAGTCTCATTCTGGTTCAATCGATCCCGATTTAAAGCCTCAATATACGCCTCACTCGTCGACAACACGTTGTATCGCCAATCGGGCATTGCGAATTTCCTGCCTCATTACTAATCCTCGTAACAGCTATGGAATTTCAGATAACAATTGAAATTGTCATCGCTGGCACACTATGTTATTTTCAGCTGAATTATATGGATCTAAAACGTCACTTATTTTTACTCACTGTTATTGAACATTCTTTAGATTTACACTTGTTTAAATAAATATAATATAGGTCAGTACGACGAGCTTCGCAATTTAATTGTTAAAATACACATATCAAGGAATGTTTACGATCACTTGAAAAAGTTGATATATTTTTTAATGGCTTAAAACTTTATTATTTATTAAAAAACACATTATTCAAATGATACATTTTAATATATTAAAATTATATCATTTTTTATTGTATCTCACATTTGTTAATAGTAGTTTAACAACAACAAAAAAAACTCATTTTTCTAAGTGTTCGCAGTTTTTTTTTATGTGTATATAATTGTTTAAAGTTTTAATGAATGAGAAGAATGAAGAGAGTAATGAAAAACGTGAAACATTATTTCCAAAAAATAGTATTGAAATTTTAAGCGGTCACGAGCTAAACTTGTTATTACATAAACTTCTATTACAATTTTCCCGATTGCGCGCGTCGGGATGCCAATGACCTTAAGTTTATTTTTGTTAAGCTTCTTTAAAAAAACATAAACCCTTTTTATCAAATCCTATCCTCACAATTACATCCTAGCTGGACATATCGAAAGAAATAATTTAATTACACCAATACGGGTTTGAGAACTCATACAATAATTTATTTATTGGTCAATTAGGGACTACTTATTGTATATAAATTGTCCTTTATTACTTGATTAATTGAAAGGGACATGTAAATTACTATTTAGTAACATATATTTTAAAAATAATATAATACTATGGTCACTAAGAATGGTAGGCAGACAGATACAGACAGATATAGTCTACCGATCCGAGGTAGTACCGACCCATTTTCAAGTGAAGTAACCCAGTCGCGTTATGGAATCAGCTTGGAAGTAGCGAGAGGAGTCTGCCTCAAGCCGGCATATCGGAAGCGGCTGCTGCCTGGCAGATATTTATGTGTAGTATCTCTGCTCATGAACCGCACTTCAATTTACTATTAAAAAAGTATTTGATTTTCAAATATATCAAAACCGTTTTATAAAATAATTTCCCATAGGTATCAATGTAAATGCTATTAATGAATTCGATGCTTATTTTACATTTGCATAGGATTTTGGCGTAAAGCAAAGGAAAGTATTAAAACGGTCCCAAGTGACTGGCTCGATGGCTATGTAAATATTCCGTTCAGTATTTGTAATGCAATAAATGTGAGTTGTCGCCTCTTTATTTTACTATATGTATAAAACTAAAACTACAGTTACACGCGACGTCGAAGCAATAACAATCGTTTTTACCAACAAAATACAATTTAAATAACTATAATTTTAAATCACTGTCACTTAACAATTCTCTGAGATTATCTGTTATCGTAATAAAAGTAAATGGAACTGACGCTAAAAATAGCAGTCTACTTCTTAAGGGCATGCGCTCCCCGTATGAATGTAAGCAATGATGCTTCAAAGTATACACCGCGAAAAAGCTATCTAGAAAGGCATGTAAAATAATTTGTGGGTAAAATTTACCGGTTCGTTAGTTGACTTTTTAGGACAATATAAAATATTTATTCAAATAACAAATCATTGCGAAGCTCTCCACATACTGGATACACGTTCAATAAAGTCGAATGGAATTTCAAGTTTTCAAACGGATATTTAAACTTAATAATTCACTATCAAATTCTTTCACTATTAGCACATTATGTCACAACGTTTTTCTTAATCGCATAGTAATTTTAAAACTAATTTACTCGTTCGATGTATTCAAATCGTGATCGGCGCACGCAGCCGTCATGAAGCGGGTATAGAGACGCGTAGAGCCGGTCGCGCGCGCCACTCAACTGCGTGCGAGCAATGCAAGCCGCACAGGGCTCGCAGAATCGTCACTATCTGTCTGCAGCTGTGGTCTGTCAAGTCTAAAGAGTCGCCGAACCGTTACCAAACTCGCATACTAGCGACTCCAAAACCTTAATTTAAAATTTTGAAAAATAAATCTTACTTTATACATATATATATACACCTTGTGATAGATGTAGAATTATAGAGGCAGATGACTGTCTTTGGTCAGAAAATAAAGAAGCAAGAAAATGGCTAACGTACGTTTAATTTCACAATAATTATAACCCAGTTAGATCCCAAATAAGACATGGCGCAGTCGATAAGTAACAATAATATTATAATCGTAATCTACTAATGAAGATTTGTGATCATGGCGGGCTTTAATTTGAAGAAAATAAAATTTCTAAGAGAACAAAACTCGGAATTCAACATTGTGATCTTTAAAAAAATTGTCGACGTTATTTTATTGAAACCAGTTTACAAACCTAGATGAACGGGTTGGATAAAGCAAACAGTAATTCAAAGGGGGCTAATACCATTATTATGTTTAAATGGGGTGATGATATCACTGTCATTTGCCTCTGGTTCAATTCAGTGGAACATCTGTTTCATTTGTTAATACATCTAACAAAGAAGTCTAAATAAAACGAGCAAATAACTTATTATATTTCTTCTAACTAACTTTCTTCTGGAGCACGTTTTATTAATTAATCAGCTAATAGTACTTAATAAGTAGTTAATAGTGTTGCTTTAATAATATTGCTTAACATTGTAATGATCATAACATCTGCTATTTAAAAAATACTTGTAAAGTCCGCAGGGCAAAAATAAATCGAACCGTAAACGATCTTTAATTTGCTTTAAACAATTTAATAAGAAATAGTCCATATGATCCCATATCCCATTAAAATACTCAATTACGTGTCGTATTAAAGCCTACCATTCCATAAGATATTTAGTGCATCTGAACTATAATTAAAATTTTGAAATAATACATCAAAGTGAACTTAATAACTATTAATAATAACGTCTTTTACATCAACGAGGAAATTGGATGTTTGCCAGAAACTATTAATCTTTTATTGTTTGATATCCCGTGGGATTAATGGAAAGTGAAATTTATTCTGAAACCGATCTTTATTACGATACCCTACATCTGATTTGTATACAGTGGAGTTACCGTGGCGAAACCTTTAGGGACTATTCTTTGCGTTTTCCTACACATTTTTTTAGTAAGACATATGTGTGATTCACGACTAGATACAACTGCTACAATAAATAAATGTCTACTAACAGCAGTCACCGTCGCTTTGCCGGCTTAGAAAAACGAATTTGTACAGTCCAGACTGCTTCCAAGCTCCAAGCAGATTCCAAAATGCGACTGGGTCACATCACGGGTGTTAGGTACTACCCCGGGACATGAAACTGTGCTAATAACCATCATCAGTCTGCCTACGACTGTTTGCTGTAGTCGTTATTGGGTAAAGTAGATAAATATGTTAATAGGCTATTAGACAACCGGTTTAAAAAATACAATTTTAACTATGAATTCCTACACAACGATTTGGATTGGTAAGTTTTATCAAATATTGGAAAGTAGCTTTTACTTTTTTTTTTACTTTAGCTCGGCATATGACAACACCCCGCCTGATGTAAAGGAAGAGTGCGGACCATGAACGGACACAACTGCTACTACAGAGAAATCTCTATGGGCAGCAGTCGAGTATGCACCATCTAGATTGGCAGTGCACACTCCTCTCCCTATACCTGGCTGACCTTCAAACTGCTCCCGAAACGCAACAAAATCACGAGTGTTACTTACACGGCTAATAAAAAGTATTTTTCTTCTTTCTAAAATTTATTAACTATAGCTATGTCTACACACAAAAAAATTAGTGAAAATATTATAGCAGTTTTTATGTATGAAATTTATATTAAAGTAAACAGTAGGTAGGTTTCTTAAACTCTTTTGAACGGAAATAAAAAAGAGGTTGCAATGGTCTACATACTCAAAGGATTACTTACTGCTTTCCTAAAGAGGTTTCACACGGGAAGTCATTGTTTACTGTCTACCAACACAGCGGCAAATGTGTTCGTCATACGTGTAAACAGAATCTTTTTGATTTTTACTTATATTTTGTTGAATATGGAAACCTATCAAACTATGGTCTAATGTACAATTGTGAAAAAAAGTTTCTAATATTCTTTACAGTAACTCGGCATGTTACTAAGCTAGAGTGCGATTAATAACGGGAACAACTACTAGCACAGGGTACCAATATCAGCTGTCACCTCCTCTATGCCGACTTGAGGAAACGAATGTGCATCTGAGCTTCTATAAAGAGAGTTACTTTCTAGCTAATCCCAAAGCGCGGCTAGATCATTTCAATATTAAAAACATTTGAAAAATAATATTAATTTTTATAGTACAACGTCTGTTCTTGAAAATTGTACAACTCGGATATCCGATATTATAGCTTGGATTTACGTTTCAAAATCCCACGGCACGCTCGCCTACGTTTTCCGTATTACGACTAATATTATTTATTTATTCAATGAATTTAGCCGCGATTAAATAAGTAAATTGTCCTAAACTAAATTCATATGAAGATTTTATGCGCCATACTGTAGTGTCTATTTTAATTAATATGGTCCGACTTTGAAGCCATTGTCCGCAACCACGATGCAGCAAAGCTTTTCAAACGTGGAATCAAAAATAAACGCAATACTAAGGCCTACTGTCCACGCACGCGTCATTTGACGTATGCATGTAACCTACAAATGAAGATATGCGTGTTTTGCATATTTGTTATGTCACGCTACAAAACGTCTTAGTTTTCTTTCAACTAGCATCGTTTTTGTAACACAAAAAGCAAGCGTCCGTCTGACGTGTCGGTCGCGCGCACCGCGTGACGAACGCATGACGAGCGGCTGACGCGACGTTGCCGCTTCGTGGACAAAGATTTCATTGTTTCTACGCAAGATGCAAGCATTCATCTTGCAATCGTCAATTGACGAAAGCGTGCGTATGACGTGCGGTTACGTGGACAATGGCCTTAAAATCTTTTATTTTATTTAGTTAAAACACGTCCGAGAAAACCTAAGAAAACATTGTTGCATAAACGAAGATTTTTATTATAAAACGAAATATACAAACAAAAGCTCGTTTGTTGAAAAAAAGTATGCAACTATGGCGTCTCGTGTCGCGTTGACAATAAATATTGAACTTGCGTGTGTATTGTAGATATACACAAAGGTAACTCCTACGCGGTTTTTTAAACCTACACACTTTTTACTTGAATAAAAAAGTATCCCTGAACTTTTCACTGAGTGTACTCGTAGTACTCGAAGAACACCAGGCTTGTTTATAATTCAAAAGATAATAAACTTAATATTAGGATTGAGAAAGGAATGCTTCGATGGTTTGGGCACATGGAAAGGTTGAATGAAAGGAGATTAACGAAAGGAATTTATAAATCTGATGTGAATGGACGCGTTAAACAAGGCAGACCCAGAAGGGTGTTTTCCGATCAAATAGGAGACATCCTCATGAAAGCTGGGCTGGGCTGCCTAGTGCCCATAACCGTCGGGCGTGCATGAAGAGAATTGTGGATGTGAAGGAAGCGAGGGTGTTGTGTCAGGATCGTGGTAAGTGGCGTTCCGTTATCTCTGCCTATCCCTGTGGGAAAAAGGCGTGACATTTGTATATTATGATTTTAGACGACCGTGACCTAGTGGTTGGTGTTCAAATCTCTCCAAAGGACAATGCCCATTTTTGGGCCCACTTGATACTTAATAGTTAACAAAACAATATTCTAAATAACATCTTATTTTTTTATTAATTCTTTTTAATTATATCAACACACCATTTACCAATCAATAGACAATGTTTAATTGCATAAAAAACCGTTATCAATAATTATTAAAGCATTTAAAATAATAATAACCTCAAATATTTCATCAGAAAACATCTAATTACTCAATAACCCAGGTGAAAAAATTAAAAGTGATTGGTGATAAGCAAGTAGATTTATATTTATACAAAATTAACTAAAAATCATCGACAAACTCAAAAAAAATCGTGGGCCTATTTTTCTTAGGCGAATGGGCATTCTCCTTTCACGTACTGTGATCGCTTAGTATTTATTGTAGGTACTCTTATAAAAGAATCGTTATTTTAAAAAAATAGTAGGCAGACTGATGATGGTTATTAGACGAGTCTGACATCGTAGTGTATGGTACTACTATAATTTTCAAGTGTTATAATGAGAGAACAAAGCTTAGACGGTACACATTCATCTCATTAAGCCAGCACAGCGGGGGTGACTAGCGACGGCTATCTGCACTAAATACTACAATAAAAAAATATACAATATAGACTAATACCTATACATATAGTGACTAGACTGGCCTAGAAGGTAAACACACCACTAATCCTGCTAAGAACAATGACACCCACGCACAGGATAAAAATCCATACATCTCTGACTACAGTAAGTTTATTGACACGATTTACATACGCAAAAAATGAGCAATTTGTTACAGCCATTTTTCAAGTAAGTGCCAAGCCTGTAGAGTTAAAAGTCACGAATAAACGCTTAAATAATGGTTTAAGCGGAATTTAAATATTATAATAATTTAAAGTTCATTGTATTTTTCTTATTACCAATTGTTACCTACAATTTATTTACCCCCCTACAGTGACAAAAAAAATACCATAATAAAAAATAAATTTTAGTTAACCTATAAAAACAAGAAATTATAATTAATATAATTTACCCCTACACTATTAAATTTTAAAGATCCTACAGACATACAGCGCCATCTGTTATAAAACATAACAAGCAGCACCTCAATCAGTTTCAGCTACTCAATAACAGATGGCGTTTAAATATAGCTACACTAAACCCATATAGATGGCGCTGCAAACTCTAAACTCCTTATATTTAAGAACAGCTGAAGTTTGCAATTAGAATCTTGAATTGACCGTTTCACGCATATTAAGGATTTAATTCTTGACCTTTAGTTTATGTAGCTCGAGTCATCATAGCATAAAATGTGTGCCAAGATTTTCTCATATCACCTTTAAAACAAGTTAGGACCGTGACTGATGAAGCCTTCGAGCAGATCCGATTCATCAAGCTTCTTAATATTAAGTAAACTTAACATGACACATTTGCTTATAAACAGAATGTGACATCATTTGATGGTTTCAACTAAACAATATTAAATTATTCCATAGGTACTAGTAGTTACATCTGAGTTCTCAGAAGCGTTAGACTCCCTTTATTTTTAGTCTATTAGAGACGTAAACTTGATTGTAAACCGATTTCCGAGTTGATGTCTTAGCGATCGAGAATGGCCGCAAGCACTGCGCTTAGTTCTCAAGATGATGCAGCTAACCTGTTGCCGATTGTACCCTAACTAATCTCATTTTAATCGCTTAAATGTAAAAAACATGTTTTACAACTTTCAGCTCCCAGTTTTTACTACAGGTATCTACAGACTTGATGCTTTAGGTGTACACAGAAGTGTGAAAGAAGGAGTGGCAGCATTTTACTAAAAATACAATGAAGTCATTAGAAAGTTTTGTGATAAAAGTGTAGGTATTTGAAGTAAAGTTCAAAGGCGGTCGACCACCGATGATGTTGGTACAAAGCAGGATAAGGAGTGTCCATTCCTTCCCCACCTCATCCGGTGCAAAATTTTCACTTTCTATCCGTTAATATTTTAAATAAATGTACTATTCAAGTTTTTAACTCTAATTCCTAAGTGAACGCAGGTTTGTATATGTTTTTGCTGTTCTAATATTTGATAGTACTCGTATTCGATAGTACAACAGCGAAAACTCGTTCGTCCGAAGCTAGCAGCTACGCTTTGTCGAGGTTACCGTTAAATGTATGGACTTATTTGCGCATCGTGACTGTGCCATTTTTGGTCACATACTCGCACATGCCTGCAGTTCAGACATGATCAATATTCAGTTTCAGTTTGTCTATTTATTCAGTCGAAATTGGCAATTTTTAACTTTTACCTTAGTACCTACGAATTGAACATATTATTTATTTAAAACTTAGGTAGCCTGTGTGAACACAGGCGAACTTAATGCTAAATAGCATTCTCTTCCAGCTAACCTCCGTGTTAGCTAAATTTTAACAAATTACAGTGGAAGTAAATAGAATAAAATAAATCAAGCACGCCACCTAAATTTTTACATTTGGACCAACCCGCTAAACGTCCTTCAATTTTTATATCAAAAACCTACTGAGTAATTATAACCAACGGCCATGATGTCTATAATAGGTGTCACGCCATATACTTTATGAATACGCAAATTATTCTATTCAAATACAAAAGACAGGTAGGCTGATATCCTTTGACGAATGCCTCTACCGCACACAGAGCTTATTTGTATAAATTTGCAATTAAATGATAATGCAATGCACTAAACAAATTAAACAATATACCGCCCGAACAATACTCCACGCTGCATGAAAATTCTTTACAAAATGAGGAATACCTATAAAAAACTAACAAAAGAAAACTTACAGATTGAAAGTTTCAGTGAATCGGCGTGGGTGCCCCCTCAATAGGGGCTGCCAATGACGTCACGGGCGGGAAATCAGCAAAGCGTACATTTCATCCGAACCGGGAAATGGCAATGTCTGCGTCAGGGATTATTGAATGCAGCCAATGTAATCTAAATTTATGTATGCCTATATTTAGAATAATCCTAACTTTATGCTGTTATTTATTATTTTATGCCATTTTTTGTTATCTACAATTCTCAGACGGAAGCCGTAGTAGAAAAGGAGGTGAGTGACCTGTAAGCCGAACAGGTTAAAGTGCAGAAGCTTATTTGATTCTATTGCAGATAATGTCAATCGATATTGACATGGGCTAGTTATTAAAACGTTTGTGCCACATACATGACTCTCGTTCAGGCAAATAAAATTAAAAATTCCTGTACTTAAAAGATACTGACATTCCTATAAGTCACGGCCAGGATTTTGCGAGATATGAACCCGGGTCTTACCACTAGACCACGGCCGCCCTAATTAACTTCTTTTTTTCTTTAATTGTTTTTCATAATTTCATAAAATTATATCCGTAGTTTATTGGACGTAAATTGGACAATGTAAATTTGAAAATATATAAAATTATTAAATTTATTAAAATTTAAAAAAAAATATTTGACCGAGTAGTGTTCTTCATTTAGCACCAGCTGGCGATAAGGTCACAACACCATATTAAGTGGATACGCGATACTACAAACTTGTATCCTCTCTACCCAGTCGTAATCTGACTTTGAGATTTCATAAAATAAGTGTCAAGGTAATAATTAAGATATTATTTAAAATTGTTTTTTATAACTCGGAAGAGAAAATCTTCAGTTACGTTTTATTAATTTTTGGCGTTTTAAAAAAAAGAATCCCACTTCACCAGACCTGAGTGTTGTCTGTGTTAACTTTTTTTCTTATTCAGTTTTCATTATAATTTAATCAGAAGACGAAAGTTATATTTGTAACTAATCGTTTGATATTTTAGTATTAACTGATAAGTAAGAAGCTATATCCATAAAATGCACTACTTATTTTATTGCTTACCTACTTCAATAAAAGCATTTTCATGTACTTGAAAATAAATTTATCGTGTCAGTACTAAGTATTTACAAAACTTCGATGTAATCCGCCTACGCAAATTAACATTTCCTTTACACTACATATCTACCATCTCTAGTACGTAAGTATACGAAACATCTACGTTTTATAAAACGACAAACTAAGTGTATACGAATTTCGGAGACATTATCCTCAATTTTGTTTCATAGAAGTTGAGAAAATGACGGAATCGAGTAGTTTAAATATTATTGCAAAAGTAAAGTTATACTATTCTATTAAGATCCTATCGTTGAAAAGTTATCGCACAATAATATAAGGTGAATGTGAGCTATAAATCTGATGGTATAATTGCAACAAAAGCTATTAACACCATAATAAAAGACCCCACCACAAACCATACAAAGCCAGTGACTCCTTATCTATAATGAACAAGTCGTTATTATACAGATTTAATTCTTTGCAAAAATATATCATCACACGCACGCGCCGCTCTTATTCCAGCGCCCAAGAGAGGGTCGCCTTTCACCCTAGTTCGTCTGGCTCGGTCTGTCAATAATTTTCGCGGGAAAGAGGCGTTGCCATGGTGACGGGGGTACGCTTTGAGTATGCGGTCCCTGCCCTCCGTGCAACGCTTTGATAATGCATCATGAAGGGTCGACGGAGAAAGCATCTCTATAAAGCAGTATTATAAGGAGGTTAGCCGGGGGTAAAATGAATCGTAGGCCGTAGCATATAGAGAGTCGACATTTTATCGTTGATAGACTATTACAACGCCTGATAGATATGTTGTAGAGAAAAATACTTTCCGATAGATAACGAAAGATCAATTTAAAAAAACACCTATAAGATTTATATTGAAATTCCAAAGTGTAACAACTCCTGTGAAGTGACCAAGTCACGTTTCAGGATCAGTTTAGAAATAGCCGTATATAAATGTGCACTATGGATAGTACATATTCATAAGCTGGCATAGTGGAGGCGATTTCTCTGTGATAGCAGTTATTTCTGCTCATGGATCGCACTCTACCTTAACATCAAGCGGAGCAGGGTCACATGTTGAGCTACAATAAAAAAAAATATTAAAATATTTCCCATGTAAAATGCTGTAAAAAGTACAAATTGCACAGTTCAAATTTACAGTTTAATCTGTCTTGTGATATTATTTTTGGGTAAACAACCTCAAGTGGCATCACGGTATTTTGACCTCAGAGATTTACTACAAAGCCGGCACTGTTAGTCGAGAATTAAAGCACAAGATTGTAGCAAGCGAGTACGTGTATTATTATATTCCCATGGTAAGTCGAGACGTGGTAGCTGTATCACCTGTGATGAGGAGACAGGTTTAACGACTCTCACCGCAACAATCATTACCTACCAGTTGACGTAATAACCACAAATGTAATTATTCCAAAACAAACAAGCATGAGAAATCATTATTAAAAATAAACTCTCACGATTTGATTCACAATTACATGTTTTCTTAATATTAGAACAAATTAGATCGATGAAGGTTATTAGTAGAGTTTGCCATCTACCAACACTTTCAAGTGTAACACCCGAGAAGTGACCTTTTGGAGGAGTATACTATAAATCTGGATTTTTCAACATAACGCGGTTCGAACACGGGTCCTACCGCTAGACCACGGCTGTTCTTAAACTTTCGACTTGAGAGAGCAAATCGAACAATGAGTCCGTTTTTCAACTTACATATTATAGGTATTTGCGAAAGTACGTGGGCATGGTAATAGTTACGAAATATTTGGCACAGTAAAGTTGCCCCTGATAATGATTAACCTATGGCAAAACGTGTCTCTTACATGAGCAATCCGGTAAAAGTAATTATAAAGCTAAACATAATGTGTTACGTAATCGTGATAGAAGTATTATATATTTATTTTAAACTGCCTGTACCAATCGAATGGCCCGTTCAATAGTCTAGAATATAGAGAAAGGATCACTTATTGCTGAAGATTGTGATCTTACAGTTAACGGAAGATTACGCGTTACGAGTATTCAATAACAGCGTGATTACAACAGCAATTATGTCAATAACATTTTAAGTTTCCGCACTTATCTTTAGTACTTTTAAAGTAAGATTGTTATGTGTTTTATTGAATATAAATGGAACTATATCCTTGCTTTCGCTTTTAAGACGTTCGCTTTCCTGCTAACAATGAAGAATTGCTTCTAAATGAGACATAATAGTGTAATATATCAAAAGCATGTGTTGTGACGTTGGCTGTCGCCAACGCGCGAAGTCGTTCTGCCTGAGACTGTGACCTACTCCAATTTGTTGATAAATCAAACTTGTGGGCGGTTGTCCCACGATGGCCTTCTATACAATTAAATTTTAATTGATGAAATCATATTTACAATTAAGATACTTTTAATATAATTAGTCTCTAGAATACTAAATTCAATAATAATATCTGCTTTATCGTACACTAATTAATTAACAGATTATGAGATAAAACACTACGAGTTCAGGATTACGTAAGCTTAATCAATCTGTCTTGATCGCGAAAATGCAATTTATAGTCAATTCCCTATCCACCCACTCTGCCCTTAAGAGATTAGTACGAAGTTGTCCCCTTTATTGAGGGTGAAAAATGCGAACTCTACTTCAAAATAAATTCCATTAAAAGTTCGAAACGCTGCCATTTCAATAAAATCATGTTAAAATCAGTTATTGAACAATGATCAATAAAAGAATATAGAATATTATTCAAATAAAGTTAAATAATAAAGAGAAATTCTCAACAACTAATAAATGTCAACTTAAAGATAATTTCTTGGTATTTAAAGAGATTTTCACTATTCATCTACAGAGAGAAAGTAGTTGAGAACACGATAGATTCTGTAATGACCAGACCTAAAATATTTTCTACGAGTGTTATCTGCAACTTCTAATGCGTATGAATGCGTTTAGCGTTCCCGTTCCACCCTTAGTTATTATATTAGGAAAAACTCAAAAGGATTTTTTCCTAATATTTAACTAATTCTACTCCGTAATCTAAGTCTAAATTATTTTCCTAGAAATCTGTTCAACCCTTGTGAGCACTTAGCATATATATTTTTAATAAACAATAAAATATCAAATAATTCTACGAGTTTAAAATTATTATAATAAGTATTCTATTTTCTATCTCGGTTTATCTAGCATTTTATTTTATTTTAAAATAATTAGAAAACAAGCGGTACGAAATTTCACAATAACCAAACATTACATAAGTAGGTAAAGAACATAGGTTTTGGCAGCAACAGTAAAATTAAAGTACCAAATCGTATGCACGTGGCGAGTGGTGACCTAACTGCATATGTAAACTAAATATAACAAAACCATTACTGTTTATACAGTTTGACGCTTAAAGCTGCTCTTGCATAATTACGTAAAACATTTTTTAGGTCGCAGAAATGTTTGCTTAGTTAGCTTTTAACTACATTTTTATGAATAAAAAATAATCCGTCACAAAATAAAGTAGGCTTTTATAGTAGCCCGCCACTACGCTTCGTCTGATATTAAACAAGATCCACAACTGCTACCACAGAAAAATATCTGCAGACAGCAATAGCCTCCGCTATGCCTACTTAAGAAGATGAATGTGCACTTTCCAAGTTGACAGTGTATACTCTACTTCTGCCTTCACCTGAAACTATACGAGGTCACTAGTAAACTTTACAAGCAATAATCACACAATATTTTTAATACCTACCTTACCTAAACTGTAATTAATTTAAAGCTAAGGATAGAGATATCCAGATTATACACGACATATTAGGTCTGATTTATCGCACCTCTGCGACCCCTTCAAATACCACCACGGGAGGCGTATAATTATCCTAGATTTAAGATAGGGGTCGAAATAGCCGGACACCTACATCGAGTGCGCGTCCCCTCAACCCTCACCCCAAAAAAAATCGTTCAACGACGCAATAATCAAGCAGAGTCACATTCAAATGTTTCTCCTAACAACAAACTTTCTAAAACATTCTACAGTTGACACAAACGTATATGAAATAATTAACGTAAGTCGTGAGAGCTAGAACTTTTAAAATCTGTGAAAAATTAACTTTAATATACCGACAAATTATCGCAAATCTGTAACGCAACTTTCCACTGTTAATTAACACTGCTTTTGGAAAAGATATTACTTTAAGCTAGTTTATAAACATAAAAACAATTGCCTACGTCAGTGATGTCAGTCAGCATCATAACACGGCATCACATGAGTCAAGAAGGCGTTTACTTTCTACCTGTTCTCTGTGACTATTTAAAAAGCGAGGCACGTGTGAACAACGGCCAACAGTTACTTAGAATTTCATACGCTACACGTATAACAATGCATTAGAAGGCCAGATACTTAATTAAACTGAAATGTTTTATAATATAACATAATTTACTACATCAAAAGAACGAAAGTTGTCATCTGAATAGTTATGCTCAAAAGAAAAATAAAACACCGACGGCTATAAGCTACTATTTGTATTTTAATTGCAGAACCGAGCCAAAAATAAATGCATCCTTCCTTCCACGTGTCTTTTGAATCGTATTTCCATCACCGCAACGGAGACATCTAAACTAAATCTTTTTATTGATTCAACTCACGCCCTGAGAGTTTGCGTCATGAGGGAGAACCTGCATACAAATAAAAGTCACATATCCGATTTCTTTTCTTAACAAAATGTACATTTTTGAATTGCCTCACACAAACAATGTGAAATGAAACTCAAGCTCCAAGAAAAATGACATCATCTCAGGCCGAGTTGTGTTTGCCATCCTTGCCTTTACTTTACTCTGACGTATTAAATTATCTTTATTGTAATACGACAAAATTTAGGACAATTTAGCTACCTACGAGAGCACGATACCGTTGCCACTGTTGATGCTGTGAAATTGTTCGTTACTAAGTTATTGAACACGACACGCAAATTATTTTGCTTGCACAGTAGTCGTCTAAATAATCCAAACAAATTGTTAGCCACACTTTCTCCATCTCTAAACTGTTATTATTACAAGTTCTAGAACAATACTCTTACAGAGTAGTAGGCAGGCTGATAATAGTTATTAGCCCAGTCTGGTATAGCTGCATAGGGGTAGTATCACCACTTTCAAGCCCAGCACAATGAGAGCAGTTTGTCCAGTCATAGCTGAACATATGACTACTGTGGCAGAACATCCCAGGCTACTATAAAAGTGAAGTGAGAAGTGAAATGTAACACATAATCTAGACCGATTTGCATTAATAAAATAATGCATAAAATACATCCGCTAATCAAAAATGTAGGTAAACAAGAAATGCTATCTCTATATCGATAACTGAAGACCGGCAATCGTTAATTGTTTGTTAATAAAGCAAGAAACAGATAGGCCTGGTGAACCGTCAAGCACTGATAACCGGCAGCCTGTTTTACAGCATATTGGTGTTCTTATACATTGGTGAGCAATGTTCATTCACTTGAGTAATAGAAAGCAAAACGCACTGCGGAACTAGGTGAACGGACAGGTGTGGAACCACACCCTTAGTGGTCGCTATATCAATAAATGAGAAATATTATATGTCTATAACCTACCTGTAAGTCTAAAAATTGAAACTTTGCTAGAGTGGAGTCCACGAGCAGCTTCCACTATGACGGTATTTACGGTATAACGATACCAGGCTACTTCCTGTTCCTGAAACGCGACTAGGTCATGTACGGGTGTACTACCATGGAGCGTCGGGCCACTTTTAGGTATACATAGTTAGTAGGTATTTTAAAATAATGTTCAAATATTCAGTTATAGAGAAAAAAAAACAGAGATTTTTATCAACACGAAAGAAATATGCAAAACGTACATAAAATATGCAATAATTACTTGCACGGTCGACTATTACGCATTGGCCCAGTTTATAATTAATGTGTTATTTGAATTAGAAGAATAGGTAGTAACTTCAAATGTTTAAAAGACGATATGTTGACGAATTATGTTTTTGAAAAAAAAAAAGAATAACTGCAGACACCCTATCAAGACATTAAATTGGCTTTAATTATAAAGTTAGTTATAACTGGTTCTTAAATGATTATTAAGATGCGTTTTGTTTTGATGTTGTATGCCTCCAGTATTACCGTAAACGTTCAATGATAGCCTGGCAAATCTTTCAATACTCGTAAACGGGTGAATACGTCAGGATAAATGAAAGTTAAAGGAAAAACTAGATGGTAAGTAACTACGATTTTCACCGTAAGTAGGGCGTAAGCCGACCTGCTCTCTAATAGCCACCGATAAGGGCAGTGTTCGATATAATTTAATAATTGTAGAAAACTCAGAACTAGGGCGAGAAGAGAGCAACCGGATTCTATAAAAAAAACATTGCTCTTTTAGCGAAATAACGACCAAAATCGGATGAACTTTTTGAAGTTTTTTGGTTTTACCTATAAACTATGAGACCATCTCTAATTTGTCAGTTAAAAACCCTATGATAAGATGTCATTGGCCACCAATTAAGACTTGAACAATTAGTTAAAATGACCGTCAATAATTGTAATAATTGTCCGCCTCGATGACCCGCAATGTTGTGTAATAAAAAAAATAAAACACAATCACGCTATGTCGGCCACAAATCAATACACTAAATAAATAAATACAAGACAATAGTAGCAAATTGTAAATTAAATTAAAAGTATTTAAGCATTCCTTACAGATATTTTAAAGTTTAAAAGCGATCTTAAAAAAGAAACAATGTCGAGAATAGAATTTAAATTGATAATTAAGCACACCAGTTGACGAGATTACCTTCAAAATATATGTTTTCGCATATACTGACCGTGGTAAAGATCTCTCTATTTATCAGCAATCATCATCATTAGAGCGGCCGTGGTTTAGCGGTAAGACGCATAAACTCACAATCGATGAGACCCGTGTTCGGCCCTCGCTAAATCGTGACCGGTACCAATGTAACTTTGTTATATGTACTTTGGTCGCTCAGTGCCAATAGGCACTATTAAAGAGTGGAAGGCAGACTGATGATGGCTACTAACCCAGTTTGCCGAAAACGTGACCTTCTCGCGTTTTGGGAATGGTTTTGTATCCAGGTATAACGAGAGGAGTGTACACTGTCAATCTAGATGGTACATGCTCGTCTCCTCAAGTCCCTCAAGGTGACTGCTGCCCGTGCTGACCGTACTCTAGCTTTACATCAGGCTTAGTGTTGTAACATGCCGAGCAACAATAAAATAAAAAAAATAACATTAGGACTACGTGAAACTTTAAAGTGTAGTTAGGTGGAGTACCAATACACATTGCCAAATTACAAACTAATTCCGACAGCTAATGAGTATTCCTGTAACTCTAAATATTTATAGACCATTACAATAAATTATCATGGGTTTATTTTCTTTCTTCCAAAGTAAGAATGTAGTTTTAACGCATAACTAAAGAATTCGACCTTTATACCTCGAGATTCATTGTAACACTTACGTAAAGAGCTCCAAATAACTTTACAATATAAATAAATACACCTATAGCCGATGCACTTGTTTCGTCCACTAGACGCGAGGGATTAAATTCATTCGAAACCAAGCCAAGCATTTAGTGAAATGCCGAAAGATTATTTTTTCTGCAAATAAACGTAGATGATGTGGGTCGTTCGATTATTATTTTTGTCGAAATTTATATTCCTATACACAATATTTATTGATACTTAATTCTTCTCGAAACTTTGAACTATTTTTTTTTAAATAAAATGTACCTAAAATTTTTGAAATTAGTTTTTTGTATAACGTTTAAGGGCTCTTACCACATCTTTGGATCCATCCTTCAGCCCGGCATGGGTACGGAATAACCACAACTGTGTCTTTAGAAACACTCATCATACACTTATTTTAGCGTAAATGACGCTTATCAATATATTTTTCATAACACTTCACTGAACGGGTCACTGGGCTTTTTTACATCGAACCTCGGTCACGTCTATCGTAGAACGAGACTTTCACCAACTGCCAACTAAAAGAGAAGCATGATAATGGGTTAACAAATCTAAACACAAAAACCTATAAAAATAATTATATTTGTACAAGAACAAAAGTTTGCGGCTTTTCATGTCGATAAAAATAATCTTTTATATCTGTCTACCCCGCTGAAACTATCTTTGTACTATCTAGGGGAAGTTCCAAAATCAAAACTTTTCATGAAGCGGTTACCAAACGTTAGACGTTAATTACCTTTTTTATTTTAGTTATTAAATAATTTATTAGATCCGATAAAAACTTTGTCATAATAAATAATAAACAACGTTATTCTTTAAAAAATACTGGTAAGTTGTAGCTGATATTTAAATATAATTTAGAAGTTTTAACTTACTCAATTAATTCACAATCAATTTCGAATTTTCTTTCAAATATTATTACGCGCGTAAAATTAATCGCACAGCATTTAACGGACACCCTCTCGACGATCACATCAAAAAAAACTGACAAGTGATGACAAAATTGCGCGCGTTTGATACTGCTGAAAAGAGACGCAAATATATATGCGTTCCTTCCTTTATTTATTGATTGGAATCTTATCAGCGTATGCGCGCGCATTCAAACCAAGTTATTATTCTTTCTAAATATGAATGAAAGCCCAGAATGACTCCATATTTATTATCAATGCAGTATATTAAAGTCTAGAATCATAAAGGTATTTCGTATTTGGAGATATTCAGAGTTTTTTCCACAAACTACGATTATACGACATTGCTACTGACTATCCACTGAAACCATAGACAAGTACCTTACACAACACGTATACATTACCTTAATGCTTTTGTAAACAAAGTACAATAAAGAACAATTCACTTCGACTCTATATGGTAGAATGAATATAATAGCATTCTCACATCATTTAATTTAGTTTTTAACAATTTAAATAATACAAGGTGTATTTTGGAAGTTTACTTGACATCTGTCATTTGTGTTTTTTTAGTCTGTGGTTCAAGATGGCGCTAAAAGCTTTGGTTGGGCAGAGTAAGTGATTTTTTATAATATTTTCATGCATTTCTATTGATTTTCAGTAATAAGTTATGCATTAACCAAGATTTAATCATCCACCAAACATATATTTTTTAATGAAAGGTGTACTTAGAAAGTCCGATATTACGATGACTAATATAATACATCTCCATATTTTGTAGCGTTTTAATGCATTTGTGGCTAATAATAATGACTATAACACACTAAAGAATAATTATTGGTATAAATAAATCATTTACAGCGGTCGAAAGTGTATTTCTATGGTTCATTGTCTGAAACTTTGAAAATATAGGGCACCTCCCCTACCCTGTGCAATATATAGATTTGTATGGGATTATCCGATATTGATTAATTTTCATGATTTCCAATGGGCGGGACAAACGTCGTTCACGTAGCTTACTATTTGATTATAGATTCAATACATTTATTTCTAACTGGGGACTGATTTTATAGTTTCATACATTGAAATAAAAATATTGTAGCAGCTTTTATGTATTTTAAAATAAAGTTTAAAACTTTATTTTGTGTACCAAATACTCGCTTGTTTTATATTTAATAAATAAATTTAAGAAGGTACACGCAGGAAATATTGTGGGTTTGTTATTTACAAAACTATTCTACAATATTAACGTTTTTAGGCATGCACTCAAACTGGTTAAAAATTGAATTAAATGAAATTATTACAGAGATTATGAATGAGGTGATCCGCTACCGCGGTCCCAAAGGCAAGGAGGCACAGCGCATAGAATGGCGCATTCTTATTGTGGACCAATTGTCCATGCGCATGGTGTCCGCATGCTGCAAGATGCACAACATCTCCGCAGAAGGCATTACTTGTATGTATATTACTTACAGTAATTAATTTTAATATTGAAGTCTTAAAGGAAGTATTTTTTGAATTTTGAATTTGAATTTGTTCATTTTCCATAGAATAAACATGAAGCATAAGAGGTCAATGGCCTGAACAAGGCTTCTATAATGAGGTTCTAATAAACGGTAATTAACTAAGAACCATCTATAAATGAATACGAATTCGTATTATTTTGGCTGATTACTGGTTTTAGGCTACTTTTTAGTTGAAAAAATAATAATAATGTACCTAACTAATTAAACTTTAAATATTTTTTTATTATTTTCTTCTGTTTTATCATAAGCTCGATGTTCTTTAGGTTTTGACTGACTGCAAAGCTTTCTAAACGTCAGATTAAAATAATCATCTGTCTATTAAATCAAAATAAACACGATAGTACACCAAATAATTTTTTTTGGTTTATGCAAAATCTGAAAAATAAAATATTTTATTAATTATTCAGTGGTGGAAGACATCCACAAGAAACGTGAGCCTCTCTGCACCATGGATGGTATTTATCTCATTACACCATGTGAGAAGTCAGTACACGCTCTCATCAATGATTTCTCTGTTGGCAACAGAATCATGTACAAGGCAGCTCATGTTTTCTTCACTGAAGGTAAGTCCCTATTCGAAATTAATGAGTTCTTTGGTAGTGGCATTTATTTTTTCACTATTTTTCACTGTTTTTTTTATGCCTGATGATTGTTATTAGCCCAGTTTGCAGTAGTAGTAGTAGTGCCACTCCCACATAGAGGGTCTGTGTGCGGAAACCAGCCTGGAAAAAGAACATGTAACCCCCGTGAAGTGACTAAAATCGCGTTTCGGGATCGGCTTGGTATAATGAGAGGAGCAGCCCTGCCCTATCAATGGGTGGTGCATATTTGCCTCCTCCGACCAGCCTCAATGGCGGAGGCGACTGCGTCCTCTATGGTAGCAGTAATTTTCGGTTTAATAATGTAATAAAAGAAGGAAATAAATGATTATTATTCTGCTAAAGTACAAAGACCTTAAACGTTTTTCATAAAGCTTGTTTTTGCTTGTTTATTTTGCGCTTCAATATTATTTTCACTTCACAGCTTGCCCCGACAGTTTGTTTGATGAATTATCACACAGTAAAGCAGCCAAACATATCAAAACATTAAAGGAAATCAATATTGCTTTTGTACCATACGAAGGACAGGTTGGTTTAGAAGTTCTCATAAAATAGTACTAAGTTATTATTCTTATTTTAACGCCGCATTGGATTAGTGTGCCCCGAGGAGTTGTTCAACGAGCTGTGCAAGTCCACAGCCGCGAGGAAGATCAAAACTCTTAAGGAGATTAATATTGCTTTCCTTCCTTATGAGTGCCAGGTAAAGTTTAAATTAATCATGCACACATTATTTTTAATGGGGTAGAAAGAAGCTCTGATTTGTCCTTTCACACCTGAAACAGATTTCAATATTATATTGTGAATCATCAATGTTTTTCATTGCCCTGTAGATAGATTAGCTGGTAGATAATACCTAAGGCATTAAGTTACATTTTGTGCAATAAAGTGTTTTTTTTGTTTTTGGCAAGCAGAGAAAGGAGAATGCCCACTCGCCTAAGAGAAATGGGCCCACAATTTTGTTTCTTGAGTTTCACAATCATGTTTAGTTAATTTTTTGTAGAAAAAAAATCTACATTCCTTATTGTCAATCAGTTTTAATTTTTTCACTCAAGTTACTGAGTAAATATTTTCTGATGCAATATTGAAGGTTATTATTGTATTAAATGTTTTAATAATTAATAATATATGTTTTTTTATGTAATTAAACATCGTCTATTTATTGGTAAATGATGTGTTGATACAATTAATTAATTCATTAATAAAAAAATAAGACATTGTTTTATAATATTGTTTTGTAACCAAACTGTTAGGTATCAAGTGGGCCCAAAAATGGGCACTCTCCTTTGAGATTTTATCAGTTATGTTTTTATTATTTTGTCATTATTGTGTCTTATACAGGTGTTCTCTCTGGATTCCCCTGACACATTCCAATGCATGTACAACCCAGCGTTGACTCAAACACGTAACGCTAATATGGAGCGTATTGCTGAACAAATCGCCACTCTATGCGCTACTCTCGGCGAGTATCCATCTGTCAGATATCGCAGGTAATAAATAACTATATTTTATAAACATATCCTAAGATTGTATTATATGGGATGGTCATGCAAGTTTTATTACTTACCATTTTTTTTTAGTGACTGGGAACGTAATGTGGAACTCGCGCAGCTCATTCAACAGAAATTGGATGCTTACAAGGTACTATGAATATCTCATTAGATCGCCTCACGAACGAGAAGAGTGGTCCTATCTCTATAGAATGATCTTCCAAGATACGTTTTCTCACTTCCTACATTCTGTGATCCTTTAGGTGCAGTGTGAAGTAGCATCTATTTACAAATCTTCTGTGTCATGTTAAAATATGGTTGTATTTTTCATCATGCCAGGCTGACGAACCAACAATGGGCGAGGGTCCGGAGAAAGCCCGTTCGCAGTTATTGGTGTTGGATCGTGGTTTCGATTGTGTGTCACCGTTGCTTCATGAATTGACTTTGCAAGCTATGGCTTACGACTTGCTGCCAATCGAAAATGATGTATACAGGTATGGAAGATAACTTTTTAAATATAAAATCTGGCATAAATGATTATGAGATTACACTTAAATAAATTATATCTAAAGGCGAATACCCATTCACCTCCCAGAGAAATGGGCCCACAATTTTTTTCTCGAGTTTGTCGATTATTTTTTGTTAATTTTCTAGAAAAATAAATCTATTTCCTTATCACGAATCTGTTTTAATTTTTTCACCCGGGTTATTGAATTATTAGATGTTTTGTGATGCAATATTTAAGGTTATTATTATTTTAAATGCTTTAATAATTGAAGATGTCTGTTTTTATGTAATAAAACATTGGCTATTGATTGATAAATGATGTGTTGATGTATTTAAAATGTATTAATAAAAAAATAAGATATTATTTTAGAATATTGTTTTGTTACCAAACTATTAGGTATCAAGTGGGCCCGAAAATGGGCATTCTCCTTTAATACGTATTTTGTTATCTTAGTAAGTTATTTCTAAAATACTTTCTTAATTTTATTCCAAATGGATGGTAATTAGTTATTCAGCCGTTTCAAGGTAGTACCACTACTTTCAAGTAGATATTAAGTTAACTTCTACAATGTCTATTTCACTATGATAGAAAGTTGGTTTTTATCAGATATGAGGCATCACAAGGCGTTATCAAGGAAGTATTGTTGGACGAGAATGACGATCTGTGGGTTGAATTGCGTCATCAGCATATTGCTGTGGTGTCTACTACGGTTACTAAGAAGGTGAAGGAGTTTTCTGATGACAAGCGCATGGGTGGAGGTATTGTCTATATTTTAACTTGTAAACCACACATTTCCATAATTTATATGTACAGAGGTAAGCTAGTACTTATCCCTGTGTACTAAACGCTGATCAATAAATATAAGTATATAATAAAAAACATTAAATAAGTAAACAAATTAATTAGATTTAAAGATTTTTAAATTATATTCTTTGTGCAGGAGACAAGCAATCAATGCGTGATCTCTCTCAAATGATCAAGAAGATGCCTCAGTACCAAAAGGAGTTGTCCAAATATGCTACTCATCTTCGTTTGGCCGAGGACTGCATGAAGTGTTATCAGGGGGATGCGGACAAACTATGCAAAGTTGAACAGGTCAGACTGCCTCTCCATGCAGCCAAAATACAATACAGATTTCTCTTTTAACATTCTAATTTTTTTTACTTAGGACCTCGCTATGGGTACTGATGCTGAAGGTGAGAAGATCAAGGACCATATGAGGAGCATTGTCCCTGTTCTTTTGGATCCGGTAAGATTACAAAATTCTTAGCACAATCCGCCTGTTTAGTTTGTCACTCGTCAACAGTCAACCTGGATGATGCACATTTATCCTTTCTAGCAGGCATAGTGGAGGCTACTGTTGCCTGCAGACGTGGCAGTTGTTTCTGTTTAACATCAGACCGAATGTTAGCATATACTGAGTTTACAATAAAGACAAGACAAATAAATTTTATACCGATGTAATTTTTTTTATATGTACGTTGAAGCATCGGCGACTATGATGCAAGAAGCATTAACTTGATTTTTAAATGAAATATTTGTATAGGCTGTGGCAAACTACAACAAGATGCGCATCATTGCGCTCTACATCATGTCCAAGAATGGTATCTCCGATGAGAACCTTAACAAATTGGTTACTCATGCGCAACTCGAGCATAGTGACAAGCAGACACTTCTCAATCTCGCTAATCTTGGCCTTAACGTTGTTACTGAGGTATGTAATACACTATGATTAAAAAAAACAGTCGAAGGGGCTGCTAGTAGAAAGATAGAACAAAGAAAGTTTGAAGCGGTTACATGGAGCACCAACACCTCTGTGATTTAGTGGTTAAAGTATCCGTCACACTAGTGGAAGACTCTGGTTCGATGCACTTCAGCTCAGGCTCAGTGTCAGCTCGGCGCGTTGGTTTTTTTTATCACAGTACAAATGTATTTTTACAACTGAGCTCTACTATAAGATTTATTTGTCTATTTATTGTGGTGTTGTTTTAGGGTAACCGCAAGAAGCAGTATCAAGTGCCACGTAAGGAGCGTATCACCGAGCAGACTTACCAAATGTCCAGATGGACTCCAGTTGTAAAGGTACAACTTTAAACTTAATTTTATAATTGTTTTTTATTTATCTAAATGTACATAAATTTTTGATCAGGACATAATGGAAGACGCTATTGAAGACAAACTGGACCAGCGTCACTTCCCGTTCCTGGCTGGACGCGCTCAGACTTCTGGATATCAGGCACCAACAAGGTGACTTACTTTCAGTTTTTTTGTTAAAAGTATTATACCATTGGGTGAAAGGAGAATGTCCATTTTTGGGCCCACTTGATACCTAATATTTTGATAAAATAATATCTTATTTTATATTAATTTATTTTAATTGTAGCAACACATCATTTACAATAGTCAATAAACAATGTTTATTTACATAAAAAAAATAAACAAATATCTTCAATTATTAAAGCATTTAAAATAATAAAATAATCCAAAAAAATAGCAACAGAAAACATCTAATTACTCAATAACCCGAGTGAAAAACTTAAAACTGACTGGTAATAAGGAAGTAGATTTTTTTTTGTATATAAAATTAACTAAAAACCATCGACAAACTCGAGAAAAATATTGTGGGCTCATTTTTCTTAGGCGAATGGGCACTTTCCTTTTTAGGGTAATCCAAAAGTGATAATAGGCAAATACCATTTATAATAATGGAAATATTTCAGTGTGCGCTACGGTCACTGGCACAAGGATAAGGCTCAGCAGACTGTCAAAAATGTGCCGCGTTTGATCGTTTTTATTGTTGGAGGTAAATTATTATTTATTACATTTTCACACTAATTTACAAATAAATATCCTCAATGAAACGTTTTAATATATCTACAGGGGTGAGTTTCTCCGAGATCCGCAGCGCGTACGAAGTGACCAACGCCGTCAAGAACTGGGAAGTCATCATCGGATCTTCTCACATTCTTACTCCGGACACTTTCCTCTCGGACCTCAGCTCCCTCACGGCTTAAGCTTCTTATTTTGCGACATTGATACATCTAGGGTTTACGGGTGCAACATTTATACCTAATTAACTTCAGTCTCAGTGCATGTCATTAGGTAGAGTAGTTTGCAGCCACCTTTTCTTTGTTGACGTTTTATGTTTTAAAATTGATGCTTTTGTTTTATTAACAACTTTTAAAAAATCTTATAAATGCCCCAAGTTGAATTGTTTATTATTGCCCTAAACCCTGATGTAAAGGTTGGATGTAAAAAAAAACCAGTATTTAAAGAACAAAAAGTCCATTAAAATGGATTGCTTAAATGTTAAAAAGCTTGTATGCATGTTTCGTGCATTTATTCAAATATCTATATTGTCTGAAATATAAATAGATATGTTGCTTTTTTAAATACGATTCCCAAATCGTTATTTTTTTTTTTAAATTAATTACTGTTTTTCCTTGGGAATAAAAATAATATATTGTGTGATATTTAATTAAGTTTTAAGTGAATGTTTATTTTTTAAGTTTATTTTTTATTATTGCATAATATTATAATTTTAATTTATTGTTGCTAAATTATTTAGTATAGACTGAATTGGTTCTCGAACGAACTTTTTACTGACATATTTTTTCCTTATATTTCAAAATAATGTTACCATTTCTAGATAATTACTAAATATTTCGAGTTATTACACCAAAATATTTTGAATAAGTACAATTTGACTACTTTGAATATAGCGTTTAGAAGTATTTGTGATTCTTTGCTAGATGCATGTTATTTGCAAACTTTTAAAATATTAATAACGGTGTTCAGATTATTTAACAAACATACTTTAGCTGTATTTAAAAGTCTTTGGTCTTTTCAAGTCTTCTTAACATGTGACTTAGCGCAGAGGATTCTCAATGCCAAACCATTAAAGGCTTTACTGTTGTTGTAATAATGTCGCAAATCAACTAACATAATAATTAGTCCCCGAAAGCATCAACAACAACAATTGTCACGCCTTTTTCCACAGGGATAGGCAGAGACAACGCATTGGAGAGACTAGATGGTTCTGTTAATTTATACATTATTCCAACGCATGCATAGTTCTTAACAGCACCGCACACCCCGCCAGATGTGCGCCGTACAATTTTAAACAATTTCTGCATAAACAATGCATTCTGTGACGACAGTTTCATGTCCATCGGATAACAAGGGTTAAAACGCCTAAAGTGTTACTGCGGTTTTTTTTTTTCAAGTAACTAGATTTTTTTTATTATTGTAGAGCTGTTATGTACCTACCTACTACTTAGTATCTTAACACCGTTAAGTATTATAGTGAATTTAGATTTATCGTTAAAAGTTATAATCTTTACATTCCAAATATCTAAAACAAAAAATAAATCTAGTTTGTCAAGAAGCGTTTGAAAATTTTGGCCATTCCATTCATATTGTTCCACGGTTTCACTCGCAAAGCTCTTGTTTTGCGCTTTTTAAAAACTTAATTTTATTTTTTAGTAATTCTTAGCAAGTATAGCTTTTATTAAATTGCTATAAAATTTGTCAAGTCAAAAGTTATGTTTAATAACATTTTATTATTAGAATATTTATCTATACCGAGTTCAATTAAATATCTTATAGCTAACCACGTTTGTGCAATTATAGTAGATTTGTCTAGTTCTTTAATTAATAGTACCAGTAAAGTGTTAAAGATTTTATTAAATTATTAATGGAAAATAACAGGTTGTTTTTAATTTTCGTTTCATCTCTCCCATTTATCGTAATATGTGTTTGATAATTGACAAAGGTTATCAAGAATTTATACTTATTTTTGTTACGTTACTTATGAAATAGATACTTATCCGAGGTCACTGTATACGGTTGTGTCTAGTTAATTACACGATTAATTAAAACATGGGTAAAGATTTGGTGGTCCTTGCTTATTCTGGTGGTTTGGATACCAGTTGTATTTTGAAATGGTAAGTACATAGTATCAAATATAAACTTGTATAAGTTAGAATAATAGTGATGAAAATTTTATGGAAAAAAAACTACAGTATGTTTGATTTTGAACCCTCGCCCTCCGCTATGCTCGTGGGTGTTGATCACTGAACTACACAGCGATTAGCGCTTTACGTGATCGCGTCGAAATTCATCTATTTGTCCAACTGTTGGGTTGAAGTTTTTTTTTTTGCTTTTTTGCCACATTTAATATTAGCAACTTAACTGTTTGAGTTCGTTGCTAACTGGCACAACTTCTATATCAGTTATCAATTGTAATAATATACAGGTTGATCCAAAAAAATTACGATGTGGTATGCTACATGGCAGATGTTGGACAAAATGAAGATTTTGAAAAAGCTAAGCAAAAAGCTAAAAATATTGGCGCCAAAGATGTAAGTAACCAATTAGAATACATTTTAATGAGCGCACCCGTTGACATCTTAAAACTATGTTATTCACAATGTTCTTAGGTTATTGTGGAAGATCTACGCAAAGAATTTGTGACGAACTACATGTTACCGTCAATACAGATGGGTTTGATTTATGAAAGCCGCTATTTATTGGGGACCTCACTTGCACGTCCTTGTATCTCAGTCGGAATTGTTAGGGCTGCCAATAAACTAAAAGCTAAGTAAGATATTTGTACACAATCGCTATTTTGTTAATACCTACTCGCATTTTAGTATCTATACAATCATAAAAAATACATATTTGAGGTATTAAAAGACATTATACTTAATTGGTCATCATTATTTCGTAAGTCTGCATATAAATAAATATCGTACAAAATAAAAACAGAGACGCCGCCGCGCCGTCGTGAATAATGGACTTATTATTATTTGTACATTATAGATACATTTCCCATGGCGCAACCGGTAAAGGAAATGATCAAGTGAGATTTGAACTTTGCGTGTATTCGCTGTGGCCGGAAGGGAAGGTGATCGCTCCATGGAGAATGCCAGAGTTCTTTGAACGTTTTCCTGGACGAAAAGATTTAATTGAATACGCTAAAAAAGAAAATATTCCAGTTTCTGCTACTCCGAAGGAACCTTGGTCTACTGATGAAAATATTATGCATATAAGGTAATTTATATAAATTTCTATAAAAATATAGAACAAATATCTATTTAGTAGTAGAGCACGTGTTGTATGAAAGAAACTATGTATATAAAGAACCCAAAAGAGGTATATAAAAAATCAAAGAAGTACTTAGATTATTATAATTTTTATTGTAGCTCGGCATGTGACAACACTCCGCCTGATGTAAAGCTATAAAGCGGTCCATGAATGGAAACAACTGCTACTACAGAGAAACCTGTGCGGGCAGCAGTCGCCTTCACTATGCCGGCTTGAGGAGACGAGCATGTACCATCTTAGACTGACAGTGCACACTCATCTCGTTATACCTGGCTACTTTCAAACTATTCCCGAAACGCGACAAGTTCACTTCACGGGTGTTACATTCGAAAGTGGTGGTACTACCCCAGGACGGCAGACGGGACAAATAACCATCATCAGTCTGCCTACCACTCTTTAATTGTGCCTAAAGGCACTGAGCGACCAAAGTACATATAACAAAGTTTATAAAATTAATCCAAAAGTTATTAGAACGCGATTGTGACTTAATATTTGCGTATTCACAGTTATGAATCTGGCATCCTCGAGGACCCTGCTGCGATTCCCGTTAACGGCATTTACAAAATGACACGAGATCTTCAAAACACTGAAGAATATCCCAGTACCATCGATATTAACTTTGAAAATGGTATATTACTGTTATATCTGCTGCATTAAATTCTAGTATACAATAAAATAATATAATTATTTATTTAATTGACAGGTTTACCGGTCTCTGTACGTATTCCGAGCGGTCACAAGAAATCTTTATTAATCACCGATCCTTTAATTTTGGTTGAAACCCTTAACAAGTTAGGTGGACAACATGGAATCGGTCGTATTGATATTGTGGAGAATAGATTCCTCGGACTAAAGGTATCTAAATAGGTTGAACTAGAAGATCTAAGTACTTACGATTTTATTTTAACTATAGGTGTTAATATTCTTATAACGAATTATTTACTGATAATATTAACCTTTTAGTCTCGAGGCCTGTATGAAACTCCAGCTGGTACCATACTATATACTGCTCACCTTGATCTAGAAGCTTACGCGCTAGACAAAGAAGTATTGAGGTAAAATTCATTACAATAGTCGCTAAAAGACATAGCCAAATACATTATAAGATATTTTCTTTCCACAGAGTCAAAAAATACCTACAAGATAAAATGGCTGATTTTATCTATAATGGATTTTGGTTTTCACCTGAAGCAACCTATACTACCAAATGTTTGCAATTGTCTCAGGAAAATGTGAATGGGACCGTTACTTTGCAAATTTTTAAGGGCAACGGTAATATACTGTTAAATATGACAACTTGCATTGCATAATTTATACAATAATTATTTTGATTGCAGTGGTGGTGTTAGCCCGAAAAAGTGCTGCGAGTCTTTATAATAAGGACTTGGTGTCGATGGATGTTCAAGGTGGTTTCTCTCCCGAAGACAGCACCGGATTTATAAACATTAATGCACTCCGTTTGAAAGAGTACGCTCGTTTCTCAAAGGAAAAAGTTCTGAATCAATAAATAATTAAATAAGTATGAATAAAAACATAACATTCAACATATTTGTTTTGATTTAACACATATTATTCCTTAATTTTTTTTATTCAAAAAATAATTATTAATACCCTCGAATCCCTTTTTATTATGAATGGCCGCCCGCCCTTATGACAGCCGTAATTATTTATATTCCAAGCCATAAATTAGAGAAATAGTAATGTCAAAATATTTGCACAGGGGGAGTTCCTAAGTTGCTCTCGGTATTTTAAATACTTTTTGTTGACAACTGCGCGATATATTATCTGAAAATGCATAGGAGTTTACCACAAAATAAGGAGGCTTTATTGAAATCATATACGACACGTTTAAAAGAGGATGTGAAGAGTATGCTTGAAAACTTTGAAGGTTTGTCGCCTAAACTTGGCTGTTATTTTAATAAGTACACTTAATTAATTAATTAATTTCTGAAATATTCTACAGAAATAATTAAACTAGCAAAGGGGGAGAACGAATCACAGTTAAACCGAATGACACAAATCGAACAAGATACCTTTGAAATGCAAGTCAGAGCTGCAAATATTGGTAATATTATTCTTTTATTATGACATTATAACAATTCGGCGGTATTAAAGTGAATATTTCTATTTCAACTCGAAAAAAAATGATGACCTCGTTTTTGGGTCTCTGATTTAAATATCTATAATATGATCATGTATAGTATTTCAAAACATGTTATCTTATAAAATCTTTTGGTTTATATTTTGTGTAAGGATCAATCAGTAGGGGTAGAGCTCACCATTAACTTAGTATATAAAAATTATTGTATTTCAGTAAGAGCTGGTGAATCTTTGATGAAGTTAGTATCAGACATAAAGCAGTATTTAATCCTAAACGATTTTCCATCAGTCAATGAAGCTATTACACAAAATTCAAAATTATTCCGCACGAAACAACAGGAATGTGATCAAAAACTCATGTCACTGAGAGATGATATTGCAGCTGATCTATATGATTTAGAAGATGAATATTTTACTAGTATTTATAAGTGATTAAATAAATTTGTATTGTATATTTATCGTGTAAGGCAGAATGCCCATTTGCTTATGAGATTTGGGCCCACAATTTTTTTCTCAAGTTTGTTGATGAATTTTAGTTAATTTTGTACAAAAATAAATCTACATTCCTAATTACAAAAGTTTTAATTTATTCACCCAGGTAGTAATGAGTCTTTTCCTAATACAATATTTGAGGTTATTATATTAAATGCTTCAATAATTGATTTCCGTTTTCATATAATTTAACATAGTCTATTGATTGGTGAACGATGTGTTAATATAATCGAAAGAAATTTTTGAATATTGTTATAAACTACTAGATATCAAGCGGACCCAAAAATAAGTATTCTCCTTTAATGTTTAAATAAAAAAGTCAAGTTTTATTATGAACTAAGCCCATACTTGAAACAATTTTTAATAGTTCTATATATATTTATAACAAAAAAATATACTTTTCAGGTAATATTTTAAAAATATCATTATAAGACAAGAGAAAAAATACCAAGAACACACACAATTAAATTAATTTATTAAAACAGCTATATTCTTTTTTATTTTCCTACTATTAGCAATTTGGGGTAAAAGTAAAGTGAGGACCATCATTTGGATACTGTTTAGCAACAACAGGTCTTCCCATCTTGTAATCTTCCAAAATGAAATACAAGGTGAACCATCCTGTCATTGTACCGAGAAACCAGAGCCACATACTGGTTTTGGAAAATCTAGGCCTGTGACTTATGTTATAACGATCTTCACCAAATATTTCAATCCTGGCATGAATCTGAAACAAACAATTATGGTATTTTACAATAAATAGTTTTAGATGTAACAACTTATATTTAATGATTGTCTTACCGGTTCATTAAAATTTCTTTTCAATGATGGATTATCATAAGGATAGTAAGGATCCTTTGACTCTGTACCAATATCTGGCAATTTGGGGTAGTCCCCATAACCCATATCTTCTGGATAAGGTTCATATTCTTCAATGCTCATACCATATTTCTTAGCACTAGCTTCCCGTTCGGCTTGCGTCTTAGGATAAGGGCCAGGTTTGTATGCAGTATTGTAATCTGCAATAGCGAAGTGACGTAACAGTACGCCTTTATCAAAATAAACAAATAAATATACATACGGTTTCTGATCCCTGACCAAACTAGGGCGTCTGATTTTCTAATAATACAGGAATTTGCTAGAAGTGCTTTCTTAAACAAAACTGAAGCAAGAGCCATTTTTGCACGCTCGACCAGCGCTCGACCCCCATACGCAGACTGAAAATTCATAAAAACAATGTTGATTGTTGTCTATTGGTTGTCTATGGTGAGTTGTTTTGGTTTGAGAAAAGAAAGACACAGACCAACAGATGGCCAAGTATGAATTTGTATTGACGATATCATGGCATCAAGTGACAATTCACCAATCAAACAATATTATTTCACTGACCGAGGTAAAATTTCAAATGAAGCGATCATATTAGTGGAGACTTTATCTCAGTATACGTACTCTAGAAAAATATGAATTAGTTTTATTACTTGTAGTAATATTTTCCAATTTAGTTGTAATATAATGATGTGAAAACAAAATAAAATGTTATTAACTGACGACTTCGACTGAAGAACTTGATCTCTTGTAATAAAAAAAGAGTAGATATCAGCTGTTAGTTTATTTATGGTCGCAAGCTGTCAGTCCGTCAGCGTCAGTGATTGAGTTTTTATTTCTATTATTATAAGTATTGCAGACGTTGCAAATATTATTAATTAATCTTCAGCACATGTTGATGACTTAAGAATGGGTAATGAGGCGTCACAACTGAATGGATTAGAAATGGAAGAAAAGGCTACAGAAGTAACAGATTTTTGGTCTCATCATCAAGCTACTGTTCGAGATAGATGTAGATACTTTAGTTTAAAAGGAGATGATTCAGTTTCTATATTTAAAGGAGAAGCAGTGCTAGGCCCGTTGTGGTCTGTATCTACACCGCTCGAAAAATGTTCTAACGTAAGTTAAACTGCTTGAATTTAAAACTTGTTAACTTATAATCAAGCCAATATTTATTTACTTTTTTTTTCTAGAACCTACTAAAATACCGTCACCCATGTATTTTGCGTTATATATCGTCATGGCAACAAAGATCTACACTGCATTTGGCTACGGAGTTTGTGATACCCCTATCACAGGCCTTGAGTACCCATACACCATTGCAAATTTGTATTGGACTGCATAATATTTTAGAAGCTCTGGTTTTTCTGCATGAACAGGTTAGACATACCTGATCATTCATCATTTAGCAAACCTAGAAAAACGTGATCACTGCCATTGTCTTCTTGGTTCTATACTACTATCTGTTTCGACTACACTCTCTCTCCATATACATCCATGTTGTAATTTGTAAAGGTTTTTGAGATTAGAGAAATCCTTCAATTGAAAAATTCATTTTCTTTTTTTATTAAGTGATCAACATGATATATAAATTGTATTTGATAATTTTAGGCTGGTGTATCACATAATAATGTTAGTATATCAGCTGTGTATATAACAGGGGATGGTCAATGGAAACTCGGAGGACTTCAATATTTGTGTCCTTTCAAAGAACTCACTTCTGCATACTTAAAACATGCTAGAATACACAGGTAAAACCAAAATTATTTTAATAATTAGGTCATTTATACTTATCTGTTAACCCAAGTAATAAATAATTAATTTTATAAATAATATATATTTATATATTACGGAACAATGCGTATTTATAATATTTTTAAAAGAATATAATTTGTCCAGATATGATGAATCAGTGGACCCAAATGAGGCATCATATGAAACAAATACAAAAGTAGATCAATATGCATTTGCAGCTTTTGTTGAAGATCTATATAGAGACAGGAAGGATGGTAATTCTTTATTTTTATTTCCACAACATATTCCGAACGCCGGGTAGACCGGGTAACATTCATTTTTATAATATATCTATCTTTTTTATAATAAAAATAAAAACTTTAGAATATTAAGATTTAGTATCTTTTAACATCAATAAAGATCAAAGAGTGGTTGATTCATAATTATGTTTAATTTTGATTTAGTTTTTCATTTCTAGATAAAGTACCACATCTGAATGAATTCAGAAAGTATTGTCATGATTTTCTTCAGCACAGTAATCCAGAAAAAAGGCCAAACCTCTCGCAAGTCTTACTACACGACTTTTTTAATCACAACTTCATCACAATATACAAGTTCCTCAATTTCCTTCCATTAAAAACTGAAGACGAAAAACAAGAATTCTTCTCAAATATTTTGGATAATTTGAGATGTTTTGATGAGGATACTGTGGCTAAACAATTTAGTGGGTTATTTCTATCAAGACTGACAATGTTAGATAACACAGCAAGAAAGGATGTTATACCATGCATATTTGAACCTAGAAATGGTAATTATAATTTTAAAGAAGTTATTACAGTACAGGTTTAGGTCTTGATTTTTTTTCTATTCAATTTTCTTCATAATTACAGATAGAAATCAAGGTGAAAAACAGTCAGGATATTTCAGTTTAAGTGTATTCAAAGAACATATAAAACCTAGGTTATTGCAACTATTTGCTGTAAGAGACACTCAAATAAGGATGATGTTATTGTTGCACTTTTCAAAATTTGTGCATGTATTTAGTCATGATGAATTATCACAGAACATTTTACCAGAGGTATGTCAAATTGCAAAGCTAATATATTTCTAATAAAGATACTATTAACTTTTACCTGTTTAATCATAAATATTTTAATTATAGTTACTTCTTGGAATTAAGGACACAGATGACAATCTAGTATCATCAACGCTTGTGTGTTTAAGTGAACTTGTGCCTATACTAGGCGCTGATACAGTAATAGGAGGAAAGAGATCAAAACTTTTCACAGATGGACGACCAAACTCCACAAATGTATCATTAAACGACACGAATAGGCATGCGTTTTTACCTCCAAAATCTTTGAAAGAATTATCTTGTTCTGAGGAAATTTTAGCACACAGTAATGACGTGATGCATTTTGACAAGGCTTTAATGTTAAATGAAAGACCATCACCAGTCGGTGGTGAAGATGTGGAGACAGAGATTACACTAAAAGATGTGGATTCTGAGGAGGATAAAGAATGCAGTGATGATGAATGGGATGATTGGGATAATAACACAAATAGACAATTAGTAATGACTGATGATCTTCCATTTACAAATGAACACACTAATGACATTGTACCTGAATTAGACAAAGCCACATCAAAATCAACAATTATGCAAAAAGCTGCTATAGAAGCGAAAAGAAATATTATAGATATAAATGAACTCGATGTTAAAACTAAGAAAATTGAAAGTTCAAAGTTGAATTCTCATGATGAATATGATTTCTTTGCTGATATGACACCTGTTATTGAAAAACCAGTGATAGCTGTCGCCAGTTCAACAGAATATGATTTAAATAGACAATTAAGTAATAAGTTAAGTTTTGTACCAGACTCGACAACGGAAGAAACGGGAGATTGGGAAGAAAATTGGAATTAGTATAATAAAATAAAAGAGTGGTAGGCAGACTGATGATGGCTATTAGCTCAGTCTGCCATCCTGGGGTAATACCACCACCATCGACAGCAGAATGCAGAGACCATAGCAAAATGTATGGGATTTGACGTTTCATTTGCACCTAGGTGACAATGAAACGTTAAATCCCATAGATTTTGTTGTCGATTCGATCAAGTGCCAACTGTCAATTGGCTTCTGACTTTAGCCCCAGGTATAGCGAGTGTGCACTCAACCTAGATTGTACATGCTCGTCTCCTCAGGCCGGCATAGTGGAGGCGACTGCTGCACATAGAGATTTATCTGTAGTAGCAGTTGTTTCCATTCATGGACCACACTCTGGCTTTACATCAAGCGGAGTGTTGTTTTAAAATTATTACTTTAGCACAATTATTTTTATTAATTTTATATTTTGTACAAAGTGTACCAAATGAAAGTCGTTATTGATATTTATATTTATTTATTTATGCATTAAAAGAAATTTATAAGTGATGAAGAAGTACTTTATGTGATAGAGCAGTTTTCTTAATTATGTTTTTGAAACGTGTTTTAAAATTTAAAAGTCAAGCTTAATGTTGCTAATTTTAAAAATAAAACTTGGAAGAAGTTAAAATATTAAGTGGAAGATTAAAAATTTAAAAGAAAGACAATTAAATTACACTTAAAATATTTGAGATTAACATTCCAAACCTCAACAACTAAAAACACAGCCACTTTTTTACTGTATTTCAAATACCTAAGACTAGATAATACATCTTCCATTCCATTATTAATGTATAATTTTCTTAATAAACTATACACTATTTTTCACAATGTTTTATTACCTATATCTGAAAATTATCCTTTGGTTTCATCTGACTTAAAGTCCATACTATAAAAACAGGCACTTAATTATAAAAAATCAGGTACATAAATCCAATAATAATAACTAATCACAAAAACTTAGTAAATAGTTTTATATCTAAACTTCAATGATAGTTATAAAATTATTATTGCAGCGTAGTAACTAATTTCTAGCGATTTCTTATATATTTTTCCTGTAAAACCTTTTAAAGCAACTTACATTATTATTGAATAGTGCACACTACTGAATACTCACACATGTATGTATGTATGTGAAATATTTTACTAATTTAAAGCTTTGCATAGGTCAAATTGAGCTTTATATATACTTTAAAACTACTATTCTTAACCTAAATGACTAGATTTAAGCATATAAAGTATCAAACAAATATTTTTCTTTGTGTTACAAGATCTTTTGATGTATCATTGAACACTTGTATCATTTGTTGCCGCACCATCTCAGACAGCTCTTGAATATTATCACGTGTCATTCCTTTTGTTGGTATAGGTGGAAGTGTTGTTATTACTACTTTACCTGTAATCAAAATATATTTTTGTCCTATATCTAAGGCTCATGTAACTTTACAGTACAACATGCAGTTACCAGGTTCAAATGTTTTTGTTTCATCATCAAGAAAGTAGTACTGGCTGAAAACAACAGGCATGATAGGTATCTGAGCATCTATAGCCAAGTAGAAAGCGCCTTTCTTGAATTTCTGAATGCAACCTTTGTTGTATCTTGCTCCCTCAGGGAATATCCATAGTTTTGTCTGAAAAGAAATATAGCAATTTTTTTAAATTTTCGTTCTTATGAATACTTTACACATGTTACATGTTTGTTAAATAGAAAACTTGTTTACTTTTTCCTCTATGACTCTATCAGCAGCTTCTCTCATAAGTGTCCTGGCACGCTCAGTTTTAAGCCTATCTATAAAAACAAGCCCTGAGAGCCATGCACCAAACCCAAAAGATCCAGCATACATAAGAGGTCTTTTAGCAATAACTGTACATCTTTTCATTCTGGGCCACATTTCGAACATTCCTGCGATATGAAAGTAACATACAATATACCAGTCTTATATTATTAAGTTGAGATTACTAAACACAGTCATATTTTTTACCTAATATATCTAAAGAACTTTGGTGATTTGAAATTACGATATAACATTGTTCCGAGTCCCAATGCTCCAATCCTCGTAGATCCCATTCTATACCCACAATACGGGATGCGTAACGACAAAACCTAGATGCGACACTGTAATAAAATTATAATATCATAATGCGACACATTTAAACCAATGAAAGTACAAGAAACCGCATTATGACGATGAAACTTAAAAAATCAATAATCTTACACTAAGTTAGTAACGTCACGGGGGTATAATAACACAACAGGCAATAATATTGTACAAGTAACTAAAACATGAACATAATACAACGCAAACTTGAAATAGTATCGAAAAACATTACTTTTTTCGTACAAAAATGGCAAAGTTAATATAAAACCCGCCAAAAATAACTCAGGATATGAACATAAGGAAGCCATAATGAATTGACAGTTAGAAACTTCTGTGTTGTCAGCATATAAAGTGTACCTCAATTATAATTGTTTCTCTATATTGCAAATGTTAATGTAAAATTAGAAAATTTTAATATTAAAACAAAAATTACGTAAGTTTAATACTTTTTTTTTGTTTGAGATATTCAGTTTGATATAATTATTCTTAGTCAAATAATACATTTTTAATTGGCAATTATTGAGAAGTCATCGCTCAAAAATAGGACCTCTCCTTTTCCGGTGGTGTCCGTGGGCATCCACCCGATAGTGTTTTATATTTTCTAAAATGGTGAGAGAAATGTTATATACTTTGAGAAAATATCGCGTTATTCTATTAGTTTATGTGGTGTTTAAATATTTTATTATCAGAGACTTTGAGATAGAATTATGATTGATATGAATTTATTCGATTGTGTTTGACATGTCATTTTTTGTTGGTCTTTGATTTTGAGTTATTAGCAATAATTATTGAGAAATAATTTAATTACTAGTTACGATGTGTCCCTTATTGTTCGAAAAAAATATATAGTGAGTGTAATAAAGTTCACAAATATTGAATTTGCAATTATAACCTTAATGATGATATACCGACACATGCGCGTCATCTGATGGTGTTGGGATGGGATTAAGAGGAATACAGTGCCATGTTCTATGTGTACTTTAATTCTAATCAATCCCTTAACAACAGCGTTTGTGATTATAAAGTGTCTCTGAATAAATATTGACCTTCGCGAGCGCTAGAGCATCTATGTTGTTATGTTCTAACAAAAGACAATATTTCCAGGGTTTTGTGAAAGTTGTGAAGAATAAGCAGTACTTTAAAAGGTACCAAGTTAAATTCAAGAGGCGTCGTGAAGGAAAAACTGATTATTATGCTCGTAAACGCCTTGTTATCCAGGTGAGATCCAATTTAAATCATGCTTAATAATTTTGATTCTGACAATAGTAAATTAATTGTAAATACATGTCTTTAGGATAAGAACAAATACAACACACCCAAGTATCGTCTGATTGTGCGTCTCTCCAACAAAGATGTCACCTGCCAAGTCGCATACTCCCGTATTGAAGGAGATCACATTGTATGCGCTGCTTATTCACATGAATTACCTAAATATGGGATTAAGGTATGACAAATAATCTCTACAACTACATTATTCAAAATTATAGCACGCACTCAGATCACAAATGTTGCAAACTCAAAAAATTGCTTCATTAACAAACCAAGAAAAGCCAATATTCATATATTAGTAATTACACTATGGGATTTTTGTTAAATACATTGTTTTTGTTTATTCAAACTTTGCTCATGTGCCAAGCTCTGCCTGATGTAAAGTTAGAATGTGGTTCATGAATGGAAACAACTGCTACTACAGATAAATTTCAGTGCACACTTCCAAACTGTTTCCCGAAATCTGACATAGTCGCCTCACAGGTGTTACATTCGAAAGTGGTATTGTAAATGATGAACTGATCATAGTGTAGTTATTTGAAAATGTGGTTATCTCAAAAGGCTTAATGATTTAGTTGAAAAAGTTTTTATCTAGGGGTGCGATATATTTAAATGATGACATTGAACGGGCGGTCTGAAGCGAAGTACAAACGCATAAAACACTGTTGTTATATGTTCATTGCTGATAACAAAGACATGCTAAACAATCATTAGTGTTGTTTTTACACAAATTATTTAAAGATTTAATCATATTCAGGTTGGTCTGACAAATTATGCGGCAGCTTACTGCACGGGACTGCTGCTGGCCCGGCGTCTTCTTAACAAGTTGGGCTTGGACTCCTTATATGCAGGTGCTGTTGAAGTCACCGGAGATGAATACAATGTAGAGCCTGTTGATAACGGACCTGGGGCATTTAGGTAAGTTTTAATAAAACATATTTTTATATATTAAACATTTTCAAATTTAAAATTGAAATTAAAATGGCTTTTATAATGATTAAATGTTCCAATTCTTTCTTTTTTTTCTGTTTAAAATTCATCAGAATTTATTAACAAAAAATAATTTAAGTATAGTATAAAAGTTTTAATGATGACAAATCATACGGGCGGTCTGAAAGCATAAGGACGTATATGCATTTAAAATGTTGTTTGTATATTTCTGATTCCAAATAACTTTAAAATAATAGTTACTAGTATCTTGTATATGTAACTTAACGTTATTTGTCTGTCTGTCACAGATGTTACTTAGATGTTGGTCTAGCACGTACAACAACTGGTGCTCGAGTGTTTGGTGCAATGAAAGGAGCGGTTGATGGAGGTCTAAATGTACCACACTCAACTAAGAGATTCCCGGGCTATGATGCAGAATCAAAGAAGTTCAATGCCTCTGTTCACAGGTATGATAAAGATGTGTTTTCATAAAATTGTTATTTGCTCCATTCATCCACCGGTAATAGTTCTTCTATTAATCGGACAGCCCTATCGGAGCGACAATATAATGCAGGGGATTTTGGTTGTCAGAAATTGTTTGACTGCAATTTTGAACCGTCCTTGCAGACACTATAAATTTTTTTAGTGACAAAGTTTAGATATTTTTTTATCAGTTGTTAATGTTTTTTTTTCTTTATAGAGATCATATATTCGGTCAGCATGTTGCTGAGTACATGCGTAGCTTAGAGGCTGATGATGAAGACTCGTACAAGAGGCAATTTGGCAAATATATTCAACTTGGAGTCGCTGCAGATTCTGTAAGTCTTATGTTTTAATTAGTATCTACATCTGTTTACGTCCAAACAAATTACTGTTGATGAACAAGTGCATTGGCAGTGTCGAAGTTGGACAAAATTATTTGCGATATATGCATAAACTTTTGTTACAAAAATGTTTCAAAAATTTTCTCATGTTGCGACATTAAAATAACTGTAAGAAGGTGATTCATTGAGCATAATTTATATTATAATTTATACTTTGTATTTACAGATTGAGACCATTTACAAAAAAGCCCATGAAGCCATCCGATCAGACCCAACACACAAAAAGAAGGAGGTGAAGAAAGATCCAGCTAAGCAGAAACGCTGGAACAAACGTAAACTTACCTTGGCTGAAAGGAAGAACAGAATCAAGCAGAAGAAGGAGTCTTACATCAAGAAGCTTAAGGCTCAAGCTGAGTCTTAAATTCCTAAATAAAGTCTTCTTTGATAACAGAAATAATGTTTCATTACATTCACTCGTAAATCATGTTAAAAATTACAGCGACCAAACTTCAAGCGAGGTTTGTCGTTATAGACGTGGGTAATAAGATAGTCAAAATATTAGATATTTAATTTTCCGTCCAAAACTTTTCTTATATAAAACATTAATTGCCGTGGCGGACCAACAATTTCAGATTACTTGCAATTATTGAAGATTAGGCTGAAGATCTGTTTGCCGTTGCCTTGCATAAAACACCTAAAAAAAATATTTGACAGATCTTTGTTTTTATTTCTCATCAACTTGCTTTTTTATTTCTATACGGTTCATCATTTATCATGTTTAATGATAATACGAGTGCTGATACATATTTTATGGCACTATGGATATTTCTGAACAAAAGTTTTTTCAAGCACCCGACAAGATCCTTGTTACTTGTAGAATATGTATGCAGGAAAGTTTGTCAGGGGTTGAAACAATGGTAGATGTTTTTGCTGAAAATAAACAATCTAAAGAAAATATTGTACAAACAGTCTATATGTGCACTCAAATTACATTAACAGAAGATAATTTTTTACCTAGAAAAATATGTAGGTTATGTTTAGAAGATCTAGAATTAGCTAATACATTTAGATTAAAATGTTTAATTTCACAAGAGACCCTTTCAAAATATAGAGAAGTTATGATAAACAGAGAGAGAAATGAAAGTATCCTTATTGATGTAAAAAGTGAAGACTTGAATGAAAACTGTGATTCCCTAGAAATAAACATTAAAGATGAACCGAAGCTAGAATATAATACTACAGCAGACACTGAAACCAATAATAAATGTGATGTCTGTGGTAAAATTCTAAAGACTTTCGCATCTTTGTGTAAACATAAAATATCAATGCATCAGAATAAAAAAATGATCGGTAAAGTGACCGGGCATGGGAGTACACGACTTCATCATTGTCTCAAATGCTCTTACACAACAAAAAGAGGACAGAGTTTAGTTTACCATATGCGGACTCATACTGGTGAGAAACCTTTTGTTTGTGAGTGTGGGAGTAGATTTGCCCAACCCGCTAGTTTGGCTGCACACAAGAAGACACACAGCACAGACACATATCACACATGTCCTAAATGCGGTAAACAATTTAAATATGTACATTCATTTAGAAACCACCAAAGGGTACATGAAACTGGAACATTTATATGTGGAGTTTGCAATAAGATACTTAAATCCAATGATACATTGAAGGCTCATATGCAGAGACATTATAACATAAAGAATTACAGTTGTGAGCAATGTGGGAGTACTTTTGTGACATCAGCTGAACTTATCAATCACAGAAAGAAACATGTTAAGCTAAAAACATTTGAATGTAATCTCTGTGATTACAAAACACATTTAAAAAAATTACTTGTCACCCACATACAGAGGTATGTAGAAACATTCATTATTATTGTTCATTTTGAAATCTTTAGTTTATCATTACATGATCCTTTTGGTCTTCCTGGAAGAATGTGTGACCACCCCACACAGTACAAACTACCCCGCTGCGCCACAGAAAACTACTGCTAAACATTGAACATATCACTTATTTGGTCAATTTAGATTGTAAATGGCCGAGGTGCCATTTAGAGGTAGTGTATACACCACTATCCTTGTCAAATACAATAGTTTCCTGGTGGGCAGTTCTGCAATAAAATCCTTTTTTGCATGAGCCAGCCAACATCTACCTGACCTCAGAAGTGTTTTAAATTGTTGTTCTTTTTTTATGCTTAATAGGCAAGCGTTAGACTGTACCCCGCCTGATGTTAAACAGTGATGCGGGCTAAGGTGAAGCACGCTTGCCTATGAGGTACCCATTTACCCTTAATTTGAAGAGATCCATATTGTACTTCTCAGGAAACAGACACCTTACCACAGCACTAACAAATACCGTATTTATTGTTTACAGGCACACAGGTGAAAGGTCACATCACTGCGATGTGTGCGAATTCTCATTTTACTCACCATATGATCTTGTTCGTCACAAAAGAAAACATACTCATGAGAAACTTTACGCTTGTCCAGTTTGTGAGCAGAAATTCAAGCACAGTACTAGTGTCAACAAACATGTCCGTAATGTCCATAGGTCCTATTATTTATGGAATGATGAAGTCGATAGATCATCTGTGAAAGTTATATCACAAGAAAATATTCCATGAATTATTGCCATGTGGCATCACAAAGAAAAAGTTTGTAAACTTAATTTTTGCCATGTTGTTTTGATTGCAATTCCAATCTGCCGTCAGTCCAAGTCACATGGCTCATAATTTTAATAAATTATATTTTATAGAAAATGTTACTTTTGAAATAACTACATCAACTGTTATATTTATTAATTTATTGTGCCATCGATAAAGGATTATTTATTGAATATTATAATTTCTTAACATATAAAATTGGCTAACGAGAATCGTAAGATATTCTAAAATTGTATCAAAAGTATTATTGTTTAAGCATAATTCTGCTAATTATTTTATTTGCGTAAATAATAGTATCATAAAAAATAATTACATACATTGAATACTATAAATTATGTGAACAGTGCAAGTTATTGAAATTATCTATTATAAATAATGTGCAAAGAATAGACAAATATACTATGACAATACATCTAAATTATTAAAACTTATTACATACATTTTATTTTATTATAAAAACTCCTCCAACCACGACATAATGATAATGAAATTCTCTAAAATAATTCCACATAACTGTCTGTATATTTATAATGTCAAAAGAATTAAAATGAGAAAGAAATCAAATTGAATAATATTAAATACATCTTAAAACTAAAAATCGGACGCTTTGAAACAAATAGTAGTTTAATTAATTGCATGTCATTTCTAATTAAAATAATAATAATTGAAAATATTATTTTTAAAGTTTAAATTTTTCTCTACAAACTTCTGAATAAGTGTAATTTGAAAATATATTAAACATTATGATGAAATTGGAAATAATGTTTATAGTATAAAATTATTGTACCGGCTCACTGAGAAGTTTGAATGGAACTCCTTAATATAAATAGTAAAATTTTAATCTTCTTCGTAATCTTCATCGTCTGAAATGTATTTGCGTTGTCTGCGTTTCTTAGCAGGAGTACCTTTACCCTTGCCCTTCAACTTGATCTTCATTTTCATTGAGCGATTCGACTCCTCATCTGAATCGTCTTCTTCCATAACTGTAACAATTTCTCTTTTATATTTAAACTCCAGGCAATATTTTATCTCATCTGTTATTATAACTATCACTAAAAAATTGTAATAATTGACTTTTCACATAATTTTTTTAGTTTTTAAAAAAACCAGAAACAGAAAAAACCAGAAACCTTGTTATGACAGTTTGAACGAGATAAACAACTTCCAGGTAGTTTTGAAAAATGCTAATGTGATGGCGCTCTCTTCTCAACCAATTTGCACATACTGTTTATTTGTAGTAATAAATAAATAAGAAATTACCATTAGTATCATCAGATTCATCAGAATTGTTACCGCTTTCATATTTGCGACGGACTTCAATAAACACATTCCTCAATCGTACAGAGTCCTCGTAAATAAGCGATGCTTCTTCATTATAAGTCTGTGCATTTGCGCATAGTGTAAAGAAGTCACGCTCCAAGTCAGCCATATCGTTGTACTGTTAACAAAATTACAGCAAAATCCTTGTCATTGCATTACAAAAATAATTAAAATGTTTTATTATTTTTTGAAGCATTTTAAAATGCTGAATTTGTTATCGCATCAATCGTCCGCAGCGCACGTAGCAGAGGACGTGAGAATGTAGATTTTATCTATCAAATTTTCATCAATGTTTAAAAAAATATATTTTTTAAAGATATCTGTTTTGGAGGTTTGAATTACAATTACAATAAATTCTTAAATACCTTGCCGTCTTCAATTCTGTTCATAATCTTCTTAATGTCGAGTGGTTTTTTGATAACAACATAATACTCCGGCAGCTCTTTGCGTGATGGTAACTTCATAAACGGCTCTGATAACAGACGCCCGGTACTGCAATAAATAATAAATCACAAGTTAATTAAACAAAAATATTATTAAATTATAACTAAAGCAAAATAAATTACTCGTCAGTGTAATTAATAACTTTCTTCATGGCGTTTTTCAGCCGTTTCTTAAGCAGAGCTATTTCAGTTTTGTTTTTCTTTTTGGATGAGCACGGCATCTCTTCTTCATCAGATTCGTCTTGGCGACTGTAAATAATACAATATGTAACCAAACTAAATAATTCAGTGTCGGGTAGAGATGGCCAGAAACAAAGTTGGAATATTTTATATAAAATCCTATGAAAGAGAGAGATAGCATACCGTCTCTTCTTTCCCCTCCTCTTCCTCCTTTCATCCTCATCTTCGTCGTCCTCCTCTTCCTCTTCTTCTTCATCTTCATCCTCATCAAGAGCCTTCAACCATTCCTTCTCAGTGTATGAGTCTGTGTAGTCCACCTCCTTCCGTTGACGTGATCCACGACCAAGTTGCTCATCTTCATCCAGATAATTCCATCCTTGATTCTATAACATTATAAATAAAACAATGAATTAGAATATAGTGTTTGAAAATTAGATACTAAATGTCTGCAGACTTTAGTCGCGTCCGGTACGCCAGCTTCATTGACACACTCTTATTATACTCCGCTACTTCCAAGCTGATCACGAAACTCGTCTAGGTTTACGAAATATACGAAAGAGGTAAGTGGTACTTACTACCCCAGAACGGCAGACTAAGACTAACAATCATTATCTGCTGCCCATTCTCAAATATACATTTAAGAAAACCTCGTACCTTATTACAAACAACTTCGTCATCATTTTTGACAAGCCAATCAGGTAATTCGGATTCATCAATCAAACGTGACTGTGTCTCAATCTTCTTGCGCTCAGCATCCATAGTGCGGAATATCTCCAATTCTTCCTCAGAGCGCGCTATCATTTCATTTATCAAATCATCATCTGGTACTTCATTTTCTTCCTGTTTGGTAAGTATATTATTTAAACTTTCTAATGACTGGTAACTCAAGCTCAATTAGCTGTAGTCAAGTGGTAGAAAATGTTAACTCGCGATCAATGAGATCTTGTTCAAATCCTATAATATAGCTTAAAGTCACATATAGTTAAGAAAGGATTCAATTACCAGTTCTAAGTATACATATTTTAAAAAATACATGATAAATTAAATAATATTATTTGGTATTTATAGATAAAACTTATACTGTACCTCCTCATCATCACCATCCTGATGCAATATACTTTGCAGGAACTGTTGTCGCTCGGATCCAGTAGACTTTTGATCAAACATGCCAGCTTGAATTACTTTTTCATCCATGTTTAATTTGTATCTGTATGAGATTACAATATTATGCAACTACGAGTATATTCTATGAAACAAACATCTTTTAAAAAAACACGTGATAGTAAAGTTTTTAAATTATTTATTACTTGCTGCCTGCAACTTCATCAAAATTAATTTGACAGAATCTTTCTTGTCAAATTTTATCGTAATTTGTTGAGTGTTTGAGGCGAGAGAAGGTACAAACTGATGGTTACATTCACATTTATATATTAGAGTTACCTGGCTGCAGCCAAGATTCTTTCCTCCACAGAGTTGACGGTCATCAGACGTAACACTCGGACCTCATTACGTTGTCCGATACGATGGGCACGATCTTGAGCTTGGAGGTCCTAAAAGATGGAATTAACTCTGTTATTTATCAACCATCAGAGAAACCAAAACATTTTGTCGTGAAAACATCACGCTATATTTTAATAGTTCTAATAAATTCATGCAAGCATCACCTGATGTGGATTCCAATCTGAATCGAATATAATAACAGTATCGGCGCTCTGCAAGTTAAGACCAAGACCACCAGCTCTTGTTGACAGCAAGAATATAAAATATTCAGAGTTGGGGTCATTGAATTTCTTCAATAAATCACCGCGATCTTCAGCCTTTGTCATACCGTCCAATCTGTGTGATACACAAACATTTATTTAAACGATTTCCACTTTGGAGTAAAAAATATAAAAGAAAATTAACCTCAAATATAGGAAGGTTCGCCATGACAAATAATCTTCAATAATAGTCATACATTGTGTCATTTGACAAAATATAAGAACACGATGTCCGGTCCTCTTCAATTTTGGCAAAATACGGTCGAGCAATTCAAATTTTCCTGAGCTACGGTACAAGTCTGGCCTGTGGAACAAACATTTACATAATTTATAGGCCAACAAGATTACTTTGTGTAAATTTGTAAATTCTTTAATTTTGATCACTTTAACATTATGGTAATCTTCAAATATACAAATTGTAATTACCAGTCTTACGCTATATTCACATGAAAGCATACAATATAATTTTGAATAGAGCGTACATACGTACAGTACGCAGTTTAAGACCAAACGCTTACCAGCTGGTTTAGTGACCGGTTGATTTGCAGCTAAATTACATGCACTAACTGGTTAACTCGGAACAGAAATTTTGTTGGCCATAGTCAGCCGGCCACTCGATTGCACAACGCCAATTTGCAGCTCAAGCGGCAGACAATGTACCACTGACGGCAGTTTGAATATATTCTTAAATTGCAAAGCTATTTTCAGCTCTATTGCAAGAATTAATCCTTTTAGAATTGAAGGTAGGGACTATATTGACTACTATCGTGCTACAATTTCTGTGATATAATAAAAAAAGAGACAATCAGACATGCTCTATAACCATAGTGTGCACAATGGACTTTTGATAATAAATTAAAGCATAAACTTCTTACCCAGTAACAACTGTCCCGCTTATTCCGAGATGATCACAGAATTTCTCCTCAATATGTTGGAACATGAACGGATGATTGCAAAGCTTCCGGAGTTGTACAATTGTGTTCATAAGTGCTTTGGCACCACCCTTTCCTTTGTTACCTTTCTCAGATCCGTCTGTTAGCAATACACCCTTAGACTGCATGTGCCTGTAGATAAAAAGATGTGATAAATTAAATATTTGAGAATTTTTAATCATCAACTAAAAATTATTAAACTTAAAACTTTTAGTTTGTGATGTGGCAGCACTCAGACTTTTGCTAAGCTAGATTAAGGTCAATTAATGAAAACAGCTACTACCACAGAGAAATTTCTGCAGGCAGCCGTCGCCTCCGCTACGCCAGCTCAAGGAATATAATAGGTTGACAGTGCACAGTCCTCTCGTTATACCTTGGTACACGGGTGTTACACTTTATTACTTATTGATTAAACTTACTTATACAAAACACGTTGTAAGCCGCTCATGTCGCATTTAATAATATATTCGACCTTATCAGGCAACTGACTCTCTACTTCCTTCTTGAGACGCCGCAACAAGAATGGACGCAATACTTTGTGAAGACGACGAATGATCAAAATAGTTTCTTCTTCGTTTAATTCCACCTAAGCATTGAGTCGTAAGTTAAGAAATTACAGAAAGATATATAAAGTTTAGGTATTAAATTATAATGAAACATGAACAGAAGAAATGGCTGTGTAGCTCAGTAGTCAGAGCACCTGTGCGCAAAGCGAAGAATGTGGATTCGATTCCGAGTCAGCTCAAGCTGTTTCTGTGCGCGTTTTTTATTTATGTTTATTTTTCATTGCAATTTAATAATAACAAATTCAGCATTTTAATATGTCACCCACTATGGTATCACCAACCTATATTACAAATTCCTACACAAAATATGCGTTTGAAGGTTATCTAACTACTTCAAAGAGTTTCTTTATGAATGCTGGGAGGCGTGAGGGTAAAACGATGCTATAGACCATATGCTAGGACCATAATATTCATAACAAGATTACATTAGTTGCAGTCTCAATCCCTCTAAGTGAATAATATACCTTTTCTCCAGTAGTAGCAAAAGGAGCATTGAACCATTGCTCAAACGTGGAGCAACTCTTGAAAATAGATGGTAACAAGAAGTTAAGTAACGCCCACAGTTCTGGCAGCTTATTCTGCAATGGTGTACCGGTCAACAGCAACCGATGCGGCGCTATATAATATGTGTTTAAAACTTGAGTCAACTTGCAATGATGATTCTTCATACGATGACCTTCGTCTATTATCATGTATTTCCAGTGGACCTGAAAAAGGAAATAATATTTAATAAACTAATTTTATTTCACTTACATTTCAATATAAATAGTATTTCAAGATTATTCTAACAATTTACAGATTACTACACAAATAAATTCATAACTGAAGAATATTGTTGTGGCAATGTCATTGTTTTAAAATGGAGAGAAATAACTTATTACTCAAGTTAGGTATGTTGTTGATGTAGTATTGAGGATTTAAAAGTATCCTAGGGTTTTTTTCCATTATTTAAGTAATATATTAAGCCTTATGGATGCGATAGATGGAGGGTCCAATCGCCCGATAAAAGCGAAGCAAGCTATGTGTAATAGAGAAAGAGAGCGATAGAGAAGGCTAATAGTATTGGTGGCGGTTACGGTGACGTTTCTTCCCAATCAAATAACGCGCGTAACGTCCGTAAGTAAGTTTCGCTTCACTTTCATTAAGATTACTGAACTGCATACATACCTTAGCCAGAACAGCTTTATCTTTAATAACATACTCATATGTAGTCAGAAGTACATTAAATTTCGTAGATCTCATTTGTGTCTGAACAAGACGACGGGATTGTGGTGATCCTTTATACGACACGACCATCACAACCGGTGCCCATTTCTCAAACTCCAACACCCAATTTGAAAGTGTACTGTAAAACAAATTATATTTATATAAAAACGTTTTCTTAGTTTTTTATTATAGCTCCTAATATGTCAACAATCCGCCTGATGTAAATCTAGAATGCGGTCCATGAACTGAAACCACTGTAACCACTGAGAAATGCCTCAGATATGCCGGCTTGAGGAGACGATTGTGCACCATCCATCAAGATTGACAGTGCACACTTCTCGTTATACCTGGCTACTTTCAAACTAATCCTGAAATGCGACAAGGTCACACAGGTCAACATTTGAAAGTGGCAGTACTACTCCGGATAGCAGACTGAGCGAACCAGTCTGCCTACAACTCTTTAGAGCTGTTTTTGCTTGTACATTATTGCAATATATCTTTATTGTACCGTTAATTAGGCTTGCATCCCTAATTGGTGGAAACAAATGAAGCGTTCCTAATGTTCAGGATAGTTCAGACGTTAACTGGCTCGGCTTTACTTCGGCATGAATCTTAGACAGGACTCACAAAGTTTTGTTTCGTTCAAAAATATAACCAAACTAATGCAGCAATATCAAACCACGAACGAAGTGGTAATAAAACTTGAAATCTTACCTGAGTGGTACAATAATAAGGAAAGGTCCGTTGACTTTCTTCTTTTCCATTAGATAAGTCACAAGGCCAATTGTTTGAATAGTTTTACCAAGACCCATCTCATCAGCCAATATGCCGTTCAAGTTATTATTGAACAGCGATACAAGCCATTCAAGACCCTACAAACAATCAATGTTGAGATAACTCCATAAAATTTGTATTAATTGTATTGTATTATATCCATGGCGCATGCAAGCCAGCCTAAACTTTGCCTGTATTCCTACTTTGGCATGCCGTTTTGTGCGTTTAATTTAATAAATAAATAAATATACATTTGCTATAGTCTAGCAGTAAAAAACCGGACTCACAATGTGACCGCTGTTAAAATCTCTGATCATAGTAAAGTATATGTAAATGATGTACCTTGATTTGATATTCCTTGAGTTTTCCGTTGACAAGTATGCTTGCTTGTTCTGTTACAGATTCATGTACTGTATGAGCAATACTGTAAAAAAAGCAATATTTAATGGCTACAGTTGTGAGAGTAAATAGATTTGATTAACATCACGCAAGTCGGGTCAAACGTGAGCATAAAAAAGCGAATTTAAAACAAAAAGTGTTTGGTACCCTGTATTACTCGTCTCCTCTGCAGCATTTTAAAATTCAAAGGAGAATGCCTATTCGCCTAAGAGAAATGGGCCCACAATTTTTTTCTCGACTTTCACTTCATTTTTAGTTCATTTTGTAGGAAAATAAATCCACCAATCAGTTTTAATTTTTACACCCAAGTAATTGAGTAATTAGTCTTTTTCTGATACAATATTTGAGGTTAACATTGTATTAAAAGCTTTAATAATTGGTAATATTTATTTTTTATGTTATTAAATATTGTATATTGATTGGGAAACGATGTTTTGACATAATTAAAATAAATTAATGAAGAAATAAGATATTATTTCAGAATATTGTTTTGTTAACAAACTATTAGGTATCAAGTGGGCCCAAAAATAGGCATTATCCTTTGACACCTAGATGGCTATTGATAGTCAACTAGATGATATTTTTATTAATACTACAACTAGTTTTTTGTTATGTCCAACCAACAAACACACAAGTCTAGTTTGCATCATTTCCAATCTTAGTATCGCTTAAGTACAGATTATGAAGTAGATATTAATATTGTGGTGCACCTATAATAAGTTTGCTCTTCAGTTTTGTATTCATCATCTTCAACTTTGGCCTTCTTAATCATTTCGCGTGCCTTTTCCTCTTCTGTCTTCTCTCTCTTTTCTTCCTTTTTATATTTCTTTTCTATAAGACAAATTACAAATATTAATTAATTTATTATAATATTATTATATTTATAATTTTCGCTCGTAACTGTTGGAAGGAATAAAAATTAAAACTAACCATCATCATCCTGACTATCATCCCCGGAATCATCAGAGTCTGACAGCACTTCCCATCCAGGGTGACTTTCCATCCAATCTTTCAGTTGTGATAATAGCGGTGCCTCCTCGCCTTTCAGAATCTGTTGAAGGAAATATTCAAAACCTTATAAATACTTTTTTTAATTTGAGAACAGCAACTCAAAAATAAGGTATTTTAAGCTCTTTTCAGGAGTTAAATATATTTCTTTATTCACCTCGCCAGTCTTGGAGTCAACCATGCTAACTCGAGTATCAGACGACTGTGAGCTATCATCCATAGCATCAATCTCTGCACCTTCCAATAACTTCTTCTTACGCGATTTCTGAAAATAAATACAAGCACATATTTTAATTTAGCTTTACAAAAAGTATTTTTATTAAAAATAATTGTTAATATAATATCACAATTACTCTCTTTCTGCGCTCCTCTTCAACTTGTTTCTTACGCTGCTCTTGCTTATGTTGCTTGACCATCTCAGTGAGGCTGGCTATGTACTCATCTGTTTGTGACAAGAGGAATGCAAGACGTTTGTCTTTCTTTTGATCAATAAGTTTTCTGTAACCCTCCTCGTCCTCTGCCATAAGTCTATGAAAGAAAATTGACGTATTTAATTAAAGTCCAATAAAAGCAGCGATAATGACGAAAATATATTTCACTGTTATTATTTTTATTATTACCTTCGCATTCTCTCCTTTTCGATGCGTTCCTGTTCCTTCTTCTGTTCACGTTCGGCATTAGCATGATGGTTCATTATTGATCTATTAATACGCGACCATTTCGCAACATTATTACGATGATACTCCTTGAAATCCTTAGCTGGAATTAATTATATTCTTAGTTGTTAACTAAGCTAAGTTCTTAACAATAAACATGGATAAAGCATGGATGAGAGGAGATTAACTAAATAGATTTATCATGAAAAATGGATAGCAGTGTGGAAACTGCTCAGAAAGAGTCAATGGAGTCAAACGGTCAGGCGGTAATTATAAAGGTCACTGGTGCTTCATATTCTCTGCCTACCTTGATAGGTGTGAGCAAATCGAAGGGGAAATATTATATTTACCATGTTGCAAAACTGTTTGTAAGAATTCTTGATGTTTTTGTCGCCGCTTCCTTTCAGCTTCCAATTTCTGCTGTTTTTCAAGTTTCTCAGTGGCGCGGGCTTCACGTAGCCCTTGACGTTTCGTGCGTTTATACGCTTTGATGTTTACAGCGGTCTCTAGCGTGGTGTCTCGTCGAGTTTGACTTAATATCTGCATGCAGAAAAATGCATTTAATCTTTGTAAAAGTCTCAGGATCTTTTAAGTTTTTAATTGTCAATTTAGTTACCTCGGCACGCAATTGCTTTTGGAAATTAAGTACTCTTAATGCGCGCAGTTCAATTTGTGCTTGTAGCCGTAAATCATCAGACATGGTGACAGGTAAATTTGATAGTACTTCCATGCGATGAGCTATACGTGCTGCAATTCTGAAAATTAAAATCGTACACTTTACACCAGATCTTGGAGTATACTTATCTCCAATTAATTAAGAAAAATCAATTACCGATTTTCTCTTTCATTTAATATTTGTAGAGGATCAATTCCTACCGGCTTTGGCATTGTTGTTACACGATTCTGCTTACCACCCGGTGTAGGTAAACCCTATTAGATTTTAAAAATATATTATATAATACAATACATGGACTCCAATATAACAAGTATATCATAGAAATTTAATTTCTAATACCTGCTGTTGGGTCGGTGGAGTTCCTGGTTGACCAGGTCCAGGAGGTCTCGCTGCTGGAGAAGGTCCACGAAGCGGCGGTCCACCACCCAATGGCTATTGGAAATTGAAATAAAATATGATAAATGAACTATGGATGGAAAAGTTATCACACACATCATCTTACAGGATTGACCAAGGGCGGTGTAGGTTGTGTCGGAGGCGCCATCTGTGCAGTCATTGGCAGTGGTGTGGGTGGTGCTCCTCCACCACTTCGAGGCGCCTCTGCCCCTGGACTGGGTTTGCCTCCTCCAGCCGAAGAAGTTGGCGGAGTCCCTTGTGCTTGTTGATTATAAGGTGACGGAGGCTGCGCTGGCGGTGTCGGGCATTCAGGCGGCACATCCCCGGTGCGTTTACCGGCCGCCATAAGCGAAATTTGTGGCAAAAGGGGCTGATTGCGCGCCAAACTCCTGTATGCTGCTATTTGAGCTCTGTAGATAAAAAAATCCATAATAAGCGAAACTTTAATATTACATACTTGAAGTAAGTATATGTACTCACTTTAGTTGACTGAGTTGAATATTATTGAATAACCCTTGCTTGTTTGGATCTTGTGAGTTATTCCTGGCTCTTATGGCCAGTAGCTGTGAATAACGAGGATCTTCTTGTAATCCTTTCTCTTCCATAGAATCTATAGCTCTTTGTAAAGCATTTAAGTTATCAGCTCCCGGTGTGGGTAATGAGCCTTGCATCGGTGAAGACGATTGTGGAGGGCCGTTAGAAGAATTAGAAGGCGGCGGTCCCTGTCCGTGTGGAGGTGTCTGTCCAGACGGTGGAGGTTGTCCGGCACCTCCAGCTTGAATGGGTGGTGCTGATGTTGGAGGAGCGGCTCCGGGCGTTGATGAAGGAGGTACATGACCGGGATGGCCCGGAGGTGGTCCGTGACCAGGCGGACCCTGCATCGGTGGCCCTTGTCCAGGCATCATGTGATGTGGCGGCATATGCCCGCCAGGAGGCATACCTTGTGGGTGTATAGCTCCATGAGGTGGTGGTCCTGACATCGGCATCCCAGGAGGGCCCTGACCAGGGGGTCCTTGAGGACCACCTGGCGGCGGTGGACCTCCACCCATCGGCGGCCCCTGTGCGATGTAAACAATTATGTTTTGTTGTTATATTATACATAACCAACTAGATTAAACGAAAGCAATATGTCTCATATTTATTTTTACATTTCGATTTTATTATTGATGCCATACCAAGTATTTGGATCAAACTGTACAAAATACAGAATGTATAAAATTGTAGCATATGATAATTATAAAAGAAGTTTGCTTCAAAATCTTCAGTTCAGTGAGCAATCTATGTTATTTCTAAATGAGATAACAAACAGAGCCTCAATTCCTATGTTTGTATTAGTAAAGTCTGACTCGTGGAAAATGTTTGAAATAATGCTTAATGGAAGTATAATTGATTATTCATATGTACCACAAGCTTTAAATTGGTAAGTAAATACCTAATTATAAAGTTTTCTTCCCCTATGAAAAGTCTAAAATTGTAACATACTGTAATTCATTATTAATTAGTTATAGTCTGTTATCCACTGCTAAATACAAAAAAAGAAGAAAAGTTAATTTAACAATTGATGAATTATTGAAGAAATATCCTACTATTTTGACAAAGAAAGTAATCGGTGTGACAGTAGAAGAAAGAGAAATATATGTACTCAAGTTATCAACAGGCCAAAGAAAGATTTCGGCTTTAATAGAGGGAGGTGAACATGGTAGAGATTGGGTATCAAGTGAAATTATTATTAATTTTGTAATAAAATTGACACAGGGTGATTCTCAGATGACACATTTTTTAGATTTCTATGATTTTTACTTTCTACCATATCTGAATCCTGATGGCTATAATTATAGTATTGAAAAGGTAAATTTTATTTAATGTAAAAAATAATATTTGATCATGTATTCTTAGGGCTCATTTCACCTGTTTCCTTATTATTTTTTCTCTCTGAAGATGGAATACAACCCAGTGGACTTTAAGTGGGCATAGGTATTAGTCAAGTTGCTGATTGAGCCAAATTGTTTTAGGACTTATTTTGGACAAGAAATAGGAGAAAATTAAATGTTGATTTGGACAAAAAAGCTGATGGATATGGTGTTAATCTAGACAGAAATTGGAATATTAAAAAAGAATGTGAGTACCTATATTGATTTAACTTCTAATGTAGTTGAGGTCCTATGTATTTATATTATTTTTATTATTATATATTCTGTCGAAGTAGGTTAGAAGTACAAAAGACCTCGGGCTTGGGTGTGGAGGGTACATTAGCAAAGGCTGATATATTCTCTTTGGCTGATTCTATCAACTTATTTAGTAAATTGTTTTTCTTGTGTTGTATAACAAACAAACACACATTCTAATGAGAATTTATACATATATGAATGAAGTATGCATTTTTTGGCCCAGTCTTTTTTCAGACTAATTGTGTGATACTAATAAGATCTCATATAAGGAGCCAATAACTTAAACATTGTTTTTACAGACAATTACCTGACTGGTATATACACTGGACCATATTCTCTGTCCGAACAAGAAACAGATGCATTAGCAAACTTTCTCAATACAATTGTAGATAAATTAGTTATATTTATAAACATTAAAGGTTTTGGACGTGTAATTACAACACCATATGCCGAGAAAGACATGATTGCACCAGATCTTGCTATCGCTGTTAGTTTATTCATTATTATATTACTTTTCTCTTATTTTATAATTAAATACTGTGCTCATTACAATTCAATACAGATGGAAATATTGAAAATATCAACAAGCAATTTAAAACATCAATATGGAGTCCATTATACTTATGGGAATACAGCTTCTATTCTATGTAAGTTTATTTAAGTTGTATACAATTAAAGTTACATGATCAAAGTTATAGAGAATGCCATTTACCATATATATATACATATACCATATTTTTAGACAAATTCAGTGGTGGTACTGCAGATTGGGTTAAATACTATCACCACGTTCCATTGGTATATACCATGCAAATGAGCACATCATATGTGCATGCTTTTAGCTTTCAAGAGGATTTTAAAGTTCTAACAAAACACTTTGAAGCACTTCTAAAGCCGATACTGGTTCTCGGCAAAGATATATATCTACCAATATTTGATGATAATAACAGTAGTAGTCATGTTATCAACTTTTACTTATTGATATTAACGCTCTCTTATTTTCTTAAATAAAAGTAACACAACACAATTTCAATTCTTATTGACAATATAAAGTATAAACTACATACCTGACCAGGTGGGATATGGCTCATCTGATGAGGCATATACCCGTGCGGTCCTTGTGGAGACATGTTTGGATGTTGACCTCCCGGCATAGATGGGTGCCCATTAGGCCCTGGGTGGCCCATAGGCATACCTGGCGGGCCACCTATATGTGGCCCCATATGAGGCGGCATTTGGTGGGCACCAGGCGGCATTGCTGGATGTTGCTGAGGCATACCAGGAGGCCCATTCGAATGTGGTGGCGGCCCACCCTGGGACATGTGATTTGGCATAGGTCCTCCCGTCGGCGGACCGTTTACATGCTGTGGATTATACGGGCTATGAGGAGATTGGGGAGGCGCAGGACTCTGTGTTGGCGGTCCCATAGGACTCGGAGCCTGCGGCGGCGGCATGGGACTGCTTTGAGGAGATGGGCTCGCCATCTTAACACGGTAATTGTACGACGTTCATAACACTGATCGCAATGTAACAATTTATTACATTAAACATAACAATTACTAAACACACATAATAATTAATTCAGACAATAAACCACATAGAAACTAATATCTCTATAAATAAATACGTATACCAACGCAAGCCGAAGCACAGCCGACCAAAGACAATATAGATTTCAGAGACAATTAATAACCAAAGAAATTGGAATATAATAGAAGCATCGTCAAAAGAGCAGCAGAAAACTGATACTCTATGCTCTTTTAGCTTACCAGGATATTAAATGCAACAAAAAGAGATAGAAATGCCTTTGTTGCCTTTTTTTTCCTTGAAGTGTCATCATTTTTGTAGTAGTTGGTCATCATTCTGGTCATTATTTTTTGATTAACCGACTACTTTAAAAAACTTCGAATTTTTGTTCTAAAATCCACAGTTCGACACACTTCTTTTTTTAGTCGGGTTTCATTTGGATTTGTTTACGTTTGTGTCGTTTCGTTATTTTGTATTTTTTATTGTTTATTTCTTAAGTTATTTCTTTAATTTTTAATATTGTGAATTGTTATGGCTTGTATAGTACTAGGTTGCCGTTCACATACCTCTGGTAAAGAAAATAATGAGGAATTTACGAGTTTTCACCGGTAAATATTCTTAAAAAGTTTTTGAGTATTTCTAAGATATTAACTCTTCTAATTTAGTATAATTTTTGGTGAGCAGTTATTCTCATATTACATTTTATTTGTAGACAATAAATGTTATCAATAAAACCGTCTTATTTTAAAAATTAAACATTCGTTTTATAGGTTATGTTAGTGTTGTTTTTTTATATTATTTCATGTCCCAGACGGTATCGATATTTTAATTTATTCTTTTTTTATTACATATGGGTGTTTTACATTACATATTATTGTTGTTATTAATAATTAATTGTTGTTATTAATTATTGTCTTAGATTTTCGAGAGATGAATTATTAAGAAATAATTTGATAAAAATCATTGGAGTTTATATGGACAAAACACTCTAGACTTTGTTCGTAGCATTTTGCTCCTAACAGCTTGACGTATGATAGTACTCCGCCTGATGTTAAGTTATAGTGCGAGACGAATGTACGCCATCTTGGTTGGCAGTGCTATCGTTACATCCGGTAATTTCCAAGCTGATCCCGAAATACGACTATGTTACACTTTAAAGTGATAGTGTTATCCCAGGACGGCAGACCGGCCTAATATGGGACCATCGTCAGTCTGCCTACCGCTCTTTGAATAGTGCTTGGGCACTACTGGTTAGAATTTTAGTGAGATTTGAACACGGGTCTCATCAACCGTGAGTCTACCGCTGGACAGGTCTTTTTTTCTGTCCAGTTTTTATAATTATCACTGATATTATAGCTGATAAGACTTTTTAAAATTGGGATGTCATCTTTCTACAACTGCTACAAATTAAATAACTAGTTTATAAATAATAAGTGTTAAAAAAATTGGTCATAGAGTAAATAGAAGAGTCGATAAATGCTTGCATTTACATCTCGATATACGTATTGACTACATCCCTATTTTACTTCTATACAACAGTCTATAATCTATGCATTTGCCTCAAAACTGGACACTTCAATTTTAGCCTGTCTTGTCACGTATATATCTGTCTCATAATTTTGCATTCAGTATTTGGTGAGTTAAAAGAGTGCAGACTATAGATTTTCTGTGCTATTTTCAACATGTGTTCTATTGTATTCCAATTTCTTTGTTAATAACACAAACCATAGATAATACACTATAAATGTACTGAGAGCAAAGTATGGGTTCACATTTACGTATGCATGGCGTAAAGTTTAATCTTGTCACCAAACGCGTAAACGGGAAAGAAAAAAAAATCAAATGTACCAAATCCTATTGGTGGACACATATCACATTACATTGTGATATGTTCTTTTATAATTGGCACTCCAGAGGACGAATAATTTCTGAGCAACTCTGGCTTCATACTTCATTGTTAACCTGGCAACATTATAAAAAATAAATACGTTTCGAACTCTCCTGTGAAGTTTAAAAAAAAATAGAATATTTGAAAAATCACGCTATAACTTTAATTCTTAATTTGGGTGATGAAGGAAAGACAAGATAAGAAACGTGTGTTTTATTTGCCCGATGTACCGTGTCTTTACACAGCCTGTATTTAATGAATTCAACTGATATAGTTTACAGTGTACATAATATTTATTTACAATGACTACAGACTTAAAAATCGAATCTGGTTCGCAACTACTTGCGAGACTAACTAGATCTTTCGACCTATCACAATTTTATCCCACGTTGTTTGAACACGGCCTAAAGGCGAATGATGTGATAGAAATTTCTGGTGATAGTGGCTGTTGCAAGACATTTTTGTTAATCGACTTTATTTGCCACACAATACTTCCTAAAGAATTTGGAGGTTTAGATACAGGATTATTAGTTTTTAATAGTGATGGAAACTTTTCTCTTAAAACAGTATTTACTATTTTAAAAGAAAAAATACAAAGTTTAGAGATACTTAATAAAAACATAACTGATGTAATAGAAAAAGCATTGGATAAACTCTTTGTTTTGAACATTTTTGACACAGAACAATTTCAGATTACTTTAGAAAACTTGGAAAATATTTTAACTGACAACCCGGTCATATCTTTGATAGCAGTTGATACGCTAACAGCTTTTTATTGGGCCGAACAACAATTTAAACTGACCAAAATGGATCTTTACCTCAGGTCTTGTTTGAGCAGTATTAAAAAACTATCTCAAGAGCTAAAATTAGCACTTATTTATACAAAACCGTTATATTTTGGGTCAAAACAAGATAATGTAAAAACAAAATTAGATGTAACATCAGACCATTTAACATATAGACTTAATATTTCTAGAAATTGTAATAATAGTGTGGTAAACTTTGAAGTCATAAAACAAAGTCACTATTCATACGATGTGAAAACCTTTTATATTAGTAATTCTATAATTAATTGGATAAGTAATTAAAACTAATTTGAAATTAAAAACCAAAGTTTTATTCATAATACTTAATAGTCTTGATTACAATATACAATGTTTAAAATGGAAAATTTAATGTTATACTTACTACTTAAAGCTATATTAAAATTTAAAGAGAGATTTAGATAAAATTAAAAATAGAATTAATCACAACTTAAATTCAGTTCAAAATCATCTAAAGATATTTGGTCATAAAAGCTTGAATTATTTCAAGAGATTCAATCAATGTCCACCAAAAATAGCACATATTATATTATTATTTTAATATTATCCTATAAGATCTAAGAGATCACAAAGAAATGCCATAGAAATTAGTCAGACCGCAGGGTCATTGATGTTTAAAGTTCACATCATGAGATATGATAGATACATGAACGCAGCCAATCCATGACTAAAATAATTTAGATTTTCCCATTTACTAAGTGTGTGGAGATAGGAGTAACCCGTCTCTTGCACCGAGAAAGAAGCCTCAAACATGACACCCAAATACGCCAAATGTACAACAGCAATTACTGAGAAAAAAGTATTAACAATCACAGCTAACAATGTATTTTTCTTAAATCTATGATCACATTGTTTACACAAATTAACCAAACAACATACTTCTAAAGCAGACGCCACTGCTGAGCGCAAGTTATATTCAACATATGAAAATGTGCCTATACTCAAGAGAACTGCCCAAAGCTGAAAATTTATGCCATGCAATAGTGAGGAGATAATATAAGTGATTAAAATTGATACGAATAAGCCGTACGGTCTACATGATTTAAAGACATAATTTTTTAGCCAATGATGCATAGGCATGTTCCAATAAACCACAACTTGGACTAGTGACCGTGGCAGCTCAATATGCTGTGGTTTTGTTATGTGTATATCAGACCGACAGTCATTTGTCAGACCGAACCCTGCGCTTATCATAGAAACCACGGACATACTGGATACAAAATAATGTGACATTCGGAATGTCTGCGCATCTCTATAAGCCACAATCCAATCAGGCATGTCGTCGCTTATGTACCATGGTACAATACAATTTGATAAAATTAAATAAAACATTGATTGGGCTAAATTACCACACAATATGTACAGCCATCTTCTAGTTATGTATTTTACATCTAAATACTGATCATATGTATGGTATGACACCCATGGTCCTAAAATGCAGTTAGCTGGGCACAGTACGTAGCCGAGGAATTCTACAGGATTCAATATCTGTTTGAACAACCCTCTGTCTAAATCTATAGCAACAGATATAATCTTCATAGCTCCAATCATTTGGATACCTCTTATCTGTTGCCACATCTTTGGATTGACAATATACATTTCGCAGGACATCAGAAATGATATTAGTAATAATGAAACAAGAAGACCTCTCCTCTTCTTTGTTATTAGTGATAGAGTTATAATAACCACGTACGCGCCGACAGCGAGTCCTATTGTCCACAGGCATGATGTTCCAACGTTACTTAACAATAATAAAGAACCAATTATAAATGATATACAGTGTCTAATATTCTGAGGTATATGTATATACTGTATTACTAATCTAAGAAACAAGTTTGCTATTATCAAATCCTTCGCGAATTTCAGGCCTTCGTATAACGTTGGCTCGGCACACAGAAGTAAGTAACTCCAATTATCGTCGTCATATTCTACATCGTCCATGTTGCTTCTTAAAGGAGTGTTTTCTGTGAAAAACTGCACGATCTTTCGAAATAGAAATACACAAGAATGACGAGCACTAACTTATCGCTACACTATAATACTTGTAATCACATAGATAGTTCATTTTTTATTTAATCGCACCGGCTTGACCTCTGTCGTTCACGCGAGAAAATCCATTAGAAATATGTGGAAAAATAAATTAACCCGCGCCGCGCGCACTGCCAGAGACCAGAGACAACTATTTATTTATTTTTCAAATTATTAATAAGGCACCGGCAATTCAAATTACTATTATATTTTCTTCTTTTTTATATCGAATTGCTAGCATTTTACAATTCAATATTTTCTTAAAGTGTTTGGCAAAACACAAATTCAGAAACATCAATATACCGCGTCGTTTTAGTGCAGTTACTCATTATAATCTAAAGAATATTTGATAAGCCGTCAAATGACGATGAAGTTTTAGTAAACTGAGGTAAAAGCTCAACATCTTACTGAAAATAATTTAGGACGACTGATTAGGATGAAGACTAGGCTGTGTGGCAATAACCCTCTTGCCTTTAATAACAACTACAATTACTGAAAAATAAATATAGTTATCTGTGGTTTCAAATGTCAAAATCAGGCTCTGTTATTAATTGTCTCTGGCTGTTTTGGCACTTCGCATGCTTCGCAGTTTTGTCCAATTTTACAAATAATTCTCATTCGGTTTTAATTATTTGCATAATTCGCTAGCATTATTATATCGAAAAAGAAAAACATTATTTTGCGAATTTTTGTGATAATTGTGACTATTTCCAAGTTATAATTCCTACTATGTTTTTAAAATCAGTTGTTTTCTCAGTGTTTATTTTTTATTTACAATTTTCTTGTGCTGAATTTGTGTCTATTTTAGTAAGTAGTATTGTTGTTGGCGGTAGTTGGTATAATTGGAACATAATAAAAGATAACACTTATTGCAAATTTGCTGAGTGTTGTAATGATGACTATATCCCGTACGATTTGGATAGTGAGTATTTATTACATTAAGCTTAATCACTTTGAATTGTGATATATAAACTACTTAGAGCGATCGTGGTCTAGCGGTAAGACGCATGAACTCACGATCGATGAGACCCGTGTTTGAATCTCGCTAAATTCTGAGCGGTACCAATGCAACTATGTCATATGTACTTTGGTCGCTCAGTGCCTATAGGCACTATTAAAGAGTGGTAGGATGATGATGGTTACTTGTCCAGTCTGCCGTTCTGGGGTAGTACCACCACTTTTGAATGTAACACCTGTGAAGTTACCTTGTCATGTTTCGGGAGCGGAACGCACTGACAATCTAGATGGTGCATATCTCCTCGTCTCCTCAAGCCGGCATAGCGGAAGCAACTGCTGTCTATAGAGATATCTCAGTAGTAACAGTTGTTTCTGTTTATGGGCCACACTCTAGCTTAACATCAGGTGGAGTGTTGTCATATGCCGAGATACTATATAATAAAAAATCTTTTATAGAGCTCAAACAATTTCTATCACAAAAGATGTTTGGACAGCCCTTAGTTAATGAGTTAGTTAACATAATAGCAGCACACAAGGAGTCTGTCTATGACAAGAACAAACAAAATAAAAAAGCTTTAGTTATAAGCCTTCATGGTTGGTCGGGTGTTGGTAAGAACTATGCTTCAACTATCATAGCTGAATCATTATATAAAAAAGGAATGGACAGCAAATATGTTATGTTGCTAATGGGAAAAAAGGATTTTGATTGTACAGATTTAAACACCAGTAAGGTAAATATTTTATTGACTTATATACTCACACAGTATTGTTATTATAAATATATGGTTGTACAACCATTGCATTAAGTATTGGAGCACATAGAGCAACCTATGGCTGTTGCAATCAACTTTTCATGTTCAGATCTTCAAAAATATTGACATGTGCCAATGTAATAATCAGTGCTAAATGAAAAAAATTAAGTGTGCATTGTTTTTAGCTTTTCTAATCGCAATAGATGTAAATAAGAGGCTTAACCCAACCCATGATGCATGGAAAAGGGCGACGAACCCGTTAATAATAAAATTTTCAGGTATTATTAAGAAGAAAGATAGATTCTGTTGTTAAGAACTGTCCAAGATCATTAATAATATTTGATGAGATACATGATATGTGTCCTACAGTTTTGGATGCCATTAAACCGATGCTGGATCATCATCAATCTGTTGATGGTGTGGATTATAGGTAATAATAGTAATAATTCATTTTTAGGCAATAACTTATTATTGTATGTCCAATAATATTAATAATACTTTTTAAGCGATGAAATGCATCATCTCACGGTCGAAATGATCCCCTCATGGACTAAAAAGTTCAGGCAGGGCAGTCCTTATTCTGTTGTCCATTAAACTGTAGAACGACCTTCCCAGCCATGTCTTTCCTCCTTCCTATAACATGGGATCCTTTAAGCGCAGTGTGAAGAGGCATCTTGTCAAGCCAGCATAGCGGACCCGACTGCGCCTGCAGATTCCTTTCTTTGACAGCCGTTGCCTCCATTCATGGACCGCACTCTAGTTTAACATCAGCCGGAGTGCGGTCATATGACGTGTTAAAATAAAAACAAATAAAAAACATTTTAGTGGACTTAGTTTAAGCCCTTACCTAAAATGATATAATAAGTTTAATATTTGTGATAAAATGTAAAATTGTTGTAAAATGATTTTTTATTTTAAATTTTAAAATTATTTTTAGGGACTCTATTTTTATTTTCATATCTAATATTGGAGGGCAAGAAATAGCAACAAATCTTCTAGAGCTCTATGGTAGTGGTATTAAGAGAAATGATGTTGAATTTCATAATTTTGAACCTATTATTAGAAGAACTGCTTATTATACAGGTATATTTTTGGTAGTCCACAATTTTAATAGATATGATTTTGAATCATTTGGTCATTTAGCCTTGTTTGTTTATGCCTACTCTAGCAGACACATCAAGAATCTCTTGTGACAGATAGCACTGTAGTAGAGAAGAGATATATGTAAATTGTATTATAAAAAAGTGTAGTTCAAACAAACTAGACACAGACACTAACAGGACACAATACAAAATACTTTTAAATATGAATAATATTACTAAAAAAAGATGTAATTGAATCTCAGGTGCTTTATTTATTTATTTATTCATGTATTACATATCACATAATACAATTTATACAGTCATATATAATGTGGCGCCCTGGAGAGCGTAGCAAGAACATTAACTAATTTAATAAATATAAATGTTATTAAAAATTAAATTAAACTCTGTCAATGTCTTGTGTAGTCCTTATCTTGTAGTTTCAAGTCAGATTTTTTTTTTTTATTGTAGCTCGACATGTGACAACAGTCCGCCTGATGTAAAGCTAGAGTGCGGTCCATGAATGGAAACAACTGCTACCACAGAGAAATCTCTACGGGCTGCAGTCGCCTCCACTATGCCGGCTTGAGGAGACGAGCATGTACCATCTAGATTGACAGTGCACAGTCCTCTCGTTATACCTGGCTACTTTCAAACTATTCCTGAAACGCGACAAGATTCCATGTAATTAAAGGTTCTTTATATTTTATGTAATTTTAGGTGGATTTGAAAAGTCAGCAACAATAGCACAGCATTTAATAGATCACTATATACCATTTCTACCAATGGAACAGCAGCATGTAGAGATGTGCGCACGGGCTGAGTTTAGATTGCATGGGGTTTTTGAACCTACCGAGGAAATGATGAAGTAAGATTTTATATACTGAAATTTTTGAACTGAAACTAGTATAACATCTTTTGTTTTTTTCAGAGAGGCTTTAACAATTGTAACATATGGTCCAACGGAAGCGCAGCCAATATTTGCTAATAATGGTTGTAAAAGGTTTACAAGACATATACCTTACATTATACAGAAATATAAAAGGAAGTCGGAATTATAGTAATGGGATTAAGTTTACATTTAATTAGGCAAAGTTTTAGGTCCACTGTCCATTGAAGTTTGTCACCCTGCAATGTGTTTTTTTGTAAATAATGTTTGTAATTTTGATATGTGATTGGTGATGCAGCTTCAATGAAAAACATTTCAATTGACAGTGTCCTGCAATATGGAATCTCCAATAAATCAATTAATAATCATGAAAATGAATTATTTTACTATAGTAACTAAACTGGAATGTAATAATGACTGATGTTAACATTAGGGGTGTGTTCACATTTGTAACATTTCAAAGTTATTGTAGTTGGAATAATGTTAAAATGTGAACCCACCTTTAGGTATTTCTTTTACAGATTTATGTTTTAGGGATGCTCTAAAGTCGTGTTTTAGAAGATCTTAAGAATATAATTAATTGCCATTATGAAGTGTGTGATATATATTAATAATGGTATAAGCTTAAAGCTTTACTATATTTTTATAAAATTCTTTGAAAACCTACAACAGTGTTGTGAAATGTTGGAAAGGTGCGAATGGATTTATCACCTTTAAAAATCTATATTTGTGTTTTTTTTTACTTAAATGTTTCTTAATTTATATCCACATTCCTTAGAATAAATATATCAGTTTTTACTTCTAGTCATTTTTCATAAACTTTTTCATTATGTATCCCAAAAGCTCTATACACATATTCTCAACGCAAGATGCAAGGATTTCCATACAGGCCAATATGGGCGGCCGTGGTCTACCGGTAAGACGCGTGAACTCACGATCGGTGAGACCCGTGTTCGAACCTCTCTAATTCTGACCGGTACCAATGTAACTTTGTTATATGTACTTTGGTCGCTCAGTGCCTATAAGTACTATTAAAGAGTGGTAGGCATACTGATGATGGTTATCTGTCCAGTCTAGCGTGCTGGGGTAGTACCACCACTTTCGAATGTAACACCCGTGAAGTGACCTTGTCGCGTTTCGGGAATAGTTTAAAAGTAGCCAGGTAAAACGAGAGAGTGTGCACTGTCAATCTATTATTATAAGGCGATTGCTGCCTGCACAGGTTTATCTGTAGTAGCAGTTGTTTTCATTCATGGACCGCACTCTAGCTTTACATCAGGCGGAGTGTTGTCACATGCCGAGCTACAATAAAAGAGAAAAAAATTATTTGCATGTTCATTCAGCAATGTATGAGAAGTGTTGTTTTGCATACTTTGTTGCAAATATGTGTATCCAGTGACTTATTTTGTTACAAAATGCATTTTTAAGTGTAAATAAAATTGTTTTTTTTATTTAATTGATTTTTTTTATACCTAAAAGTAATAAATAAATAAAAGAATTATTATGAATAATGAATATTTTATGATTTATTTATAATAAAGAGTACATTATTAAATTTAAATGCAATTTAAATTGTTTATAAATAACCAATAACAGTACATTTTAAATCATATATTTTTTAACACAAGCATAGATGTAGAAAGTTATCAGGGTAACTCATATGCTCTGATAACCATTGCAATGGTACCTGAGAGGGTAACGTCACTCCATGTGTTCTCAACTTTACTGAAATAAAAAAAAAACATTAATACACCTTTAATCCCACATAAACTTGCAATTTGGTATTAAATGTTAGCCTGTACAATACAATATTTATGTAAAATCCCTCCCTGAGTTTTGCATTAACATGTTTTTAATTATAACAAAACCAAAATGTTGAATTAAAATATTATTTAAATAAAATCTTTTAATTTAGTTAATATTTAAACTGGCAAATTCATCACCTAATAAAATTGGTTTTAAGTTTGTAATTAATTTAAAACGTACCACTTTTTTCGGGATATAACTCAGCAAGCATTTGTTGTAAAGTTTTTCTGCTACCATCATCATTCTTTGGATTGACTAGACGTTGTGAATATGTTCCATCATCGGAATATATTCTCAAAGGTATATTTTTGAAGCCATCTTGATCACCCATGTACTCCATAAGTCTTCTATTTACAGCCCAAAATAGTTCAAATTTGTCTGAAAACTTAGCTGTTATTAGGTAAAGAATCATGTTTGTACTTATATATTTATTTAAAAACGACATCTGCATCATTGTTGCTTAAAGATATCACTAAATACAGGCTAGTATTTTCTAAAATTCCTAAATATTTGATTTTACCATTCTGCAATCCTAACCATAGTTGATTATGGTCTTTTTTCTGCATTGTAGACATCACTTGACCTCTATGTTTTAATACGTCTGCTTCTTTGACTGTTGATAAGTAATGTGCCTCAACCACTTCCCTGTAAATGATTTTGTTTTAATAAAAATTATACAAAATTAAAAGATCATGCAATGGTTGCTACTTAAATGTTACTTTTGATGATTGAAGGTTAAAGTTTTGCAGCCATCATAGCAAGATTTTAAATATCAAAATAAACGTGATAGTGAGCTGCAAAATCTTTTAATTGTATAATACTTACTTATTAGGACAGTGCAATAAGACATCTTCAGGAAATTTTGTAAAGTGAACAGTCAAATTCCACGGAAAAACTGGATCCTGTCCACAGAGAAGATCGAAAAGGAACCCTATGGGGTAATGCCATTTCAATGGTTGCCCATTATAATCCAACCACATTTCATTATCAGCATTTTCTTGTGAGGTATACCTTAAAAAATGTCTTTTCATCTGTAAAAGAAAAAGAAAGCATATTAATGAATAAAGAGTATTGAACAACATTTACAAATAAACTAGACTACGTTTTACCTTATCTGTAACAAGTGGGAAATAACTTAATCTAGGAACTAATGAATAAAAAGGGTCGGGTTGTTGGACGTCCGTGATCTCGTCTTGGTCAAGTTGAAAGCAGACTGGAAGTTTTCCATCCCATATTTCACGTAAAAGTTCTCTATCATTTGCCATTTTATTATAATTAAGTTAACGCCCATATAATTTAATTATATCGCATTTAAACAAGATTACTTCGGAAGGTATAAAATAGAAAACAACAACCACTGCGATCCACGAGATATTTTTTAAATATAGTAATTCGCGGCGTTCGCCACAAAAGTGGCTCAGCCAAACGACAGTTGTATTCACAAATAATGGCACAAAACCAGCATTCAAACCACTATTTTTGAACGCAGCTTTTGTACGTCAGTATCTTTGAATAATGTCACTTACAGTACAGAAGCCTGCAAGATACTATTCTATATAAACCGGATAAAATAAAAATGTACTTTGTCTTGAGGAACTAGGAACAATAAATATGTAAAACTAAATAGTCAAATTATTTGCGTCATAATACACTATAAACAGCACGTGTGTGTTGAAGAACTTGAAGTTGCTGTGGAATTATGCATATTGTAAATTAGTAAACAAATATAGTCATAATTTAATATTACTAGATATTAAATCATTAGGCCAGTAAAATTTAGTTTGTTGTTCTATTTACAATGGGCAAAAAAAGAAAACTTGGAGCTAAAGACGACGAATTCGAATTTGATCCTGTGCCTAGGCATTTAGTGACTTCTCATATAAAAAAGCAAGAGAAACGTTTAATTGTTATATTAGAAAAGGCACAATTGGAAAGTGTTAAGGTAATTATTATATTATACTATTTAAGCCATACATGACGGTCTAATCTTTTAATATATTTTCAGGTCGGAAATAATTTTGAACTATTGAATTGCGATGACCATGCCAATATTTTGCGCAAAAATGACAGAGACCCGGGTTCATGTCGGCCAGACATAACACATCAGTCACTTCTAATGTTAATGGACTCTCCATTGAATAGAGCCGGATTATTACAAGTTTACATACATACTGAAAAAAATGTACTTATAGAAATTAATCCTCAAACTAGAATACCTAGGACTTTTAAACGCTTCGCCGGTTTAATGGGTAAATATTGGTATTTTATTTAGTGTTGTTTAACATGTTTTAACTGAATTAAAAGAGTTTTCACTGGAAATTTGAAAGTTTTGCAGTTGTCCCCATGACGTTTGATCAAATAATAAAAATAAAGATGATAGCGGCTCCCTCACACCTGAGGGGGCCTCATAAAACAATATATACAAAATTACAATATTATTATGAATTTTCATGTTATATTTCAATAGTGTTCTTTTTGTTATACCTATTATAAATAATTATCAAACTCTTCTTTTCCAGTTCAACTCCTCCATAAATTTGCTATAAGAGCATCAGATGGGCCGATGAAATTATTAAAAGTAATAAAGAATCCGATCACGTCACACTTACCTGTAGGCGTTAAAAAAATTGCAATGTCATTCAGCTCTAAAACAGTTGAAAACGCCAGAGAATTAGTGCCCAAGAATGAAGAACCAATAGTTATGATTGTCGGAGCTATGGCTCATGGAAAAGTTGATGTAGATTATTCAGAAGATGTAATTTCTATTAGTAACTATCCTCTATCTGCGGCATTAACTTGCTCAAAGTTATGTTCAGCATTTGAAGAAGTTTGGGGAATAGTGTAAATAAATATTGTAATACCTATGTTTTGTTTTACTGCCCTCTATTGGGTAATGATTGAATGTTTAGTTTCTTGCAGTAGATGTAGATGGCGTTACGTAACGTTTTCCTACACAAAAGATGATTAGCCTTTTGTTTTTTTATTCAAGACAGAGCAAAAAAATCGCCGTTTTTACGAATATTTACATTTTTCAAAGTAATGAAATTGTATTAGAATACCTAGCGGAGTTTTTAAATGTTTTTATATTTTGAGTCTTTCAAGCAAAGGAAGGCAAAATAGGCATAAAAAATAATTTAAGACCGACATCTATAATGAAAATTTTGCCGCGAATCTTTTTTATCTAAATACCTACCTATGCGGCGTAGTTAAGTAATAAAGATCTCCCTAGAAAACAGCCTAATTGTATAACAACTACCTAGCCATTATTAGCATCATTAACTTATGTAATAAAGTTGTATCCATATCCTCAACTTCCTAAAAGATACCATTAGAAAAAAGATCCGTTAGAGCGCAGCTGAATTAATTTGGTACAAATGTGCAGCAAACAGCCACGTGTGATGAAAACGCCGACACTGCAACATTTGTGAACTTATCAACGGAAATCATTTTACATCCGTCAATTAGTAGTAACAAACGATCGTTAAAAACATATATTTTATAATTAGTAATGCCTTTTTCTTTTAAACAAATATTTATCAAGAAAACATGTTTACTTTAAAATAACTAGAAATCAAACCTTCAAAAACACGCTAAATAATTTAAGTAATTGAATTAGGTACTCTTTACTCGTCGCCTTATTTATTCATTTTAAAAGTACTGAGTCGTGATTAAAGATAAAAGAATGATGAAATCTCAAAATTCTTTAAACCAAATAGGATATTTTTTCTAGTAGATATGAAATTTTAATTATACCCGTCATGCTCGATTTCTAGGAAAAGGCAATTTTAAAAGGGAGATAATGATAGTGAAGATGTCGAGGTCAAGTGGAAAGGATGGAATGGAATGTAGTTCGGGGAGCCTTCGACTTGGGGAAGGAATGTGTGCGCTACATCAAAACTACAATTGGTTGGACCCATCAATCTCAAGACGAGACATACCTAGGTAAGTATTATTATGAAAAAAAAAGGATCATTTTAAACTATTTTTGTGAAATAAATGTAGAAATGCATCCATGTTACTTTGATAGCTTTGATAGATTTACATAAGTATGTACTAGCATTTGTTTATTTGTATTTAATAAATAAGTGCTACGCTACGCTATTTAATAAATAATTTTAGTTGCTAATTAGGAGTTTGTCGATTAAGTAAAACATTGTAACATTACAATGCGCAGCTGTGGTATTTAGCCTGAGTCATTGGTTTGCGATATCAATAGTATGGCGTGACATCGTGAGACATAAAACTTGACTAATTCCCAAGAACTAAGCTATCACAAGATACAATTTGGTTACGACCGCGATAAATATTACCTAGTAGTTAGCACCTACATTATAGGTCCCGGTTACGTATTTTCTAACCACATGGGGCAAAATTAAGTAGGTAACATTAATATTTATATTTAAAACTTTTATTAATTATACAATACAATTGTCACGCCTTTTTCCCACAGGGATAGGCAGAGACAACGGAACGGATATTGTATGTAAAATTATTTTTGTTTTAATCTAGATTCTAGAGAATCTAGAAGTAGATGGGTACTACTTAGGTGGATACGTACATTACGTAGGTACTTCCTACCTTATTTCAAAGCAAATAAGTTTTAATGTTGATGTTGAAACAGCAATCAATATATTACCGGGGATTAAGGCAAGTCACATAATAAGACATTTCTATTATTTAACTTGATAAGCTTTATGTGTTCCTCATACATTGGATAAGTGTAATCTGTTCCGAAAGGGCCGCAGTCGTGCCAGGAAACCAGTAGCTGCGAGGAATCATTGTCAAAGGATTAATTTTATAAGCATTGTCGTGCGAGTTGAGGCGAGGGGCGGCATGCGGCATGGGACACACGCCTCATTGTATGGAGATGTGCGAGCGCATGCCGCCATGTTGGGAGTTTGACAAAGCAAGTGGAGCGACGCGCCCAGACTCTATGGCGACAGAGCGAAGAGCGCCCCGCGCGCTCGGCCGACTCGCCAGACCGTTCGGCGCCTGCGCGCATCCTACATACAAAGGACTCATTGTGTGCCCTGCCGACCGCTATTATAAAAGGGCCCTTAGAATCTTCAGTGACTGTTTTTTGTTGGAATTCCCGATACCAGAATGACATACGAACAATGGGTTTCCGTCCTTTTATTGGCACCTTATTTTTTTGAGCCACCTTCTAAAATGGAGCCTTATACCGACGCAAAATAACAACCTGTCTCGATGCCGACGAAGATTCTGTTCACCCTATTGAATTCAATGAGTTTTATTTAAACCGGCTCTTTCATCGGACTATTAATGCTTCTGAGTAATATCTGTTTTCGGAAACGCGCCTTCACGAGAAGTAACTAAGAGGAAGTCTCGGCGAGATTATCTATCGGTACTCGACTATATTCGAAGCCAAATAAAATAAACAGAATGCGTTGTTCGTTGAGATATGAGGTGCGGCGGTTGAGAGACGCCTACGTATTACCAAACTGGTTTCCTCTCACCTCTGGTCATCTAACGAGTTCGGTAGATTCATGGATTGCCGCAGTATCTACCTGCTTACCATGTCAGGGATAATATTATAAAATTTCGAGCTCATTACTTAATTTTATAAAAAAATTGTGTCATAAGACTTTCTCGTCGGTCTGCTTCTACTTTGTGTGTCTACCTATTTCTATTTATTAGTTTGATTTCATTTTTGTAGCAGAATAAGTAAAATAATCTAATAATAAAAATTTTACAGGTCACTCACTAAATACTCTATCCACTTTTCTCTACCAGATGTTCAATGAAAATTATGTATTTATTCGTTAGGTAAGCAGAATTGTTTGATTTGAAGTTTTTTTTGTAAATAAATGTATGCGGTTTTTTTTACGAGATTTTGTTTTAGTAAATAATAATTCGATTAATTCAAGTATATTATTTTTTCATAATCAGTTAATTTTTGTGAAAGAAATCGCAATAAAAAACAATAGTTTTGTATAAGATGAAACAAATGAATGCTTCTAAATACTTATGTAACCAGCTGATTAATCTTAGCATTTATTAAATAAAAAATGTAATCTCGACATATTTATTATTAGTGTTTGTAAAACATGGAATATTATAACCAAATACGGACAAAATCTTGAGTTTATTATACTAAAATGATCGAGCAATGTTCAATTTAATAACAATATGGTGGCAATATGCCGCGCTGGCGAGGCGCCACCTTTTCGCGCCAATGCATTGCATAACGGTTGGCTCAACTATTAACAGCTAGATATTGTTATACATTACAATAATGATGAGTGGGCTATTTAAATAGACCGTTTCTGTGGGGCTACTTTTAAATCACCGAATATTAAGTTTCGGTCAATAAATCTGCTAATACCGACCAAATCTTTTTGCAAATATTGCTCGGATTGCATTTTCGCACCAGTCATTTCGATTTGACAGACACTTCTTTATCATCATTGGATCCGACTAAACGTAAAACGAAGTTATGCAAGATCGCGGTAGGCCCCCGACCGTGCTTCGCTATTGACGTGTGCATTGGCAGCTGCAACAGTTATGCGTGGAAAGGCCATAATTGGATTTGTGCAAGGAAAATGTTTGCATAATGTAATGACTAGCTTAAATACTTCTAAAATATGTCATTTCTTTGTTTGTTGTAGTGTCAAGGCATAATAGCATTCTAGAATGAGAAACAAAGAACTTAACATATCAATAACAAAATCAATATTCTTCACAACTTTGGATAACTTTCGTGGAGATCATATACATAATAGGACCCTCCTATTATGTATATGATGTTATACATATCGCGAGTGAAAAAAGCGGCATATTTTTATTGTTTTGCTACTATTAAATGCAGTATTTACATCGGAGACATTGTTTTTTTTTATTAAAAAAATAGTTTTTTCGAACTTTCGGAATTTTTTAGGTTAGGTTCGCCATTCCGGCGCGAGTTGCTCCACTCAGACACTCATATTCTTTTTTTTTTCCTATACGACTGAATTTTTTTTGTCCGGGTTAGAATTTTTTTTTACATGGGACCAAAAGTTCATTGATTGGACTAATTGCTGAATGCAGTACTGGGCTAGTACTTACGAGACGTTAACTGTTGTGTTTAAAATATAACTGCATTACAATTGCATAAATAAACGTAGAATATTAAATTATTATTAGTAAGTAGTAATATTATTTCTTATAATAATCTCTAATAATAAATATAATTTCAAGAATAGATCGGTTAATATATCTCAATGAAAAAAGTTTCAAAGTAAATAAATCCTTCTAACAAATGATTCGAATTAATTTATAATATGGAATCCATTCGTATAAACTCGTATTTAACGATATCTCTATTAAATATTGTGACTTTATTATAAAGATTATAATTTTTAAAATTTTAAAATTTAAAATTAATTAGATTATAGGACTTTTTAAGTGCATTACTCAGTACTCAGCATCATAACAACCAAGGCTTATTCAAAACGTGCAATACAACTTTGTCAATATTAAGCAAATACATTAACAAAGATAACTTGTTTAATTTTAACAACAAACTTCACAGGCACCATCCGAATAAAGTCTCTCAGTTGCAAATAGCAATAACTTATTTATTGGTAGCTTAAACTTGGTAGATATTAACTAACGAACGGAAAGAAAATTTTTGTTCGCTTGATAATTCCGTAGAAACAGTGCGCAAAATACTTGTTACTCATACTTATACATAAATACATATTTATCTATACTTACATGTGTGTGTATGTATGTAGGTATGACTGGATGAGTTCGCGGCTTTAGGCACGTAGGCGCCTATGTTATCACGTGGATAAATAAATCATTATTTATTTAACTTCGATTTCTGCATTTACAACGTTGTCATAAAAAAATTACTGCCCTTTTTTAGATTTTTAAAACGTATAAGTATTCATCGAAAGTGGTAGGCAGACTGATGAAAGGAGAATACCTACTTTCGGGTCCACTTGATACCGACTAGTTTGTTAACAAAACTATATTTTAAAATAATATCTTATTTTTTATTAATTCATTTTAATTATATCATCACATCATTTACCAATCTATAGACAATGTTTAATTATATAAAAAACTGATATCTTCAATTATTAAAACATTTAAAATAATAATAGCCTCATGTATTGCATCAGAAAACATCTAATTACTCAATAACCTGGGTGAAAAATTTAAAACTGATTGGTAATACGGAAGTAGATTTATTTTTCTACAAAATTAACTAAAAATCATCAACTCGAGAAAAAAAAATTGTGGGCCCATTTTGCTTAGGCGAATGGGCATTCTCTTTTATTAACCCAGGCTTGGGATATGTCCTTATAAAATAGCATAATATAAATAAGACACACGTGGTTAGTATTCGCCGGTAGAAACGCCTCCGAGTCGTCCCTAAATAATATTATAACATTGATTATTCGTAAGTTATATCGCTTAATTTTTACTATACCTATGTAAGTAAGTAAGTATACTGTAGTCATTATATCTGGCCATGATGCAACGCGTTTGTAGGTTATGTAGTTCATACCAGTGACACATAAGTACAAGAACAAACATTAGCAAAACTTGCGATAAGTTAAACGTACTTGCGTCAAATTTATGTAGAATTTGCTAATTATTTATTTTTAACTAAACTTCACGCGATAAAGTGCCAATAGTGATATAGTGTTTGGCCACGACACATTATATTATTATGTAAGACAACTATAAGAAACTGTCGCTGTGTTTTTTTTAATACTACCTACTTTATATAATTATCAGAATAAAACAAAATCAAGGTGTATTTTTAGCATTGGAATCATTATCCGTGAGATAAAGATAGCTATGATAGTCAATTATCTGTAACATGACCTTTAAATAAAAATATTTCCATATATTTTTTTATAAAGGAGAATGCCCATTCGCCTAAGCAAAATGGGCCCATAATTATTTTCTCGAGTTTGTCGATGATTTTAGTTAATTTGGTAGAAAAAGAAATCTACTTCCTTATTATTAATCAGTTTAAATTTTTTCACCCGGGTTTATGAGTAATTAGATGTTTTTTGATGCAATATTTCAGGTTATTATTATATTAAATGCTTTAATAATTTATTATATGTATATGTATGTTTTTTTATGTAATTAAACATTGTCTATTGATTGGTAGATGATGTGTTGATATAAGATATTATTTTAGAATAGGTATCAAGTGGGCCCAAAAATGGGCATTCTCCTTTACTTTCTTATCATTGACTGCTGGTATCTGCTGCTGGGTATAGCAGTATAGCTGAAGAAAGTCAAGACTTAAACATAATATTAGAAAAAAACAACGGATCGGCATTTGTTACGTTAGACATTTCGACTTGTAGGTTTTCCAAGACATTTCAAAATATCAACTTTGATATTTTAAAGTAAAAAAGATGATGTTCGATGCTCATGATCGGTGGCGCATAATAATTTAAAGTTTGGTCAGAAACCGGTTAGTGGCGGCCGGACGTCTCGGAACGACGCGACGGACACTCCGACATCATCAAAACTGATCACGTTCTCACGCGGCAAACTAAACACCTATATGTATAATATTTCCTTCATTGTAAATCTTCGTATAGGTAGGTATTTATTAATATTATAAATTAGTCATTTCCGTTTAGAAAGCTGTTATTTGATACTCAATAATTTACTTAAACGCATTATTTTCATACACTCATAACTCAATTCTGACCTAGTTAGAATTAAGCAAACTCATTAAATATCTACATCTCTTAAAATTAAGTTAAAATATCATATGAAAGGATCTTAGCTGATGCTTCACGGGCGTTACATTCGAAAGTGGTGGTACTACCCCAGGCAGACAGCTAATAACCATCATCAATCCACCTAGCACTCTTTAATAGTGCCTATAGCCTATAGGCATTGACTGACCAAAGTATCTACATATAACATACTGGTGACTGGTTTGATTTCCATCATCCAGCAATAAAATTATGCAGGAAATAAAAACAAGACACTGAATTGTGAATTGTAATGTATAGAAGGCCATAACCTAATAGAAAATGAAGTCTTTCCTCTTGAAAAAATCATTATCGCGTGTAATTAGCGGAGTTATGTGTTGGAACATGTTGCTTATTGGTTCTAATTAGTAGAACAAACAGACGAACTCGTGCGCCACACTGTTAGTACTATTAAGTTTGAAACATCGTAACTAGAAAAATTACTTTACTACCAAAGACATTTACTACCTAACAAGCCAGCTGGAATTATTTTAAACATAAAAGAAAAACTGATTATGTATTCCTGAGTTTATAAAATATACGTTAATACAGTTTTTTTAAATTATAAACTTAAATCTTACATTTTAGAAGAGATGTAGGTAAAGAGTAGTAGGCAGACTGATGATGGTTATTTGTCCAGTCTGCCGTCCTGGGGTAGTACCATTACTTTCGAATGTAACACCCGTGACGCTTCACCTTGTCGCGTTTCGGGAATAGTTTGAAAGTAGCCAGGTACAAGAGAGGAGTGTGCATTGTCAATCTGGATGGTACATGCTCGTCTCCTCAAGCCGGCATAGTGGAGGCGACTGCTGCCCGTAGATTTCTCTGTAGTAGCAGTTGTTTCCATTCATGGGCCGCACTCTAGCTTTACATCAGACGGAGTGTTGCTGTCACATACCAAGCTACAATAAAAAAAAAAAATTAAAAATACTTTTATGGTGAACAATTCTAACCACAAATATATTAATTAAGTAGATACATAACTTGTTTTATTTTAGTTAGAAAATGTATTAATGATAATGACAAAGATATATATCTTAGTTTCTAAATACATTAATGCGAGGTGTGAGTTGGTACTATTCCACCTACTAGACACTAGTTATGAAGTGGACAGTCGCTATTAACTCGACCGACCGGTCACTAATTTGCATATTATTTAATTATTTATAAGATATGTTCTAGAAATAAATTTATAGCGAGATTTTGCTAATATTTTTGTAGGAATGCGTGAATAAACGAAGTTCTAATAATTAGGAAAAAAAATAGTCGAGTTCTTGACATTATATTTTGTGATAACACATGTTTTAAAATTGATAGTGATTGTTTGATATTTGTTTCTGACGCAGTTTTGTTATCTTTTTTTTATTATTTTAATTTGCATTGATATTGAAATTGTGTAATTATTAGTTATTTCTATTTATTTTGTGGATTTATGGATTATAAATTAAACAACGTAGGTATCGTGGGTACTTAAATATAAAAATAAATAAATTAAGGGCCTCTCTTAGATGATTAAATAAAATTATCAATAAGAATCTGTTTAAAATGTTATTTTATGCGTGGGTTGAGAGTAAAGGGAATATTGAAGACAGAAAGATCACTTTGATGTTCTCACACAATGAGGCTCTTAACGAAGCATCGAAACAGACCATTACCGAACGACAGAACCGTGTATTGATACAGTTATCAAAGTTACGATCTCTGGAGATATAGTGTAGGTAGAACTCGAACTGGTCCCTATTTGGGTGACGCTTGAAACGCACGTGTGCCCGCGTTCGGTTCACTAGAATTATCCCAACTAATACTATGAACCTTATGAAAAAGGTTAGTGGGTACAAATCACAACCAACTTTCACAGTTCCTAAGATGTTTTGGACATATGGTCCAAACTATTGGGTAAAACCGCTAAGAAATTGGGTAGAGAACTATCACCCCTATTCGCGTGGAGCATGGTTCATGTTAGTATGCCTCAGTTTGGTAGATCTACTATTTTGTATTTGAACATTATATTATTGGTAAGGCGCGCAGGCAGCGGCCGAACGCGGCGTCCATGTGTCTGTGGGCTTGATTAGCTCATTTATTATGGTACGAACGGCGGCGGCCGCTTGTCTGTCCATACCATAAGAGATAATATCTCAGCACAGTCTCACCAAACACCACACAGAAACTTTATAACAGCCATTATATCAAAATGCCTTTTCCTTTTCGACCGCAGTTAACCAGTTGAAATATGTTTATCGCCTTTGGTCAATTATGTTTTGTTAGGTTATTTGGTTATCTATATATTATATAGAAATAGAAAATAATTATATCCACTACTTAAGGACTAAAAATTGTCGTGATCCACAATACCTATTAGATTTGTTTTCTTGTTTGTATTGATTGGTCAAAGCGAATAGAAAAGGACAATGCCTACTTTTGGGCCCAATAGATATGTTTGTTAACAAAACATTATTCTGAAATAATATCTTATTTTTTTTATTAATTAATTTCGATTATATCAACACATCGTTTACCAATCAATAGGAATTGTTTATTTACATAAAAAACAGTTTCTTTTTTATGCATTTAATATAATAATAACCTCAAATATTGCATCGAAAAGGTCTAAATACTCAATAACCCGGGTGAAAAAATAAAAAATAATTGGTGATAAAGAATGTAGATTTATTTCCCTACAAAATAAACTAAAAATCGTCAACAAACTTGAGAAATAAATTTCCACTTCTCGCGAATTGAAAAGTCTATATGATAACCATAAGTTAAACCTATTACATCAAGTTATTTTTTTGTGTATGTAGGTATTGCCTATACAAATGAGCTGGCAATTTTTTTGTGCCACATCTAAGCTATGGTGCTGTCGTTCCCCCGCAGTCGCTATGAGGTGCAAAAACTTGAGCGTGGTTCGTGGAAAATTTTGCTCTTCGGGACTTTTGAGTTCACCACGCCATGACATCATGGCGGATAAAATTACTTCATTGACCTTGGACGAGCAACAAATGCGCGATTATAGCAAGGAGTCGTTATTACCTATGGTTTTAATTTACTCTGTGTATGGTAATTTGAAATATGTGCTTGTTAACATGAACTGCGTAAGTTCTTTATTAACTATTACTTTATATAGCGAGAGGCGTGTGCACCGTCAATCTAGATGGCGCATACTCATCTCCTCAGGCCGGCATAGCGGATTTTGTTTCCGTTCATGGACCGCACTCTAGCTTTACATCAGGCAGAGTGTTGTCACATACCGAGCTACAATAACAAAAATATGAGAAATTAATATGGATTACAATTGTAGACAAGCGATCAAAGTTAAAACAATAGATCGTTAAATTCCTAAACGTCCTTATTAGATAACGAGAAGGTGTGATGGCCGAGCGGGTTAACACCTTCATGTTCCTCACGCAAGATTCTTCGCTCGCGGTGCTAACGTCACGTAGGTACCTAAAACTTATCTAGATTAAACAAATGTGTACGTGGCAGGAATTATGAAATCCCACGTGGATTATGAACGATTCTCCATTGAGACCACTTCCTCGTTCGCTGCACCGCGTCTATGTTCGTTATTTTAATATTGATGCTAGACTTATAACCGACCCATATGATATGGGTATGGATAGATATGGGCCATATCTATCGTTGTGGCTTGTGACACAACTATTCGTCGTTATTTATATCTTTGATATGATCATTATGTAAAATCAAATTTGAATTTGACTGAATATATCTGACAATTAGTTTTTAATAACGATGATAGCATACAATTTTATAATTTTGAACGTGTATGTATGTTCATGGTCATAAGTCGACCAGTGGATGTGACGCTCGCGCGGCAGGCGTGCATATCATTTAATAAAAAAAACAACTTTCCTCGAAACTGTAATGGCGCTAAGATTGTTCATAATACGGAATAGTCGTATGCGCCGAATAGAATAGATGGACCTGTGATCTTTTGTATTGCGCCCAAAGCGGGCCGAAATAACTTGTTGATGAACGCCGCGCGGGCAGTCAGAGAGGGCGCTAGCGCCGTGGAGCGACGGCCTGTCTGCATCGGCTCGACGGCGACACCCTGTCTGCCGAGCTCGCTACGTTGCCGCTCAGTGCGCATTCCTGGCCGCCCGCGCGCCCACCCGCGCTCGTACGCGGCAACGTCGCATTCAAACTTGTTTGAAACGGATGTGGCAGCGGCCGAGCAGGGCACTCTGTGTCTCTCTTGCACAAACGCAATAACTGAGTGAATGACGGAGACAGGAATGGTGGCGCTACGTGCTATCGGCTCCCACTTGCGGCATTTTTTCTCGCCTAGAATGAGGCGAGATTACTGTCATAGGGCGCGTCCACAGTTATTTAACAACATATTTCGAAGTTGTATAAAGTGTAGATACTTATAAATAATGTGCCTATAAATCTCTTACAATCAGAATTATTACTTTTAATTCATGTTGAATTTAGCTCTGTAATACTTATAAGATTATTTATTTTACTTTTGCAAGATTATCTTTCAGTTATTTTTTTTTCCCATATGGGTAAGTAAGTATGCGATAATTAGCGCGTTAAAAATTACAAAATTAAAAGTAGACTACCTACTTTAAAGTTTTTGCTCGACTTAGCGTTCATTGTGCAATGTCAATAGTATTGACGTTAATAGAATAATGCATTAATGTCTTGACACATGTACTTAATCCTATACATCAACATATTGCATAATACGAAAGATATTATAAGTACTTTTTATTATTTCATTGTACTTTATCATGACTTTATCATAAAAAATTAATAGTAATATTTTTCCAACCATTATGCACAAGGTTTTATACTCACACACTGATGCGATGAGCTACGAACGCACCACACGCCGTCGACATCCGCCGGCAGTCAGTCCGGCGCCGACACTCAACACGCGAGCACGTACATTTAGTAAAGCGCCATGGCAGCAGCCAACAGCGTTCATCCTCTCCCCGCTGACCGCAAGTCTGAAGGCCGCGCGGGTTCGAGACGCATCTTTCCACCTCAATTTAAGCTCCAAGTTCTAGAAGCTTACAGAAGAGATACGCAATGTCGAGGTAACCAGCGCGCCACTGCCAGAAAGTTTGGCATCCATCGACGACAAATACAGAAATGGTTACAAGCTGAGCCCGCACTTCGCGCTGCTCTGTTGAGGCGAGCTCCGCAACCTGCTCCTTCTCCGCCGCCGTACATCGCTTGTTCGCCGGAAAGTGCACGTCAACCCACACCGCCTCCGGCGCCGCCCGCTCCCGTACCCATGGTGACCGCCGAGCCCATCGACCTCTCTCTGCGTCGGACGTCGCCTACTCCGGTGGTGACTCCTACACCAGAACGAAAACCAGTCAAACTGTTTCGTCCATATCTTCTGGATGAAGAGGAAGTGGAGAGTTCGCATACCACGCGAGTGTCGGCGTTTTCACCTGTGGGCGCGCTCGGGTGCGCTCTCGCGGCGTGTTCGGCGCCGTGCTGGATGTCGCCGTCCCCTGCGTTCCCGACACCATTGAGGTGAGAAGACGCCAACGGGGTCGGTCCCCGAGCAATCTGTGATCTAGTCGCCGCCGCCGCTGGCCCGCTGGCGCCTCCTGGGGCGTAGCTCCGTATCGTCGTGCCTTATAATATTATATACACCGCCGCAGTGCATTATGTGAACGTCCATGGACGTCGCTCTATTTTTGTGCTACTTTTATGAACGTATTTTTATAATGAGAGTTTATGATTCGTACATATTATATAAAGAATACTTATGTTATTATATTAATAAATAAGAGTTGTTTAATAGTAAATTGAGTTTTTATTTGTTATTATCTATACCCGATCGTAATAGTCGAGGGCTCGAGGCCGTCCGAGCAGGTAGCGCCGGCGCCATATTGTGTCCCCCGCGCTCGGTTCTCGCGCGGCCGTCCACCCTTTCATGATCACGCACCAACCCACATTCTTTATCATTTCAATATAATTGCGTTGTGCACTCAGATGCAGAGCACATCTAAGTTATTAAATAATCGAGTAGGTACCAAAATTATCAATATCGTGCAATGGATCTCGTCGAATGTAGAATAGTTTCCTTTAATAAGGTGAAATGTATCAAATAATATTTATAAATAATTGCGTAACAGCGAATACCTGATCTATTTGAAAAAGTAACACCTAATAATTGGGAAAAACATGCAAAAATCTACCATGAGCTATTTATATAAAATATCATCTCCAGGGAATATCAAATACGAGAACGTACCTACCTATTATTCACTCATTGTACAAAACTGTATTTATTACTCAACTTCGCACTTGTAAAATTGAATTATCTAAATAGCATTGTGTGGCAAAAACATCATTGTAGCAATAAAAGTGTAACAGTGCAAAGTTATGGTGGGGTAGAATGGCGACAAGCAGTCTGAGACGATCGTCTGTTACGCCACGGTTCGTTTATCCTTGCACATTGTCACATCTGCCGCCATATGGTTTTAGGTTTGTTTGTTTAGGCACAAAGCTTCTGATTAAATTTTGATTCCTACATTCATCCATACAGCCATTAAATATTATGTCAACTATATGATACAACATCCTCTGAGTCTTGTAGACGATCCTCATGATGTTACGGCTCCACCTGCGTCTTAACGCGTTAATTAGTACAATAATAATGTGGCCAAGACTAACGCGTTATTGACATTACAGCAAACCCTCAATGTAGCCATAGTTTTAATGTCATCATATTTGTCACGCTGTTGGACGCAGCCCTTATTAACATCAAGACTAAAGCAGGTGGAGCCGTAGTATAAGAGGTGGGTGATATTGTGTGAATTTGCGTGTTAGTGATTTCTGGTGGTTATGTGTTATTTCCGTCCCAGTCTCCCTGTCGTTCGTGACGGATCATAAACCGCGTGCTAAGCCACATTCTCTTTGTCTAAGACGACAAAGTACATAAATTATATTATTAATTTATGAAAATGCGTTGCTTGAAACGAATACAAAATTGATTAGAATTCTAAGTATTTTTAAGAAATGAATCGGCACTTAATAACAATTTATGTTTATTTTCATAATCTTTATAAAAGGATGTATAAATAATCCATTCTTTCGTTTGTTTAGTTACCGATAATGTAGAAACGGTTGAAGAACAAAGTGTATTTGATCGTAAACCGACAAACAAAGTGAAGGCGCCGGGACTTCTAGGAAAACTACCCTATTGGCCGCCGCCCATCCTACCTGATGCAGGGATAAAAAGAATTTCTCTGTAACTGTTTATTCAAATAATAGCCGTTGCTGTAATTAGATGCGGTGTCTTTGGCCGTAGCCGCTTTTGTATCTTATTTTCCTCGTCTTTTTTCAACTTATTTTCTTGTAACACTACAAATGAGTAATTTAGCAATGAAGATATTACTTAGGTGATTAGGTTTTATAAGTGACGGTTTTAATAATGCATGCATGCATGCAGAGGCGGCTCTAGCCCTTGTGGCGCCCGTGTGCAACCAGTACCATGGCGCCCTCTAGTAGGAGCGCGCGCGGGGTGAAAATGGAATACTTACAGTTATATTTTCAAACGGAAATTCGGGTGCAAATAGTGCAATTTTAAATGATGTCGGGAAGCAACCTTTTGACGACACGCTTTGCGATGCATCTTTGGAGGTGTCGCATTAGATTAGAGGGTGCTCGGCGCCCCTTTAGACCCGGCGCCCGTGTGCGTCGCACACCCTGCACTATAGGTAAAGCCGCCTCTGCATGCATGTACCCAAAAGGAAACTCAGTGCTAAGAAATTCTAAACTAATAATATTTCCTTCAAAGGACTGGAGCCACCGTGCAAGCGGTTCTCTAATCGTCAGTGCTCATGGATCACCACTGAGCTTACCATCAGGCTAGTCGAGTTATTAGTAACCAGTTTTCAATTTTTCACCCAGTTTATTAATTATAATATTTACTATTACTAGGTTACTGTTATATTAAATGCTTCTAAAACATGATATTTAAACACAACATCGTCATCAGACATCGTCTATTGACTGTTAAAGGAGAATGAGAGAATGCCCATTTATGGGCTCACTTGACACCTAATAGGTAGATGGATACAAAACAATATTCTAAAATAATCTCTTATTTTTTTATTAATTGTAATTATATCAACACAACATTTACCAATTAATAGACAAAGTTTAATTACATAAAAAACAGATATCTTGAACTATTAAAGCATTTAAAATAATAATAACCTCAAATATTGCATCAGAAAACATGTAATTACTCAATAACCCGGGTGAAAAAATTAAAACTGTTTGGTAATAAGGAAGTAGATTTATTTTTCTACAAAATTAACCAAAAATATTGCGAAATTCGAGAAAAAAATTGTGGGCCATTTTTCTTAGGCGAATAGGCATTCTCCTTTAAATAGAATTTTGAAAAACTAACATATTATTTCGGAATATTGTTTTGTTACCAATTATTAGATTTCAAGTGGGCCCAAAAATGGGCATTGTCCTTTAATATGTCAGTTGCGCAATTTGAGAAAGACGTCGAAAGTTGATGAAGTGATGATTAATTAAGACTTGTTTACTATTTCTATTACTGTTTGATACAAAGCATAGATAAAATGTGTAATAAGCCATACATGTGCACTACCATACCTACCTTGTACAATCGTACTAGGTAAACAATTGGTACGGATTCATTAAATTAGCAATGATTTACGTGTAGACTTTAGTGCTTTAACAGTAAGCAAAAACAAAACACCAACAATACAACGAAATAACAAGTTTTACGACGTGAATTATCTAAGGTCAAAATTAAGTTGAAAACAAAGCGAAGTGGAAAATGGGCCATAAACAATGCGTAGGTAATAACGATATTTTATTGTATACTTAGTAAAAAATCTACCTACAGGTGTTTAATAAATAAAATATAAAAATATAAAAAAAAAACTCTAATGTGGCCATTTCTTTCTAAGTAGTAATTAATTAAAATAATCCAGATTAATAATGAGAGGAGTGTGCACTGTCAGCCCAACCATGCCATGGCGCATATTCGTTTCCTCACTGCTGCCTGCAGATAGATATTTGTGGCAGTTATTTCCGTTCAGGAACCGCACTCTCAACTATTATCAGTAGCAGACTTAGGCTAGGCAACATTATGGGAGGCGATTGTCTGCTCCACGTCCGTGGGCTTCGACCACTAGCCATGTTGGCTAGCTTGCCCCACACGTGTCTCCCGGTTGGTGCCAAGAGAGTGACATAATCCCCTCCTGTTATCCTCTGACTATCGGAGGAGAATCGGGAGGGGATATAGAGCGGGTCCGTGGAGTGTGCCTTGTGCAGCCCCGGACACGGCATGTAGCCACCGCCGACATACCGTTATCCTACAATTCCGAGTGTCGTGGTCATGTCTCGCGGCTCGGCGTAGGCCCGGGGGGCTTGCCTTAATTGGCTGGCCCGAGAGGAAGACAACCTCAATAAAAAATTACTCCAATCTTAAGTTTTGGTGGGCGGCGAGAAGATGCGTGGCTGGTGGATAGACCAGTCTCGAGCCCACTCCCAGCCAGGATACCTGCGGCCCTCCTGGTTGGGTTACAAATGTAATTCGCTTACCTGGCTACAGGGGGCTCTGGCCAGGTGGACCCCTTTCCCCCTTACTCGTGGGACATAATATGGATGATCTTATAAAAAATAAATTAAAAGAGGCGTATGGGCCCGCGAAGGGCGGAGTTGAGAGTGAGAAAGTGGCGTCGGAAGTAGCAGCTCCGGCGTCCACTAAAGAATGTCCTCCGGTTCGAGCAGAGCGACTTCGGCGGCAGCGCCAGCAAACGGCGATGCGAACGTTGTTAGCTCTCGAGGACGCGGAGAACGATAGCTGCTTAGAGACCCCCTGCACGTCACCTAGTAGGGGAGAGAGAAGGCACCGTAGTGGCGAGAAGAGGCGCCGCAGCGAGAACAGCGACACCGATTCGGCGTCTGACTATAACACGTCTGCGTCGGGTCGGTCTCGACGTTCTGATGGTGCCAAAAGGGGCCGTGGTCGAAAATCACTGGTCGGCAAAACTAAAGCGCAGCCCGTTGCTGCTAAAAAGACGGCTCCCAAGTTGCACGTAGAGAAGGCGGACGATCCAGACCCCATGGATAAGCAGCCCACTACCTCAGCAGAAAACAGAACGGCCGCCGCAGTTCTAGGAGAGGCGATGGACAGTATTGCGACTGTCCGTCACGTCGCCACCTCCTCGAAGAACCTAAAGGGCCAATTTGTGCGTGCCCTGAAGGAAGCGGCGTCCGTGGTCGAAGAGGGACTGGGCTTCCTCTACTCGCGAACTGCGAGTGAGGAGGTCCAGAGGCTCAACGCTGAGGTGGAGCGCTTGAGAACCGAGCTCAGCAGCCAAAAGGAAATGGTAGCCGGGCTCCAGGCTAGGCTCGCAGACGTGGCGCGGGAGTCAACGCGAGCAGCTTTCCCACTAGATGCCGACGGACTGGCACAAACGATCATGGTCCAAGTGGGGACCATGGTCAACGCCCGTCTCGAGGCACTAGAGGGCAGACTGCTGCCAGAGGAGCGTCTGCGCCCCTCTCTTGCAGCGGACAGAGCGGCGGTGGGTGGGCCAACACTCCCGCCGTCTCAGATTGAGGAGAAGCTACCGGCTCCTAAACCAAAGCGGCAACCCAGAGGTGGGACTGGGCCCGCTCGCAGAAAGGTTCCGGTACCCGAACCTGAGATGCGGCCTCCTACAACTTCCACTAGGAGTCGTGAGGAAGCCACAAAGAGTAAGGTCAGGGGAAGCGCACGAACATCTGCGACTACCCCCAGAGAGCCGCGCGTTTTACCAACAACACCTGCGTCCATGGACGAAGGCTGGTCGACGGTGGTGAAGCGCGGCTCTAAGAAGTCTGCCGGCATCCCTAAGGCTGTCGCGACAAAACCTCTTGCGCCTGAAAAGGGACAAGCGAGAAAGCGCTCGCGGCGGGCAGTGAAAGTGAGGTCCCCCCGCTCCGAAGCAGTCTCCATCAAACTGCAGCCCGGAGCGGCCGAGAAGGGAATGACCTACGTGGAAGTGCTACGTCAGGCCCGGGATAAAATTAATCTCGCGGACCTGGGCATCCCTTCTCTGGGCTTTCGCGTCGCAGCCTGTGGGGCACGTCTTCTCACGGTGCCCGGCGCGAATGGCGGGGACAAGGCGAACTCCCTCGCCAACAAGATCAGGGAGATTTACGCCGATGACCTTGTTCGAGTATCCAGGCCCTCCAAGTGTGCTGATATGCGCATCGGGGGTCTCGATGACTCGACAACGTCCACAGAAGTTGCAGCCGCCGTCGCACAGGTCGGTGAGTGCCCTCCGGATTCCGTCAAAGTTGGCAAGATTCGGCGTGGGCCCACCGGCTTAGCGACCATATGGGCTCAGTGCCCTGTAGCGGCCGCAAAGAAGGTGGCGGCAAAGGGCCGGCTGCTGATTGGCTGGGTGTCGGCCCCAGTCAAACTGCTGCAGCCGCGTCCAATGCGCTGCTTCAGGTGCCTCGTTGAGGAGCATGTCAAGGAGCAGTGCACCGCTGAGGTCGACCGCAGTGAGCTTTGTTATCGCTGCGGTAAGTCCGGCCACGAGGCGAAGACGTGCTCTGCTGAGCCAAATTGCCCTCTTTGCCAAGAGAGAGGCAAGCCGGCGGGGCACGTTGTGGGGGGGAAACTCTGTGTTTCCTCACGCCCCCCGCGAAGCGCCGTGGTCGAGACCTCGGCACGAGCTCCGGAGGCGGGGAACAGCATTCAGTCCGTGACTGCTAACTGTTCCTCCCTGTCTCCATAGTCTAGTGACGGCGGATATGGGGATTTATTCGTCGTACTATAGACTGAGGCGTTCGGCGAGTTGAGTGTTTTGACTCGCCATTCCCGGGGCTCGGTCCGCCACCTTGGACCTCCGCAGGGCGGAGTCTGGATGAATGCTAATGCGTGCCCAGACTCCGTCCACTATGCGTTGAGTGAAACACCGTGGGGTTTTAGTCGGTATGCCAGCGCTAGGCTGGAGAGCCCGACATAACCCTGGCACCTTCCCCAAGGACCAGGGCATCCGTAATCTGGATTTCCCCACGTATAAAAAAAAAAAAAAAAAGGCTAGGCAACATTATAATTCAGGGCCTATTTTTCAGTCATGATAGATACTTTGCGTTTGTTTTAAAGCATATAGTCTGTAGTTCTATTTAATTATCAGAATACAAGAAAAAAAAGGAAAAAAAATGCATGTACAAAAATTAAATAAACATAATTAAAATTACGGGCCCTATGCCTAGGCCTTAGTCCGCCCATGACTACTATTATAAAAAAAAGTAATTCCTAAAATACATGTATACTTATTCATTTTACAATCCTAATTTCTAGGAACATTAAAAGTAGCATTCTCGTTGCCAAATATCTAGGCTCTGCAGCGGTCGAGTGCAATTTTAGCGAGTTCTGAGAAAGAGCTGCACGACTAACAAATCAGCTTGGCGTCATTCTGTAACGCATTAAAATAGCTCAGAGTCACAAGACAGACATGTCGGCGCGGCTGGCTCGCTGATCGGCTCACGCTTGGCGCCTACCCCATGTTATTTCCGAAGCCATTACTCAGACCTGTTTCAGCTAATTATGTATTTGCTTTGAGCTCAGGCCATCTCATCATCACTTTACATTCGATCACATTGCGTTTCTATGAAATATTTGCAACAAAAGATACCATTTTATTAATATCCAAGTAATTTTAATGGAGTCGAAAAAATTTATCCTTTTTTGCGTTGTGGTTTGGTAATAAAATCGTATAAGCGGATTTTAGAAAATACATCGATGACTTCAAACGAATAATATAAGCAATTAATTTGTTATTGAATATGGAAGGTGTGATATCAGTCGCCAGTCCACTCGGCGAACATCACAAAACGGGCGGCATGATTGAAGGCGTTTTATGCTGTAAACATGACGAACATTCCTCGCAATCGATGCGCCTGCGACCTCTGACCCCGTCGCTTGATAACGCCTGCTGCGATAGCGCTCCGACCGCTTACATTATACGAGTGAAACTTGATAAGTTCTTTGTCTATTTTGTGCGTTCTACATTTAAGTTAGCAACAGCTTTAATCTTTCTCACAGTGACGTCCGTCCACCGTTTTACTAGGGTGAGTAATTTTGTGAAAATATTCCATGCCCGGGGTTCTCAGACGTTCGTTCTTGAGGAGAAGACAGCGACAGGGTCAATGATGCGGCAGTTGAAGACATTTTTACATATTTCAGGAACGATGACCGACCGTGACGTAAAACGTTACCGGTGCCAAACCGAGTACGTTTTAGTTTTTACTTCTACAAATAATTTTTACATAATATATTACCACAAACAACTAAGCATATTTTTGAGTGGAAATATTTACTCGACCATTCTACTGTTCGACTCGAAAATCGTAAAACTGAAGTAAAAGGGACATTTAGAGACTTTTGATTTTAATATTGTTTATAGAGACGACAATAAGGAAGTGCAACTATAAACGAAACGTTCGTAACCTACATTTAACTACTTATACGTATTTTCAACCAGAAACTACGTGTGTGTTCTTCGCAGAGTAAGAACCTCTTGGAGATAAATATCGAAATATTTCAATAAAAAAAATACACAGTTGGCAGTTTGGCCGCCACGTGGCTTTCTAGTTCCAGGAAAATATAGTAAGCGCGTTCAATCGACCACATTTTGTGAAACTCGATTAATCATTCATCGAGAAAGCCAAAACTGAGTAGGTATTTTTTATTTGTTTTTAAAAAGAGGTATAATATAGTTTAATTTAGTTAAAACTGATTAAAATACTTTATAATTCAATAATATCTTTGCGCAATAATTGCGATGCAATAAAAAAAATCCATGTAGATGCACAAGTGCACCTAAAGGAGAATGCCCATTTTTGGGCCCACTTTACATCTAATAGACTGTTAACAAGGCAATATTCTAAAATAATATGTTATTTTTTATTAATTAATTTTACTTAGGGGCAGCTGCCAAGACATTCTAAAAAAGTTGTTAAATGTAAATTTATTTATTATTTACAGTCAAGAGCTCGTGTAGCTTTACACGTTAGACTTTGTACCGTTGTTATTATATATATAGCTTTATGTGCTTTACCTACAATTCATATTTTTCTCATCCTTCATATCAACTTGCCCCCCCCCCCCCCCCCCCCCTAGGCCATCTGCTGGCGACGCTCTTGGTAACTGCCGTTCGAGTGAGGCTGCCTACCACACTTTAATTTTTTCTATATGCAATCTAAAATGGATAATGATCGGTGCGTATTATATGCTTAAAGTTGTTTTGTAATTGATATAGACTACCGACAGGGCCACCTGAGAGAATTCATGTAAGCCACAGTCGTAAATAACTATGTCGAGGTATGACGCAGTAAGCCAAGTGATAAGCCCGTAACGATGATAAGTGTTTACGCGAGGATAATTTTAATTTCATAATCTTACATTTAGACCACCGGCTAAGCTAGCATTAACATGAATTAGAACTTTTACGAGATTTTAATCTATTTTTGTTTAAATTTAAATTAAACACGTTGTTTAATTGATACACGTTTTGTCCTCTAGATCTTAATTTAATAACTGGAGTCATTAAACCTCGCCAGAAAACTACAGTTTAGTTATTTCTCCAGCGAATTTATCTTATACTTTTCTCCTCTTTTAATTTACAGTATTTTAAAAATTCTTTTCTATCTTAGTTCTACAATACTACTTATTAAAATATTTTCAAACCAGCCCCATGAATTTTATCTTTACATGTAGAATTCACGTGGATATAAAGTGTTCCAGTTCACGACCTTCTCTTTTTTGTAAAGATTAGTGAAATTAATTTGTATGCAATTCACAAATATACTCGTATACAAAGGTCACTTACTTTAATTATAATTATGTTGTAGACATAACGGTAAACACATTATTTCATCGTCGAAGTGAAAATTCATCATCCAAGTAAAATTAGCAATACAGTGAATTCATTGCTATTTTGAACGGTAGGTAGAATTAGACTGATAATCCAGCTGCCCTCCCGAGGTACTGTAACTAACATGCATGAAGTGACCGCGAAATACCCGGACATAATGAGAGGAGTGCGCCTCTGTCAAACCTGGACGAAGCTGACATAGCGTAGGGGACTGCTGCTCGCCACATTTCTCTGTCTCCGCTCATGAATAAGGTTGCCAGACGTATTGTGAAAAAAAAACTGGACAAAGTTTATAACACAATATAACATTAAAAATTACATACTATTTATATTCCAGTTTATTGTGATTTTTCAGACCGGACGGACATTAAAAAAACCGGACTGTCCGGTCCATAATTGATCATCTGGCAACCCTACCCATGGACCGCACTATAGGCAGAGTGTGGCCGAATGCCACTGCTAGGCTATTGTATAAAAATATATTATAAACAATGTGATTAGAACAGACAATGCTGCCTTTGTTTTATAATATGTTATAATTAGAATGGGGTATGTGTTTAGGTAGCGCAGTGCTTCTTGTTGCAATAACTCAACCAATATTACGAAATTGTTATTCCTTATCAATAATAGCAAGTAACGACCCACTTTTGTGAAACAAAGAATGACTCATGTTAACAATGTTGAAAATATATACCTTTTTTTTATAACCAATTTACTTCATAAATTATGATGAGTTATTTTTCGAAATAAGTTACTACGATACCTAGTTAGTGCGATATTTGCTTAGATAGCAATTTTAATTAATCTAACAATAATTTGCGTAGTTAACGTAATAAAACGCATACCTAGGTACCTACCTTGTTAATTATGATTTGTAACAGTTATTTCTAATTGTAAATTCATTTAATATTTTTGTGTAGGCAGAATGTCTGCAGTAGTTATTAACCAGTTGGGTGCAGTAATTTGCTAGTGGGAGCGGTTCGGCGAGCGCGGGTGCAAGGGAAGGGCAGCGACAACTTGTCTGGCGGGCCTGGCGCCCGGAGCCCTGCCTCGGCCCCCTTCGACAATGCGCGTGCGCTTGTCAGAAAGTGATAGCGATACCCTGCACACAATTAAATATGTGTTCGTGTCTCCACTCACCTAAAAATCCTCCTCCTAAATCGTTGAGGAAAAATTACGAACGTTGAAACTTGCAAAGGAGAATGCCCAATCGCATAAGAGAAATGGGATCACATTTTTTTTTCTCGAGTTTCACGATCATATTTAATGCATTTTGTAGGAAAATAAGTCAACAGTCTTTATTACCAATCAGTTTTAATTTTGTCACCCAGGTTATTGAGTAATTAGACTTTTTCTGATGCATTTTTGAGGTTATTATTATATTAAATGCTTTAATAATTAAAGATATCTATTTTTTATGTAATTAAAACATTGTCTATTGATTTGTGAATGATGTGTTGATATAATTAAAATTAATTAATAAAAAAAGAAGATATTATTTGAGAATATGGTTTTGTTAACAAACTATTAGGTATCAAGTGGACCTAAAAATGGGCATTCTCCATTGACTAATTAATTTGACGATCAGACATGTTTTGTGTAAATATTTATAAAGTTTTTTTTTAGTAACGATGTTTAAGACTGGTAACATAGTCTTACCGTTATTAATAACTAGCGAGCTAAACATAATCATAATTTACATAATATTGGCATTGGTACAATGAAATACGATTTATTATTAGGTAGATAGGTACTAGAAACATTGTTTTTATTTGATGACATAGTATATACTTATAGGTTGGCGCCTACGCTCAGCCGTTATCGGGCGTTATCACTATCACAACTTATTTTATTTTATTCACGTTGGCAGATTACTTTTCCAAAAAAACATTTTTTATCTACGAATGTTTCCTACTATAACTAACCGCATCGATCATTGATCGATATTTTTTGTGAAGTTTTTATTGCAATCGATTTTGGAGCACATGCTTATCTTATGCTTATTTTATTTAATAAGATTAAAATCATAATTAGGTATATTATGCATCTTCCAATAACTCATATTTAGCGATATTAAACAAGGGATTTATGAATGTTGTAAACGTGTCAATGTGTAAACGGTCACGATGGTCGATCAACTTTGACAAGCGGAGCACAAATATATTTTCGGTACCTACTAGCTGTTGCCCGCAACTTCGTGTGTCTGTAGTTAATAGTATGCTTGTAAAACAATGGGTTTTCGATATAAACTTTAATCTCTTATTTCAGCGGCTTTGGGGTCTAGTTAAGAGCATTTCCGCATGGCGCATGCGAGAAGCGGCGACTGACATAAGGTATGGAATTTGACATTTCAGACAGCGACGTCAGTAATTTGAAATGTAACATCTTATATATTTTCAGTTAGGCGCTTCTCGGATATGACCCTATGTCTTTCCCCAGTGTGCAATATAGCTTCGTTTCAAAGTTTATTTACAAACAGACAGAGTTACTTTCACATTTACAAAAGGGTATATATAGATTATACTAGCGCCCAAAGTGGACGCCGACCGTAAAATAACAATTGCATGAATGTGTTTAATAAACTAATACTTATGGTAATATTTGGCTGCACGAACTCTGCATTGGTAAGCCACACTCAGTAAGGTGCGTGATTGATTTGAATTGAACTGATACCTTTAGTATGCGTGCCTTCACTATAACACAGCTGTTTGTATAACGTTCACATATATTATAGCGCCTAGTGTGCGTGAGTGAATGTATGAGTGTAAGCTGGTTGTGTGCGTGAGGATAATTTATCGGCCATCGCCGTCGCTCGGCTGGTGCGTGTCGGTCGAACTTTATATGGAGACTTGTCTAATTCAGTGAAGAAGGAATTATCAAGTAGCCAGAGTTTCTCTTTGGAATCAGAACGCCTTTGGACTGGTTCGTGCCAATTACAATTTCTGAAAACGCCAACGTGAACAATAATGAATTTTTAAGGTGAAAGGAGAGTCAAACCCGTATAAAACAGGTTGATCATAACTTGTTGTGGATTTTTCTTCATGTTCATCAATCAATTGATGATAGATAATGTTAAAATTTGCGTTTGCATTTACTAACTTTTTTAGACTTTGGTTAATAGACACAAATGCCTAAACCTTTTGTTAAGAGCAGTTTGTTTTAGGAAATGGTTAAAAAAAATGTGGTACTATCTACTATCTAATTCTAATGGAATATTATGAAAATACAATTATTGTTGAAGAAAAAACGACGCTATGCTTATATTAATACGTATCGATATACTCAAATATTTACAATAAAATGATAAGATACCTAACACAATGTAGTGTCTGTCTATTGTAAAGCTAAACGGATGGACGCACCCATGAATTAGGCATTTTGCCAATCTAGTATACAACCCTGTAGGATCACGCCTCATGTGCCAAGTTTTTTTATGCAGCATGAATGTCACTCGATTCTCCTGTATACATTTTTTATGGCAACATGGATTTAGTGGTGTCTTGCTTACTTCTTCTTCTTCTTTTGTTAAATGACCTCAGATGTCATAACAACGACAATTCTGTCAAATTCGAGTAGCAAATTCTTAATGTTTGTGCATAAAATTGCAATGGTGTTTTACAATTTGACGCTTTCGTCGAGTATTTGGCGGCAATTCACCTGGTCAAGTCACAATATGAGTGTTTTCTCGGCGTGGGATAACCATAAAAAAACCGCTTCCGTTCCCTCATATAGAGTGAATTTTAATGTTTCCACAATTACTCATCTCTACGGGCAGTAGTCGCCTCCGCTATGTCGGCTCGAGGAGACGAGCATGTACCATCTAGATTGACAGTGCAAACTCCTCTCGTTATACCTGGTATTATAAACTGGTATTGGTATAAAAACGTAGAATGCATATAAATTGTATGTATCTACTCGTAATTGCGCTAGTCGAGTATATTCATAGTTTGAGTGCGATAGGGATAATGATATCAATCATTGTAATTCCATATTCACGTGACGCATCGTTCATGTGAGTCTATCTATATTATACCCACGTAAATAACTTTTTGGTGATGTTAGTTCCATATATCGATATTTTAGATTAGGTATTTAGATACTTATTTATATATTAATTAATGATTCTCTTGTAATTTGTTATCAAATCTAGTTACAATACATTAATCTAACTAAGGCCGTGATTAAGAGATTAAAAATATTAAAAAGGATTCGCCTAAGAGAAATGGACCCACAATTTTTTTCTCGAGTTTCACGATCAGTTTTAGTTCATTTTGTATAAAAATAAATCTACACTCCGTATCACCAATCAGTTTTAATTTTTTCACCCAGGTTATTGAGTAATTAGACTTTTTCTGATACAATATTTGAGGTTATTATTGTATTAAAAGCTTTAATAATTGGTAATTGTTATTTTTTATGTTATTAAACATTGTATATTGATTGAGAAACGATATTTTAATATAATTGAAACAAATTATTAAAGAAATAAGGTATTGTTTTAGAATAGTGTTTTGTTAACAAACTATTAGGTATCAAGTGGGCGCAAAAATTCCAGCCGTTTTATTTATTTAATATGTATTTACTTTACATACAGCGTAAAAATAGCAAGTGAGGGTTATAATTATTACCAATTAAAATCCTTTTAAATGCAACCTGAATAAGAGTGAGGCATTTTTTATGGTTTGGCTTCCTTATTTTACAAATTGCATAATACACGTTACAAGCAAAAAAAAGTAAGTGTATAATAAATAAATTATCCAAATATGGTTTATTATATTTTTGTAAATAAAACATCGATATATTATGATATGACACGTCCCTCTCCTTGTCAAGGTGAACCACTGGCAGCGCCGACAAGTCTACCGCGGTCCGCGACCCAACCACTCATTCTAAGTATTTACCACAATTATTCACGTATAATATTTTGTTATTGAATCGGCTATTTACCTATGATAATTATTACTGAATTTTATCTATGAGATGTATGTATGGTTACCCACTTCATGGCTTCAACAATAATTTAAATTTTATAAATTAAATACTAATTTAAAATAGCGCTGAATGTGCGTAGCATATGTGACTGTCACCGTACTCATAGTCGCTATCGTTTCAACCGCAAAACCGAAGTTAACCGAAGCTGCAAACTACCTGCAGAATTATACGTAATTTTTTACAAACGCTTTCATATTATCTTTATTGGTAATGCCTAATGGCATTAAGCTCGCCATTGTGTACGGTACAATAAAGAATTATTATTATTATTATTATTGGTGGTTATTATATTCCTTTGCTGACTTCGAATCCAGTCCTAGAAGTATGAACTTAAGACGGAAATAATAATAACAAATTGTTTATTACACAAAATTAATTTTTAAACAAAGCTTCCATCTTATCCAACTAATCTAGGGAGAGGTGTAGTCGAGAGTCACTGCTAGTAGTTAAAAATAAAATATAAAAAAATTACAAGAATCTTTTATAAGTAGATAAATGTATTTAAAATAAATATGATAAAACGTGAGCGGTTTCGGTAAATTGCTTATAATATAAGTTTTAAATAGCAATTAAAGGACTTTCATAACGTAGAGGGTTATCGAACGTTCAAAAGTCAAGGGTTTTCATCTCATTATATTTAATGTACAACCGTCGTAATAAATACATTATCATCTACTTACTCATACTTTTATTTAATTGCTAACCTAACTGTTACACACAGCTTCGTATGCTTATGCCAAGCTAAACAGGCTGTCTAACCCAAATATAATAATATATTGATTAATGAACAATATTATTTTATATAGTGTGTAAATGTATGACCGAAATCTTGAGAAATATAGCATTAATTATAAACTATGCCTCATAGCTCCAATAAAAAAAACTTTAGCAGTGTTAGCAATTTAAGGATATTATAATAATAAATAATAAGTAGTTTGGTTCCTTTTTTTTTCTTGTAGCTCGACATGTGACAACACTCCGCCTGATGTAAAGCTAGTGCGGTCCATGCATGGAAACAACTGCTACCACAGAGAAATCTCTACGGGCAGCAGTCGCCTCTACTATGCCGGCTTGAGGAGACGAGCATGACCGTCTAGATTGGTAGTGCACACTCCTCTCTTATACCTGGCTACTTTCAAACTATTCTCGAAACGCGACAAGGTCACTTCACGGGTGTTACATTCGAAAGTGGTGGTACTGCCCCAGGACGACAGACTGGACAAATAACCATCATCAGTTTGCCTACCACTCTTTAAGAGCGACCAAAGTACGTATAACAAAGTTACATTGGTACTGGTATTGGTCAGAATTAGCGAGGCGTCTTACCGCTAGACCTTGGTCGCTCTAGACTTAGGTTAATATGTATTATTTCTTTAATTATACTTCTAGATAACTATCACGGATCCTGATCCAGTATAATTAACCTTTTATTAGTCACTCGATGACGTAAAAATGTATATCAAATCACGACGTTATGTGCCATTATTATGTGATATCTAGATCCTGAATGGAATTTTTATTTATTTATAACAAAAAAATTAAATATATTATATATACGAGTATATACAATATAATTGTCACGCCTTTATATATAATATGGTCTTTGTGGGACGTTGATTAGCACCCTGCTCGTTAAGGTCCCAAGCTAGAATCCCGGGATAAAACAAATGGTTAAATTTAAAACGCGACTGTTTTTTATTTTGCTTTGTTTCTGGTCTGGGTTTTATATAAGTAGGTTTGTATTGTCCTTGTCCTGATATACACAGTACAGGGTTTACTAGTTAGTACGCAAAAATATTATATTTCAGTTTAATAAATCCGAAAAAATATTATAATTCGCGGCAACCCAGGAAAAATGTTGGCAACCCTAGTATAGTTGTTCTTTTGCCCTGGGAAAATCTGGATTATATTTTTTCTAAATTTGTGTGTTTTCAGGTGTAACCATGGATATCTATTTAGTGGACTCGAATCAGGAAAAAGTATGTGTTTTTATTTTCCCTCAAAGGAGTTTCCGCTGAAGGTAGGCAGGCAAAGACTCCACTACTAAACTAAGAATTTTACTGAAAACAATAACAACGTAGTAATGCTTATTAAAAATTCAATTAAAAAATAATTAAACGCAAACTTTTTAGTTTGCTATTTCAAAAATAAAATGTACGTAAAATTACTTGGATGTATTTTTATATTAGCTATTGTAGGTATGAATAAAATTATAGGTATTTTATTAAGAAGATTAGGGTAGGCAGAGGTAGCTTGCTCTACATAAATCTTCAATTTATCGCTTTTAATTACCGAAATCTTTACTTTTCAGTACAAACAAATGGCTTAGACAACGATCCTCCTCGTTATAAGATTGATCCAGCGCCTGATGGCCATAGGTAGGTAAAAAAAACTTATATTCAAGATTAAAATTCAGGAGTAGGTAAGCCTGTTGTCACGGAGAAGCGCTCAGTCAGTAGTCGCCACTCGCCTCCACTATGCCAACTTGAGACGACGAATGTGTACCATCGATTGTCAGAGCACTCCTCTCCGTTACACAGGACTTCTTAGGTCACTTCACGGATATATATTATTAGAGAGTTTTGGCGGCCATCTTAAGACGTCAGGTTGTCTGTTTTGAATTATTTTCCTAAACTTGTGTTTCTTCGAGTGTTAATGTGTAATAATGGTGGATTATTAACCATTAAGTGTTCGTGAACGTGCGTGAGTGTGGGGGGAAATAATTCAATAGACAAGAACATGTGTTTCCATTTTCCCTCCAAAACTCCGTGGGAAGCTTCAGTAAAGATTCTACCATGTTACTGAAGCAATTTTTGACTTGACTGAGACTCGACCTGACTGTTTGGTGTGATGAATGAATGACTCGTGATGCACAATGTTATTAACTTGATGCAAAAATATTTACTTTGACACTGGCAAATTGTTATACGCCATATAAAAACAAAAAATATATATTATTAAATCAAGATTTCCTATTACAATATTGTCGGCAGCTAATTTTTCTTAAATCGTAGATGCGGTCTATGTCCCACTTATATACAAAGAGTATGTGCTTTTAATTTAGAAACAAATAGCACATTTATATTCGACAACCACTGTATGATGGATCTCTTTAATTGTATTAGAGGAACTGGTGAGTATGACATATAACTTTACATGAAGAGCGGCCATGCTCTACCGGCAGAAGACGTGAATTCACGATCGTTGAGACCCGTGTTCAAATCTCGTTAGATTTTGATCAGTATCAATTTATACTATGTTATAAACTAGAGATGAAACAGATATCTGGTAACTATCCGGCCGAATACCGGATTTAAAATATATATATTTTAAAGTAATTAATTGCTTGCACCAAACGGCAATGTTCTGCCGGATATTTGGCGGTCGAATATTGTATCCGGATAAACTGCTATCCGTTTCATCTCTATTATAATAATTTCATCTCTATGAGAAGCAGTGTTAGTGCTCAGCACTAGCTTCAGAAGTGCTGTATGGGGTAAGCAGAACCGAATTTTAAGAACTAGTACAACTTTTTTAATTTTAGAATAAATTCTAGGTATACTGATGGACTACGAGCTGAAAAATTAATTAACAAATTGTACCCTGGCGACATTTATTTCTCAACTTTGTTTTTCAGATTTCTTTCCGATGACGAGCTACAACAAGTGCCTGTACTTCGGCAACTTCGCTTATGTCCATGGTTACAAGAATGATGAATTTAAAAATGTGAATTATATGAACCCAGATTTTGTGTAAATAAAATATACAACATTTATTGTTTTACTTTTATTTAATTAAAGTTCTTCATAATTATTAACTAATAAGAACAAGCATTTTCAATTAAAATCATGTATAACCCGCACCAATAAAGAAACGAATTATAAATGGCGCCCACTCACATGCTATCTCGTTCATATTATATTTCCGTCTACACTTACACGCCACGGTAACAATAAACACTTAAATAAATGGGATATCGGTGTCATAACAGCATTAGTGGATCCTTTGTCCGTCTCAGACATATGTATATACTCGTATAAATTTATTGTAAAATAAATTTAAATAGGCAGTTTATAAGTAGATTTAAGTAATAGTTATAAGTTAGATTAGGTTTTTTCTATTTATTAGTGTTTCCATACCATCATCGTGCCGGGAAAATGGCACCGCCTCATTTCACAATATCATTAAAAAACCATACTGTCAAATAAAACGTGTAAGAAAAAATTGCTATACACGCCGGCCGGTAACGGTTCAAAAGTGCACGATGTAACAGTGTAACAGTAAAACAGTAAAGGACAAGGAAGGTAATCACCACATCCTAGAGTCATACAGTCCACTTCGGCGCGTTCAAAAGTTAACACGTCACCTAGTCGCGCTTCGGCAACAGAACTAAGCAATGAACATTTGGTTTGAAACCAAAAGAAAGAATTTAAAAAATAGGTAGATTTTTGTCATCACTGAATATTTAATCAAAGAACATTTTGTTCCTTCATTTTCCAGATTAACTAAGGCGGACAATTTGAACACTGTTATTAAGAAAATGATTGATAATACATCTGGACAAGGGAATAGTGACTACGAACGGATCACAATAGCCAATCATATCGATCACACTAAGTGGAACAATCACCAACGAGGCAATGCCAATAATCCGGTTTTTAAAGTTATGGGTCGAATTCTGGGTTATCCAGATCTTATTACTAGAACTCATGAGTTTTTTGAAAAGAGTCTAAATTATAACAACCAACAAAAAACTATAACAACCGATCTGATTTAATGAAAGTTGTCGGAGGGAATATACAAAATAAAGGTGAACATAGGGTTTGTTAGCAAAGGCAACCCGGTGGATTAGAAGGATTAAGACAAAAGGGATGGAGTATCATCAACTCACTTGTTATCCGAAGGGAATTGATGAAAACAAACCCTGCTATTAAAACACTTTCGCAAGGAGATAATCACGTGATCTGTACACAGTACAAAACACAAAACATTTCGAAACTAAGCATAATTATGTCAAAATCTCGAGAATATCATTACAAAAAAACAACTCCATGAATAGTATTAGGACAGGAACTGGAGAACTTGGGACTTCAAATAAATGAAGATGAGACAATGCAGTCAGCAGATTTGCCAAGCTATGTTGAGGTTAAGGTTGGATAAAAGTGTAAACAAAAAGGTTATACACTCGAACCAACCTAAATAAATAAAAAGATATAAAATGGTATTAGTGGATATCTTTCTAGAATAAAATCTACCAATACATAAAAGAAATATTTAAGTGTTTACTGATCTATATAAAATAAAATTAAGAAGAAACCTTCCGACCTAACAGTGTACTATCTTCTAAATTTCCGTTAGATATTCGCCCTCCAATACCATCAGCGCTCTGTTTCTGGTAAGTCATATTATTTCTAATAGGTTACGGGCTCAAGGGAAGAAAAGTATTTGGAATGGATTTTAGTACGAAAATAGAGATTGGCAAATTGGAAGGAAAGGCTGATTGGTCGACCTGGAAATACAAAATTTCCATAATGCTGGAAGGTGCCCTAGAAGCTGTTGAAGGTAAATTAGCTAAGCCAACTCCTGGTCCTCAGCAAGGTGACGCTACGCCAGATCTGTATACTTCTGCACTGGCAAAACATAAGATCGAAAGTGGCGCTCTTCTCGTGTTGACCGCAAACATGACAGAGGAAACCTTAAAAAAGGTAATGAGGTATAGAATGGCATATTCATGGACTGGGCTCTGGTGCGTTGCTCAAAAAGGTAGCAGATTATGTGCCACCGGTGCTAGTAGCAGGACAGGTCATAGAACGAGTCAAACAAGCCAGAAACCTTGGTCTTCAAATGGACCAAGAGCTCAGTCTCGAAGAGTTTCGCAAAGGTGGTTCGGAGCTGTTTTTTCAGACTGAAGTGTATGTACAGATTGCGTCCATACCTTAGTGTAGAGATGAGGGAAAAGCTCTGCGAAGCGATCATACTCTCAAAATTTAACTATCTAGACATAGTTTACGGTCCATGTTTGCTTCGCAGAACTGTTCACCTCATACAGCGGGTTCAAAATGCGTGTGTTCGATTCTGTTACCCAATCCCAGCAAGGTCGCACATCACACCATTTTTGAATCAGCATAATTGGCTCAAGATGGAAGATCGTAGGGTCGCTCATCTGGCAGCACTTCTTTTTGGTGTTATCAAACGGGACACTCCGAGCTACCTCAGCGAGAAATTGTCATGGCCAAGACAACCTAAGAGATTCAACACCAGGTCTAGCCTAGACCTTCTCTGCATCTCAAAATGCAAGACCTCCGCCTTCCGTGGAAGTTTCCGGTATGCGGCCGCCAAGATCTGGAATAATCTGCCTCCGCCTTTTCGGGAAATGCAGTCTGTCGTAGCTTTTAACTATAGCCATAAATTACTCCTTCTAAACAACCAGAAGCTTGACTGCCGTGTAAATAGCCGCAGCCTGTAATTAATATTTATTTTTTTATCTAATCTATGTATTTATATTCATTCATTTTTTAGCTAGGTACAAACTATTATTTTATTTATAAAATTTTCACTACTGTATCTGTTGTTTTTTTATTAATTCATTTAATTATATCAACACATCATTCACCAATCAATAGACAATGTTTTATTAAATAAAAAACAGATATCAAAAATTATTAAGGCATTTAAAATAATAATAACCTCAAATATTGCATTAGAAAACATCTAGTTACTCAATAACCTGGATGAAAAAATTAAAACTGATTGGCAATAAGGAAGTAGATTAATTTTTCTACAAAATTAACTAAAAATCATCAACAAACTCGAGAAAGAAATTGTGGGCCCATTTCTCTTAGGTGGATGGGCATTCTCCTTTGTTCAAACTTAAGACTTTAATAAAGATATAGAGCATATATAATAAATGTAAAGAATAATAAACCTCATGTCATATGACTAAGTCTCTTATAATCTATTTTTTCAAGTTGTACAAGTGGCCGTAATTGATCGGCAAATGCACGCATTTCCTCGGCAATTGCATCCTGACCTGTTGGAGCTAGCACCTGAAAACATTAACATTGTTGAATTTTTATTATAGCTCTGCCTGTGACCACACTACGCCTGATGTTAATTAAGCAATCCATGAGTGGATATAACTGCTACCATTGCAGGCAGCAGTCACCTCCGCTATGCTTTTTTGAGAAGACAAAATGTCTCTTATTATGGCAATTAGTCCCCTATATCAGAGCACTAAGCTAGCTTAGTTTGGGAATAAAAATAAAATAAAAGATTCATTACATGCCTACCACGGCAGACTGATGATGGTTATTAGTCCAGTCTACCGTGTAGTATCGCCTACACTGGGGTAGTACTGCCACTTTTAAATGTAACACCTGTGAAGTGACCTTGTCGCGTTTCGGGAATAGTTTGAAAGTAGCCAGATATAACGAGAGGAGTGTGCACTGTCAATCTAGATGGTACATGCTCGTCTTCTCAAGCCGGCAGCAGTCGCCTCCAACTGCTGCCCTGCTAAGTAAGAATAACTCAACTAATAAGTAACTTACAGACAATTCAAGTAAATAACTTTGTGATATTGGTTCTGGTGGCATTGTGCTTTGTGATATTTTAAATACTTTAGCGACTGTTATTTTCATTCTGCCCTTTCTAAACATGTAACCTGAAATGCAATACTAATTTTGAGCGACCGTGGTCTATTTGTAACAGATGTGAACTTACAATCGATAAGACCAGTGTTCAAACCTCCCTAAATTCAGACCACTACCAATATGTTATAATTATGTACTTTGGACACTTAGTACCTGTGACACAAGAACAGGCATTAAAAAAAAAGAGAAATAAACAAACTTGTGGAAATATTTAAAATCAATTATTTCAATTCAAGTTATTATAATTTTTTATTGATATATCTACTAATAGTTCATAAAATATAGCTTGTGCTCTGTGTTATCATCAAAAACGCGCCTATCAAGTTCTTATTTTCTTACCTTTGACACTGTATTCAAATTCAATCCGACATCCGAGTTCATTTAAAAATTCTATCAACATTCCACTACAGGCAATATCAAGACTGGACCTTACTATAGTGGGTCGAGTCTTGTCTCCTGTGAAAATAATATATTAAGTTAAACAATGTGATGATTGTCACGTATAAAACATTATAACTCATAGAGGACAATGCCAAGTCCAAGCCAATGCTCAAGTGGGCCATAAATAGGGAACATGCATGTTTTTTTTTATGACTTAAATTAATTCTTTACATGCTTATAAAGTTGATATAAATATGCTTGAAAATATTCAAATTATTTATCAAAGTGAAATTTAAAATATTGATTAAATTTGAGCCGTTCAAACGCCACCATTTAGCGCGCCGTCTGATATGACATGTCCCGTGCTTGTTTGCTATAAGCGTTTCAGTTTTAATTACTATTCAGACCATGGAAGAAGCTAAAAAACCTTCTTACAAGTATAGTTTTTCCCTCTCTTAGTTTTCACTTTTTACACCATATTTTATGGGTTTAAATAATAACTAAATAAAAAAAATATATTTTAATCATAATGTGACTATAATAAAGATTGAAGAAAAATATATTTGAGACAAAATTAAATTTTATGCATATTCCCTATTGGCATTGTTCTTTTGGATATAAGTTTATTTATCTACCTAAATCTGGTTGACCAATATACCGTAATTGATATGGCATGTCTCGAGCATCTAATGCCTTCCTCACACGCAGCATCAGTGGTGCAGCCTGTTTGTAAAAAAAGTAGACATATAATAATTAAACATTAATTTATAACGAATGATAACATTTTAAATAAGAATTATTGATTACTTGTTGAGTGGGGTCACGCAGACTAAAGCATACTTCCTGGTCATCAAAAGTCTCCGGTCCGGCATCTACATTGTCGCAAAGTCCGCGCAAACGATGTAAGAGCACTTCTACGGCAGAATCCAAAACAGACCCCTGTAAATACGCATTTAAATATTGTGTTTTCTTAATTCCTCTGTTCTTGTACGTCTTTTAAAATATTAAAAATATGATAAAAATGAAAACTTTGCAACTTTACCTGCAATAAATACTCCTGGTTAGGAATAATATTAGCCTTTACAGCTTGTGTTAAACTATCTGTAGCAGTCATAGGAGCTCCTGTATTAACACCAGCCATCTTTCTGTTTTTATTTTAAATGACTTAACACAAACATGATTTACCCAAACGATCACCTGTGACAATCTTCTACAAATCCTACCAGAGGGCCAAGTATATGTTTACGTTTACAATTTCACGGCTTAAAATGATTACGTTCCACCAATCAGACAACATTATTGTGTCCGCCGAGATTAATGTCAAATGAAGGGGTCCTATTGGTGGAGTTAGTACATTCGCCGTGAAAGCGTGAATGCAAACTCATACTCAGACCACAGACATTTTTCATAATTAGGGACCGTCCATAGGCCACCAGCCAAATCAAAAGAGTTTGCATATGTTCAATGTTTTCTTGAAGTATTTGACAGCTACATTTTGGTCAGAATTCAGAAACGTACATGAGCATTTTCAAGTTGTAGGATTCTAAAAAGTACCTCTTACTGCCTTATAATATTTGGAATCGTTGCCCACACTAACGCATGTTACAAACACTTCACAGGTGGAGAAGATAATTGCCCCAAACCTACATTATCAAAGTGCCGCCAAAACTATTTCTGAACGTTGAATAAAATATCAACATAACCTATAATATGGCAATCTATAACATAACCTCAACTCACAGCCTCAACTCGATTTCGAGCGCTTTGTTATGGTTTATTTTGTTGATTTGATATTTTTGTTTTGATTAAATTACAATGAAACCAAAAGTGAACATTCGATTAGCTTCGGAAAGAGTTAACCATTCAATCTCTGGAAACTATGAAGTACCCAGATTTTATACTCCCGGTGAAGTTATCACCCCAGTTCAAGATTTCATGCGGTAGTAATTTTTCACAGTTATGTTACTTCTGATTAATCCTTGTTACAAAAGAATTTAATTATGTATTTAATATTTTAATGCAGAGGTCATGGCACATACGCAGATGACAATTATTTAAAGTCATCAGTGGCAGGTGTGATGGAAAAAGTGAATAAATTAATATGCATTCGTCCTTTAAAAAGTCGATATGGTGGCGAAATAGGAGATGTGGTTGTTGGCAGAGTAATAGAAGTCCAACAAAAAAGGTGGAAGATTGAAACAAACTCCAGATTAGATTCAATTTTAATGCTTTCTTCTGTTAATCTACCCGGAGGTGAACTGGTTGGTTTTTCCTATTCTCTGAGATTTCTTTTTTGCCATTGCACTTGCAATTTCTAGGCTGTTACTTTTGACGTGATAATTTGTTTTACTTTGCTTAATTTTTTTTTTATTGTAGCTTGGCATGTGACAACACTCCGCCTGATGTAATGCTAGAGTACGGTCCATGAATGGAAACAACTGCTACTACAGAGAAATCTCTACTGGCAGCAGTCACTTCCTCTATGCCAGCTTGAGGAGACGAGCATGTACCATCTAGATTGACAGTGCACACTTCTCTCGTTATATTTGGCTACTTTCAAACTATTCCCGAAACGCGACAAGGTCACTTCACGGGTGTTACATTCGAAAGTGGTGGTACTACCCCAGGATGACAGACTGGATAAATAACCATCATCAGTCTGCCTACCACTCTTTAATTTATTCATATTGCTTAATTATGTATGACACTCGGTTTGATATCAAGTCGAAACAAATAATGTAGTATGTCATGTTGTTATTTGTGTTGCCCTTGTCCTGATGCCCATAACCCAACTTGTTATCCTAGTTAAGAGTCAGAAATATGTGTACTTTCATGTAGAGGCGAAGATCGGCTGAAGATGAACAAATGATGAGAGAATTCTTAACTGAAGGAGATCTTATAAGTGCGGAAGTACAGAATGTATTTTCTGATGGTGCATTGTCATTACATACAAGAAGTTTAACATATGGCAAGGTAGTGTAATTAATTGTTTGTATTTATTATCTAAGTTTATTTGTGAACATGTTCCAACTGAAGCATGACATTTTAGGTAGTTTATTACTGCATTTTGATTGTTTACCCAACATTTTAAAAGCTTTGCATTGTGTGTAGCTATATATTTTTTTATATATATTTCATAAAGTTTGATGTTCTTTACAGTTAGGAGAAGGTATGATTTTAAAAGTGTTTCCGTCATTAATAAGGAGAAGAAAAAATCATTTTCATGATTTAGAATGTGGTGTGTCACTTATATTGGGGAATAATGGATTTATTTGGATAAGTAAAACCACAAAGCCTGATAATGAAAATGATATTGAGGAAGAAATTCAAGAGGTAAATAAGAAAATAAATTAAAATATGTAAGATGTACTAGCTAGCTACCACTAAGTTATTGATGTCATGATTTCCCATTATCTGGCGAGGTAGGGGGATAAAATTTTCTGGGTATATAGAGAATACTTTGAGTACAGGAAAAATCTGATTCCGAGTGGAGGTCATGTCTAGGGATTTGGGTTAATGGAGTTGGATTGGGTAAATAGTAACTACAAAAGTTGTTGCAAGTGTAAGAATTTCAACTACCCTCGAAAATGTTGTCCAAAAACTGCCCTGGAAGTAGTTCTTTTTTTTTCGGACTATCTTAATAAAATCACACAAAATATTCATTTTTATATATGTATAGAGATAGGTTTGTGATCAGATTTTATTGAATTCCTGATTTAAAAAATTATATTGTTTTAGAAAATGGATATGGAAAATATGGCACGAGTGAGGAATTGTATTTCAGCATTAGTTGCTGCGAAGATGATGCTCGATAACGTATCCATAATGTTTGCTTTTGATTTGAGTTATAAATATAAAGAAGTGAAAGACCTCCTCGATCCAGAAGCGATGCTCGATGTAGCGTTCTTAACACAACACAGACTGAATATAGAAAACAAAGGATCAAAAAAAGAATAAATTTTTATATTAAAATTATTGATTTTTCGATAATAATTGGTTTTTTCTTTTTGTATTAAGAACATCAATTAACATAAGTATGGGTGCGATATACATTTTTTTTGGAGTATCCAGGTGTGGGCATGTGTTAGTGTGGTCCATGAGTGGACAAAATTACTACCACCGATGTTAGCAGGCAGTGGTCGCTTCCACTATGCTGGGACACTCGTTATCGGCGACTAGGTGTCTTCACGGGTGTTACGTTAAAGTAATGGTACACTTCTGGATACCAGATTGGTTCCAGACGTCAGACTTTCTCAACATATCCTTTTTATTATCAAGAAAAATGTGACAGCTCATATGTAGAAACAAAAACTTCAATTAATTGAAATATATTTATTATAAAATTATCACAATGAAATTAAATAGCATTATAATAAAATAAAGTATTCAATCTGCACCAATTTTTTTTTTAACTATGACTATATTTCAGCAATATTGTTAAGTATTATATCTAGAGGAATATTTGGCTTGTTGCTTTGTGTGCAGTCTCTTCGTTGACCTATTTGTACGTCAATAAGTTAGCTCCAAAAGTCATAAAAAGTTTCAAAATATTAAAGTTTTATTATAAAGATTGTTGTAACAGACTGTACTATACCTCGATAACTGGTATAAGTACAAATGTATGAAATATTTTATTCAATCTAAACATTTAAATATAACAACAAAAACATACAAAATCTATAAATTATTACAGAGGAATATAAAATTTATTTCTAAAATAGTATAAATGCTAAATCTAAAATACAACATTTTAATACATCTAATATATTAATATTTTATGTAATTATTCTTTTTAATTTACATCAGAGGGCCAAGTACGAGGTCACGCTTACGCCGTGACAGCGTAACGCAAGATCTCTCCACCAATAGGATAGCTTCATTTGTTTTTTTTTACCTCGGCTGTCAAAACGATGTTAGTCTGATTGGTGTAGAATTCTTGCATTACGCTCTCACGGCGTGAATGCAGTCTCGTACTTGACCTTCAGAGCGCCAAGTCTGAATTTAAAACGCTGGCACGGCGTAAAGTGAGTTCTCTCCACCAGACAATGTTGTTTCGACCGCTGAAGTAAAAAATTCAAATGCAGTGAGCCGGAGTGGAGAGTTCTCACATTACGCCGTGACTGCGTAAATGTAAACTCTTATACTCAGGCCTCGAAATACAAAATAATTGTTTCCATCTTTTACTTTTTTTTTGCGCTGGAAAATTGTTACTTAAAAGGGTCAAGTGTGTATACAGCTTTAATATTTGTAGGCAGGTTTGTGAAAGCCTTTCAAAATGACAATTTCACCGAAATAGAAGATTCATAAATGTTACTGAGCATATTAAAGTAATGAGTGAGGCAAAGGGTTCTAATCCATACAGTTTTATCCTCAGTAATTTCACATCCCGTTTTCATAGTGGCAAGGTACGTCACCACTTGTTATTGTCGATTCGATCAAGTGCCAACTGTCGATTGGCTTTAGCCCCTGCTAGTACTGCAGAGTTTTACGTTCAAAAGTTGTGCTATGGCAGACTGGGCTAATGCCTACCACTCTGTTTTATGAATCGTCTGTAATTTTGACAATTCAAATAAGTACTTATGCTAAGTGACGTCAATGAGTCTTTCCATGAAACTTTTTAACTTTTTAGTAGGGTAGGCAGTGTTATTAGATACCTATTTAACATTTAATTAAAACGACATTCACAAATTATTTAAATATAAAACCTTAATACTAACAATACTTTAAAACGCTTCTTTATAAAATAATAGCAATAAAGCAACAATACATTGGCACATTATTCTGGCATGAGAGAAGTTACGCGATCTTATTCTTTTTACCCAAAATTTTCATAAGATTCTTCGACATAAAGTATGGCTTTTCGGGTGAACCATCGTTTCTTTCCACGTCTTCCACTGTAAAAGAGAAAACCATTAAAAGCCGTAATCCAATTCTTGTATAATTATACACAAAAATTTCAGCGTAATTATTCGTTCGTCGATTTATTCGTCTTTACAAAAAACAATTGAATGAAATTAAGTACATACAATGCCTGGGTTTATTTGTACCATAGACACTGAGCAACCAAAATACATATAAGATACGCTTTCTACAGCGTAATTATTCGATTGTCGATTTATTCGTCTTCACGACTAAAGTACATATTTACATGGTCCTATCTTGTAAGATATTTATATTAGTACCAACCGATTTGACTACGGATCTCTCGCCTTCAAGGTAAACAACGGTTATCCTAAATTATTTTAAAAAAATCTTTACACGTAAACAAAAAAATTCGAGAGGTCTCTGTGGTGGGAGCTAACTTAATTATCAATAATTAGAGTTATTTTTACTTACAAAAGCATAAGAAAAGCGTATCAACAGACATTGAATACACATTAAAGAATATTGTGGTAATAAGGTAGGTAACGACACCAAGTATGACAGCTGGCACGTAATGATGATGGAGACGTTCACCACGCGTTATCTCATAAATATAACTCCATTGTTGAACATAATACACTGATACGGCGACTCCTAGAGAGATCAGCAGCTTGGAGAGGAAGAATAGGAAGTCTGTTACCTGGAATTAGAATAAAATTTAATTGAATTTAAAAAACAAAAACGATTGAACGTCTCTTTCGACCATAACATACCTTATCAAGGACCACGACTCTTACAATATTCCTCATGAGTAAAGAGAATGCGTCACGGGCGCTCTTACAGAAGCTGCCTCCATGTACAGCGCACATGATGTAAGCATTCTTATTAATAAACTTGAGGAAATTCTCCAAACAATAAAAGAAACATTTACAACAACAAAGAACGCAGCGTGTGAATGCATTATCGAACTTCTTTAGTTTATGATCTATGTATTCGAGGATTACGCGGATGACACGTACTATTGTTATTATTAACGATCCGAGAGCCACTGTACCTAGATGATATCTGAAAATGTCAAAAACGAATAAATATAATTTTATTAAATATTTATACGAGAGAAGTGTGCACTGTCAATCTGGATGGTGCAAATTCGTCTCCTCAGGCCGCTACTGCTGCCCGTAGACATTTCTCTGTAGTAACAATTGTTTCCGTTCATGGACCGCACTCTAGCTTTACATCAGGCGGAGTGTTGTCTAATATTAGACCTGTCTGCCATCCTGGGGCACTGCCGCCACTTTCAAGTGTAACATCTGCGAAATGTTCATAAAGTGGTCGCGTTTCGGAATCAGCTTGGAAGCTGGGTATAACGAGAAGAATGTGCCCTGTCAATTGATAGTGCGACTGGGTCACTAGCAAACTGGACTAACAACCATCACCAGTCTGCCTACCACTCTAAAAAATATTAATATCAACCAAAAAAAAACAGTAAATAAAATAACATTTCACCTGATCGTCCTATAAATTCCAGAAGTGAGCGTAAAGAAAGGTAAATTCTTCTTGTTAAATGTCCAATACCAAGTGGAAAACGTGCTCGCTAACATCATATCAGACACGCCTTGTATAAAAAACATGAGCCAAAAGAATCCAATAAGATTCACTAAATGCAAATATCCAACATAATGCGGATTATCAATTCCAACGAAATGACATGATGCCAAGTTACATGGCATCCCTGTACTCCGATCGCGACAGGCTAGAGGAAACTGGATTGGGTCGCATGGAGAATAATCCTGGAATGAAATATAATATATGTCCATGTTTAACTTGATACTAGGCGAGGCAACAAGAATAGGACTGGGCATGCAGCTAACTTCACTCGACAAATGTTAAATAACTTCAACTATGTACCCACTTCAGAAAGAGAGGTTTTTACTATATGTATTTAATGCGTGTGAGTCAGCCGTTTGGATGTGATTGGGGACAAACTAGTAATCGAAAAGACTTTCCATAGGTAAGATAAGTTACAAATACCAATAAATTTTTTGTTTAACTATATTTAAAATAGCGAAGTTTTACAGGTAAAACTAGGGAAGTGACTCGCTCAGTTAACCAATAAAAATTAAGATGGTTTTAAAAAAACATACCTTTATAGTAGGATCAGTACATTGACATGCCGTGTCATTAGCCATATTGACAACTTTAAATGATGAATCACCAATTGATAATAAATACATAAATATTATAACACCCGCGGCGACAGCACCACATTGCAAAATCCATGGTAGTATAGGGAATACTACACTTGATTTAATGTCGTTTACAGCCCTGAAAGACAATAGCCACTTGTTACGTTTTGAAGTTAAGCACGTATTTTATCAATTGTAAACAATTGAATTCTTCAAGGGAATTAAGTTTTCTTAATTACTATTTTCCTTGAGGGAAAACCGACTAATTATATTGTTATACTTTGAGTTTCTGTGGGAAATGAGAAAATTATTTTAAAAAGTTTTTGGTTCCGAGTTTTGGTTCGAAATGTAAAACTCAGATATTTCGCTGTGATAGCAGATGTCTTCGCTCATGGACCGCACTCTTAACATCAAGCAGCGTATGGACACCTACTGGACCACTATAAAAAAATAACAATAATCTTTACATAAAATTACTCACTTGCTTCCCTCCTTTATAAGTGCAATAGCAATAACAATCCGACTTCTCAAAAAAATTACAATCAGTACCAAAATTACTAATATAATAGCCAAAATAATCAGAAGAGCAAGCCAGGTTTGGTGTTTTGTGAATATAGATTCTGCGTAGCCCTTTAAATTTGTCGTTTGTATCAGGGTTACTGGATTAGCTCGGTAATAAGCGTAGTTTTTGTAGCATAAATATACCACTGAAAATAATGGAAAAATATAAATAAATAAATGTTACAACTCACCCGCACGAGTTGATTGCCATCGTTGCGTGAGTTGAGGCGATGAATATGCGGTATGTTTAATTCAGATTTCGCATAATTATGCATTTCTGAGGTCGGCAATAAACTCGCGCTTTTGTAATAGATATACCGATTGTTATGTGTAAATTAATGCAATAACGCACCAGACGCATAAAAGATTACTCTTTCGAAATGATGAATGAAACCATCCCGAAGACATGATTGATATTTGTATTAAGTTTTGTACTTTTGAATAAAATGGTAGATTTTGAGAAAATTAAATATAAAACTTACAAAATCCAAGGAGACCAATAAGAGCACCAATAGAAATCCAAACAACAGGTGCGACAACCCATCGCAATAACATAATATAAATGAAACATATTAAAACAACGACGACAACGGCCCCAACCATGTACCAACGAGATTGCACCAAATCTTCAACAATTTGCGACGAAAGCTGAAAGAATAAGTTGATAAGATATTTTCAAAAATTGGTTACTGTTAAAAATAATATTTTCTTATGTTTTTCGTCTTGAGAAAATTTTATTTCCAAAGTAACCATTTTAAATTCAAAATCTTTAATCTTAGATTTAGTAAAATAATTAAAATGAAATAGGATAATGCAAGAATCATTCCAGCCAAATGAAATGTGTTAATAGAGGGAAAATTAGGGTGACTATAATTTCCTACCTTCGTTGGTCTTCTGCTGGCTTTCTTCTAAAATATGTACCGTAACATTCTAAGTTTTAGTGTCATATTAAAATATTTATATAAATAATAATGCTGTGGTTTTAGTGATGAGATTGGTCGAGCTACTTGTTAAAAATTATGGCTAGCGTTCACTAGACTCCCCGAACCGAATCGCAAATATTCGCTTACCTATGAGAGAGCCGAGCTGAAACACATTGGGATATCACTCGGCAAGCAAATTTCAAATTTAAAAACTTGGCAATACATGACAACTTGTCTAAAATAGACACGCGAGATAAAAATGCGATTCGAATCGGACCACTTCTAGTGCCGTACAAAGTCAGTATTACCTCTTGGAATCGTATAAGTTGACTGAACTGTCGCAGCAATTCTTCTTCGTCCATCTGTATAACGTCCTTGAGATGTTCATACGCATTTTCGACGTTAATGAAGCACCGACCCAGCACTACGCCACCATCGAGCCGACGACCAAGTTAGATAAGAAATTATTGTTATTTGTATGATTGCATGAGTTCTTACGGCTATATGAAGCGTGCATTGGTATAGACAGGTGACTGCGTGAACTATGCCTACATTATATACAAGTGGGTACATACGACTTGTAGATCGCGTTCGTCCCTCGTGAAGAAAGTGACGGAGCTCGCTACAATCATGCCGAAGTATGTCTCGAGAGCCGTAGCTCTGGTCATAAGTGAAGATTGAGCCTCTTTGGGGTTCCTCACGCATGTGTCCCCAGACGAGGGTGATGTTTTGATGAAGTGATTGATATTGTTTCCACTCGCAGTGTCACCTTTGCACGACAGTTTGCTGAGGTCGCCGATGCAGCGATACAACACTAAAGCCACAATACTTATACAATGCTTCTATAATACAAACTATGCTTTGAAAGCTACCTACTGCTTTTTTATAGTAACCACTCTCTATGCTGGAGTTGTAAGACGAATGACAGGGCACATTATTATAGCCGGATATTCAAATTTCAAGCAGATTCCCGCGGCTAAGTGACTTCACGGGCGTTCTATTTGAAATTGGTGATATTACCCCAGGTCTGTCTACCACTTTAATATATTTCGTAAATATAAAATTGAAATTTATTACCAGCGTTTTGCAACAAAGCAAAAAGCCGGCAACCCAAATACTTTAAAATAATTTGCAACTTAATAAACCATGTGTCTACTACTAAAGCCTCAGTAAGCCTTATATATCGTCAGAATATCTATAATGGTCCCTCTACACGTCAGCCAACATGTATGACAATTGTATTGGTGAATATAATGTTTGGTCACCTTAGTAGGTTGGCCTAACATTATCTATTCTTTGGTTGGACCGTATTACCGCGCGCGATCCGTGTGTTGTAGGTTTTTTTTTACACTGAGCGCCAAGTATGTATGTATTTATATTTACGCTATCACGGTGTAAAGTCGGTATTCAACAACATTATTTTAAACACTGAAGTAAAAAAAACAAATGAAGCGATGGAGAATTCTAACTTTACGCCGCGCCGTGACAATTTACGCTGTGTAAATTCGTATTCAGCCCTTAAATCAAAGAGGGTTGGACCGAATTCGTCGAGTCCACACGTTGGCTAACGTGTGAAAAAAGAATAAAAACAACTGATAACCCTGTGGTGTGTGAGTGTTTTTTTTTATAGATATGACTGCATAGACTAAAGCTGCATAGATAAATTTAACTTAACTGTTCCCATTGACATCTTGTAACCAAAGAAGAATGTTAGATATATGGAATAGAATATTATTTAATATTTATTTAAGTTATTTATGTATTTTTAACCCACCTGGTTGACTTTCTAATACATAATTCGCACATCTTCCATTTTCTATATAAGTCATTGCTTGCGAGTAGCTGATGCTGTTGATGTCTACATCATCTTGGCATACCATACTGTTTTTAAGTGTTGGCCATGTTGACGACGTCATTTGCTTGAAGAAAATCGTTTGAGACGGACACTTTTCCACACACACCTGAAATGAAAACGTTATGTAACTATTAAATAGTGACGGCGACTGGGGCCACCGTGTCCTCCAGTCGTCGGCGCTCATGGACCTCCACTGTGCTTACCACCACAGGCTAGTCGACGTCACATGTCACGTCAAAATTGAATAACATATTGTTCAGTTTTGTATACAGTTTGTTCAAAACATAAATGCTATTGTGAATTATTTATCACCAACAATTTGTTACATCCTATACATTTGTTAAACCGGTCAAACTGTATCCTTAATGTTTTTATGGTTAACGTTTACTAGCTTCATACGATATTTAATATATTATACGTATTTATTAAGCATAACTGACTGACTGATCAAGTCTTAATAGTGATACTTACTTGAGGCGTAGGGCAACCAGTGATCGGTGCTCCAGGAGACAAACAACGCGTGATGTCGAAAAATACTAAATATTTCTTATTAGCAACTTCGGAATCCAGACCACAACGGCGACCCTTCGAGTCCATTGGTGCAAGTAAACGTTCCACATCTCCATGATAGATACCTAAAAAAATAATTAAATATCTAACTATGTATTTAAAATAACACGCCCATAACCAGCGCAGGCAGAGACCATGGTAAGCCTGGCAATTCGCTACACACCACCATTTATAACTTATTTCATGCATGCACATCGGTTTCGAAATTAACATCTACTTTAACACGATGAAAGCTGGGCTGCCTAGTGCCCATAACCGTCGGGCGTGCATGAGGAGAATTGTGGATGTGAAGGAAGCGAGGGTATTGTGTGAGGATCGTGGTAAGTGGCGTTCCGTTGTCTCTGCCTATCCCTGTGGGAAAAAGGCGTGACAATTGTTTTGTTTACCACGATTAGGCTGTTTCATTAATTTTCTCTTAACACAATCTTAATCAGTGGCGAATTATCATTTACGCAAACTAGGCACGAGCTTAGGGGTGCGAGGTTTAAACGTGCCGCGCGGTAAATAATTATTTATGCATACATATTTAATTAGCTTTCTAGCTTTACATCAGGCGGAGTGTTGTCACATGCCGAGCTACAATAAAAAAAAAATTGCTGAATTAGGTACCAATTGTTCGTTATCTACAGTATTTTATAAATATATATTTTTTATTTTAGCACGTCGTATGACCGCACTCCGCCTGATGTTAAGAACGGAGGTGACTACTGTCAGGGAAAGGAATCTGCAGACAGCAGTCGCATCCGCTATGCCGGCTTGATGATATGCCTCTTCACACTGCACTTGAAGGATCCCATGTTATAGGAAGGAGGAAAGACGTGGTTGGGAAGGTCGTTCCACAATTTATTGGAACGACAGAAGGGCTGAAAAATAAATTTATCTATTTTAAAACTTTTTGTGATATTATTAAATAATTTTTATAGATTTTTTTACTATTGTGTGTACATACTAACTTCTGTTTCTTGTAGAATAATGTAATGTTATTAAGAGAGGGTGGTTTGTAGTAATTGAGCACGCAGACGAGACGTGTAGGATCAGTCAGAAAGCTGGCGCCAACCTAAATTATGAGATTATTCCACCGAGTAAACATTCATCGCTCGATACTCTATTTCGTTATGGGAATTTTTATAGCGCCTTTATTTTGTACTTATTTAGTTTCTCTACAGAAAGGCAGGAATTTTAGCCCTTTTTTTCAGTGCCCATCAACCCTTTTCAATCTGTTTTACGTCTATGTACCTAATTCTTATTATTCTAAAGTCTTTTGATTTTGAAGCAGAGTAAGCTGTTTAATGCAATTTAATAATTTAATTTATTTAGTATTGTTACATAGCACATATTTTTTTAGAAGTACACACAATGAGCTGCTTTTTTTCTTCCCCGGAATTAAGGGAATTCGGTCTACGAGCGGAGACAACTCCTAGCACAGAGAATTGTTTGCATTCTGCAGTCGTCTCCGCTATGCCGGCTTGAGGAGACGAATGTACACCGTTCAAGTTGAGAATGCATACTCTTCATACCCGGCTACTTTTAAGCATCACAAAACGCAAGTTTAAGTGGTGGTACTATGGACTACCTCAGGAGTTAACTTGACTGGACTAATAACTATTATCACTCTGCCTACCACTCGTTAATAATACTAAAATAGTATAATATTAATGGGTTAGTCAGATATCCAAAATTGGTATTCATGTGGTAGAATTTTAACCAAGGAAATAATCTTTAATCGAATACTAATTAGATAATTACATTTGCTTAATCAAGTGAGAACTTCAATGAGTAATCGAGCATTGCAAAATGTTTGTTTAAAATTTATAACAAAGGCGCTTTATGCGTTTTTACTGGCCAATGAACTGCCAATTTTATTCCTTATTTCATTTATGCTGTTTATAATTTCATTTAGGTGATTCTTTGCTATTCTCTGAAATTGACTCATTGGTAGTCTCCCCAAATGTGACGTTGTTTAGAGGTGAAGTGCACGCAAAAATCTAACTAAAATATATAATAATATAGTGCCTAATTTTTATTGACTATAGACTCTAGCTTTTTTTAAATTTTGACTTTACAGTATTTGTAAAGACAAAGAAACGTCTTTAATATAATATACTAGTTGTATATTGTCAAATGATTTTCAAAGTAGTAAAAATAAATAAAATATGTTAAAATTATACTTACTATAATATCCAACGTAGACCCAAGCACCGAGGAACAGGATGAAGATGATCAGCCACAGGATGTCGGTGCATGAACGGCGATGTACCGGCCCAGTGAATTGTGGGTCGTATCGGATTGGCTCTCCTAAAAAATGTCATTTTGTTATGCTCTATTGGTTAGCAGGGTCAAGGGTTATTTAATATACAGGTTGATTTTTCATCAGTGCGATTTTTGAAGAATTCAAGAATTTAATTCGACAACACAAACACTACAATAAATGAACAGCGCATTTTCCAGAGTATTTTTATTCGATTATCGAAATTCATTCGATCGTCTTTTTTAAAAAATTTAACATTCAAATGGTTTTTCGGCTGTCTTTCCGTTCAAGTAATTACTATGAGTACATAAAAACCATAAAAATATAACTATACTAAGTATTCCATGACGTACTTACTTACTAGGACAATAATTACTATTTTACGATACTTTTAAATATAATTAGTTTTGACATGACTCAGGACTCCCTCTACTATAGTTTACACTTGTTTTATACACAAATGCAATTACTTAAGTCTATGCCATTAACAGAACAATAGGTGTGTCTGTGAGGTCGTAGTTTAATTGGCAAAATATTTTAAATGCTATTAAAGACCACTGTCCATTGGCCAAGGACGCGATTAACAGCACGATACGATTAATCTATTTTTTGTTCAAAAAGAGTACACAACTACGTAAAGGGGTTGCCAGGTTGCTAAACCTAATAGCCGGACACCCTACATTATTGAGGATTGTCTCAGTATTAATAAGTACGACCAAAAAAAAAAAAAAAACGGAAACGGCAAGCTATATGCGCGCGTAAAATTCAAATCACTGTCAAAATAATTTTAAATATTTAATTAATAAAATTGAAATAAAATAATCTAAAAAAATGTTTTAGAAATACAAATGAGTATAAAATTATACAAATGAGTACTTTCAGAGTACAGGATTTGAAAAGAGTACGGTTTGCGAAAAAAGAGTACAAAACTCAGTAAATGAGTACAGTTGGTCACTTTACAAGTACCGAATCTGTATCAACGCCAAATGATATACTATGTGTAATAAATTGTATATACGAGCCTATAGCTCCAAATTTTGCGTAGTGCGTACGTTCTAGGAAGTGAATCTGATTATATTTTCATAGAAGATATATTATATATAGAGTTTTGACGAGCATACTCTGAAGATAGTGCGTTATCAGTTTTAAATTATATTATACAAAATTAAATAAATCACACGAATGTTTTCATTTTCCCTCCAAAACTTCTCTAAAATTATTTTTGACTTCATTACAGTAAAGTACAGAGCGTTGCCAATATGTTTTACACGAGTTATCATTATAAATAATATATATGCTTTATTGAAAGAGTAATAAAATAAATAGGCAAATGTATGTATGGCTTCGAAAAGACTGTCGATCCATCCAGACTCCAGAGGTACAGTATTTTTAGCAGATAAAATAAAGTACTCTAATTGGCAACCCTAATTTAGTGTATTAAAATAGTTCTCCCATACTTACGGTATTCATCAGCAGGTCCACAACAATCACAGCAACCCATTATTATATAGGTAATATCATTTTTAGATAAACACCAATATTTTTTATTCACTCACAGTTTAACACATTTATTTTAATGTAGCAAATAATATTATATAATGTCTTCTTGGGAAGCGATTACCTACTTATCACCGCGTAATGGAGCGATAAGTCATTTACATATCAATAACCCGTGTTATAAAGTCAACTCTTGAGTATTTTACCCAAAAAAATAAGTAAATAAATGTTAATTTAATAAGATTATCAAAATAGTGTACTAGACGCGACCACATTGATTTTTAAAATGAAATAATATTTTCTTTTGCTTCAATCGTGTTGATTTTGCAAGTACTTATTTATAGATATTATATGTATATTATTGTGTAGATACGATTGGAGTTCTTTTCAAGCAACTCGTATCTATTTATTTATCTTTGTTTAATTTATTTTAACCTAACATTAGATGACGTGAGGCTTTTTTTATATAAAATGTTTATGGTATTTTTTAAAAAAATTGTGTTGTCTGCAATTTAGTAGCTATATTTCTTTTTTGTTAGAATTTCTTTATGAATATAAATTTTGCTACTAAGTAGATATAATTTTTTGTGGTTGACATCATTGGTATTATCACAGTAGATAGGTATACTACTATTTAATCCCTGTAACAACAATGCTATCTGATTCTATGTAATTGTAAAGCCTATTGACATACTTTATTTTGCTTTTACCAACATAATTATAATAAAAGTACATATATGTAACTAAGGACTTCGTATATAATTATCATATCTTTTTATATATGTTTGTTTAAACTTATTATGTAGTTAGTTAGGAATAATTTCGTTAAAAATTAGTGGATAATTTAATATTTTTTTCTCTTCCATTAATTAGTAGCTGGTAAACGTCTAATGGGTTTAAGTCTAGATACTTTTTATTTTCTTTAATTCAATAAATACTCTTAATTGGTTTATTTTATTAATATATAAATTTTCTATTATACATAAGCTAGCCGCAGTTTCTTGATTTTAAGAATTTGTTTTTCGTGCAAAAATCGAATGCACGCATTTCATAGTAAATGTTCTGTATGCTTGCATTTTCCGTTCGGAAATATGTAATTTCAGGCGTATAACAACACTCCGCCTGGTGTAAAGCTGGAGTGCCTCCGCTATGCTGGCTTGAGGAGACGAGTATGCATCATCTAGATTGACAGTGCACACTCTTCGCGCTATACCTGGCTACTTTCTTTTCTTTAAATTTCTCTACTAATTTTTAAATACCCTGTTTATAACTACGACATTTTGAAGCATAAAGCGTTTTTTTTAATTAAGAAATTATGTTTTTACATACACCTTTTGCAATTTTTATATTTTACAATCTTGTGCAATAAGGTATTTTATTATTATTATTATCATCTCCTACTGCGCTGCTACCAATTATAAATCTATGATTTTTAATATACCTCTATCTGTATCTGTAGCTTAGTCATAGCGTAGATATATCCAAGTAAGTCCGAAGTCGTATATTTATGGTTCACAAACAACGCTCATAATTGGGTTTAAAAAAGGGGCACTGCTTGTATCAATTAGACAGGCCGCTCTGGTAATTTGTTCAAATTGTTGAATTGTAGGCGGTTTCCTGTTGTGACAAATTATAAAATGCACCTTAGGGATGGATAATAGCTTCATAGTTTCTTCGTTATGATTTGCACTTACTAATTAACTTCAATTAAACACGTATAAGGTCACTAATTAGCTAATACTAAATTGCAACCTGCATGCTAATATTTGTATGAAAAATACATGACTAATAATGCAAATTTAATATTGATTCATATTTATTTAGAACCAGTGCTTTTCCTAAAACAGTTTTCGTATTTAGGGCATTTAGTGTAACGCGATATCCCGCCACCAATCAAACGGTGTTATTATGACCGCCGCATTTAATGAAGCGATCATATTGGTGGAGAAATGTCGCGTTACGTTGTCACGGCGTAAATGCAACTTTGTACTTGGCCCTTTGCATCGTCCCTTTTTCTATTTTACGTTATTGTAATTTTATAGTGATAACGGGTTCGATTTTAATAACAATTACTTAATTGTTGAAAACATGTTGCTGGTGTGTTTAAATATTTCTACACAATTTCAAATGTACAACTACACATTTTGCGCAGTACTATATGTACTCTAACTCTAGCCTACCCTTAGTCTAGATTCTAGAACAATATTTTTATATGCCAAATGCGGCTTATGCTTGTATTGTTGGCTACCTGTATCTTGTATACGCAACAACCTTTTTAATTTTCTCATTCTACGAATAATAGCTGGTTAGTTACTACGGTAAATTAAGAGGCTTCAAATTTAAGTAAAGTATTTTTTTTTTTTTATGCTTAATAGGCAAGCGTTTGACCACACCCTGCCTGGTGTTGAGCAGTGATGTGGTCTAAGGTGGAGCACGCTTGCCTATGAGGTACCTGTTCACCTTCGATTTGAAGAGACCTATGTTGTACGTGTCGGGAAACACAGACACCGGGAGGGAGTTCCACAGTTTGGCAGTACGCACGAGGAACGTGTTGTCAAAACGCCTCGTACGCACTTTAGGAACTTGAACCATAAACGGATGGTACCTCTCCGGGTGCCTGGACGTCCGATAGAAGAAAGGGAACGGTAGAACCAGGTTGTGTAGCTCTTGCGCACACTCCCCGAAATGTATCCGATAAAAAACCGACAAACAGGCGACATTTCGTCGGTGCTCAAGGCTTTGCAGTATGAGTATTTTACCGTTTTTTGTGAACATAGTTACTACGAATATAGAAAGAAAAAAAAAGCAGAAAACCTACATAACAAAATACTTATTGCAGATATTTTGATTTACGTTAGATTTTAAATAAAGTTAGCAATAAAGCAGTTATTAGTAAATAAATAAATAATAATGTATAATATGCATCACTTCATACAAATAAATATTGTAATAATATGATTTGTAACATAACACGTGCGAGTATTTGCATGGCAATCTCTGTAAAAGGCATGTGGATAATATACTGACATAAAGCAAAAAAAAAAGCAATTGATAAGAGGAAATACAAATTGGTAAAGCACATCTGTTTTTATCACGGTATTTTAAAATAATCAACAATAAAATTATTTAAAATTTGTCAAATGTGGCGAAAATAAACCTCAGATTTTTTATAACAAAACACACTTTTACACGGTTTTTAAAATTGTTTTTTTAGTAAAAATGTTTTAAACAAAATACTAAACGATCGAAGGAGGAGATTACACAGATCCGTTCGCGACAGTACGTGATCTATAACTACTCGGCACTCGCACGAGATGTTGTCATGGAACGCTACCACATTATGGTGTCATAGGTAAACAAAAATGCTCTCGTAAATAGATGACTATGTCATTCGTTGGCCTCTGATCATAGATTACATAAAGTTACGTTTACACTACGCACATTTTAATATAGTTTTTCTTTATTTTTTACAGCGCCCGTGGTCGCTATACCCCCTGTATATAGATGATGCACATTCAGTCAAATCTGTGGCTAAAGTTAAAATCAAATCGCCAGTTGTCACTCGATCGAATCGAAAACAAAAGTATGGGCATTTGACGTTTTGTTATCACCTGCATAGCCTAGGAGACTGCTGCCTACAGACATTTGTGTTAACAGTAAAAAAATGTGTTTTGTTGATATTGCTATTTACGGGTTGAAAAAAGTTCATTGATATTGCACATCCGGTACATTATTTACAAACGTAAATGCTTAGATTGTTATAAAATAGTAGATAAGGAAGAAAGAAGAAAATATTTTAGAAAAGGTCATTATCGAGTTGCAGTAGATAAGATGTCAATTATTATGGTTATAAACAAAGGTAAATAAAATCTACGATAAGATAGGTATGTGATAATGATATCACGCGTCTACACTTAATAATGAAGGAAGTTATAATTATAGGTAGTCATTCTTTTCATAGAATTGTAAAGGATGAGTTGGTAAAAGAAGTTTGATATTTACGAATCAATCAGTTTGCGATCAAAAAGTTCGCGGAATGGAGGTGTTGAAGAGGGCAGGGGTGAACTTTTTCTACCCCTTACTACTTAAGTACCACCTAGTAGTAAGGTTGTTAATTCTATCCTTAACTCAAAAAGTTATTTTCTCAGATTTTTCAAGTGCACATATAAAACATGTGCCATTAAATACGAGCTTCATTAACTGCCTAAGATAGTCTTATTAAATGTTAGATTAATTCACAAAGTACGCTATGGTCTGTCAGTAGCGGCGCTAGGATTAAGCCAGCGCGGGACCTGTAGCAAATTCTGTCAAGGGGCCCTTGGTTTGCTTTAGGTTCTCAAGTTTAGGGTATTAAATAAGTGGAAGTGAAGCATAGCCTAAGGAGCTTCGTGTTTAAGGCATGCAAGATATTTTACGGTCCTATCTAAATTAATATTTTTTTATTATGGTCAGACAGGCGTTGGAGCGCGGGGCCCCCAAATTCGTGGGGCCTGTAGCATTTGCAACTCTTGCTACGAGGCTAATCGGCTAAGTTCATTTAAGTGGAATATGAAAATGGTGCATGTTTGGTGATGCCGTGTCACGATATTGGTCTGTATACTAAATTAAGTAAAGTAAAAATGTTACGTGTGATTTTGTATTTGTGATTAATAATGAAATATTGAAGAAACAAGTGCTATTGCTGCTATGGCGATTGCGTACCTACCTCATCATTACCTTGAAAACGATTTTTTTTGCACAATTAATATTTGCGGAACCGCAAAAACAAGACAAGATAAAATTAGAACATCGAAATCTCAAAAACACGCATTTTTTATGAATAAATTGTATTATGATAATTTATATAAATGCGATATGAATGGTTAAAACCCAAGGAAAGGGATAAATAATAATCTAATGTGTAAGTACCTACCTACTATATATACTATTTCCAGTTAATTTCAGAAAATGGCAGCTGTAAGAGCATCAAAGAAAAAGAGGTTGTTATTAATTCTTTTAGCGATAAAGGCCCTGACTGTTAACTTTTCCTGCCTGTCTCCATAGTTTAGTGACGGCGGATATGAGGATTTAACCGACGCACGTCCTATAGACTGAGGCGTTCGGCGAGTTGAGTGTTTCGGCTCACCGTTCCCGGGGCTCGGTCCTTGGACCTCAGCAGGACGGAGTCTGGATGAATGCTAACGTGTGCCCAAACTCCGTCGCGTTGAGTGAGACACCGTGAGATTTTAGTCGGTATGCCAGCGCTAGGCTAGAGAGCTAGACATAACCCTGGTACCTTCTCCAAGGGCCAGGGCATGTGTAAGTGGGATTTCCCAACGTAAAAATAAGAAAAGGGGTAAAGGACAATCCTCATTTTTGGGACCACTTGACATGTAATAGCGTTTGCTTTTTACGTTGTTACGCATCCATCACGGCTTGTTTAATTTTACATGAAAATCTAAATAATAATAAAAATAAGTTGCAATTGTATTTTAATATTAATAAGTAGTGTAATGTGTAGTTAAAGGGATTGCTGTCTGAATTTTTAACATCCTGTATATTATAACGCATTAATTAAATATTACAAAAACTTATTATTGTCGATTATCTTTTTATTTTGCGCGTTCGAGACCAATAAAAAATAATAGATAAAAAAGTATTAATAACCTTCTCTTGCATTATTGTTTATGTTTAGACTAGCCTAGTTTAGACTATTAGATCTAGCGGTAAGACACGTGAACTCGCCATCGATAAGACCCGTATTCGAACTTGCTAAATTCTGACCGGTACCAATGTAACTATCTTATATGTACTTTGGTCATTTAGTGCGTTAATAGCCCAGTCTGCCGTCCTGGAGCAGTACTACCACTTTCGCAAGTAACACCCGTGAAGTGATCTTGTCGCGTTTCGGGAGCAGTTTGAAAGTAGCCAGGTATAGCGAGAGGAGTGCACACTATCACTCTAGATGGTGCATTCTCGTCTCCTCAGGCCAGCATAGCGGAGGCGACTGCTACCTGTAAAGATTTCTCTGTAGCAGCAGTTGTTTCCACTCATGGACCGCACTCTAGCTTTACATCAGGCGGAGTGTTGTGATATGCCGAGCTATAATTTAAAAAGAAACCATTAACCAATCAGCAATCTACTCGTAAACCACTTTAAAGTAAACTAAACAACCATTCAGTTAAAAAAACGTTTAAAATTTTGATGTAGAAACCATGTCTAATTCAATAATCATTACATAATAAAATTATAAAACAATTTCGAAAATTAGAAGATGGAATACTTTTTCAAAATTAAATAAAAAGTCAGCATAGTGGAAGCTACTTCTTCTTAAACAACGTCCACGACTCCTATATAGATATGTAAATTTCTCTGTTTACCTCTAAAGATAAATTTACACCAATTTTTTTAGTGTATTTACAAAATATATTAGATAAGCGTTTTATGGATATTGAAGGGGAACCAGGTACTATTAATAGTAATCTTTATTCCCTAGAGAATAAGGTTGAATTTGAAATAAAATGTTACAATATATTTAGCAACGAGTGACAATTTTTATTTTGCCAACTATTATAAAATGGAATCCTTGACCCGACTCATGCTGCATCATCGATAGTATAGTAATGTACGGTAACTAAAAACACAAATGTAAATAGGTAGATAGATAGCAGCGTTGCCAGACGTCCCGAATTGTGACGTCGGATATAAATGACGTATAAAGCTTACTGTGAACTGTGTAAAAAGAGCTACAATTTGTAACTCACTCTTCAGACTATTATTTGAAACACCACATTTTTCTAACGGACACATTTCCCATACATTTTGATGTAACTATCGTTTACGATCTGTCAAATTTGTATAGTTATAACGGTTTGTTACGTAAACCGAAGAATTCAGAAAGCGGCCATAAGAAGACTGAACTTCCTAACGATAGGGTAAATCTGATTTAAAATATCATATTTTTCTTAAAGTACATTTTCTGTGGTTATTTTTGCTATCTATTGTCACGTAAACGTAATTTAAAACTCAAATAAAATATACATATTTAAACACTTCTGATTATATATGTTTTTACTATGTCCCGCTTTGAAAGAACTTTTTTCATTTAAAAAGTTCCAAAATCCCGACTTGGCAAAAAAAAATCTGGTAACGCTGATAGATAGGTACATTAGTTTAATGGCAAATTGCCAATTAGGTGATAAAATTTAACCGTTGTAACTTTTCACTGATAGTTTTTAGGTTTATTGGAATGAAAAAAAAGTTTACATAATTCAAAGCAAATATTAACAAAAATCAAATTCAAAAACTCATACATTGGCGTGCGAAAAAATCGGACCATCTTCGTAATTCTTACTAACTTTAGAAATTGTTTATAATTTTTTTTAAATTGTTAAAACATGTGTGATGTTTTACTATGTTTTTATATATTCAGTTTATTATTCAGTAATCATCGTTGATTAATAAATCGTTGTGAGAAATTTTATATCACAAAAATCGTTAACGTTAATTGAAGCATTTTTTAAATTAATTTCCTCAATGACTAATAATAAAAGCAATTATTTGCGATAATAAATGTGTTTTGAGTAATACCTATGCATTATTTATCTATACAAAAGATAATGTAGAATGTTGACCTAGTTAGCGAAATTAAAGGTAGATTAATTAATTTTTTTTACAATTATTTTGACTAGTGGCGTAAAAGTTGCAGGTTCAAATTCAACCTAAATATCGCACCTATGATAAAAAAAATTGGCGGAAATCTCAGAGATGTCATATTGAATTAATTAATTTCCAACTCGTGTTTTTTTAGTGTTAGGGTCGTTTGCACCAGAAGGCCGTTTAAAGTAACTTTAACTATTACTTTTACGTTTACTTTAATCGTTACGTTTACACTTTGGTGTCTATTTATTTCACACGAGTTGCACGAGAGTAAATTATAATTAAAAGAATTAAAAATTAAATAAATAATAAAAAGCATATGTTATCATTTTACCTCGAAACTAAGTCAAGGAAGTCAGTAAAGATTCCACCATTTTACAACAAAATTGGCGATCACATAAAATATAACTGAAAACTAAGCTGCATAGGAAAGGATCGTTACTATCGTTAGCCTTTATTAAAACATCTATAACACCGGTACTTAAAATTAAATTAGTTATTTTTAAACTGAAATAGTGGCCCGACGAGTACTAGAAAAGATTCGCGAAGGTCGTACGTGGTCTCATTCCGGAAAGTGTCACAATAAAAATGACCTCGCTCAAAGTTCTGTTTCACTCCACATTAAAATTCTGTGGAAGTTTTCTTCACAATAAATTACTCACCAGTAATTCGTTAAATCAAACAATTGCCTTTTTTATGTAATCTCTAATTACATGACGGTAAAAATTGGTTTCAATTTTGATAGTTGACTGCTAAATAATAATAATAAAAAAACAGCACACGCTTTTATTATTTTTACTAACTATTTTGTTTGTTGTTTGTTTTTATTGTATTAGTTAAACTTATTGTTAGTGTATGTATATAGTGATAGTTATAATAAAATCGATCACCAATTGCTCTATAAAACGTCTACTAAATGTATAATATAATGTATCTCTGTAAGAGAATGTAATGTTCTTAGAGTACACAATAAAGTTCTTAAACCTTTACATAATTTCATTAGTTAAAAAAAAATACACGACGAATTGATCCTCCTCCCTTTGAAGTCGGTTGAAAAGTTAAATGCATAATATCTCCGCTAAAATGTTCTGAAAAAATGCGCGTTATATCCATCTATATTTAGCAATATCTCAATAAATAAGCTGATTAAATACGTCTTTAATATTTAATCGATATTCATAGCTATAAATACATAAGTAATCTTGAACCGTCTAGACTTCAAAAATATACCTATACTTGTATAGTATATTTCGCTAGCCCTTTAGGAGTGAATAAACTTGCCTTATTTACAGTTCAAACCAAATCTTAAATACTTTTTTGGTTGTCTACGTTGATTTAATAATCTTGATTTATATTTTCTTTAGTTTTAGCATTTACTTATCAAAAAGATAAATGAAAAGTTCAACAAGATATAATCTGCATTAAACACAAAATAATTTATTAAATATAGTTTTATAAATACGAGTAATATTTTAATTTAATACTAACCGTAATCTTTACCCATCTTCAAAGCTTTTGAGGGTAGTTTGTCAAAGATCAGTAATAAATAGAAGTAGATATTTTTATCGACAACTTCAACATCCGGTCAATGACATTTTCTATTTTACAATTGGTACAAAGAATAAACCATCAGCTGCAGTGGCGTCACACGTAAACTACAATTATTTTCACTTTCAAGTTTCGATTCACATAATATTTAAAAACACAATTATATTTCAATAAAACAATAAACACAATCTAAACTTCGTTTTAAAATTAAGTATTCAACTTTAATTAGCGGAATTAGAACTCGATCGGAATATAAACAGATTGTATATCAATTAACCAAGCGACGACGTAGCGCTCCACTGGCGTCAGACAACCGACTGCGGACGGAGCGCCAATCGAGATACATTCACTTGATTTATTTAAATTCTTCATAACAAAGAATCCAAACACAAAGATGCAGGTTAAAGAATGCGGAGTACACATACTTATCAAGATGAATACTTACCGTGCTGATAAATAGACAAATCAAAAACCAATCTAATCATCTTAAATATATATATTTGCAATACGTGATATGTAATAAGATTAATTCATTTATTTACAATTTATTACACCGCGTCTAGTTCATGGAAGGCATGTGGTGTGAAGAGCGCGGTCAATGGGCTTTACGGGTACCGTACACTAAGCGCTTCAGTGGACTTTTTTAACCAAAATTACAACTGCCTATTTTTTTAAATAAAATTAGAAGAGAACCTTCACAAGAGAATCAAAATGATGTTGAAATAAAACTTGTCGGTTTTCGATTCAAGTTAAATTGTAATTTTGGATACATGCCAATATTAGAGGGGAAGGGGATATAAATGTGGTCTAGACTCACTGTCTGTTACCCAATTTATGATTTCCTTGTTTACAATCACGAAAAGTTGTTAAAAAGTTTTCTAAGTTAGAATATTAAATATTTCTACATGACTTACTTATTTTAATTTTATATTTTAAAAGCTGTTTATTCTTCTATGACTATGTAATTGTTAAAATAGGATAGACAGAGAGACAACATTTTACTGATAAAACATATCGCGTAGATTAACTAAGTAATTATTATACAATTAAACAAGTAAAACTCGTTAAATAATCAGTATTTCGTCATATTTATTATACATACCTACATAATGTGTATGTGTAGGTATCTGAATAGAGTTAAGTATTTCTAAGTTATATATAAGACTTTTTTTTAATTATTATTATTTACTACCCAAGGTAGAACCTTTCTGCTTCCTGAAGGCCAGCTGGAAGAAAATGCCTTGCGGCATTAAGCTCGCCTTTTGTTCTATGTATAACAATAAAGTTTTAAAATAATAAATAATAATAATATGTATAGTATATTGTAGGACAGTTAATATCTACACCAAATGGAAAAATCATAAAGGTTATTGCTAGGAAACATGGCGCCTGAAATACAATCATACACATACACAGAGTAAAATAAAGTTTTCCTAATAAAGACTTACTAAAGAATAAAAACTTAACACGACTTTAAAGTTTTAAAATAATTTATAAAAAGCTGGGCTGCCTAGTACACAACCGTCGGGCGTGCATGAAGAGAATTGTGGATGTGAAGGAAGCGAGGGTGTTGTGTCAGGATCGTGGTAAGCGGCGTTCCGTTGTCTCTGCCTATACCTGTGGGAAATAGGCGTGACAATTGTATTGTATTGTACAAAAATGAATAAATCTTTTCATTTGTGACTTGTAAGTTCTAGAATTATTGCATTAGAACTATCATTTATTGAGGAAAGTTCTGGATTTTTAATACGACATTTAATAATTTTCTTTGCCTTTTAAACTTGGCTAAAAATATAAATTTAAGATTCCAGAAAGTAATTTATAATATTTAGGTATAATTTAAAATAGTTCTTAGTTGTAACCGGCATAGCGGACCCGACTGCTGTCTGCAGCTTCCCTTTTCTGACAGCAGTCGCCTCCGTTCATCTAGCTTAACATCAGACGCTTATATGGCGTGCTAAAAAAATCAATAAAAGCATGTCGCGAGGTAAACGCACTTACTGCAAGGTTTAGGAACAAAGGGCTTCACAGTCTGGTTACTGACCCTGTCTACTTTAGCTATACGGTTTATGGACCTATTTTAAGTATGAATTCGAAATTGATAAAAATAAAAACAACTTCAGTAACGCTTCTTCTTTATTTATTTTATTAAAATTTTACTTACCCCTTCTTAGGAGAAATTCGGATAAAAAATACAAAAGGAAAGTACTAGTTTTTTTTAAATTTTTATTAATTGCATTTAAGTGTGATGCAATGTATTAATTCTAAATAAAATCTCTAATTTTGACATGCAGTAAGTATATAAACTTAACTAATATTTTTATTTTAATATAATACAATAACATTGACTAAAACTGAAATAAACAATTGAACAGTTAAAAAAATAAACAATAATAGTACATTGTCGCCTTAAATGCGTATGTTCACACGTAAAAAGTTTAATAGGTACAATTATAATCGCTGTGGAATCCCCCACCTATAAAAAGTATCTATTGTTATCTGATACAGGTAGGTAGTTTTGTTACAACGCTTTGTTTAATATACAATGAAAATATAACAATAAATACGTACACATATATTTTAGAATGTTTGTCGCCCAAACAAGTCTGAATGACCGGGTACTAAAAAGAGAAGGGAGTGCTCTGTCAATCTGCACACAAACAAAACAAAACGTTTGTCTCCTCAAGCCGGCAAAGCGAAGGAGACATCTTCGCTTATGGGCAGAATTCTAGCTCACTATATATATTCTATATACAGAATGTTAAAAATTAACACTTTCCTTTGGTTTACTTTCAAGAACTTGGTCCTTATTAGCGACACTCTAAGGTGGCTCAATACAGTGTGTGTTTAATTTTTCAAAATGAATAAGTTCAATTCTCGGCTGGGAAAATGGATTTTTCAAAATTTTAGTTTCATCAAATTTTTTTATCTCAGTTTCGGATTTGACCATGAAAGCACACTTGAAAAATTAGCATAAGATTTAGGAAATTTAATTGTTTTATAATCGTATAAAAATGTAATTACTTTTATCAGCTTATCGAATCAATAAGCAATAACTTTTATGAGAAATCGTACCTGTGGAGAATCTTTGTATTGGAATTAGTTATCGCAATGATAATGGTTTTGTAGTAGGGGAATTCTAAACACAAGATAAGCAGTCCTTTTCCACTCATGTGTAATAGTGTAGGTACTTGTAAATGATTTGTTAAGTGAAAATCCCGGGTTAAAGTACGGGTTTAGCTGTTAGGTATACTTTTTAGGCACGTATTATACTTTTTTGTTTCTTGTAGCTCGGCATATGACAACACTCCGCCTGATGTAAAGCTAGAGTGCGGTCCATGAGTGGAAACAACTGCTACTACAGAGAAATCTCTACGGGCAGCACTCGATGCCGGCCTGATCCCGAAACGTGACAAGGTGTTACTTCATGGGTGTTATTTAAAAACTAGGGAGAATTTCTAGGGGGCACTGTGGACAGACTACCTTAATATTGTATGAAACCGTCCAAGTCGACAGTGCATATTCCTCTCGCTAAACTAGCTACTTAAAAGTCGATCTCGAAACGTGAATATGTTCAAAGGCGATACACTACAAATGATGGTATCATCCCCAGGAGCAAGGGCGTCGCCAGCAGATGGCCCAGGGACAAGTTAATATGGACGATGAGAAAAGTATGAATTGTAGGCAAAGTGACACATGAAGCTTTTCACTTGTAGTACGAACCTTACATCTACGGCGATTGTAATAACAACAGTACAGAGTCCAACGTGTAAAGCTACACGAGTTCTTGGCTGTATAATAAATAAATCTTGCAAATAAGTTATTACCTACAATTATTAGAAAAATAGAATAAAAATAATTTGGGAGTTTGGGAGGGCAGACCATTATCACCACTTTCTACCATAATTAGAACCTGGGTAGGCATAGCGTCACGTACGCACCAGAAACAAGATAAGGTGCGTGAACGCTACGTGATGTCGACCGCACCGCCGACCGAGGGATATAAAAGCGATAGAGATAAAACCAAAGCAAAAAACAACACTCCGCCTAATGTAAAGCTAGAGAAATCTCTACGGGCAGCAGTCGCCTCCGCTATGCCGACCTGAGGAGACGAGTGTGCACCATCTAGATCGATAGTGCACACTCCTCTCGTTATATTGTTAATAATGGTTATATTTTTTTATTTCACAATTATTTACGAACTCTGAACCTAATTTGACCCGAATATAATTAAAAAAAAACAACTTAATTTTCAACTTTCATCATAATTATTTAGTAATAATAAATTCACTATACATCTAACAAGAAAAAAAAAACGCTTTTATTTTCACATTACACTCCTCTCGCTATACCTGGCTTTCGAACTGCTCCCGAAACGCAACAAGGTCACTTCCCCGGGACGCCAGACTGGGCTAATAACCATCATCAGTCTGCCTCCATTCTTTAATAGTACTTATAGGTACTGAGCGACCAAAGTACATTGGTACCGGTCAGATTTAGCGAGATTCTTTACCTTCAACTGTTTGTCTTGGCTTACTGGGCTAAACTATGTAGGTACATAGGCTATGGTTTTTACAGTCTAACTTTTTGTATTTATAGAAATCTTAGTACATTTAACCTATATCCGCGTACTACTCTTCCGCAACCACTAACTACATAAATTCAAACAAAAAGTTATTGTATCTTGTTTTCCTTGAATACAAACTGGTTTTAGCGTAAGACGTATAATCTCAGGATGTTATTAGGTTTAAATTGTTTTACACATTTGCATTTGCTCCAGATCAGGCTTGGTCAACACGCGGTCCGCCGCCACGTGAAATTGTGTAGCCCGGCTCAATCCGTAATGATGAGTTCTAAATATGCTTCATATTTTTGATGTTTGCGTTATGATCAAACGGAATGAACATGAATTTTGATATCGAAATATTATTATATTGAAATCCGTTCAGGAATTTAAGACTGAAACGGTAACAAACAGACGAAGCTACTTTCACATTTATTAGTATTGATTATTAACTATATCTAATAAAATATAATCTCTTTATCTGGTTACATGGATCGGAAAAGTCCTAAGTCGTTGTTGATTTTTGTTTATATAAATAGGAAATGAGTTATGATTTTATTAAGTTTATTTCAGTTAGCTTCCTATAATGTAGTAGGTAGATCAAACCCTAGTAACCTAGTGATCTAGATTGTGGGCCAATGCTCCCTATCTGGAGTCTGCGCACCAATGTTAAGTTTATAAAGCATCATTTACATAAAGGGATTTTAATAAAAATATAAAACAAAATTTTGTATAGAATATTTAAAATATGTTCATCTCATTTAATTAAATTGTGGCACGATCTTCCCAGCCACGTTTTTCCTCCTTCCTATAACATGGGATTTTTCAAGCTCAGTGTAAAGAGGCATCTCGTTAAGCCGGCATAGCGGACACTAGCGGAGATCCCCTTCTCTAACAGTCTAAGACGTCCGCTCGAAAGTTAATCAGTGTAAAACTAAAATTAAGTGCATAGGTTGCCTTATATCGACTACGTTGAAAACTCTGCAAAAGCGCAGGCGTGCAGCATAGATGTCATTCGCCATAATTTACAAACACCCTTTCTAAGAAAGCCTACCAATCACAGGCTCGACAACTGCGATTTACAACCGACACATACTAAAATGGCTTCCTCTGAGAGAAATGAGATTGTCGAGAGAGACCAAGAGGAAAAAGATGTGAGCGAAGAAATAGTAGACAGCCAAGTCGGGAAAAAGAATGAAGTCAGGGAGGACAGTGTAGTATGGAAAGATGTCCGCGAGGAAAGTCACGACTGATTGTAAAGTTGGGAATGATCGTGAAATTGGGAATAATAGTGAAATTGAGAATGACAGTAAAATCGGAGAAGCTGATAATGATGATGACGTTGAAAAGGATCGTGAGGTTGAGAAAAACAAAGAAACGAAGAAAGCTGAGAAAATTGCCAAAAACATGGAAATCAGAAAATCCAAGAAATACATGTATGATGGAGTAGATAACGTGCAAGATGACGTATATTCCTATTTTACATTCATTTGCAATACAAAAGGGCCCACTTTGGATCCAGAAGCCGAAGCAACATGCTACAATTTTACAATTAAGTATAACAAAGAAATCGAATCCTTTCAGTTTCTGCAAAACGAAAGAGTGCAATTCGCTGTTAAATGCATTGATGGTGATGAAAGAACACGCAACACAATTATCGGCAAGGAACTTACTACGCAACGGGAAAACAAGATATTGTATTCAATACGCTGTGATAAAATCGAGACTAAAGAACAAAAAAGTACGAAATCACATTTTTAAATTGTAATTTATTTTCTTGACATAATATGTGTAAATGTTGGGTTGCGTTACGTTGTCACAGCGTAAATGTGAATTCATACTTGGCCCTCTGATAGAGAATATAAAAATAGAGTAAATATGGAAATGTACCGAGTTTCATTCTAGCGGGAAGTAGATTTTACATTAAAATGCTAAATCGAACCGACGAAGCTTACGAAAGTCGAAAGCGCACTTATGGAGATGTTCATGTTTGCAGTTAGATCATCAATATATAAAAAATGACGATCAGCACAATGTAACACAATTAGTGCCAGATATGAGTCAAAGAAGGACATGATTGAAAACTTAGAAGTTATATTCATATCTAGAAAAATGAAGGTGCACGATGTCGTTACACTGTATTTTTGCGATACGATAACCTAAACATAAAGTGGATTATTATTTTCTAAAACACATACCTCTCGTAATCAATTGGGATAACTCGTAAACTATACAAAAAACAGCACAAACGTAGCACTCCCCAACTTTTAGAGTTTTATATAGTATAGAAGTTTTAAAACAAGTTACATTTTCGTTTTATTTATCCAAATTTTAATAATAAGTAATAGCCTTTTCACCTGAATTAGTGCAACCTAACTAGTCGCCTGGATGTCGATTATGGCAGTCGGTATATGAAAGTATAAAATAAAACAAATGATTCGGTCATAATATTTTTTTATTCGCATATAATTATTGATTATGATACATGGAGCAATAAAACGCATCTGTCACCAGAAGCTGAACGCTACACATTAATTAGTTGTTAACGCTCCGATAATTAAATTCTTTCATATTGCATTGACGTTAATTAAACATTTCTATATATCCCAAGCTATTTATTCACTAATGAGAGAGGAATTAAGGCAGCATTAAATAATTCCGCGTACCGACTAGCGATACTCTATTTCCAAAATGGCGAGGCCGCCGACCGTTTGCGTCTATACTTAAAATATAACAGTCAAATAGACAGGGGACATCTGTCGATATTTACATACAACAAACGGACCGCCTCGGCGCGGCGCCGGCGTCGCGGTAGGAATGAACATCGAGAGAACGTATCGCGCGAACCTCGCCGATCAGTCACGACGAAGACTCCACTAGGGCCACCTTCGATAATACAAATCGAAGTCTTAACGCCACTATACCATACAAACCTTAATTAAATTAACTAATTAGTTGCGCGTCCGTCGCCGTGCGTGGTGGTTCTCACTCGTTCTTCGAGTCCTTGGCGGCGGAGTCCTTCGGCGCATCCGTAGACTCCTCCGCGGGTGCCGCGTCCGCTTCCGCGCCCGTTCCAGCGCCGCCTGCCACAGACACGAGCGTTACTTTCGCAAAAGATCGCGTGGGGGTCAAAGTATAAAGTAATACTGACTGCGCTGCTGCTGATAGTAGGCGGGCGGGCGCTGGTGCGGGCGCGGCGCGGGACGATACACGAGCGACGGCGCGGGCGGACGCTGGATGGGCGACGGGTAGCGCGGCGCAGGACCCATATTGTTGCGAGCGCCTCCCGCACGACCGGAGTTGGCCACGTTAGCCACGCCCCCCATCTGCACAAACGATACCGCCGATTCAAAAACGAAGAAGTGAATCGGAGACGAATGCTACACATGAACTTCAATTTAGATATATTAGTACAGTATGTACGTTTAGTGAAAGAATTAAAATAACAATCTGATTACTGAATAAAGCGACACATCAAAAAAAATAAAATATAAATGTCGCATTACCTACCTGCGGCGGCCCGTGGTGAGAGTGATGATATTTGTGCGGCGGCGAGTGCGGTTTCTGTGGTTTGACCGGCGCCGGTTTTGGAGAAGAAGCGTCACATAAAGGAGCGAACCCGTTAGGATGTTCGTGAAGTGGACTCTTGAGTTGCGGTGGAGGGCGCGGCGGTGCATATTGTTGCTGCAACGGTGCACGATATTGTTGCTGGAATTAAAAGAACATTTAGCTTCAGAGTTGCAAGAGCAGATATCAAAACTTAAAGAATCCACTTGTAAAGCATGCTAATTTATTTATATAAACACACCTGCATTTGTTGAACGGCTGCCGCGACCTGTAACTGCGATGAAATAAACTGCGACCCGAACGCACCAGATTGTCCCGGTTGTGTGAATTGAAGTGGGAATGTAGGCGCAGGCGCACTCGGGTGTTGGTATTGTGAATAGTACGAATTAGCAGGTGGAGCCGGTCTCGGCATCAATCCCGGAAGAGAGTATGGTGAATCACCGACAGGTCCAGAATAACCGAGGTATTGTTGTGCTTGATAGGTGCCGACACCGCCGACACCTCCGACTGCACCCACAGCGCCCACACTGCCCCCTTTGCTACCTATGATGAAAATATTTGTTGAAATAATGTTGAGTTGATGATGATGAAATGAACAAAGAAAAAAAATGAAAAAGCATTGAGCGACCATAGTCGGAGTCGAAAGCGTGGACTGTCCACGGCCGAGAGATTTGAGTTCAAAACTCGCAATTCTGGATGGTACCAACGTACTTTGATCGTAATATAATATAGGACTTAATTAAAAGAGTGGTAGGCAGACCAATAAATGCAACTAGCCCATTCTGATGCATGGGGTAATACCACCATTACTTTAAAGTTATTACCCGTGAAGTGACTTTGTCGCGTCTCGGGATCAGTATGGAGGTAGCAGGGAATGACATGAAGTGTGCCTAATTAATGGATAGTGCATATTCGTCTCCTTAAGCCGGCATAAAGGAGACGACTGATGACCATAGACTATCTCTATAGCACATGAAACGCATTCTTAACATCAGACGGGTGAGCTACTATAAAGAAAAGTACAAGTATGAAATTTTATACTAGGTAAAAATGAAAAGCGATGGAATTAATTCGTGGCGATATATACCTATAGCTCCAATTTGTTGCGACGAAGGTTTGCCAGTAGCAGACATGAGAGAATTAGATGAGCTGGAGATGAGTACAGTACTTGGATTGTTAGCAAGTTGCCCAGATTGACCAAATGCAGCACCTCCACCCGCGGCGGCCGCCTGTCGCATACAATAAATACTGATTGAACATAATGCAGGAGTAGATCATACAACAATGGATATCTTAATAATAAGACAAAAATTTATCTCATATAGAAGTTTACTCACCATTCTGTATTGATTGGGTAGACTTTGAAACATATCTGGCGGGGGTTGATAGTTATACGGAGCCGCAGATCCCGCGCCGTAAGGCGAAGGAGGGAAACCACCAAACTGACCGCGATTCTGCTCTAAGAAAGCGCCATATAAGCCACCCTGCTGCGGCATCTGCTGCGAGGAGCCCAGCAGCGGTTGCGAGGAGTTGAACATGACTGCCGGTGGGGAAGGCACGGACAGGCCGCCGTATCCCTGGTAGCCTACGTGGTTGTAGTGTTGCGGCGGTGGGGATTGCAGTTGCTGAGTGGGCTTCACCTTGCACACATTGGGAGGTGCACCTGTCTCCGCCGCACTCTCTTCGAACGCGGAAAACTGCAGTTCCTCACCCGTCTCAGCCACCGCAGGCATCTCCCACACTTTCTTGACGCTAGCGATTTTCAAGTTGAGGTCGGCGGCCAACGGCGAAATGGTGTTCGAGCCACTCATACTGTGTCCAGTCCGCGGTAGGCCGAGCGTCTTTGCAGTTTTATCTTCTGTGAGTTGACCGAGATCAGAATCAAAGGCGAAGTCTAATTTCATATCAGACGAATCCTCAGTTTTCTGGTTAGCCTCAAACGATATCTGCATAGCTAAAGAATTGTCAGTGTCGTTCCCTGGTCTTCCATTTTCAGCTATTAGTTCTTGAATAGACCTAGGAGGTTGTCGGACGTCGCCGTTAAACGACAATGCGCGGGCTTCGACTTCGGGAACTATCTCTTCCACCTGGGGTTTGACCGCGGTGGCGGCCGGTTGGTACTTTTGTTTCAATGCTTCGGCAGGTGGGGTACTCTTATAATTGGTATTCTCAAAGATAATAGTTTCTACTGGAGGTGTAGCGCCATCTAATACGCCTGTTTTATCTGGAGATAGTGAACTCATAATCACCTTTGATTCTGTTTGCATATCACCAGGAGTACTACGATGACTGGAATGACCTGATTTAATCTCCACAGGGTCAGCTGGCTCTTCAATATTAGATCGAAGCGGTTTATCCCACGCGTTAACCGGCGGTGGGGGTGGGGCTGCACCTGGATCTTGAGCGAATCCGGGCACTAATCCCATTTGTTGTTTTTGCCTCTGTTTAACAAATCTTGGCGCTAGATTTGGATGTCGCTGGCGCTCATACTGAGTTGCCGGTTTGCCAGAAACGGGTGCAGAACCTCGCCCTTGCGGCTTATCATTATTGTTACGTGAGGATGACCCATTACGATTTCCACTTTGGTTAGAATGAGATCTCTGTTGTTGTTGCAGTTTTGGTGAATTCCGCAAGTCTTCTTTAGATGAAGGGCCCCCCCTAGTATCTTTTGAATTCCGTTTATTCCTAACTTCCTGGAATCCATCTTCTTGCGCTTCATCATCCTTTTTATTTGTCAATTTAAGATCAGACATAGCCTCTGTGACATCGTTCGCGTCTTTTTTGCCAGGTTGTCGTGCACTATTTTGGCGTCCAGGAGGTTGTTGGCTACGACCGCTTTGTCCTTTGGGTGGTAAAAGCCGTCGTCGGGCTCCCTGGCCCCCTTCGGAATGTTCAGAAGTGGTCTCCCAATTCTCATCCTCGCCACTAGCGGGTCCGGCTCCTTTAGGTTTGCGGTCGCGACCTCTGCCGCCTTCAGGTCGTCTAGTTGAGGAACCATTTCTAGGTTTGCTTTTATTTTTATCATCTACATGCAAATTATCCTTGATATCGTTTTCGTTTTCCTTGACTGCTCTATTGGCTTGGCTAAACGGACTCTTTGTATTCGGAGGCCCGTAGCCTGCCACTCTCTTAGCTGGTGCGGGTGGACGCTGAGTACCGTGAAATCCTCCGCGTCCTCTGCGTGACGGCTGACCTCTGGGCGCAAAAGGTTCCTGGTGTTCCAAAACATCAACTTGAGGAGGCACATGGTCCGAAACTGCCGTGCGAAGCTGTTCTTCAGGCCTATCAGGTTTTTTACCACGCGGACTCCTGGGTGCTCTACGACGCTCCTTGCGCTCAGCATTGGGGGCGCCATCGGTAGAGCCATCTGATTCGCTCGCTCTATTGTTAGATCGAGAGCTTCTATTAGACCGTCTTCCGCGAGATTCTCTAGCCCCCCAACCTCTACCATATACAGCGTAACCTCCATATGCTCTGCCTTTCTTTTCAGACCCAGAACCACTAGATTTCCTTTCCACTGGATCTTTATTTTGAAGTTTGTTGAGTTCATTATTGAATCTATCAGGGCGTTTCTCATCGATTACATTCGGTTTTTTCTGGGAATCAGAACTAACTGGGGGAGATTCTGTTGACTGTAATTCACTATGTTTATTTAAACATATACTTGAGGGATCAGTACTAGATTTTGAAGCAACAGATTCTGATTCAGATAAATCTTTTTCATGTTTTTGATGCATAAATGCTGGTTTAACAACATTATGGGATGTAATCTTATCTGAAGCAGGCACATTTTGCAATTGAGAACTTGGTATATTTTCAATGCCAGACTTGGACGTGTGATTTGCAGGTCTAGATGCTAGATTGTCAGCAAAAACAGACTGATTGGAAGACATAGGCTGTACTGTCGCAACATTGGTTTGATTATTTGCATAGCTGACATTGGCATGCTGTGGAGCATTATGGAACTTATGCATTTGTGCTTGTGAATGATTCATGTGAGATGGAATGTTAGCAATCAATGGTTGTTGATGTGTTTGTTGATTTACATTTGCATGATGAGTATGTTTGTTAACATCTTCTTTCTCAGTCCTTGACAATTCTTTGATATTTTCATTTATTCTGCTATTATTTTCTGTATTTTCAGATTTAGGGGCATTCTTTACAAATGCTGGAGATATTAAAGTATAAGAAGGATGTTCTTTGCTGTCATTAGGATCCAGTGATGCGTCGGCCCAAGAAGTTTGAGAAAAGTCTCTCTCAGACGATTCTCTTTGTGACGCGTTTGAGGGCGGAGTTTGTCTCCGTTCTACGGCGTCATTTTGCGATGCAGAATTAGCAAAAGGTTCCACTAGACCTATGCTTTTCCTTTCAAATACTTCAGTAAGCTTGTCAGCTGCTGAAGTGCGACTATTAGTGTCCAGTGGTCTTTCAGCAGACTTCCTGTCATTTTCATTTCTTTTATCCTTATAATCATAATCTCTAGAACCTTGTCTATCTATGTCGCGCACAGAACGATCATAATCTTGCATTTCCGATCTCCATTGCTGTCCACCCTCTTTGTCTCTTCTAAACTCATCTTCTCGGTCAGAGTAGTCCCTTGAATAAGAACGTCGACCGTTATGAGGAGCATGTCTGGGTGGATAATTTGGTTGCGGTTCAGCGCGTCTCGCAGGACCATTTTTGGCGTTAAAAGACCAACCTTTGTCTTCTTGTTGTCGACTCTGTTGTTGCTTCAAAAACCTAGGCGGAATATTAGTTTGAAAATTTTTCGTGTAATTGTTTTGTTCGCGATCACGTCCATAATCACGGTCACGGTCCCTGTCCCGGTCCCGGTCTCTGTCCCGGTCACGGAAGTCTCGATCACGGTCGTATCTATCTCGATCCATTCTGTCTCGGTTGTCATTGCGATCTCTGTCGCGATTTTCCCTATCTTTGTCCAGATTTTCATTCCTTTCTCTATCGCCGCGAGGTCGATTATCTGCCTGCATTCGATCCATCCTATCGCGGTTGTTATCTCGGCTATCATACCGGTCCCTATCCATTCGATCCTTTTCTCGTTCCCTTGTATCTGGACGTGTTTCTCTATCCTTAGCATCCTTTATATCAGCGCGCGAGTCTCTATCCCTGGGATCTGAACGCGAGTCTCTGTCCTGGCGTGGATCCTTTTCCCTATTGTCATTTCGCTGACCATCCCGATCGTTACGATCTTTATCTCGTAGGTCGTGCTCTTTGTCCCTATTGTCATTGCGATCCCTATTATCATGGCGAGGATCATGAGCTCCTTGCGCTGTGGCAGACGGGCCTAGCGCCTCCCTCATCTGTCGCCGCTGTTCCTCTTCCTTTAATTGACGCGCTCTGGCGACGGCTTGTGCGACTTCATTATTTTGCTTCTGTCTCCGTTCCGCCCAAATCTGTTCCTCATCACCGGGATCTTGAAGCTTTGAGTCTATTCTTTCATTATCAATGTTGCTACGGTTAGCTTTGTTCCCTCTGCCCGTCAATACAGGTCCTGAAGTTTCTCCATCTGAGAAATCCAACTTTTGACTGCAAACAAAAAAAGTACTTTTTAAATGATCATTCAATATGATTATTAGTTAGTAAAGTATTATTATTTTAACGCCGGTACTAAGCTAGTGCTTGTATCATACGCACTGAGCGACCGAAGTACATGAGATCCGTCCTCTACCACTAGACCACGGCTGCTCATCAACACTTAACTTTTTTATAGATGAAAATATAATTGTTATATTTATTTCAAGACATATTATTAGTTATCCGTCAATACTCACTCATAATCGATATCGTCATGTTGCGCCCAGCCGGCGTCGCGAGCTATGTCGTCAAGGCTGTGTATCTGGTCGGCGCGCAGTATGGGGCGCGCAGTAAGCAGCTCTTGCGCTCGCGGCGGGGGAGGCATTCGGGGCGGCGGACGACGGCTCTCGCGGCCCAGCGCGCTCAGTCCGGGACCCGCGCCGCCCCCGCCGCCACCAGCGCTACCTTTCATCAACTGAAACAACAGACACACCCTCGATACCTGGTCCTATGTAACGTTTGCATCGTATGCGAATTAAAATAAAAAAAACTCACGAATGGCGGCATTATGGCACGTAAGGCGGGAGTCTGTTGCGATTGTGGCGGTGCCGACGCCTCCTGACGTGCGGCGACGGACCCACCGCACGTCCAGCTGCCTTCTGCTGCGATCAGAACGCCCGCTTAGATTAACATGAATTCGATTTTATAGCATCTATTTCATTAATATTTGTTTATATGAATGTTACATACTCTGTGGTCTCAATTGTGTCGGTTGTTGATCTGTGGTGCGGTGTGAGGGCAACGCAGAAGCCTCCAGGGAGGGAAATTCTGTGCGGAAGTGTGGCGATGAAGGCGGAGGAAGAGATACCCAACCGCCCACACCCGCATTGCTGCTCGACGATACACTCTAAACAAAATACAAACATTAACTTCTGTTATCACACAGTTGATTTAAAGTTGTAATATGAATATTTTAAATTTTTCACGATTAAATTAGAATTATTACTCAACAATAACTTATTGATAATCTTTACAAAGGTTATGTAACAATGCTTTTAAAATTATATTTACCATAGTCTGTGTGGTGCATACTGGAGGAGTACTTGTTACAGTGGCTGTGCTTGAGATACAACTAAAATCAATACAAAAAACTCATTTATCTATCATAAAAAACACGCGGATTGGATGTAAAAGTAAAGTTGTGACTATTATAAGTAAATATCATACAAATATTCAAAACATTTATTGTCATATATTAATCAATTATAAACTAAAATATGACCATAATAATAACATACTGAAAATATTATTTTGTTTTTAAATTCTTAGAGCAATATAATGAACTACAAATCACAATACAATTTATTATTATTCTGAAAACATTTTAAATTACAGCAAAGTTCAAAATAACTGCATAGTGAAGGGTCAAAGTACTTTGAGGCAGACAGGGTCAACGCCCAGACATCACACCATGTGTATATAAAGTACAAAAACTGTTACTACAATACTATGTCACCATCAGTTTAAATATACATATATTTTTACGTGTTTTAAATGAGTTTTCTAAACTTACTTAGCGTTGGTGTCTTGTCCAGACTCAGTTTTCAAAGAAGGTAAATTAGCTGGTGGTCTTCTGGCTGAAGGAACTTTTCCAAGACTTTGCATTCCATGTTTGCGGCTTAATTGAGATTTCACTGAAGATGGCTCAGAATTTTCGTTCTGAAAATTATTACAAGAATATTTGACAAACCTGACCGATGTAAAATCTTATTAAATCGCCAACATTGGCCGACATTTGATCTCAGAAATAATTTTTTTTATATTGTACATTCAGTGTTCCAGGAAAACTTTTAGAGGAATAAAATAGTGCCGTGCGATTAAACTAACACTAGTAAAAAAAATCTAAAAAATTTGAGGTAATATTGTCTCTGCTATGCCGGCTCGAAAAGATGACTGCACCGTCTAAATTGACAGTGCACACTCCTCTCGTTATATCTGGCTACTTGCAAAACACTTTGACTGAGACTCGACAAGGCCACTTCACAGATGATACCACTCTTGAATTATTAACTCTTTATCAATTATCTCCAAAATTACTCTGTATATAGACTACTCTTTCAAATGATATAAATAATTTTAACGCCTATTAATTTTTATTACCTTTTAAATTAAAACTTACAAACAAGATATACTGTTTATACATTGAGAGATAGATAAAAGTTTATTGTAGGAGACTAGACTTGTGGCAATGACCCCTATTTACAGCAGCTTCTAATAAAAATAACATGTGTATACACCAATAATTAAATATGAAATTGGGGTAGATTATTTACAAGGTAAAATGCATGTTAATGGACTTTCATTTTTTTATAGTAGTGATCAAATACTGCGCAGCCTATGAACAGAGACAAATGCTACTCCATAATCATCCAATACACTGACTTGGAGAAACAATGACAGTACAAACACTACTGTCTGATAGATATGTAAAATATACATTTTTAAATATTATAAGAAGTTACAATTTATTTACATAATAATAAAACTAAAATAGAATGTCAACGTTCATGTAAGTGATTATTATGATGGTAATAAGCATGTAATGACTAACATGCTGCTTACATAATATTTTTACCTCCATACTGAGACTTATATCACAACAAAACACTATTAAATGTTAAATAATGAACAAATTAAATAAAAATGCGCAATAAAAATGATGAAGGGACACAATCTCAACTGATTATGATTTCTAGGGAATCACCTACATTCGCAAAATAAAGATAAAGAGATAATAATACTACCAATTATCTTGCATTATCAAACAGACAATACAAAAATATTCTACATAGCATTTCTTATACAACTTCCTGTCTTGCAATTGTGAGTGTATCAGCAAGGTTGCATGTCTAATACTAGGTACCACAAGGTCATTCCATTTAAGCATGAAGAATTACAAAATATATAACTAATAAAACTGGATAACAATGTTTTTTGTCATGGCAATGGCAACGAACACACGAAATCTCTCCAAACGACAGTAAAAGTGATACAATGTAAAAAGGTCATACTAAATATGATTTTGCCTCTTGGAGGGTGGGCGTGACTACACATTACATGACACACTAACAAAGGAAAATTATATATTACAGTTATAATTACATACCTTGTTGGCGCAGTACAAGCTATTGATATCCAATTTCTGATACTTTTGCTTGCCGGACGTCGGCTTGCTCTGCGCCGTAGTGCCACCGCCGCCCGGCGTTGAGAGTGCAGACATGCTGCGATGTACACACCATCAGGAGGTTACCCTCTAGCTGACCACCAACTGCAACCGACACAACACTCATATTCACAAACTGATCCCCTTATTTTAATTTTTACCACTAACGAAAACTCCCACATTTAGATAATTTAGATTAGACTTCTCTTTGCTTAGTATAATACCGATCTTAATATAAAATTTCACTTCACTGAGAGATACACAGAACATCATACAACTTTCACAGTACCGTAAGCTAAAACCCAGCCCTCTGTTAGCCTAATATTGACGTGTTACTTTTCCATGGCGAGAAAACATCACCAGTTTAATACGAGATTTTTACACTATCGTTCGCTATTTAAAAAAAATCACATATTCAAAACTAATACAGGCGAAGGTATATAATCAAACCTAGGGCTCGAAGGCTAGTAATAACAAAGTAATTTCTCTCTTTTATTAAATCGAAGCAAAAAAATATAACAACTACCTTGGTCCGTCACACTCTATAGTAATAATTTAAATTTCCTAAGCTCGAATAATAACTTCTAAAACTTGATTACTTTGGATTTTACTATATTCTACTCTACCAAAACTTATATCACTTTATTTTAAGATGGCGTCTCTGAAAGACGATTTTCTTCGGGATCAATAACGTGACGTCACAAAGACGCGACACACAGCGCCCTCTGAGGGAAAAACAGTCAAAATGAACGTGTTTTCAATGGTTTTTATATATTTTTTATAATCCACAGATATTAATTTATTGTTTACTCATACATTATTTCGTATAAAATAAAATAAATACAATGATGTTTAATAAAATATAAAATAACTTTATTCATGTAAAACAAATTAAGTTTTGTCTATGTCATATTTCAACAAAAAGTGCGTTCATGTTTTGTTAAGTGGCGTTCATATAGGACATAAAAAGCCGACAACAAAGTAGAGCATTGACTGAAAATTGCCAACGACCTATTTTATATTTAAAAAATAATAAATTAAATACTTATTATGTTGGACAAATTGTATACAATATAAATTATTAGCTACGTAAAACAGTCTTATTTATACTATAGACTATATACTATAGAATATTTATTTTTTTATCTAGTAGGTACATCTAACATGAACATGGCAGAATAATTTTTAATTAATTAATTTTCTTTGCTTTTATTTTCTGATAGAGTATAGTTTAAAAGTAATTTCCAGGATTTTAATAATGACCAGTAAAATATACGAGTAATGTCGAAACAATTTACAATGAGCGCCCTTTGACCTTTAGAACCCGAGATATTCCGAATGCAGTATCCTTATTCGTAAATGTTCCCATCATACTTAGGTATACCCATTCCCAGGACAAGTACTTTTAAAATACTGTTAGAAGAAGTTCAACCGTATTGTATTATTAGGATTGTTAGGAGTTTTACTATAATAAACTGTCTGAAATACTAAATCGGTAGTCTTCGCCGAAAGAGATGTTCTGTTTCATTCTTAACGCCTGCGCGGTATTGTTCTACTCACGATATTGATGGAAGTGGAATCAGTGTGCGAAGATCTGCGGAGAAGCTTATAATACGTAAAGTGTCCTACAAACCCGGCAGCCATGTCGGGGAATATAGGGATGGAACAATTAATTCCAATTGTTAATAAGCTCCAAGATGCATTCACCCAATTGGGTGTACACATGCAGTTGGACTTACCTCAAATTGCGGTAGTGGGCGGACAATCGGCTGGGAAAAGTTCAGTATTGGAGAATTTTGTTGGGAGGTAATCTATTAATAGCCTAATTTTTAATTATAACGTAAATTAACGCCAGTATTTACAGTATTGAAAAAAGAAACAGTAAGATGCACGTACTGCTTAAAAATGAGTAAATTACAATTATGAGTTTAATAGGGATTTTATGATTAGAGTATATTCCTAATGTTAGGAATTCATCAAATAAATATGTCTATATTAAAAATACTCAAACTAATACTACGCACATAAATTATAGCTATTTATTTATGTTTTAACCAGTGCCCCACATTTCTACTACGCATGCCCGATTTTATTGATCTAAGTTTCATTGAAGAAATTCATAGGAACTTCACGAGAATTTTTATTATACACTACATCATTTTCAGATGTTTTCTAATCTTTTATCATAGGTATTGTATAATTTATGAAGGTAATTCAGCATTATGTAGGTAGTTTAAAATGGTTTTCTCTCTTACTTATCACCTCTTATGCATAGGAAATGATAATTATATTTTATGTGATGTTATAAAAAGCTACATTTAAGAAAGAAGTATCCAACGTAACACATCATTTTACATGCACTCAAAATTAAAAGCTCCACATTACAAACGGTTACGAGACGTGTCAAAATAGGTAGGCGCTAGCTGCGGAGCGGTGTGTCGAGCAAAAGTGACGTTTAAACGTGGATGCTATAATGAAACTACGATGAGAATAGATAATGAAAATATTTTTTTAATTTTATTATTTTACTGCTGTGTATAAGCCAGATGCAAGTAAAAATTATCGTGCTATTTCATTTTTACACTGCAATATTCATTGAATAAAAAAAGATAGCATGAGTTTTGTGACTTAACGTATGACAGCTGTAACGTAACCACCACCATATTGAAATTAGTTTATCGATGATGGTGAGCGAGTTGTTCTTGTGGTGATTCAAACGTAGTAATTTTAATGTATTTCGGGGAAAAATGGCTGGAAATTTTGGAATGCAACAATTGATACCTATCGTGAATCAATTACAAGATGCCTTCGTGCAAATGGGCGTGCATATGTCCTTAGATTTGCCGCAAATCGCTGTTGTGGGTGGTCAATCTGCTGGAAAAAGTTCTGTATTAGAAAACTTTGTCGGCAGGTGAGTTTCCTAAATTAAATATCATTTCTATTGAACGGTAGATGTTAAAAGTGGAACCCAGATCATTGAAGCTTGGAGTTATTGTCCAATTGAATACTGTGTTGTTTACTTCTAAGTACTTATTTACAACAACAGGAGTATTGTTTGAATTTCTGTAATAACAAATAGGAGCGCTTAGTCATTATCTTCCTTTAACAACAGTTGTATTCTGAATTAATAAAGTTTTATTGTTAATTTGTTAATAACAACAAAAGTTGGTTTTAAGGGAAATTAAGATATGTTTTTTATTAGCTGAGGTATTTATTGGATCTATATATACATTTTAAATGCGCACATGAATAAAGTTCCTTGGGTATATAGTCTGTATAGAGTTTATAACTTGATATGCATTTTTGTTAAAATTTTTTTTTTTTATGGTTTTTAAAAATTATTTCATAGTAAAGTTTGTTAATTGTTAATATATTTATATTTTACAAATAGTCTAATACATTGTAATGTATTTTTTATCATTCAATTGTTTGGCCTGAATTCTTTTATCAAAATTCTTATCTTCATGTGCATATCCCTTACAATCAGCATCCTCTCTCGATGATAGAATTCGATTTTAAAGAATTATATTTTATATTTATACATATAATGCTTTAATTGTAAGATATCTGATACTGTTAAATTGGCTTTAACAATTTTTTGTCTACAATTTTAGTCTACAAATTATCCTTCTCGAATTGTTGTAATTTTTTATTTGGTGTATCACATAAAACTCTTATCGCTTAAACTAATGATTTCCAATGTATTTAAAGGTTTATCCATGAACATAATCAAATTATATTACCATTGAATTTATTCTAATCTAATGGTTAGAAAGATTTACGGTCATTGACGTCTCAGTCTTGCTAGCAATAGTGTGTTAAGCTGCACAATTTTAAAAATAATATTACGATAAAAAAAAAATGACTAGGAATCTGAACAATAATATACAAGAGCAGATTGCATTATGGAATTTTACACATTGCATTAATCATAGTGTGTATCTAATTAAATCTAAGTGAAGTTCACAGAAATTAATTAGTCATTTTGTTGAATTCTAAAAATATAAGTTTTTTTAAAATATTTTGTAACTACACTTCCCCTGATCTTAAGCTAGAGTGCTGTCCATGAGAAAGAGCAATGTCTGCAGGCAAGTGTCGTCTCCGCTATGCCTGAGGAGATTCTTGATTTTCCGGGCTGGTTTCCGCATGCAGACCCACTATGGGGGTCCCTGGTGTGTTCTGCCGTACTTATACAAGCCATCCTATCTCCTGCATGAGGGCCAGTACGCTATCGACGTTCCGGCACGCCTCAGGGAGTATTGGCGCTGTCCTCAGATGCCTGAGGAGATAAATGTATACTGTTCAGGTTGTACAGGATGTTCACACTCCTCTCCCCGTCTCTGCTGCTTCCAAGCGGATCCTGAAGTGCCACTAGGACTCTTCATGGATGTTACACTCGAATTGGAAACTTATACTCGGTATTAGAATATATTTAATTCTTTTTACTTATCCAATTTAAAAAAAAATTATCTTATGAATTATGTAAAGTTTCTTTCCAAAAGTTATTCTTTACCTACATGAGTAATTTGTTTTAACTAGTAATTACTACAAAATTACAATTAAAATGAATAGTGAATCACCATTCAATGGTTTATATTTTAGAACGCGTTGTATTGTATCGTATTGTAATGATTATCTGACTATGATTTTTATTTTTCCTGTTTTACATTTATTATGAATAAAATAAAATAAATCAAAGTTTATTGCGTTAACAAGCTAAAATATGTAGTGGGAAACACTGGCACTCACGAAAGGACGAGTATGAGCTGTAGTACCTAATACCTACCTAGTACATATAGTACTAGTATAGTTAGACTGAGGATGGTTACTGGTTTAGGGTAGTATGAAGGATCAGCTCGTAAGTAACCGGGTATATTGAGAGATGTCTGCCCTGTCAACCTGGACGTGAACGCTTAACATTATCTAGTATATGGGAGGTGACTGTCACTCGCAGACTTTCTCTGTGGTAGCAGATGTTTTCGCTTATTGACTGCACTGAAGGCGGTCTGCTATGCCGTATTAGTACTACTCACTATAAAAATTTAAAAAACGTGGGAAAGACTACATAGCAGGGCTCCTGGCCTTCAGATAAGGTTGCCCTGTGTCGTGAAGACCAGTGCATTGCCACAGTTTCTCTACTAAAAATAATACAAAAAATCTTACTAAAAACTATAATTAAACCCAAAATACTAAGACTGCCTATATACACCAATTAAAATAGTAAAATATGCAAACAATACTTTATAACTTATAATAAAAATATGCAAATATATCAGAAGAGAAAAGAAAAAAACATAATACAATTTAAACCTGAATTTTCATTAAATCTTCAGTACCATAATCAAGCTCACTAATATATAATTTAGCCCTTTTGTGAGCGTAGCAATCAATAATAAGTGTTTCATTTTATTATTATTTATTTTTACTAATAAACTAGGTACAATCAGCGATACGTTAGCTATATCATCTTAAGTACTAATACAGCATTATTCGAGAAGCTATTCCAGACTTTGGACATCGACCAATTAAAATTGGTTTCTTATCAAAGAAGAATACCCATTTGCCATTGCCAAACATTGTCAATTAATTGATAAACGATGTGTTGATATAATTGAGATACTACTACGAGTACTTAGCTCACGCCCTGTATATTCATACAGTATACATACATTCTTGTTGTATATACCACTTTCGCTTCGATTACATCCATAACTAAAATAAGCTAATTAAAATATAAGATATTGTTTGGTAGGTCGAAAAATGGGCATTGTATGTTACATCCATAATTGGCTGAAAATAAAGATCCTCATGCTGTTGTGAGTTTAGACGATTTTCTACGAGTCCTGTGCCATCTTTGTTCTTAGTACTTATCTATATCAATGACTAGTCATTTTAATTATCTTAATTAGATGCATTAATCCAATATGTATCATTTAATCTAATTACTTAATGTCATATTTGTTGTATACCTAGGCCTTACGACTAAACATCTAAAAGCGTTGCCATGGTTTCGGGTGGTTGTTGATTCTCAAACGGAATGTTTCATTATACAACATTTTTCTCGCCAGAAAAATGTTGCATAATAAAACGCTAAACATATTAAGATTGTATTTTAACATCTTGCTCTGACAATAAACAACAACCGAAACCATGGCAACGTTTCTAGTCCTTTTAGTCGAAAGGCCTAGGTATACAACAATATTTTTATCAGTTCCCAATGTTTGCTTTTTAATAATTATCCTGGACACCATTGCAATATCTTAAGTTTCTGTCTTTATAATAAATAAACTATAATTAGTATATTACCAATTTGTCGTGCAATCGGACCCACGTCCTCCGCTTTGTGCACTGATGTCCTAAGCACTAACCTATTATACTTACGTGGACATCTCGAAATTTCTCCATTCTAAATTTCCATCTGCACCCCTACAACTATTGAGCGGCCGTGGTCCTGCGGTGTAGAGGACCGATGAGACCCATGTTCGAACCTCGCTAAATTCTGACCTAGCAAGCACTTCTTTGCTAATTGACGCAATTTATATATGCAAGTGTAAGTAAAGCAACGCATTTAAATTAATAAATAATTTAAAAAACACTTTATTCCACATATAAATCGTACATGGGCGAGCTTGATGCCTTTGGCATTGTCTACCAGCTCGTAGTCGCGGTTCGGAATCAGCTTGGAAGCAACTGGGTATACTGAGAGGAGTGAGCTCTGTCAATGGATGATGCACATTCGTATTGGGTTGACGGAGGCGGTTATTGCATCTTCGTTGTTTTCGCTCATCGATCGCCCTCAAACTTAATATGAGACGGGCATGTGCAGAGCTATTATAAAAAAGTGAGTGCGACGCGATGTTTGTGTGTTTAATTTGAATTTTATTTGAGTAGGGGGTCTACCTTCTTCCCTCCCCTCTTCATCTTAAGAGAGTATTCTTAAACTGTTGTATTTAAGACATACTCGTAAAAGCTAAAATACGCAATGCTAAGACGCGATTTTCGAATGTGAAAGAAGCCAGGTATAACGAGAGAAGTGTGCACTGTCAATTTAGATTCTAGATAGTACATACTCGTCTCCTCAAGCCGGCATAGTGGAGACGACTACTGCCCGCACAGGTTTCTCTGTAGTAGCAGAGATTCATGGACCGCACTCTAGCTTTACATCAGGCGGAGTGTTGTCATATGAAGAGGTCTAATTCTAATGTGAAATTGAGCTATTTGATTGGACATTTGTTGTATTTGTTTTAAATATAAAAACAAGTAGGGGAGATGGACAGGATGTGATAGTTCAAGTTAGTAGGCAGCCTGACATCTCAATATCCGTTGCAAACTTCGTGACACTGAAATGACGGAAGGCTGTGTCGACTTCTGTCATGATTTTCTTCCAACAAAGCAATATGGAATCAGTTGAATTATAAAAGATACTATTATAAAAATAAGAAACATAATAGTTTGATTGAAGAAAAACGTTTTTGAAACGCGGTCTTTTAAGTAGGTATCTTGACCATCTGACGTTAAGCTAGAGTGCGGTCCATGAACGGAGACAATTGCTATCTTAACGAGAAAATGAGACAGAACTCTCGTTATACCCGGTTTACGGTATGTACCGGGTACGGTTTACATTACACGGTTTTTACAATAAATCTCTCAGTACCAGTGAATATACCACTGAGTTACACTGGTAGCAGAGATTCGAATACGAGTCGGTGGAGCTACTAGACAAGTCTAGTCCCTAAAGTGCGTACGAGGCGTTTTGACAACACGTTCCTCGTGCGCACTGCGAAACTGCGGAACTCCCTCCCGGTGTCTGTGTTTCCCGACACGTACAACATGGGTCTCTTCAAATTGAAGATGAATAAGTACCTCATAGGCAAGCGTGCTCCACCTTAGACCGCACAACTGCTTAACACCAGGCAGGGTGTGGTCAAACGCTTGCCTATTAAGCATAAAAAAAAGACATCATTGCGAAAGAATCAATGTTTGTTTATTAAGTGTTTTTATTGTAGCTATATGGCAATGTAGCGATGCGTTTTTCACACACTCAAGGCTTTTATAGGACTTGTATTTCCTTGTAATGTACTGGTTTTTCCTTCATTTCCATGTTGAGCACTTCGAGAATGTCTTTATTATTGGATTATTGCCAGTAGAAATATTTAATAGCAAAGTCTTGGCGAAAATAAAACTTGTATAGTATTCAAACAGTTAAGCACTCGATGATAGTATTATTGCGTTGCCTCTAATTTTGTTGATAATATCGATTAGGACCTTATCATGTAATTATTCAAGGTATTTATCGAGGACGCATACTTAAATTTAGTTTCCTATTTTTATATTGTTGCTGATATTACGATGAGGTGAAGGGGTATATTGCGTTTTCAACCACACTTCGTTCTTAATTACAACATGTAGTATATTTTTGTACTATGTTTTTTGAATGACCTAGATGTCCGTTACCTGCGCGTTCATTAGAGATAAATAAGTTAAGTGCAGTGACGGATTATCCTAGAGAGAAAACTAGGCACCCGTCTCGTAGCACGAGGTTTCAAATAGCAAAAAATTATTGAATGAAAAACGAGCAAGTATTTCGCAAATACACGTACGCAAATCCTTAAATGAGAGGTACTTATGTTGGAATTCTTGTTCAATCTGCAAATATACGAGTACTTTATCAATCATCTTTAGGGTCGTTTGAACCAGAAGGCAGGTTAAAGTAACTTTGACTATTATTTTTACGCTTACTTTAACCGTTACGTTTACATTATGGTTTACATTTACTCCACCCGAGTTGCACCATCGTCGTGCCTGTCTTTTTTGATGGTTACTCTAACCTTAACCGTAACCAGCGAATCTTGGCTGGTTAAAGTTAAAGTAATCGTCTAACCATTGTGACTAACGTCAAATGTATGGAAAGAAGCCAAATATGTTTTTCTATTATTTTTTCGAGTTCAGCGACCCTTTTAACGATAACAATATGAATTTACACGATATTGCAACGCGTGTGGAGTAAATGTAAACGTTTAACGGTCATCGTCGCCGTAACAGTAATAGTTAAAGTTACTTTAACCGGCCTTCTGGTGCAAACGACCCTTAGTGTATTTATCCCACGAGGATTTAGTTACACATACCTTTTCAATTAAATCAATTCGCGAATAATTATCTCCATAATAAGTATCTTTTTGAAAGATACGCTTGTAAAATATTCGTGAAATATCTTATTTATTTATATTCTTATCTGCTTAAGCCCACCAAAGGCGTCAAGGCAACTTTTGTGTCGTACATGAGTCATATTATCATTGACGCGTCATTATTTTACCGTCGATTCTAATAATTTTTTTGACACCAATCGACTAGAGTTCAAGGATGAATCGAGTATCACCTTTGTAGTGATATTATTGTATGTAATAATGCCTGTGTATGATTGCGCGCGGTGATGTCTTCGGTTTTTATTGTAAGGAGAATGCCTATTCGCCTGAGAGACTTGGGATCACAATTTTTTCTCGAGTTCGTTGATGAATTTTAGTTAATTTTGTAGAAAAATCTACATTCCTAATCACCAATCTGTTTTCAATCAACTTTTGAATCTCTTTTTTATGTAATTAAACATTGTTTATTGATCGGTAAACGATGTGTTTATATAATTGAAACAAAATAATTAAAAAGTAAGATTTACTTATTTATTCACAATACTTAATCTATCCAATTTTGCACTACCATATCACAAAACCTCATTTGGTTTATCGATTATCTACTTGATTTAGATATTAGTAGGTTTCAAATTGGGTATTGTCCTTTGTCAATTGTAAACAAACTAACTGTATACATATTTCAGGCTCCTTCATCTTCAATCCAATCTTTATTGGACCAAGTACGAGTAGTCATATTTTGCAGTGTGGGTCAATCCCGAAATCTCACGTATTGCCTTTAATTTAATTGTTGTTGAAGTCAAGATTCGTACAATGAAGATTCATTCATTGTGTGCTCATAGCCTTGTTTTAATATTTCTTCATTTCTTTTATGATTTATTTCCATAAACATTGTGTAAAAAAGGCAATGTACTGTAATGCATTGCGTGTACGTACACGCATGTTGCACGACTCTATAATGTCTATATTATTATTGTCTATTACTTAGAGGCAAAATCAAAGAACGCGTTCGTAACATAAAAAATATAGGAGTTAATCGTTTTATCTAAAGAAAATACGCAAAATTATCATTTTATCATAATAATAATAAACAATGCTTGAAGTCGTAAAAAAAATTAGTTTTTATTCGTAAGGGGTACTCAAGGACAGTATTGTGATCAGAGTGGAAAGGAGTATGCTAAGGTGGTTCGGTCATTTGGAAAGGACGGATGAAAGGAGATTAACAAAAAAGATTTATTGTGCGAAAGTGGATGGCAGTGTCGGAAGCGGGCGCCCTTGGAAACCTTTCTCAGTCAGATTGTGCAACCGACGTGCATACATGAGGGGAGTAAATGTGGTCGAAGCGAAAGTGGTATGTAGAGAGAGGAGTCGCTGGCACTCTATGGTTTCTGCCTACCCCAGTGAGAACAAGGTGTGAGTTAAGTAGTAGTGTAGGGATAAGCAGAGGTAAAATAGGGGTAGGCAGACTGATAATGGTCACCCAGTCTGCATGCTGTATGTATCATCGTGAATTGGTCACGTCACGTTTTGATATTAGCCTGAAAATGGCCAGAGGTTGCTGCTGCTGGTATTTCTCTGTGGTGTTGTCTCCCTGGTGGCTGGCGTTAGCTAGTTGCCTGCAAATGCTGTTAAACGCCGGACTAGAATAAAAAAGGGTTGAAGTAGAATTTATTAATTTTATTTTTAATGATACACGCAAGGCATTCGATAGTGTCAATTACTGATAAATTAATCTAATTAGTATTGATTTCTATTCATAATAGCGCGTTCTAAACGTAAATATGTGTGTAGTTTTTCCCATATAATAAAAACTACTTTTTTTACTCAGTAATCGTAACAAAGAATCTTGTTTATTGAGTCGTTTGATACATATTTTATGTTGACAGGGTGAACAACTTTATCTCAGTTATTGTATATGACACCATTCCGCCTGATGTTAAGCTTGAGTGCGGTCCGTGAAACGGAACCAAATAAATTTCTCTAGGCGGCAGCCGTCCCCGCTATGCCGGCTTGAGTAGACGAATGTGCACCTATATTTTAAATGAGAAGGAAGCATATCTAATCATAATAATATTAAAAGTTATGTATTGTATGAGTAATGTGGCGATCCTTAGTAAGATAGATAAGTAGATATTTTATAGTAAGCTAAAGTGAGTCAAGAAACAATGATAATAATAATATAACTTTATTTAATTAAATTAATGTTACAGTCACGGGTTATCACAGAAAAATTGTATTACAATACAATACAATTGTCACGCCTTTTTCCCGCAGAGACAACGGAACGCCACTTACTAAGATCCTGACACAACACCCTTCCTAAATTAATAATATATAATTTCGGATACAATTTTTTAAATTTTTAAATTCCTCTTCAAATTAAGGGTAAATAGGTACCTCATAGGCAAGCGTGCTCCATCTTAGACCGCATCACTGCTTAACATCAGGCAGGGTGCGGTCAAACGTCTGCTTATTAAGCATTAAAAAAAAACTAGTGGGCCAACTACTAACCCTTATTGCAAGTTGTAACATTAGTAACATTTTACATCTGAATTTCATAATTAGATCTCTTTAACCCTCAAATGCATGATCTTTTGTTTTGAATTAATAAAATCGTATATTATACTAATAAAGATATATATTTTGAAAAGGATAGTATGTATACTTTTGGCAACAATATACATTTAAGGGTGTATCTCTTGGTTGCGTCAAGATTGTTTCTTTGAAATATACGGTAGGGCCTGAACTAGCTAGATAGACACTGTATTTCAGGAGTTGGATTTCCCTAATAAGCGGGCTGGCTTGTACACTATACAGGTGGAAAGTTGAGGGGTATCTGGATAGAAAGTACACTAAATATTGAAAATAGCTAATACTTAAAGGAAATATTTCTTTATTTTTAAAAATAAGTAAAAATGCATTCAAATATTTTATAATTTCAAATATTAATCGCGTCCAGCCCGTAATCGAACTTGGTAAAATGTGAAAAAATTCTAATAATATATTTTTATTAACCCTTAATTACTCGCATGGGGTATATTTTACCCCACGACACATTTGAAGTGTCATATCTCCGCCATTTTCAAAGTTACTCACACACAGTCGCAGGCGCCGCTCTGTACCATATTGTCTTGTCAGAGTGCGTCTGAGATATATATTACCCCACGAGAGCGTTTGTGTAACTTTTAGTATGCGAGTAATTAAGAGTTAACCGATCAGTTGGAACAATGACAAGGAACAAATAAATCACTCTAATAAACATTGCATCTAGATCATTGTTTTGCGAATATAACGACGCCAAAAGAAAAATTAAAAAAGTAAGTCTATAATATTTGTTCGAGGAAATAGCATCAAAATTTTTCTCATGTTTATAGGACATAATTAAGAAAAATAAATAACTCAAGCCTAACTTTACATTCTGTAGTTTAAAATATATTGTTTTTTGAGTCGTAAGTGATATAGTTAGTAAAACTGCTTTAAAAGTTATAGCTGCTAACTGGAAAGTTCCGATCTGCGGCAAATTGAATCGCATTGGGCATCGCTTGTTAAGGGAATTTCTGACCTAATACACAGCAATATGGTGCAATTCGTCTATGAATTCAATGATAGATTCCAGCATTTATATGTGATGCGATGTCGTCACTTCAAATCTTAAACTATCATATTTTGATAATCTTATCGTTAGGAAGGAAGTCAAGTGGATATATACGATTAGTTTTGGTAAACTACGAGTAATATATGAAACAATCTCTTTCGGTTTATTTCTATTTAAATTTTTTTTATTGTAGCTCGGCATGTGACAACACTCCGTCTGATGTAAAGCTAGAATGCGGTCCATTAACGGAAACAACTGCTACTACAGAGAAATCTTCAGCAGCAATCGCCTTCGTTATGTCGGCCTGATGAGACGAGCATGCACCATCTAGAATGACGGTGCACACTCCTCACGCTATACCTGTCACATTCGCTATACTCTACTACTTTCAAACTGCTCCTTAGACGCGATAAGGTCACAGGACGGCAGACTGGACAGATAAGCATCGTCAGTCTGCAATTTAGGATAGAGGGAGAAAATGTAGAACAGGTTAACTTTAGATCGGCGGGCAAAATCTAATTTTTTATCAAAGGAATGACCGAACGATTACTACTATTTAACGAATCCTTTAAAAGAACTGGAACTTAGTTGCAGTCTCCTTAGTTCGACACTAAACGTTCAAATCAATACATAGTTAATAGAAGTAATATTGTTTCAGAGATTTCTTGCCCCGAGGCTCCGGCATTGTGACACGACGTCCATTAATTCTGCAGCTTATCAATGGCAACGCAGGTTTGTTTTTTATTATTTTAATTAAGATAACACACCAACACATTTGAGTAATATTTTAATACCATACAGTACACATTACACATACAAATAATAGTATTTTTACTTGTTAAGTCTACGAGCAGATACAACTGCGAAATTTTTGTACAAAGCTGTTGATTCCATTGTACCGGGTTAAAGAGATATGCACCGTCCAGGAATGTTACACTAAAAATGGCGATGTTACCCCGGGACCGTCATATTGAGCTGATTATTGACCTGTCTACCTCTCTTTTGATTATCTAATTTATTATTCGGCTTATGACAACACTCCCCCTGATGCTATGCTAGAGTGTGAACTGTGGTCTATGAATGGAAACAACTTCCACAGAAAAAAATGTGGAAACTGTAGTCGCCTTTGCGACCCCGGCTTGACAAGATGAATGTGCACCACCCAGGTTGACAGTGCACACTATCGATATACGTTATGTCTTTATTATAATGTACCACAGATATTAGGCGATCAATGTTCATAATAAAAAAATTATAGTGGCCGCAATTTTGCGAGATTTGATTTTTGCGAATTCGGGGTCTCGGGGTCGTGAGGAACTTAAAACAAAAATTAATAAACTCCAAATATTGGATTTTTTAAAAACATTTAAACAATGCTCATGCGTAATTTAGGTATGGATATTTTAAATTCAATACATTTATTTATAACATAAAAATGGGCGTTGTTTGTATGATCGGGAAACGTGGAATGCTTTTAATATTTCATAGCGCGTTTCTCAATTGACCTTCGGCTTCTTCCAAACAACGATTTAGGTCTCTCAAATACATTATTATGAGATTTTTTTATATGGCAAATTCCTATCAGAAAATTGAACCAGTGTTCATTCGGGCGGAATATTTTTTTTAGTCTCTATCGACATTAGTTACTCGTTTTCGTGTACGTGTAAATAATCGTAATTAAGATTATGCTTAAAGATTTTATTATTGCCCAGAGAACGGAGATAAAATACTTGTGCCACGTTGTTGTAATCATGTTAATAAAAAAATACATACCAAGGGCTATCTAACTCAAATTTTTTTTTCAAATCGGACATGTTCCGGAACTCGTATGTGACAATCAATCCCGTCACAATCAATATTTAACCCTTAATTACTCGCATATTAAAAGTTACACAAACGCTCGTGTGGGGTAATATATACCTCAGATGCGCTCTGACAAAACAATACGGTACAGAGCGGCGCCTGCGACTTTTCCGTGATAGGAAAAGGTATTTAGACAACTACTGAAAACTCTGTGAGGGTAACTTTAAAAATGGCGCTTTAAATGTGCCGTGGGGTAAAATATATATGCGAGTAATTTAGGGTTAATAGCTGCCGTGGTCCAGCGGTACGACGCGTGAACTCACAATCGATGAAACTATTATACCCGCTAGATAGTGCCTCGCTAAATTCTGACCAGTATCAATGTAACTATTTTAAATGTACTTTGGTCGCTTAGTCCCTATGGACATTATTAAAGAGTGGTAGGCAGACTGATGATGGTTATTAGTCAAATAACACCCTTGTTGCGTTTCGGGAACAATTTGAAAGTAGCCACGTATAACGAGAAGAGTGTCAAACTGAATGGTATAGCGGAGCCTGTAGAAATGTATTTGTAGTAGCAGTTGTTTCCGTTCATGGACCGTACTCTAGCTTTACATCAGCAGTGTTGACATATGCCGAGCTATAATTTAATTTTTTTTTAACACGTTTAGACACGTTTATTCGTAACATTGATAACCATTGCCCATCTTTCACAATTAGCACTTGTTGCGTTCAGTTATTTGGGTTACAAAACTGTCTGTTCTACGTTTCAAGGCTTGCTAACCTATTTTGTTTGTCGATTTAGAGTTTGCGGAGTTCCTTCACTGCAAGGGCAAGAAGTTCGTTGACTTCAATGAGGTGCGCTCTGAGATTGAAGCGGAGACTGACCGCGTCACTGGCAGCAACAAGGGCATATCACCTGTCCCTATTAACCTTCGCGTATATTCACCTAATGGTATGTTCTATTGGTATAATTAATTATATTCATACAAAAAAAAAAACTTACAATTTACTTTTATTTTTGTTTAGTTTTTTTTTTCAACAAAAGCATTTGTAGTGTTAGGATTTTTATTTGACGAAAATATATGTTATGGGGAAGGTTAAAAAAGTTAACCTATCCTTTTGAAAGTTTGTTTGAACTTTGACAAATTATTATTCTTATGGTATTTATTGTTCCATAAAACACTTTTTTAACGTTTTTAATTTTTTGTGGCAAATATTTGGAGCTGCTGATTACTACTGTTTTACAATCGTAATTTATAGCAGGTTTCCTAAAATATGGACATTAAAATGTATATTATTTAAAAATAATAATATATGAAACACGGTTGTCATTGTGTTTAAATGTACTGTTTTTTAGAGTTATTAATTTGAAGGTTTTTTACTGGTTGTATGAAAAAAAAATCACAACTAAAAATAAACTTTGGTTTTTGCGTTAATGCTCATTTACATCATGATAAGTTCGCGCTTATGCAACAATGTAAATTACTCATCTATCGTACGATAAACATCTTAAACGAATGCAACCACCGCACCGCGACGTTCAGTTAGAATTCAAATATGATAATATGGTCGTGTATAATTAATTATAACTATATTATATTGTCTAGGTCAGTTTTTTTTCATCCGGCATTTATTCCAAATATGAATTCGTTTGACATTAGAATAGTTTTTGTCCGTGTTGATTATTTAAAGGCAAAGGAATTGTTACTCATGCAATTTAGTCTTCACTAATATTTTCTTTTGTTTTCAATCCACCGAAGTAAGACCGGCAACATCTATCCCGTCAAAACTGTTTCCTTTTATTCGGCGCGGTATTCCTTTTTCCCGTATTCCAAATACGAATTCGTTTGACATTAGAGACGTTTTACTTTTTGTTTTTAATTTTTGTAGGTACTCTTAGCATTGGGTACAAATCCTTTGATGTTTTTTTCGTTTTTATCCACAGTATGTATATGGTTTTTACCGAGTTACTAAATACGTAATTAATTAGCTACAATTAATAAATAACAAGTGTTCCTTTCTTTCCTCTATTGTATTATGCAATCCCCATGGAACGTAACACGGTCTACATAGAGTTGGACACGCAACACTTGAGTAATACGTTACTATTTTCGGCATGTGTTATTTATTATTATTGTAGTTTTCTTTTTTTATCTTGGCGTTGAAGGGAGAATGCCTATTCGCCTAAGAAAAATGGGACCACAATTTTTTCTCGAGTTTGTCGATGATTTTTAGTTAATTTTGTAGAAAAATAAATCTACTTCTTTATTATCAATCAGTTTTAATTTTTTCACCCGGGTTATTGAGTAACTATGTGTTTTCTGATGCAATATTTGAGGTTATTATTATATTAAATGCTTTAATAATTGATGATATCTGTTTTTTATGTAATTAAACTTTGTATATTGATTAGTAAACGACGTAATTGAAATAAATTAATGAAAAAATAAGGTATTATTTTAGAATATTGTTTTGTTATCAAGTGGGCCAATAATGGGCATTCTCCTTTGTGGAACCAATTAACTATTTTCTCACGAAAAGAACTCTCCCGAAGAAGACTCGAGAGATGTAACCGCCCACTTATAATATCTTAAAGGCTAAAATATACAAATTCTGGAGTACGGAGTTCAATTTATTTGTATTTATATGGATGGTAGAAAGCATTAGCTAATTAAGGCAGACTGATGATGGTGTTTAGCCCAGTCTGCCGTCCTGTTATAGTACCACCACTTTCGAGTTTAACATTCGTGTAATGACGCAGTCGCGTTTTGGGATTAGCTTGAGTAAAATGAGTGGAGTATGCCCTGTCATTGGACGGACGCTGACATTGGATTTCGCTCATGGATCGTACTTTTTTTTTTTATTGTAGCTCGGCATGTGACAACACTCCGCCTGATGTAAAGCTAGAGTGCGGTCCATGAATGGAAACAACTGCTACTACAGAGAAACCTGTGCGGGTAGCAGTCGCCTCCACTATGCCGGCTTGAGGAGACGAGCATGTACCATCTTAGATTGACAGTGCACACTCCTCTCGTTATACCTGGCTACTTTCAAACTTCAACAACAGGACGGCAGACAGGACAAATAACCATCATCAGTCTGCCTACCACTCTTTAATAGTGCCTATAGGCACTGAGCGACCAAAGTACATATAACAAAGTTTCATTGGTACCGGTCAGAATTAGCGAGATTCGAACACGGGCCTCATCGAACGTGAGTTCACGTGTCTTACCGCTAGACCACGGCCGCTCCAAACTCACACTCCAGTGTGATCATATGCCGAGCTACTGTATAAAATTAACTAAAAGAGCTATTTGTATTATTCTAGTACTCAACTTGACATTGATCGACTTGCCTGGATTGACGAAGGTGCCAATAGGTGATCAGCCTATAGACATCGAAGCTCAGATTAAAGGCATGATATTGCAGTTCATCAAACGCGAGTCATGTCTCATTTTAGCTGTTACGCCTGCTAACACTGACTTGGCTAACAGTGATGCGCTTAAACTTGCCAAAGAAGTTGATCCACAGGGTAAGAAACATACATATTTTTTCTTATAAAGTATTAAGTTTATTTTGTTATAGATTATCAATTTAAAAAAGTTTTTTTTTGTTTTTTTTTTTTGGCTTTTATCACCATTATGCTGATGCCAGTCCCATTGATCACACAATAAACATTAGTTTTTCTTTTTAAAATATACAGGGTATTTTTTTAACTGGGACAGTATGGGGAAATCCTAAACCACAGGAGATACAGCAAAACTGTCTTAGGAACCATTTGCTCTTTTTTTATGAAAACGAATTTGGTATAGTAATTTTTCTGGTCAAGCTTGAGTGGTTCCGTCATTTTTGCATTAGTATTATTAATGTAAGCATCAGATTACTCACAAATTGTATAGGAATACATTTCATTAAATTTGACTAACTTCTGCTGCTCCGATTTTTTTCTTCCGATACAATGAAATGATCCCTAAATGAAACTGAGTCGAACCGCATAAAAAAAATTTTTCAGCAAAATGACTCATTTCCATGGACAACTCAAGCTTGACCAAAAAAAATTACTGTGCCAAATTCGTTCCTAAAAATGGTTCCTAAGACAGTTTTCCTGTATCTCCTGTGGTTTAGGATTTCCCCATACCGTCCCAGTTAAAAAAATTACTATGTCCCAGCTGAAGCGGATGTCAGTTCATCTTGTATGCTATTAAAGATTACTAAATCAACGTTTATACCTAATTTATCATTAATTACACATATCTTAAAATTTTGCACTAGCCGCTACAAATGCACACTCGGTTTTAACTCGTTATTATTTGACAATTTTTTTTTACACTAAATTAATTTAAAAACAGATTATATAATTTTTTAAAATATATATTTTATTGCATGTACTAAGTAAATGCTTGTATCGCAGGCACTGAGTTGTCAAAGTACATATGAGATAGTTACATTGGTACCTGGTCGGAATTTAGCGAGGTTTGAACACGGGTCTCAACGATCGTGGGAGTTCCGTTTTTTACCGCTTTTACGGCCGCCCTTTATAAGACTAATGTAGGTGAATTTTAAATTTCTCAGGTCTTAGAACAATCGGTGTAATAACAAAGTTAGATTTGATGGATGAAGGTACTGACGCGCGAGATGTACTCGAGAATAAATTGTTACCACTACGACGAGGTTATATTGGTGTCGTCAACCGCTCCCAAAAGGATATCGATGGTCGTAAAGATATCGGGGCTGCAATGGCTGCTGAGAGGAAATTCTTTATTAGGTATGTCAAGGACAATATATTGATTTCCATAGATTGTAGACTGATGTAAAGCTAGAGTGCGGTCCATGAACGGAAACAATTGCTACTACGGATAAATTTCTACAGAAGGAGACGCATGTGCATCCAGATGACAGTGCACACGCCTCTCATTATACCTGGCTACTTCCAAACTGTTCCGCAGACGCGACAAGGCCACTTCACGCGTGTTATATAATTCGAAAGTGGTAGTACTGTTACGATGTTTATTCTATGAACATACAATGAGAAGATTGTTGCTAACGCATGCACAACGCCCAAATTTCGATTTTAATAAAGTGCTTCGTGAAATAAATAAAAAACTTTATTAAAATCAGTTCAAGATCAATAAATTGAAAAAAAAAAACATTGTTACCCGCCAGAATTTAGTGAGGCTTGAACACGGGTTTGAATCGATCGTGAGTTCACGCGTTAGACCACTAGACCACGGCCGCTCTAAAATTGATAATAAAATAATAACTTCTTATTTCAGTCACCCATCGTACCGTCATATCGCTGATCGTCTCGGGACTCCATACTTGCAGCGTATCCTTAATCAGCAGCTCACCAATCATATCCGCGATACATTGCCGGGTCTTCGAGATAAGCTGCAGAAGCAACTGTTGGCTCTCGAGAAGGATGTCGATCAATACAAGCACTTCAGACCTGATGATCCATCTATCAAGACTAAGGCTATGTTGCAGTTAGTAATTATTTTTACATAAATCTATATTTTTTAATAGTAGCTCAACATGTATCTACGTTGAGTTAAAGTAACTGTAACACAGAGTAATGTCTGCAGTCAGCAGTTATGTCGGCTTGTGCGAATGTGCGCCATCCGTCGACTGGGCACGCCTCTCGTTATACTCGTTTTCTTCCAAGTCGTTACTGAAATGCGATTAGGTTGACTCGAAAGTGGTGGTACTACCCCAGTGGGCTAATCACAATCATCAGCACCGGAGTGGTACCGAAGAGAATTTCCTAGACTTCTGTTTCTCTTTGAGACGAGGATATTTACGTATACTTACAAGACTAATGTATTTTTTTTTTCATTGATATATTTTATAATAAAAAATAATAATTTACAAGTCCCTTGGAAAGATCTAAAAAGTATTTCTTTCCAGAATGATCCAGCAACTACAAACAGACTTCGAACGCACCATAGAAGGTTCTGGGTCAGCTCAAATCAACACTATCGAGCTATCCGGTGGCGCTAAGATCAATCGTCTCTTCCACGAGCGGTTTCCCTTCGAAATTGTCAAAATGGAGTTTGATGAAAAGGAGTTACGACGAGAGATTGCATTTGCTATTCGAAACATTCATGGTATTAGGGTAAGTTTCGACCAGAATTTTGTGGGATTTGAACCCAGTACTCCTGTTTGTGAGTCCACGCCTTCAACCGCTAGACCGCGGCGAAGTTTATTAAACACATTTACAATAGTAATATAATTTTCATACTTATTGAATAAAGTTGAATAGAAAAAAGTTAACACAGACAACAGTCTGAGCTGGGGATCGAACCCATGCGCGCGGATGACTGCTAAACTACTGAACCATTAACGATTTACCATTTCCATTGTATCTTTTCCTCTACAGCCCTTCGAATTGCTGGCTTGACGTCATATTCTACTGGTATTTTTCACCACAAAAGTTCTACCTTGCGATTGAGTTCATTGCCTTGTTTACATTGTAATTTTTTAAATTCCGATTCTTGATTGGGATTTTAGCACCACTGTGGTCCCATTCTGACCCATTTTAAAAATAAACATATACAATACAAAATTAAATAGCAATCTAGTTGGCTGCGCTAGGATGCTTTTAAATACGAGGTTCGAACTCGGGTCTTATCTTACGGCCTTGCCTATTTGTCTAATGAATTTTTATTATTATTAAATGAATTATTTTACATCTAGGTGGGTCTATTCACGCCCGACATGGCTTTCGAAGCAATCGTGAAGAAGCAGATAGCGCGATTGAAGGAGCCAAGCCTCAAATGTGTCGATCTCGTCGTTCAGGAGCTCTCTAACGTTGTGCGAGTGTGCACTGAAAGGGTTAATATTTATTTTATTTTCAAAACGTTACCTCTCTTCTGACGTTTGCTCTGCGGTGACTCCGTTAGATGCTATCTGAGGTCAGTGAGAAAGTCACCATGATCTCGATTTTAAACATACAAACATTTATAATAGATTATATTGAACAGCTACACGCTGCTGGCCAAGCCTTTAGTTCAGACGCTCACTATGGCCAACAGTTCACTACGAGGAGGTTGGATTAGCATGTAGCGCCGGCATAATATATTTAATACTAGCTGTTACTTGCAACTTTGTATGCGTTTAATTAGTATTATGTGTTTAGCGTTCCCGTTCCACCCCTAAGGAACGTTTTAAATGGATTAAAATAGTTTTATATTTTTCAAACGACCTATTATATTCTCTATGCTTTTCGCTCAACTGTTTGGGTGACAAACAAACACACTTTCACGTTTATAGTATTATAATTATTATGTTATTTTGTTTTATTTTAGATGTCCCGGTACCCACGGCTGCGTGAAGAGACAGAGCGCATAATAATGTCCCACGTGCGTTCCCGCGAGCAGCAATGCAAAGATCAAATAGTGTTGCTTATTGATTGCGAACTCGCTTACATGAACACCAATCACGAGGACTTCATCGGATTTGCCAAGTATGTTTTACATATACTGTTATTTAATTATTTGTTGTTAAAAATATATCTAAATTTTTTTAGTTTTTTTTTTGTATTCACGTATATTGGCGTCTGCTAGTTCCGATTTGGTTAAAAGTTTTCACTTTTGTGAATATTTTTCACAGATTTTCATGGACACGGATAATCGGTCCTTTATTAATGTTCTTAACTTAATATTTTGATTATATTATTTTTATTACCGGCTGGACCACGGGACGCGGGACAAGTGAGATGTCAAAATAATAATTAATTTTAACAGTAAATATGTTAGCTTGAAAATATTAATTTATGTTTTTTTTTTCTCTATATTTTAGTGCACAAAACCAGTCTGAGAACTCTACTAAGTCTGGGCATCGTGCGCTCGGTAATCAAGTCATTAGAAAGGGCTATATGTGTATACATAATTTAGGCATCATGAAAGGTAATCATTTTTCATTTCTTTTCATATTTACTATTAACACTTATTATTGAAAACTTAACTGTACTTGCGCGAAATAGCTCCCGCAGCTAACTTCCGAGAGGCCATGAAGCTTGACGCGACTTATAGTGGTTAGAATTTAGCGAGGTTCAAACACGGACCTAACCTAGCGCTAGACCACGGCCGCTCATAATGTAGTGCTTAAAATATTTCTCTCTTCCACAAGATTAATAAAGACAGCAATGTAGCGCTAGTTTATTTACTCATAGTATAATAGAAAGCGCTGTATAAACAGTATTTGTTAATAATAATTTTAATTTAATTCAGGTGGCTCCCGTGACTACTGGTTCGTGTTGACGTCTGAGAGCATCTCGTGGTTTAAAGATGAAGAGGAACGCGAGAAGAAGTATATGTTGCCATTGGATGGACTCAAACTGCGGGATCTTGAACAGGGATTCATGTCCAGGCGACACATGTTCGCTTTGTTCAACCCCGAGGGCAGGAATGTTTATAAGGTCAATATTGCTTTTTTCCCTATTATTTCATTTATCGGGACCGGTATAATTTTGACAATAACGGTGTAGAGAATACCGTTAAAAGTAACGTTACAAAAATTTACCGGTAAATGTGACCTTACACAAAATGTTACCGATGCTTGTAACGTTTTCCAATATATTTTTTCGTTACTTTCTGTATCGATATATAAATGAAACGGTACTTTTTTGAAATAGCGGTAAAGTGGAGGCGACTGCTACCCGCACAGGTTTCTCTGTAGTAGGAGTTGTTTCCATTCATGGACCGCACTCTAGCTTTACATCAGGCGGAGTGTTGTCACATGCCGAGCTACAATAATAAAAAAAATTAGAGAGCTGTTCACTCGTTTCACGGCTACTCACAAATAAAAAGTCAAGTCAAGTCAAATATAGTCAAGTGGGGGGATTTTATTAAGGTTCACTAATAGTGACTGCTACCTGCACATATTTCTCTGTGAGAGCAGAGAATGCTCATGAAAGTTTAGCTCCAACATCAGGCGGAGTGAGGTCAAATGCCGAGCTACTGTAAAAATATTATAATTTATTAATATAGGATTATAAGCAACTAGAATTGTCATGCGAGAACCAAGATGACGTGGATTCCTGGAAGGCGTCATTCTTACGCGCCGGTGTCTATCCTGAGAAGACGTCTGAAGCTTCCAACGGAGATGAGGTAATGTCTATTCAATAACACTCCTCACTCCATATGAAATAAGGTCGTATTTTGCTTCTTGTGTGAGTGCTTTTCTATGCCTTTGAGATTCTTCTTTTGTACTTCTTATCATTTAGTTTTAAAGCATAATTTTTAAAATACTAAATGCTCTGTAAAAATTTACTAGACTTTTTAGTTATTTTATTTTTCTCAAATAGACCCGTATACTTTTTACTTTTTTTTTTATTCCCCATTTATCCTTCCTGTAGTAATGGAAAATAGTTATTTTTTTTTTAAATTCTAAATTAATATAATTTTTGATGTATTTAATTTTACCATGCTATTCAGAGCGAAGGGAGCCAGGTTTGTCGACGTTGACCGTTAAAAAATGTTCATTATGAAGTGTAGTTGTGCTTAGTTGATGCTTCTCACACGATCATTTAGACGCGTTTCGTTTCACCTAAACTCAAAATTATTCTTTTTTTTTACACGACCGGGGGCTAAAGTCAAAAGCCGATCGACAGTTGTCACTTGATCGGATCGAAAACAAAATATGTGGGATTTGACGTTACACTGGAGTGTTTGGCGCGCTTTTGCCCGGGAAGGTTGAGGTGTTTTTTTATCCCTTTCCTTAATCAGTTTAGTGGTTATTATTATGTAAAATTGGTGTTATTTTGCGTAATTTTATGTGAGTAATTGTGGAAACATTAAAATTCACTCTATATGAGGCAACTGAAGCGGTTTTTTTTGTGATTATCCCGCGCCGCGAAAACGTTCATATTGTGACGTGACCGGGTGAATTGCCGCCAAATACTCGAAGAAAGCGTCAAATTGTAAAACGCCGTTGCAATTTGATGCACAAACTTCAAGAAATTACCCCTCGACATTGGCAGAATTGTCGTTGTTATGACATGAGGCCATTTAAGAAAAGAAGAAGAAAGGGTCACCCAGATGTAAACGAAACGTCAAATCCCGTATATTTTGTTTTCGATTCGATCAAGTAATAACTGGCGATTTTTAGCCCTGGCATGTGATTCATTTTTTGTCTTTTTAAATCGGGTAGTTTCTGTGTTAGTTTTTTTTTTCTAATATTGGTATTTTTTAAATGTATTAACATTGTTTTGTGCTTAAAATATTTGATTGTTTTGATTTGTGTTTTTGTTTGTGTGAGTGTGTTTAGAAGGCTATTGTATACAGGCACACATTTTAAACTGCATTTACTAACGTTTTGTTTTTGAGAATTAATTAATAAGTAAATTATGAAAAGAATAAATACAAGTACAGTCAGCAAAAATGTAAGTTGGTGATGGGTTTTGTCACCGTTATAGGTTTTTTTCTCTCTCTCCTTATTTCCTACTCTTAATATTCTTAAATCCTTTCCTTTTTATTTCTCAATTTTTTCTATTTTTTAGTTATTTCCATCACTGGTATTTGGTGAGACTAAAAAAGTAAGTTTATCGCTAATTTCGCAATTTTATAAATGCTACTACTACTACTTTTTCTAATTGTAAGTCCTTTATTATATTTTTTATTATCAATGATTTTTTTTTTGGTGCTTAGGACTTCGTCACGTTCATTATCTAGGTTTTATCACAAATGCATGGGATAGATTCACGTACATTGCATTTTTTTTTGTTAGAATTTGGGTTTTAGAAATTTTAATATAACTGTAAAAATTTGCCTTGTTGAAAGGTTGAATACGAGGTAGAAAACTAAATAATTTCTTTGTTTATCCAATTTTATGTCATTGTTTATGTTCTGCGTGAACCAAAATTGTTGGTTTTCTTAATTCGTGGTACTCATATATGAACGAACTTTATTAAGGAAATTGTTTTTCGTGTATTGTACTACACTCGTATTTAACCTTACGGTATTTAACCAGGTTCGTTAGATTCACTGTACAGGGTGTTGTCTTGTCATTATTTCATACAAATCGCAGTATACAGGATGTATGGAAAACCCGTATTCCATACAGTTGTATGAAATAATGATGAGTGAGTTAGTTAGTTGATTTTGTGGCATTGGTTAGATTCACTGTACAGGGTGTTGTCTTGTCATTATTTCATACAAATCGCAGTATACAGGGTGTATGGAAAACCCGTATTCCATACAGTTGTATGAAATAATGATGAGTGAGTTAGTTAGTTGATTTTGTGGCATTGGGGTTCCCTAGTTTGAATTTTAGGTGCAGTTTTTTTTTAATGGAAGTTTGTTTTGTTTGCCTAATGGCATCGATATAAAGTTGAAAATTGCGTAACAGATTGATATAATTGTAGAAGTGGAAAGTAACATACTCGATTTGTCATAATAAATTCTACACTTAGGGTGGTTTGCACCAGAGAAGGCCGGTTAAAGTAACTTTGACTGTTACTTTAACTTTAACTTTGACAGTTACCTTTACTTTTACTCCATGCGCGTTGCACCACAGAAAAATTTGTATCGTTTTTTAGTATTTACAAAATATTTGGAATTTATAAAAGATAGTCAAAGACGCAGCTGAGTAATGGATAATCTCAAAATTCTTCTGGAAAATAAACTGTGTGTTTGATGAACTATACAAGATACAAATAGATAACTAGATATAAGAACAAATTTAGATAAATAGATAAATAAAGATTTAAATGAATTCTCTCAATACAAACAAGAGCGGCTTTTCAAAGATTTGACGTTAGCGACATTGATTTAACTATTACTTTAACTTTAACCGGCCGAAATTCGCCAGTAACGGTTAAGGTTAAAGTAATCGTCAAATGTGACAGATTTTTTTTGAAGCAAACCAATTTTAACTTTAACCATTACTTTAACGTGACTGTAATAGTTAAGTCAGATGGTGCAAATGGACATTAGCACTAACTCACAATTTATTTAGTTCCTTTTCGTTGGTATTAATTTTCTATTTAAAGATTTTTTATGCTTGCAACACTAACCATTTTTTTTAAATTTGTTTTTTAATTTATTGATTTATGAATTTTACACGTAAGGAATTTACAGGTAGGTGTAAAAGGGTGAAAATATACTATGACGATTACGCTTTTGTTCTATTGGTATAGGTACGAGTAATGTACCAAATTCGTGTCCGCTATTTGACGTTTATTTTTAGTTTAATATAGCGTTTATCTGCCTTGTTTTTGATTCACTATATTTACGTGTTCAATTCTCGCTAAACATTGGCCGGTACCAATGTATCTTTAACTAGTTAAGTACAGGTAAATATGTAAATGCTATAGGAAACTTAAATTCGTCCTAATATACGCGTAAAATTTCAACAGATGCATGTTTTAGTTTTTTTTGATGCATTTTTTTATAGTAGCGGTGTATACGACTGCATTCTGTTAGCAGTCGTCTCCGCTATGCTTTCATGGCAGGATGGAGGAAGATGGAATAAAGTGACCTGAATTACCTGAAATTGTGATTACAGAGTTCTGACAGCGCTGGTACCAGCAGCATGGACCCTCAGTTGGAGAGGCAGGTGGAGACCATACGTAACCTCGTCGATTCGTACATGCGTATAGTGACGAAGACCACACGCGACCTCGTTCCTAAAACCATTATGATGCTGATCATTAATAATGCCAAGGACTTCATTAATGGAGAACTTTTGGCGCATCTGTATGCGTCTGGTGATCAGGTAATTTCTTTTTTTTAATTGTAGCTTGGCATATGACAACTCTCTGCTTGATGTAAAGTTCGAGCCACGGTACGTGAACAGAAGAGAAATTTCTCAGGCGGCAGTCGCCTTCACTATGCCGGCTTGAGACGAATGTGCACTATCCAGATTGATAGCGCACCCTGAAACGCGACAATATCACTTCACGGGTGTTGTTTGGCATGTTAAACTGGAGTGCGGTATATGAACAGAAATAACTGCTACCAAGAGGTGATTGCAGGCAGAAGTCGTCTCCGCTATGCCGGCTTGGGGAGATAAGTTTACACCATTGAATATGATTTTGTCGTGTAATTCTATTGATTATTATAATTAATTTACAGTCACAAATGATGGAGGAAGCGCCAGAAGAAGCACAAAAACGCGAAGAGATGTTGCGCATGTACCATGCTTGTAAGGAATCCCTGCGAATCATTGGGGACGTTTCCATGGCGACCGTCAGTACACCAGTCCCACCGCCTGTCAAGAACGATTGGCTGGAGAATCGTCTCGATTCCAATCCGCGTTTGTCGCCACCTTCGCCTGGTGGTCCACGACGAGCGGCTCCTGCTCAGCAAGGTAACTAGTTTCTTATTAGATGTAGTGGATAGAATTAGATAAATATATCTATATATCTTACAAGTATTAATAATCGATTATAATCCTACTAAGAAAAGTTGGTCCAATCTGCCGTCATGGGGTAGTACCACCACTTTCGAATGTAACACCCGTGAAGTGACCTTGTCGCGTTTCGATAATAGTTTGAAAGAAAATAACGAGAGGAGTGTGCACTGGTCAATCTAGATAGTACATGCTCGTCTCCTCAAACCGGCATAGCGGAGGCGACTGCCGCTGTTAGAGATTTCTCTGTAGTAGCAGTTGTTTCCACTCATGGACTGCACTCTTACATCAGGCGGAGTGGTGTCACATGCCGAGCTACAATAAAAAAAAACAACAATTTATTGATCAGTTTCTGAAGGCATATAAGTACTAAAAAGTGTGTGAATTTAAATTTGTTTTTGTATAGGATCGCTCGGTCAACGTGGCGCCCCTCCCCCACCCGCCGCGGGTACAGGCCGACCTGCACCTCCGTTGCCCTCGCGACCCGGAGGCGCCCCCGCACCACCTGGCGGACGTCCAGCGCCAGGCGGACTACCCGCACCTCTCATACCCACGTGAGTATATCGCTTATTTTTTTTAGCAATGTTTAATTAAAGTTACCTGCTCTAAATAGGGATGTAGTTCGTTAAAGAGACGAAATCAACTCTTATTCCTAATTATTTAGAGTTCAAAATTACTATTGTGTCACATTATTTTAATCTGATATAAAATAAAAACGCTGATTTAAACAGAAATTACGCTTAAATTAATGTGGTGTATAATGCTACCAATTTAAAATGCTTATGAAAAATATGCAAACTATAACACTGTCGAATGAAATGAGCAGTGTGCTTGCTTTATAAATTTTTCGCTATTTTTTAAATTATCGTATGGGGTGACGTAACAGCCATAATTTATTTATTTTATTATCTATTTAAGTATTTTATTTATTTATTTTATTTTCATTAATATCTGAACTTAATGATAACGTGTTTTCTTTTTTCAATTAACATCGTAATTGTAGTGGTAGAAAAATGGTTTGGTTGAGTGTGTAATTGTTCGCAGACGGCGCTAAAGTCGCGGTGTGCTGGTGCCGGCAACTAATATTCTATTATGCATTATTTAATTTATATCCAAGAGGTACTAATTAGCACTTGTTAACTTAATAATTTTTAACACTTAACTGTGCTCTTTTTGGTGCATAATTGATATCAATTAATTTTCAAAGTGTTTCTAATTGATGTATGTAGAAAGTTGTTTTCATGGGGATAAGCATGTACAAATTCTTGATTTTGCAATGGATTGGATTTGTTGGCAACATCGCATCAGGGTTGTCAGCGTCTTCATTGGTGTAAAGGTATCAAGAATAATTGTCTAAAATAAATACAAGTTTTATCTTTAAACAACAATTCTAAAATATATTTTGTCTTACACCGCGCCGTATGGAATATATGAGTACTTTTAAAAAAAAATTATGGCATTATAACAATCTGCCAGTGTCTAAAGTAAATATTTGCTTCAAGTTAGTTAGTGTGCGTCAGGTCGAGTTCCAGTCAAATTAAAAATAGATCACACGTTGTCTTCCCACACAACCCACACTCGCGCACGTTTACAAAACCTAATTGTTAATAATCCACCTTTATTACACATTAACACTCGAAGAAAGAAAAGTTTAAGTAAATAATTCTAGACAGATAACTTAATGTCCGCAATAACTTCAATATACTGTCTGACAATTCTACTGTGGTGTTGCCAACAAAATATTCTTGGTACAAATCTATTTGTTCGTGCTACGAGATTTAGTTTTAAATCGGCACAGATTATCATCAAATATGAAATAATAATATTAAGTTAACAAATTCTAAATTACAAAGTATAATATAAATATTCATATGTTATATTTTAAAATGTTGTTAGATTTGAAAGTCTATATATACTTATGATAGATTTTAGTAGATTTAATAGCACGATGTAATAAAAAAATATATATTAACGCTTTAATTAAACTCGTTATACGCAGTCAATAATTATATATTAAAAAAAACATATTACGGAATTATAGAGCGGCCGTGGTCTAGCGGTCGGTAGAGGATGGACCTACGATTGATTAGACCCGTGTTCAACTAAGTCATATGTATTGTTCAGTGCCTGTGATACAGGCATTACAAAATAATAATAATAATAAAAATTTTTTTTTCGTACAAATAAAATAAAAATGATAAGGTACCTAACATCGAAAACGCTTGGCTGCTTCTAGCGGGTTTTAAATTTTACGTGTACGTTTAAAATATTTATTAATGGAAGTTTGTGCGTGTCTAAAGAACGCCTGTTGTTAAATCTGTGGTAGAAAGATTGTCTATTTAAAAATGTAGTTCGAAACACTTAGAAAAAGAAATTATGAGTGTATAAATTTTATTGTGGACGTGCTGTTACAAATTATTGTTATTATTTTTTGATGACGTTTTATTCTCTCTCTCTAACAAACATTTTTGTATGTTGGTTTGTGTTAACAAGAGCATGACGATTTTAATATTTGTGTGTGGTCTTCAAATTAGGCACATTATTCGGTTTTTTTGCACTTTACTTCACTAACTTAACCATTAGAAATAAGAAGTGTATTCTTGTAAGGGTTAAATTTAACCTTTCAGTTAAATTAAAATTAATTATGAGACTTACTATCGGGTTTATTTTGATTGTTTTTTTTTGTTAGTAATGTCTCGAAAGCTTTGCAGTCACGGCGAGTTTGAAAGTAAACAAAACGATCGTTGAGACCCGTGTTCACACCTCGCTAAATTCCTCAGTGCCTATAGACACTAATAAAGAGTGGTAGGTAGACTGATGATGGTTATTAGCCCAGTCTGTCGTCCTGGGGTGGTACCACCACTTTCGAATGTAACACCCGTGAAGTGACCTTGTCGCGTTTCGGGAGCAGTTTGAAAGTAGCCAGGTATAACGAGAGTTGTGTGCACTGTCAATGGTGCATACTCGTCTCGTCAAGCCGGCATAGCGGAGGCGACTGTTGCCTGTAGATATTTCTCTGTAGTAGCAGTTGTTTCCACTCATGGGCCGCACTCTTTACATCAGGCCGAGTGAAAAAAAAAATTTGATGGGTGGCTTCGAATTTTGACTGCAAAAGCTTAAGGCGTTTTAACGGTAATTTAATAATTGGATAGTAAATCGTATAATTATTATTTTTCTTCTTACTTTAACTAATGTTTACGCACAACCTAAGGAAGAATTTAACTTTATAGGTTAAACTGTTTAGTTATAATTCCGCTATTTTACTCACGCTCCTATTTGTCTATTTAAGTCTGCATAGGGGAGGCGACTGTTGTCTACAGATATTGCCAAATGTCTGCGCTCTTGGATCGCTTTCAAAGGTAGGCGAGTCGATATACTTTTGGATATAAATTATATTTAATGTAATAAAGTTGCAAGTTGTCTATTTGGTTCTTATAAAACAAAAATGTAGAGTAATTGGCAATCCATAGATACTCATAGAGGCAACTATGCGTCTTTTAAATTAGAATTTTAATATTTAAAAAAATTATCGGAATTATAGCTTAACAATTTAATCTTAGTTATGGGGTCTCTGGAATTTCTATTAATTGTAAGTATTTATTATAAATTATGGCAGTTACCATTTCCATGTAATTACAATTATGTTTTTAAATATTAGGTTGTATGGGATGAAAAAGTGTTGTGATGTTTTGAAATGGTTTTTCGAATATATTAAATCTCATGCACAAAACTGAATATGAAACCTGCAACTTCTTTTAATGAAAACATGATTTAATTTCTTGTTTACTCTTTAAATATGTACTATTCTTTGACAAAACCTTCGACTTCATTTATCACTTCAAATAAGAAGAAATCCCTCAATAAATTTCGATCGGTACCAATGTAACCTGTATGTACTTTGATCGCGTATGTTTTAAACGTGACTTAGCTAAGGTAGTACTTTGCGCTGTCAAATTGACAGCTCTTGTGTGAATTACTACTTGTTCTTGTTTATGCTTTATTCAAATAAATTTAAAAAAAAACTGTCACTTTGACAGATACTAGTCATTTCTTAATATTAACCTTAGTGCTTTACAAATATGTATAAAAAAAAATGTGCATGGGATTTAAAAGTGGAATTTAAAAATACTTATAAACTTGGTGACGGACTAATCAGGCGGCCGGGTGGAGCTGCCGGGGCTGCCGTCAGTGCTGTGAACCAGATGCCACCGCACATGAGGGCCCAAGTCAACCAGGCTGTCGGGCAGGCGGTCACTAATGCCGCGATCAATGAACTCAGCTCGGCGTTTGCGAGATTCAAGTAAACTACGATTATTTCAAATCTAACCCGCATTGTCACGTATATCTTTTAAATTTACTCACTACATGGTGTGACTAAAAGGTGTGGGTCATCATCGGCTCAATACTTCTCGATTTAACCTCCACATAAAAATGCATTCATGTAACATGCTGTAGTTAAATATGTTATAGACTTTATTCCAAATTAATATGGGTTATAATGGGACAAATAAAGAATGCGATTGGGATGGCGACGCACATATTTCTTTTGTTTCACTCACGTATAGCAAAAAAATATTTTGAGTTTTACAATTTTTTTTTGTTTAATTTATCTTATGAAAAAAAAGAAAAAAACCAACTAATTTTATATGCTCTCGCACTGAAGGCCATAACATAAGGCCAAGTTTAAGTTTACATTTACGCCTTCACGACGTAAAGTGAGATCGTTAAAAATCAAATTAAACGTGTGCGGGTAGGACTAAATTAGATCGTCTGTTAACACCTTAAAGCTTCCAATCCCATTCTTTAATTGATTAGCTAAGTTATGCTTTTAAAGCTATTGGATATAGTGACAATGTGTCGTTTGGTGTGACGTCAGGCTTAACGTTATGCTTTTGTTAAATGTGATCAGTAATAATAAAACAAATGTTACCATCATACTAAATTAATTAATAATTAATCCTATTTTAATTTTAACAACGCTCAAGTTTTCTCTTTGTCATGGAGCGCTTCTAGGGTGTGTCTTCACGAGTGTGTGAAAACGACAAAACACCCACCCAGCTTGTTTGTGGTTTAGTTTGAAGACTACACACTAATATTTTATAAATCTGATTAATTTTTATTATCATACATTTTAGGTTATTTTATGTTTAATTTTTTAGGGTTTTTTTTATATATGAAATTAATTTGTAAATAATTCAATGAATATATTTTTGGTCCAAGCAGAGACATATTTTTTATGATGTTAATTAAATACAGTATTAGAGGTTTTATTGTACAGTAATACCCCGCTTTACGCGAGGGATACGTTCCGCAAAAACTCGCGTTAAGTGAAATTCGCGTATAAGTATCACGTTTAAGCATAACCAAAAGCCAGTACAAAATGCAAATCAATATACAGGATAATTTTTTTAACTGGGACAGTATGGGGAAATCCTAAACCACAGGAGATACGGGCAAAGTGTCTCATCATTCAATTTTTCATCAAAATGACTCATTTCCATGGACAACTCAAGCTTGACCAGAAAAATTATAATGCCAAATTCGTTTTCATAAAAAAAGAGCAAATGGTTCCTAAGACAGTTTTCCTCTATGTCCTGTGGTTTCGGATTTCCCCATACTGTCCCAGTTAAAAAAATTACCCTGTATACTATTATATATCAATATATATTATCTATTGTCTTCTTGGATGCGTTTCGTTTACGGTCTTATAAAATATTTTCATAACACGCAACACTGTTTTTTACTGATTGACACACGGTTAAAACACGGTCATCATCACTGACTGTCCAAACCTGAATAAATCTTTGAAAGAGCCATTTTAGCGCGAAATTTGAAATTCCCGTAAAACCGAAACCGCGCATAACGGGATCACGTAAAGCGGGGTGTTACTGTATTTAAAATGTGTATATGTTATCATATACAGGGTGTATCAGGCATCGTGTAAAAAAATTAAGGTAAATATTAAGTGAGGGGTGATCACCCCTCAAAAAATAAATTTACTAAATAAAAATTCTCGTGTATGGTATTATGACAAAAACAAAATGTCTATAAATGGACCGGCCGACGTGGACATCGAGCGCTACGAAACTACGAAAGTACAGCGGTCATAAAAAATAATTTATTGAGAAAGTAGTAGAACAAAAGTGTTTCAGTATAATTGACTTATTAACACAATGATTAGGTAGTTTACTTACAAAAAACAAAAATATCTTCGAAAAGTGTCTATGGTACTCATAGCAGGTGGTCAAAATTCGCGCTAAACACAGTGATACTTTCAATCCGCCTACGAAGTTCACCGCGGTCGTTGACCTGACCGTCTCTGTCAGAATACACGCGCCGCTTTATGTCTCCCCATAATTAAATATCACAGGACGTTAAGTCTGGGGAGCGAGATGTAATGCGAGCTTATACGGGTGTAGGTCTTGCGCGCACGTAATAACCTCCACACAAGATTTTGAACAATTCTTAATACGTGTCGTACGGAATCGTGTAGGATACCGTTCTCTCCACAAACGTAAGGTAGCACTTAAATTTCCACCACTTTCTCCACACAAGAGAACGATCACAAAGTTCAATGTTCGAAAGTGACATTGTCGCGTTTAGTGTTATTTCTTACGAATACGCGCACGTGTACATAGTTACGCGGCCATTCGGCAACTAACAGAATAGCCGTTGCAGGTGGGTCGGCACACGACTTGTCGGCGCGAGCACAAAGGCGAGGCGGCATAGGTTGTCGGCGTCGATCAAAGGCAAGGTCATTCGTTTGATGCACCGCCTGCCGACACAACGATTACACGTGTTTGTAGCAAATTACTCGTATGTATGTTTCTACAAGGAAAAGGTGGACATTTGGATAAAAAAAAAGTATTTATTTTGTAAATTAATTTCTGCTCAGAATCAATTACTGAGTCATCTACTGAAATTTTTTACACGTTGCCCGATACACCCTGTATACGTATGATATATCAGCATATATTACGTTGTATTTAATTTGTAGGATTAGGTGTATGAAATTAGGATGTTTATAATTTGCGGTCACGATATGCGTTTTGATGGGACAGCAGTGGCGAAGCGTTATATAGCCAAACGGCTTCCTTATTTCAATTAATAAAAAAATAATAATAAGGTGTTGTTAAATTGGCTTAGTATTGGATCGTCTATGTAGCAAAATATCAAGCGTTCTATTAGTATTTTAACCAAGTAATATAACGTTTTTAAACTAGTCTTGAGTAGGAAAATGGTTTTGTCGTTTTATGTAATATTGACGTGATAATAATAAACCATTTATTGCAAATACCAATGGACCATCAGATAAGATCGGTAGGCAGTACCACCACTTTCGAATGTACCACCCCTGAAGTGACCAGCTTGTCGCGTTTCGGGAGCAGTTTGAAAAGTAGCCAGGTATTACGAGAGGAGTGTGCACTGTCAACCTCGTCTCCTCAAGCCGGCATAGTGGAGGCGACTGCTGCCCGTAGAAATTTCTCTGTAGTAGCAGTTGTTTCTTTTCGTGGACCGTACTCTAGCTTTACATCAGGCGGAGGGTGGAGAGCTACAATTTAAAAAAAATAGTTGTCTTGGACATTTTTCTTCTAAGACGATTCAATATGAAGCCGTTAAATTCGCAATATGATATTTTCTGTTATTTTTTTGACCATTTCTTCACGTCTTCTTCGCCACTTTGGGATAGTCATCGGTGACCATAACGGAAGCATATCATGTTTATTTGTTAGCTGTTATATTAAGATTATAAATGTTGGTGCACGAGCCTCTATATATTCACTAGGTAGCCTCTTAGGGTTTTGGACAAACGAATCTCAGTGTCCTAGATGTTCTTTATAGATTATAGCGGTAATTTGACCGTCTTAGGGCCTGGACACATTGCTGCGGTGCTACGACTCTCTTAGATTACTTTAAGGATTAAGGAAAATAAGGACAGTAAATACCGGATAGAACCATTTATTAATTACAGTAGTGGACAGACTGATGATGTTTATTAGCTAAATCTGCCATCCTAGGGTTGTACCATCTCTTATTTTCACCTGTCACATCCGTGAAGTGTCCCGGATCAGCTTACCCAAGTAACAACTTCTCCTCCTTAGTGCGCCCTGTTAAAATATATGGTGCACATTTAAGCCGGCCATAGCGAAGGTGACAATATTCACGATGTCGTAGATGTCTTGCGCAGTGATGTGTTCTTTGTCCATAAGCTCTATTTACGGACGTTGAATGAGTTGTTTCTGTCTATAAACGTCCTGTACGGAATAGGAAGCCTTTTAGAGGCAGTTTTTAACATTTAACAACATTATATTACCTTACTATAGATTCTGTAGTCGGAGCGACGATCGTTGTCTTTTAGTGAATGTTAATTGTCGTCAATGTTCAATAACATATTATAGCGCAATGCTTATTAATAATATATCTATATAATTATGATATATTTAACGTATGCATTAAGCCTTATAGACGAAGTGTTATGTTATAATGTTTTTTCGTAATGTTAAATTGTACTTACGTGTTAGACCAAAGGCGTGTTTCGATTGCTCATAGCAATATCTTTGGTCAATTATTAGACGCTTCTAATTTGAATGAAATATGTAAAGTTGTTGTTATTATTGTATTTTTAATAATTGTTTAGTGATATATATGGTTCGCCATCGAAATGTAATGAAATAATCACAACTAAATCCACTTCAACGCGAACAAACTGTCGACTGACGCAACCGATTTGCGCGCTGAAAACATATTTGACAAACCAGGGACTGTTAACCGTAAAAGTATTTTTATACCAATACGGAAACTGAAAAAAAGTATTTCGTGATCGATGCGGTATACAATAATCCAAAGAAAGGACTAGTGACGAACTTTAATGTGACGAGTATTCTTGTAAAGCTACTTGTCAACATGAATGTGCAGTTATTTCCTCAAACCGCCTGCAGCAGTTTCTCTAGGTAGCAAACAGTTCTTTCTTTTCATACCGCATTCTTGCTAGCTTAACATCAGGCAGAGTGTTATCACTGTTCCGAGATACAATAAAAGGAAATAACCTAAAGCTGGGTGCAGACTGATGTAATGTAACATGAAAGGCGCATTTCATAAGTGTGGAAGCAGCGCTCGCACGAACCGACTACTACGATCTACTCGCATGTTTCCGGCATGCGCGCGGCGAACACAGCTCACCCTGCTGAGAACACGCCGAAGCCATTGTTTTCGCGCGTTCCATGCACACTGCGTGCCCCTTTGTGTTCGGCGAAAAAACTGATAAATGGCGGATCGCGGCGCGTCCGAGTTCAAATGCTCTATGGGAATTTTTTCATTGCGTGTTACATTACATGTTACATTTCGTAAGTCTGTACCCGGCATAAGGTATCGATATCACCGGTGTCTCAGTCCATGATTAAAACTTTTAATACACCCAATGAAGTATTTACGCATTCCCAAGTAAAATTTGTTTAATAGGTCGAGAGTTTGTTCGTGCTAATGCTTCTGTTACAATACGATTATGCGCGTTATAACACGTAACCCAGTGTGCTAAAATATATTAAAAGAATCATAAATATTCTATTCAGAAGTACTGTTTGTTCATATAAGGCAGGCTTTGTCTAACTCGAATGGTTTTGCGGGTGAACATAAAAAATTTAAAATAAATTGAATAAAATACGTGTTGAAATATGTACGAAAATATCAAAGGAATGGGATCAAAACTCATAGTGGTAATTCTCGGCGGGCGTGAGGTCAGGCCTGATATTAAACATCTAGTAAAAATAAGTTTGTCTATGGACTCTGACGAAGTTTTTTTTTAAAATACATTAGATAAATTAAAACATTTTATGCGACGTACGATCCTGTTTATTTTCATTATTTTCTAAATCTTGGTTTGAAATAACGTCCAGTGCCCGGTCACATGTGAAAAAAATAAAATATATATATATCTATAAGATATAGTGGTAAATCTGGATGGAGCACGTTCTTTTCCTAAGCCGGCATAGAGGAGACGTGAATTAATAAAATCACACTCTAGATTACCTAACCCTGATATGAACAAACAGTGAAAATATTTTGGTCTTATAAATTCATAGCGCCATCGAATGAAATTTAGCGACAGTGATTGTTGGATTTGATATAGTTTATTAATATTGTTAATCTTATGCTGTAAAAATAGTATAATTAAAACGCTATATGTGTAATTAAAAGTTTTTGATTTCAGTTAATGAAACTAATTAATTCTATAACACTAACATAATTTTTTTCATTACTTTGTGTGGATTTTAGGTAAGATTTTGACGTTTTATTATTGTAGTTTTTTTTTATTAAGAAAATACAGTTTATAAGTAAATGTTTTAATTCGGTTTTAGTTCGTTTCTCTGTAGTAGCAATTGTTCTCCTTCGGACTCCTTCTCCTTTTTTTGTAACTTTAGAGTATTTTCTTAATAAAATCGAGGTTGCTAGTGCATGATAATTGACTAACAAAAGCTATATTAGTTAACATATTGTGAATTTGCATGGATTCGGTAGAAACATTCGATATAGACAAAGAGGTAGCGGCCAAAATTTTACGTGATAACGTACGTGACGACGCATAGGGAACGTAATCAATTGTTCGAGTACTATTCGGTGATTTCTAACATATTCAATGTAACGCCCGTAGCTGATATTCACGCTATGATTGGTCGACCGAACTATGTTTTTGATTATTTTAGATGCAATTTTGACTACATGTAGTTTTTAACCTAAGACATTTTAGTCATAAATAACTCTACAATGTAAAATATTTGCCGCTAGCTCCTAGACTAATATGAAATTTTGGTGGTGAACTTTGTAGTGCGATTCGATTTATATCAATATACATATATTATATTTTTATTTTATATATTTATAATTCATAAAATACTAGCTGTTACACCCAACTTTGTTTGCGTATAATTAGTATTTGCGTTTATCGTTCCCGTTCAACCTATAGGAACCTTAACTAAAAGAAAAAAAATTACAAACTCAAAAATCATTGAAAAAGTTATCCCATAATATAATAGCCTGTTATCTAACTTCTATTACAGCTGTTTCAGCTAGATTCGAGGACAAACAAATATACTTTCGCATTTATAATATAGTATATATGTACTTTACCTTTTAGTTGTTATTAGTTATAGATATCGCTTTATAATAGTTTGAAGCCTATTTCTTATTAGCCACTGTCCAGAAATAAGAGTAATTTTTTATAATCTAAATTAATAATAGCTTGATCATTGTAAATTACAAATTCTTCTAGGATTGTTTATACATATGGTTATTATTTATAGTAATAGGCATTATTAATAAAGTGTACATTTTTCGATGTCTGTCTGTATGTCTGTAGCTTGCACATTTATGTCTAATTTTGTGTTTAATTATTATATTAAAATAATTCACACATTAAGGCAAGCTGTCTATTGAAGCGTAGTTGTCATGCAGAGCTTAGATAAAGCTGCAAACAGCTATAGGGGGGCAAAGTACGTGGGTAAATTTACGCCGTCACAGTGTAACGCGATATAAGTCCACCAATCAGACGGTGTTCTTTTTTTTTTGATTGTGGTTCGGCATATGACCACACTCCGCTTGATGTAAAGCTAGAGTGCGGTCCGTGAGTGAAAATAACTCTTTAGGGGCAGCAATTGCCTCCGCTATGCCGGCCTGAGGAGACGACTATTTAGAGTGCCCACTCCTCTCGCCATACCTGGCTACTTTCAAACTGCTCCTGAAACGCAAAAAGGTCACTTTACGTGTGTTACTGCCCCAGGACGGCAGGCTGGGCAAATAAGTGGTGGAAAGGTCTCGCGTCACGCTGTGACGGCGTAAATGTAACTTCGTACTTGGTCTTCTGTAGACGAAATAACGAATACGCTACGCTCTTTAGACAGAAGTCTTTAAGTTGTTTCTAATAAATTAATATGTAATTTATGTCAACAGCCGACCAGTTCCGAATCAACCACCGAAGCTTCCAGAACGACCACAAAATGGCCGCCCATATTGAGCTAGCGTGCACAGCAAAACACTATTGTGATATAAATTGTTTATTAACTTAATTAAAATGCTTGGCATTGTAATGCAAGGCGTTGATCCGTGGTTCTTTGTGGCCTTTACTATGAGTTAAATAGTATTATTGTACGATTTATTTCCTCCTTCTTGTTGTTGTTATTAAAACGCGTAACTCTTAACAGTGTGTCAGTCAAAGTTTGACCCGATATTGGTCAAAGTTTGACGCAATGTAACTTTATTATACTTTATTCGCATTTAAAATAAACTACACATGTGTAAAAATAATTATTTTAAAGTGGTAGGCAGACTGATGATGTTTATTAGTCAAGTCTGTCGTCCTGGGGCAGTACCACCACTTTCGAATGTAACACCCGTGAAGTGACCTTGTCGCGTTTCGGGAATAGTTTGAAAGTAGCCAGGTATAAGAGAGGAGTGTGCACTGTCAATCTAGATGGTACATGCTCGCCTCCTCAAGCCGGCATAGTGGAGGCGTGCAGTCGCCCGTAGAGATTTCTCTGTGGTAGCAGTTGTTTCCATTCATGGACCGCACTCTAGCTTTACATCAGGCGGAGTGTTGTCACATGTCGTGCAGCAATAAAAAAAAAAGTCTGCCGTCGTGGGGCACTACCACCATTTTTAGTGTAACATCTGACTGACTTAGTCTCAGATCAGCTTGGGAGTAGGCAGATATCTTTATAACATCTTGAGTATGCACTGTTATCCTATATAGTGTACAATTCTTTGAGCCTGCACAGTGGAGATATGCCGGGGCCATCTATTAAAATTATTTTAAAAAACCGTGAGCAGGGTAGATAATATACATGCTGTCCCATTTCTAATTTAACCACAAGGTGACTTAAAGTCGCCGGTTCGAATCTCTCAGTATTAGCCCATTAAAAATGATAAGTATCTATGCAAAGCTGAATCAATAAAAATAGTTATGCGTTTTAATCAACAGACTAAACTAGACTAAACCGATCTTAGTTTGACTAATGTTCGGTCAAACTTTGACCTAATATCGAGATTAGAAATGCAAATTTCGAAGTTTGACCAATTTTTAATTATAGGTTTTAAGTGTAAATAATTATTTATGTTGATTTATTTTAGGTGTCTACTCGACAATACTAGTTGTGTAGATGTACTCGCTTGTATTATTATTGTATTTACTAAATGTACTTTTGGTATTCTGTGCATTTTAACTTCACATCTCAGTGAATTCGGTTCTTATGTGAGGATGGATTGTGTGTTATTTTGTGACATATATTTTCCTCTAAAATTCAATAATATGAATTTTGAATGGGGTGGACAGGGGTTATAGAATTTTTAATATACTCATTTCGTTTTTATAGAGAACGTCTATCTATCCTATTTTATATTTGAGTCAAGTATTGCGAGCCAACTGAGAATGGGGCTGTCAAGACGCCATTTTGTCGTGCAATTCGCACGTAATAAAAAAATTAAATACAAAAAATCATAATTCCTTGCAAAACACTAAATATTAGTCTTTTTATGTCGAATTGAAGGCGTTAAGGCGTTACATTTTTATTTGCCAAGGAAAGCAACCGGAGTTTTTTTTTTGCTAGTGGTACTTATTTGAAAGTTCGTGGTACTTCGACAGGTCAAAGTTTCTTCGACATTTGTGTGGTAGAAGACGAACGGAATCGAACTAATTCGAAGTGTCATAAAAGTATGGATGGTCCTGGAAATGTGAACAACTAAAATTGAACTTTATGTCTATTGTTATAAGGTTTTATTTTGCGGAAAGAACTGCGGTCTGTCTTTAGATGCCTCTATTCTTGTCATTGTTTTTATGGTTACACTGAAATAACAATAAAAAATCGGTATCGAAAGTATAGTTACAAAATATACTGTTGAAAGTCACAAAGAAAATTCAACTTTATCTCAATGCAACAGAGTTGTTGTTAGAATGACAGTTTATTGACATATTGTTTAATTTTCTAAGTTCAGATAATTTTACGTTTTGGTCTGTTTCATTAAGAGTGGTAGGCAGACTGATGATGCTTATTAGCCCAGTCTGCCGTCCTGGGGTAGTACCACCACTTTCGAATGTAACACCCGTGAAGTGACCTTGTCGCGTTTCGGGATCAGTTTGAAAGTATAACGAGAAGAGTGTGCATCTGGATGGCGCACATTCGTCTCCTCAAGCCGGCATAGCGGAGGCGACTGCTGCCTGTGGATTTATCTGTAGTAGCAGTTGTTTCCGTTCATGGGCCGCACTCAAGCTTTATATCAGGCGGAGTGTTGTCGTATGTCGAGCTACAATAAAAAATCCATATATTTTTCTGGCCATGTAAAATAATGACAAGGTGCCTCTATGGACAGTGGGTTTTAATATTACTGAATGGTATACCAAATATTTTTTATAAAAAATATATATTTTTTGTGTAAAAAAAAGTTTTTTGTAAATATTTTTTTCTAAATGCAACTTTTTGGCCAATTTTTAATTTGTATTTTCTATTTTGAAATTAACGCCTAGTATTTATCACTAGTCATATTTTTAAAATAAATTTCATGCAAATAGACATTAGTTTTTTTAATGATATTTATATGTATTTCTCTCTTAAGTACTGATTAATTAATTTTAAGATAGTCTATATACATTCCTTCCCCTTTTGTTGTTCACAAAAAACCCGGGTTATTTATTAATTTTTGTACAAATAATACAAATATGTTATTGACTTGTTTATAAATTGTGTATATTGTTGTAAATCACATGATGTAAGTAAATGGAATAAAATTATTATGAAAGAAAAATATTTGTTTTTTTTATAAGTCTTCAAAACTTATTCATAGAAAATCGCTTCATATTTCATATATCTTAAAAGGATAGTTGAAACAAAGTTTGGCAATAACAATGTTTATGGAATATTTTTATTTCCAAAATATGGCTGTAACTATTTTTATTAGAAGGGTTAAATGACTGATGACTGGTTTACCAACCCGGCTGCCGTTCCTTGAAGTGATCTCCTTGAAAGTAGCCGAGGAAACACGAGCTAATGCCCGACTGCGCCCACTAAATCACAGCTAATTTGTGATTAGTTTGCACATTACTCACTAGATGGCGCTACGTGTATTCTAAGCAGTCTTAAACCAAACTAAAAACAGCGATGTAATAAATCCTTGGAAAGTTTTTCCTTAAATAATTTCTACGTTTATTCAGTCTCCCAGTGGAGTTTTTATTGACCAAGTTAAAAGCTAGGGCGGGAGGGCCGTCACGATCAATTTACTTTAGAAATCTTAGCAAACGGACCCTCGAACGTTTTTATTGCTTGAAAACAAACGAACGTGCTCGGTAAGTAAAAGAAAGGGGAGAATTTGCAGCTTGCGTCTATAACGATACGATCATAAACTTAAAATCCTATTTATTACAGCTAGATAAATAAATAGATACACAAACTAGACAGAACAATAAAAAACAAATATAGGCAATAATAAATATTTGTTAAATTAGAAATATGAGGAAGTTGTTAGTACTTCCATTGTCACATATCTTCTATAAGAAAAAAAAAACAATAAATAACTATCCAAGTATTATTAGGAGTATTTGGCGCGCTTTTGCCCGGGAAGGTTGAGGTGTTTTTTTATCCCTTTCCTTAATTAGTTTAGTGGTTATTATTGTGTAAAATTGGTGTTATTTTGCGTAATTTTATGCTGCGCATGTGAGTAATTGTGGAAACATTAAAATTCACTCTATATGAGGCAACAGAAGCGGTTTTTTTTTTGTGGTTATCCCACGCCGTGAAAACGCTCATATTGTGACGTGACCGGGTGAATTGCCGCCAAATACTTCAAGAAAGCGTCAAATTGCGAAACACCATTGCAATTTGATGTAAAAACTTCAAGAATTTACTACAAATGAGATATATATTATATTACTGAAGACATGGCTGTATGGGCTTTGTTCCCTTTGCCTTCCCAGAATGGGAGAATAAACAAAAAAAAAAAGTATTATTAGTTTTTATTTTTATGGCATTATAACAATTTGCCAATGTCAAAGTAAATAAATATTTGCATCACACTAATCAGTCAGGTCGAGTCCCAGTCAAGCCAAAAATAGCTTCAGTAAAGTGGTAGATTCTTTAGAAAAAACTTCATACGGAGAGGAGGGAAAATGAAAACATCTTCTTTTGCAATGTTTGCGTGAGTATGTACGCATGTTCACGAACACTTGATGATTAATATTCCACCATTATCACGTATTAACACTCGAAGAAACACAAGTTTAGAAAAATAATTCAAGACAGACAATCTAATGTCTAGGTGGCCGCCAAAACTAATATCTATTAATTATAAATTCATAATTACTTATGACCTTTTTCACAAACAAACAACCTACCAACCTTTTTTATATCAAAACTAGCCCACCCTTTGTCCGTTAGCTAATTGTCAAATTGCATGTAGCCTGTGGTGGTTAACAACGTGAAAACGTTTCCGAAAACAAGCAACATTTTCTTCACCGATTTATGTAGCATTTAGAAACGTTTTTTTTATGTTTTTCTTACAAATTCGTGGTGCTGATAACGCATCTATAATATTTATATTGTTCTAAAAATACTGCTTAAGTTGATTATGCTCGGGTCAAAAAAAAAAAAAAAAGAATTAGTACTCAAATTTGACTAAATGAAATTAAAGGATTTTGTGAGGTTTTCTATCGCATTTATCTCGGCATGACAAAGCCATCGTTGTCCAAAGCTTGCGAAACGTCTCGGATAAAAATTATAAAAATAAACGCAAAAGCAAAACTACATAGAATATTTAAAAAATAATTGATTCATATGAAACTAATAATAACGATATACTTATTATATCTAAAACCTAACGAAAAGATAAATGGAAATGAAAATTTACGAGTATTCTATTTTCCACCTGTAGCTAACGCAGAAAACTGGGAGGAGGTGAATTGTTGATCCTGTAGACAAAAGGACCATTTATTAAAAATGCGTAGGTATACTAAGTTAGTACTAAGTCAGGGTCTCATCGATCGTGGGTCACTCATTCTATGACTAGACCACGGCCGCTCTTCTGTACTTCGGTTTTCAATTTTCGTAAGCATTTAAATAAAGATATCTATTAATTCTGAAGCTATTATTTAAAATACCTAGACAATAAACATATTATATTGAAAAAAAAAAAAACAATAATGTTTTCTTAATGATTGTATTATTCAACGCTGCGTCTTAAATTCACCTGTTACATCTTGTATTAATAGAACTCTCGTATACGCCTTAAATTACAAACGCCATTATTACATATATGAAAAGAGAATCATTAGGAAATGTAATCAAGCTTTTAGATTAAACCATTGGAAATCATCCTTTCGGGTGAACAAAACTAAAATGGTACTTATAAATAAATTAGAAACATTAAATTGAATGAAAAAAGTGTTAGGGGAAATCTGAAACTCAAAGATAAGATATACGTATAATCTTTTTTATTATACGAGTAGTCTGGCAATTTCTGCCTGATGTTAAGCTAGACTTTAAGGGCGGAGAGAAGTGTTACCAAAGAGAATTGGCTACAGGAGCTGTCGCCCCGCACTTCTTTCGTTATCTCTGTCTACTTCCAAAGAAGCGACTAGTTCACTTCACGTGAGCTTTACCCCAGGACAGACTGGATTTGACGGCACACTCATCTCGATGATAAGCTAGAGTGCGTTCCATGATCTATTAATACAGATAAATTAATAATAGCTTTGTGTAGTAACTTATTTTTGTATAATTAATAATTATATACAATATTTAATTAATAAAAAGATTAAATTCACATTCCCAAATAAATTAACTACAAAATAATGAGTAGAATTATGGAAACTATGTAAGTACGTAACATTTAATAACAACTCTACGCGACGTTTCATCAAGAAAATTAAATCAAAAATGATAATGGCTTGTTAAGCATACCCAATTAAAAAACTACAACTGACAGGTAACATGGAGAATAAATTAGTAGTTACAAAATATAGTATAATTAAACAGTTGTCTTATTTAATTGGCAATACGTGTGTTCCCACAGAGAACAAACTCACCCCCTCAATTTTATAATAGCGGGTGCGTAAACTATTCATTACAACATGAAAAAAGTCAAAATCTTTTTTACCCGCGGTTATATATTTAATTGTTATTATTATTTTTAATATTCGGCGTTGTTAGTTATTAGTTTTTCCTATTTGTATAGATAGATATGGACTCGCAGTGTCACCCGAAAATCTCGGTCATGTGATATTGTAAGTAGCACAAATCTAAAAGCACAAGCTGTGAATGCATACATTGAAGTAATTTTTTGGCTATGTTTGATCAATGTCGGATGATACTAAAAATACGTATCTATGAATTAGAATAGTTATATGATAATATCTAATAATAATTCTACTTTTGTCCACGCGATTGCACTTATGCAGGCGCAAGTTTGTCTCATATTTCGAGAACGGTGGTGATAAGTATACTTTGAGCTCTCAGTGACTGAGTATGATAAAAGCAAGCTTTTGTTTAAAAAAAACATAAATTTATTCGCGTTATTCACTTGTCTTGGGTGTATGGCATGAGTATACAAACATACAAAAAAAATCTCCATTTAAAATCCATAAAATTGCCATAAAAAAGATGATAATTGAAAATTAATGAAAATAATAATTTTTGTTCAAAAGTTATAATAAAACACACATTAGTATTGGTTGAATCTCTCGAAATATAATTACAAAGAACACGGTCACGGTAATTACATCGTGTCGACACGTAATTGAAAAACTTTTCCACCGATATCATCGTTGAACATTCGAAAATTACACTTTTCTTTCATATTTCATGAAGTTCTTGATTTATATCGGATTTTATTTAGCAGTTATTTCAATTTGAACTTTTAATAAGCGACTTTGGAGTCGCGATCATGGTGTTTCGTGTAGATTTTTCCACATTAGAACCATGAAAACCTGTAATTTTCAAACTTACAAACTGTTTAGGTGTATAGAGGGCGGGTCTAAAGAATAAGTTTTACTTTAAAGAAATTTCAACTTTTTTATGGATAACGAATGCTTAAAAAGTGTCCAGAATTTGTGTTAATATACAAAATTTTATAGTCATGGTAACATTTGACCTCAACTTTGACTTATAAGTTTATTTTATAGGAATAAAAATTCGCGGCGTTCACTTCGTAGAAGTACGTCGACCCGAAATACACAACAATATTTATATTATAGTTGTAGAATACTGAATTATTTATAATTTGAACAAATTAAAGTTAAACATTTCCAACATTTATTAAGTTTCTATAAATGTTATATTTAATACGATTTGAAAATAATGTTCAATAAAATGTCAGCGGAAAGAATTAAATCGAAAAGAGCAACACTTTCCCACCCCTCACGATACGAGTACTTACGTTTTATTATGTTATAAGTAGTCACTGCAGTCAAGTACTTAGAATAGTGCTGTTTTATTCATTTGTCTATTATAAATATATTTATTTATAATTTATAAAAAATTACGTGAATAAAAACCAGATATTTTCTTTCTTGTCAGCTACAAAAAGATGTAACAGAACATAAGGTCTCCTTAGAGACTCATGCTGTACGCGTTGATCTTCTTCTGTTTAATTTTCTTCATAATTTAATAACTTCCATATATTTGTAATATAATTTTAAAAAATATAGGTATTAAAATAGACAATTAATATCGGCGCACGGGCACAATTCTATAGCTAAAAATGGCGCACACTCAAATACAATAAATCAATTGGAGTGGGTGGTTGACTTTTCACTTAAATGTGTGGTTAATTGTAACCGAAAATGATTGTTGATCGAGCACCCACACTTAATTTGAGTGCGTTGTTTTGTACTAAGGGTTGGGGTTGCATTTTATCGTTGAATATGTATCTACAGGAGGGTTTTATTTTCTTTTACAGACACTGAGCGACATATAACATAGTTACATTGACACCGGTCAGAATTTAGCGAGGTTCGAACATGGGTCTTATCGATCGTGAGGTCCGTCGTCTGCAGCTAGACCACGGTGGCTCAATATTTAATAATTAACTCCGTTTAATAGTCAGATATTTATAACATTGTTACAGTCCATTTTATTTGTTATAAACAACTGCTTCCACAGAGAATTGCATGTAGGTAGCAGTCACATCCATTATGCTGACTTAAGGTGACATATCCACCATTTAGATAGACAGTGCACACTCCTCTCGTTATACCCGGTAATTTTGACGTAGATCCTGAGAAGTTTGAAAGTGGCGGTGCTTCCGTCAGTCCATACTTTTAAGACAATTTAAGTGAAAACGGAAGCAAATGATATTTAAACATATTAATGGTTAGGGTGTATAATAAACAATATTAGTATAGTTAAATTTTTGTCCACCCTGTACACATCCGGTTTTATGAAAGTGGTTCGCCACTCTATAACAAAATTACACTTTAATTGTCCATTTACGTCATTTGACTTTGTCCGTGTTTGATATACTCGTACCTACCCTTGTCGATCATTGTTTGTTATGTACTGGATTTGTAAGTACATTAATGGTAATATTGTTTATTTAAAATCGGTTATTTTTATTATGGTCTCAAATGATTCGATTAGTAAACTAAAAAAAACTGTTGACTTTTATCTCGAGCTTTATAATAAAGGATCACTATCCCCTATATCCTGGATCGCTATGGTAGCCATGGCACAATCCAGAGCTCACTACAGCCTAGGTGTGGCTTTCAATACATCCAAAATCATAATTATTTAATAAATAAAATATTAACGGACAGAATAAATCTTATTCAATAAGATATAGTCTTGTAAGTCTCTTGTAAGCTTTCAAGACAGTACAAGACTATACTCTAGATTAGTTTTTTTTTTTGAGTTTTGTACCCCAGTGGTTGAGTGCCCGTAATGAACTTTGGGTTCTATAATAATCAAAATTAAAGGCTATTGTCTTAATTTTTTTAATAAATAAATAATTAATGAAAATTGAATATTGGCGGCCATCTTGAGACACCAGGTTGTCTGATTTTAATTATTTTCCTAAACTTGTGTTTCTTCGAGTGTTAATGTGTAATAATGGTGGATTATTAACCATTAAGTGTTCGTGAACGTGCGTGAGTGTGACCAAACAATTCAAAACAAGAAAACCTGTGTTTCCATTTTCCCTTCAAAACTCCGTAGGAAGTTTCAGTAAAGATTCTACCACTTTACTGGAGCAATTTTTGACTTGACTGTGACTTGACCTGACTTTTTAGTGTGATGAATGAATGACTCGTAATGCACAATATTACCTTGATGCAAAAATATTTACTTTCACACTGGCAAATTGTTATAATGCCATATAAAATAGATAGGACAATTGTCAAAGTAAAAATTTGTTGTTTGTATATTGTCAATATACAATATACATTGTTATATATGTATACTCTATGATGAAGACAGGAAAAATGGTCCCCAATACAACAAAATAACATTTGATATTAAAAAGTGTTACATTACGTAAAACTAGTCCTTTAATCGCGTCCTGTGGTTAAAACTGCTCGCGTCCCTTTCATTTAACTTTAGCATCAAATTGCAAAATTGTTTTTACTAGTTATCCTGTTGTAAATAACAATCCAAAAGGAGCTTTACGTTTATTGAATTAAAGTGTAAATTTTCTTGTGAATAATTTGTTTTTATAGTGAAAAACAATGGGGTTTGGTGCGCGTGCGTCTCTTACCATACCACCCTAACGTAGCTTTGTTATGGTTAGCAAACGACCACACCTGTCATTGTCCTTGACGAGGGAGTTTATGTGACATGTAACTAAAATAAAATAATTCGTTTTCATATGAGTTTGAGAAGTGACCGCATTCCGCCTGATGTCTGACAGGCGGGTAACAAGGGGAGTCTACTCTGTCAACCAGGACGGTGTACACGGGCATAACTGAGGCGACTCCTGTCTCTGTGGTAAAACTCTAGTTTAACACGAGGTGGGCAGGTCGGACTACTGCGTCTCGCCATGCCTTTGGTGAGATTCTTGCGTGTCTTGGCGAGAAATATGCGTTTGATATTACAGAAGACAAAACTTATTATAGTTATTAAAAATTCTAGTAAAACTAGTGATTATTGCCACGGTGAATGTTCAGCAGAGATCCACGATCTAATCCCTCCTAACCCAGATCGCTTGAGGTCGACGCGTGCGGGCGATCGAATGCATCGCCTCACCGTCGAAACAATCCCCTCGCGGACTAAAAAGTTCGGGCAATCCTTCTTCTGTCGTTCCATTAAATTGTGAACCTTCCCAGTCACGTCTTTCCACCTTCCTAGAACATGAGATGCTTCAAGCTCAGTGTGAAGAGGCATGTTATCAAGCCAGCATAGCGGGCGCGACTGCTGTCTGCAGATTCCCTGCTCTGACAGCAGTCGCCTCCGTTCATGGATCGCACTCTGGCAGAACATCAGGCGGAGTACGGTCATATGACGTGCTAAAAAAAAAAGATTATTCGAAGAACAATTGAATTATTTGATATTTGGTCTGCGCACTCCAAATTATGGACATTGGACAGACATTCCTAAGTAGACAATTTCCAGGGAATTTGTTCGATTGCCGATTAAATTCGATTGTTTTTTGTTAAGAAGAATAAATCGAACAATCGAATGTACGATTCCTCGATTCATTCAATTGTTTTTTTTTTGTTCCCTGTAAAATAGGAAGGTACCTACAGATTCTAACAACAAATATTCTTAGTTATTATTCGTACCGGAACTGTAGACAAGATAGGCGATCTGTAGGCAAGCTTGGAAATAAATTGTATTGATTGATAGTGCTCATAAATAATGTAAATTAAATTATTAAAATATTCACAATAATATTCAGTGCCTAATAATTTACGAATAAGTTTGAAAAACAAATGAGTTTTTTTTTAAATAGTAGATATTAGACAATAAAATTAAGCAAATTATTACATTAACAGCTAATGTGACTGTGTACCTACCCTCACTAACATTAATTAGCGAAAATTAGTTGCAAAGTAGTGTTTTAAAATACCTTGATTATGGATTTCAGCAAAGTAACGCCTAATACTATTAAACATAATAAAATTAGGTTGCAGTGCGGTCCACAAGCGGAAGCAAAGCCATCAGAGAGAAAAGTCTGCAGGGAGCAGCTGCCATCGTGGTCCAGGTTGAAAGAGCACTTCTCGTTGTATACGGTTACTTTCAAACTGATCCACTTTTTTATAGTTTGGAGTATGACAATACTTGACGGAGTGTTAAGCTAGAGTGCGGTTCATTAACGGAAACAACTGCTACCATAGAGAATGCAATCACAGACAAGACTGACGATATTTTGTAGATTAAAAAAAGCAAATAAGTGAATTTTCACGAATTTTCACAAATTTCGTATTTACGAGTATTAAGTTTTGAGACAGAACACACAACAAGCGTTGATTTTATTAACCGACTTCAAAAGGAGGAGGTTATCTATTCGTCGTGTATTTTTTTTTTTTTTTTTTTTTGTGGCGATGTTCCCTCATATCTCCGCCGTTTGTGGACCGATTTTGATGATTCTTTTTTTGTTGGATAGAGTATATGTCCGCATTGGTCCCGTTTCAATTTGAAGATAATATTCCATCTCTAAGGGTGGAAAATTAGGGGATGTTTCGCCGTTTGTGAACCGATTTCGATGATTTTTCGACGATTTTTCTTTTGTTGGATAAAGTATGTCTCGTGATTGGTCAATTTTAAATTTGAAGAAAATATTCCATCTCTAAGGGTGGAAAATTAGGGGATGTTTCGCTGTTTATAAACCGACTATGATAATTCTTTTTTGTTTGATAAAGGACGTCTCGGGATTGGTCCTATTTAAGGAATAAAATATTCCACCTTTAAGGGTGGAAAATTAGGGGATATTTCACCATTAGTGAACCGATTTTGATGATTCTTTTTTTGTTTGATAAAGTACGTCTCGGGATTAGTCCCATCTAAGGAATAAAATATTCCATCTGTAAGGGTGGAAAATTAAGGGATATTTCGCCATTAGTGAACCGATTTTGATGATTCTTTTTTTGTTTGATAAAGTACGTCTCGGGATTAGTCCCATTTAAGGAATAAAATATTCCACCTTTAAGGGTGGAAAATTAGGGGATATTTCACCATTAGTAAACCGATTTTGATGATTCTTTTTTTGTTTGATAAAGTACATCTCGGGATTGGTCCCATCTAAGGAATAAAATATTCCATCTGTAAGGGTGGAAAATTAAGGGATATTTCGCCATTAGTGAACCGATTTTGATGATTCTTTTTTGTTTGATAAAGTACGTCTCGGGATTAGTCCCATTTAAGGAATAAAATATTCCACCTTTAAGGGTGGAAAATTAGGGGATATTTCGCCATTAGTGAACCGATTTTGATGATTCTTTTTTTGTTTGATAAAGTACGTTTCGGGATTGATCCCATTTAAGGAATAAAATATTCCACCTTTAAGGGTGGAAAATTAGGGGATGTTTCGATTGATTTTAATGATTCATTTTTTATCGGGTAGGACTCGAGAGTGTCTGTCTATAAGCCCACTACTCATCACATTTTATTTGAACAGCGCGTTTAGAATGTTATCCATACAATCAATCAACAGTTACAACTAAAAATTACAAAATAAAAACATTTCTGAAAAAAATTGAACCGACTTCTAAATAAAACACAAGGCACTAAAAAGTAAAAAAATAATTTTAATTGAGAGTACATACACACAATTTAATAAGCATAAACATGAATAGATGCTTATTATTTATTTACAAATTAATTATATGCATTTTATCTAGCATATATCTGAAGTCGGTGCAAGCATTTGAAACATGTTTTATGATTGGTAATGCACCTAGAATCAAGCAATGCGGAGTTTCATATTTGGTTGGCACCGACTTCAGATATATGCTAGATAAAATGCATATAATTAATTTGTAAATAAATAATAAGCATCTATTCATGTTTATGCTTATTAAATTGTGTGTATGTACTCTCAATTAAAATTATTTTTTTACTTTTTAGTGCCTTGTGTTTTATTTAGAAGTCGGTTCAATTTTTTTCAGAAATGTTTTTATATTTAAAGAAATTGATAGTTTTCATAATAAAATATGCTATTAAACGTAGTGTGATTGTATTGTATTTATTGTGTTATATCGTTGGATGCGCACACGCATGTCCAAATATCACATTATATAGCCTTAACTGAGATAAGGACAGGGTTTCTCAAGTATTCAACATTTTGTTTACTAAAGCTTTATAAATTCCCATTTTCTAAAAGGACTACGCCGCGGCGTAGTATCTACTAATTTCTACCCATCGTTTTTTTAAATTGTGGCAATATCTTTGATCGGAAAAATATGTCTAGAAAAAATCCTCGAGTAGAACTCAAATCCGCGACCCTGTTCGTTGAAGCTCTGTTAACCTAGCTGTCGTAATTACGAAATGACAATTAGAATTATATTTTTTAAATAATTTAGTGTAAAGTACATGTTGTTATAGGCCTTCATTTGAATACCTCTTTCGTTGGGCACGAAGCACATCTCTGAAACTTTATGTACCGCTGCTATCTACTAGATTAGAGCAGCATCCATATCTCGCGGCCCACCTCACGCCCGCGCATGCGCAATCACGATCGTGCGCCCTTACTAAAGGTATTACTTATTTTGTACAGGAGAAATTTTAGGTTAACATCTAAAGTTGTAGAAATAAAATTATTATTTGTGCTTGTGAATAAATATTAGGTATTTTAACGGCTTATCTGGCGAGATAACCGTAAAGAGTTCGATTCCGGGTTAAAACAAATATTTCGTCGTTCTAGAATTAAAATTCAGTAAAAATACGTATCTTAGTTCTGATTCAGGGCATTGTATTAATTAATAAATAAATAAAAATACAGTTTTTTACAGTAAAATATTATAAATTAATCCAAATAAATAGACATAGCAAGAAAGAAACAATAAGTCCAATTTACATTTATTAAAACAGTCTTACATTGTTATTAAGTTCAAGCAAATTTAGTCTCTATGTCCGGTGGACAGTCACAGAAGTCGCGGCGAGCTTTTAATTACCGTTGGGCCACGTTAATATAATCAAAGCTCGATACATCATCACGCTATCGCCACGCCTCGTCTTGATTAATATTTCTAATGAGCGGCGAAGCCTAAACGAGTTAATAAAGCCTTTTTTACCAGAGCTCAGTGCCACCGCGACCTAGTAAACGGGCGCATCAATCATTGCTTTTGTGTTTGCCGCCGAATTTTCTTAATGATTGAGACGGGCAGATGTATGGAGATGTTGCCGTGTTTGAATTTGCATTAGGTATATTATCATTTATTGTAGATAATTGTTGTAGGTACTCATATTATTGTGTTAGTGAATTAAAATTTTATTTTACTCGTGTTTTGTGGTTTTCTTTTGTTTATCTATCGTTACAAATCACTAAGAATTTCTTTACTAAAACAGCAATCAACGAATGGTTGAAAAGAATATTAGGAATGTTATTGACGGCCTCTGTGGCTTCGCGGCCAAAATAAAATATTTATATATGAATAATTATAATTGCTACAACAGATAAATTTACAGACAGGAGTCGTCTCTGCTATGCCAGTTTGATGAGACGAATGTGCTCCATCTAGATTGACAGTGCACACTCCTCTCGTTATACCTGGCTACATCCCGAAACGCGATAAGGTCACTTCACGGGTGTTACATTCGAAAGTGGTGGTACTTCCCCAGGACGGCAGACTGGGTTAATAACCATCATCAGTCTGCCTGCCACTCTTTAATAGTGCCTATAGGCACTGAGCGACCAAAATGCCATAGTTGTATTGGTGCCGGTTAGAATTTAGCGAGATTCGAACAAGGGACATCAATCGTGAGTTCACGCGTCTTACCGCTAAACCACGGCCGCTCTAAAGTGAACGCTAAACGCATAATTTTAATTATACACATACAAAGTTGCAAGTAACAACTAGTTTTCTATAATAATCAGGTAGATCCAAGTATTAACGGCTAACATTATAATACTAAAAAGCAATTGCTACGAAACAAGCAATAAAGTAGGCCACCATAATAAATAATATGTGGTTACAGAGAAATAATTTTCATTACCTATGCATAATTTGTTGATGATTATATCGAACGATTATTAACCCAGTATACCGTTCTGGGGTAGTACCACCACCACTTTCAATATATCTATCTATCTAATCACGTTTCGGATTCAGCTTGGAAGTGACCTGGTATAATGAGAGAAGTGTGCCTGTCAATGGATGGTTGCCCATTCCTCGAGCTGGCATATCGAAGGCGAAAATAGCTGCAGACATTTCAGCAGTTATCTCCGCTCATGGATCGCACCTCATGCCGAGTTACTATAGAAAAAGACCAGTAAGCAGGCAATTAATAGAGTCACCACAGTATCACCATTTACAAATAATGAAGTGAGCTACTCTAGGCTTGGAAGTAGCAAGGTATAACGACACTTATCTTTTCAAGCCGGCATAGACGAGAGCTACTGTAGAGATTTATCTGTGGTAGCGGTTGTTTACGTTCACAGACTTCATTGTAGCGTCAGACGGAGTATGATCACATGCCGGACTACTATAAAAAATGATGTATTATTAAAGTTAGTAAGCAATGTCGAAAATTTATTCAGTAGCTGTATGTAGTGTTATTGCTGGAGGCGATGTTTTTATGATATCTGCTTAGAGTTAAAAAAAATACATAAAACTTTAGGTGATTTTAACATCCGTAATGTTAAGTGGGTAGTAGTAAAAACGATTTGTAAGGAAGTGTAATGTGTGTACTTAGTTTTGTTACTTAAGGTACAAATAATAAAAAAAATAATTAAATTTACTTTTTTATTGGAAATTATGTGCAACGATTTTAAAAGGTTAAATTAATAATTTTTCTTTTTTACATTCGTGTAACATAATTAAGAGTTTTCTAAATGCTCCAAGAGACAAATTGCAACGATTATTTCAAATCAAAACAGTTTATTCTGTAAAACTAGTGGGAAGCGGCGCTTGTCAAACATAATCAATCACACCGCGGACACCGCTGCGGGTAGAATTGCTTTAATTTGATAAAACGCAATTAGCTACCAAAAAGAAATCTAATCTAAAAAAGGCGGCCGCTGCCTTTTTACTCGGACATGTTTTTGATGTGCGTTCCGCTTTGTCATTTTATGCTTTATTTTCTTCTTGTGAAACATGAAGTTGTCTTGTGATTATTGATGCTGTGTATAAAAACTTTGAAATTGAAAGATCTATTTTATTAAAAATATATTTTGGAACTGATTTCAATGTATTTTTTTTACAAATTGCGTTTTATATTTTAGTTAAAATAACTGAATTAATAGATTATATGAAAAATGAATTGAGTGTTGATAAAAAAAATTAAGTGCAATAAGCTGATGCATATGTAAATGCTGTGAAATTCGAGTGGAACACATGCAGGTTGAATGTCTAATTCAGTGCGCTACCAACAGGTGGCAGTGCAGCAGCTTTTCAAATCTGACAGACGCCATTGCCTTTACGTCAAAAAGCCGCGAATAAAATTAATGATGTTCGCGCCTTAATGACGTTTCACGACGCCGCCGCTCCATTGTGTCCGTAATACAACAATTATTGAGATCATTTATTAAGTTTATTGATCTTTTAACTTAATCTTTTATTTCGTAATTTAGCTTCGCGCGAACTTCGAAAAAAATATCTCATATGCGGAGGCGTTTTTTGTACTATTTTTGTCATTATACGGCGTGATGTGAGCGGGTCGTTGAATGCAGAGGCAATTACAGCTCGGCATGTGGTTTGATTATGAGCGACGATTTCAATCCGTCTAGCGGCAGCCTCTTATATACCCGCTGCCGGTAAAAACATTACCTAAAAATATCACGGTGTTTCGGCATCCGTGGGCAAATTAGCCTTGATATTAAGATCTATTGTTACACTTTATTCTAGTTTTTGCAATATATAATATTCCGTTATACTCATATAAACCATGACTGTAAAGATTATCATTTCAATAGCTAAATTATTAAATGTCTTTTGAATAAAAGCTATTTTCATATACCTATATTAAAGTCACGGTATTTAAGTAGATATTTCTCTGTGAAACGACCAGTGATGAGTTTGTCAACTACCGTCACTTGCCAGAATATTCCTCGCTTACTCGTATAGCAATTAAAACTTTGTCAGTGATGCGATGTCAGCAAACTGCAACGATACTCTATCCAGTTTATGTTCCGTAGTGTGGGGACTAATTTAGAATTATTCATTTCCGCTAATAGTTAAGAAGGTGATGTATGCCGAAAGATGAGGTTTAATCTCTTTGTGGTACACCAGATATTTTTAGGATTAGTCCAAAAAAAAGAGTAGATGGCAGATTGTTGACTATTAGCCCAGTCTGCCGTCTAGGGGTTAGCACCACCATTTTCAAGTGGTACACCCGTAAAGTTAGTCGCGTTACAGGATCAGCTTAGAAATAGCCGACTAACTTGGATGCCGTAGCGTAGTGGAGGCGACGTTTTCCTGATTGCAGACATTACCTAATTACACTCTTAGATATAAAAAATGCAAGTCAACGTGTGGGCTCGCAATGGATTACTAAAGCTTCCAAAAATTTTAGCCCACGTCTTAAACTAAATATTGTACACATAAATAAATATACGATTAGCAAACATATTATAAATGTGAAAATGGGTAATTATCATTCGTTACTTACGAGATTGTTCAGTGTAGATCAAGATTAGATTAAAACAAGACGTTATTAAGATGTAATTTTCGAATAAATAGGAATAATTTTAGCTACACGGAATATAAAATTTATTACAAATCAGTATGAATTATAGAACATTCCTAAGCGTAATTGACTCAACAAGGCTTGACCTCTTGTCTTTGTCCAGTAATAGTAGTTATAATATCAATTGAAACAGCTTGAAACATCGGAGCTCGCTCGTTGGCCACGACCGATGTATCCTGCACAATTAGACATGATCGTGTCGGCTAGAATTATTGTAATAACGGAAAAGAATCGAAGATATAACAATTTTCGATGGCCGCCGATGATTGGTGGAACGATCGCCAATGCGCGCGCGCACGACCACCGCTCGTAGTTACAGATCTATGGTCGATAAACTAATTACACGATAAGAACGGATGTAAGTTGTTAGTTCGTGATCTAACTTCAAGTTTTCAGTCGTTAAGCTTTTGAACGTAATAAAAGTTATCTAATTATTTTATTTTTACTTTTTAATTATGCCTAATCTTAATTTAATTATATTTAATTGCCTATTTTCTATTTAATAACACAATAAAATTATAAACATACACTGAATTTTCGTACAAGTATTTCTAATTTATACCTTTAGTTAATATGTATATAAGATGGTATAGCAGAAGAATAAGTATGGCAGACTGATGATGGTTATTATACTATTAAACTCCTGGGGTAGTCCCACCATTTTCAGGTGGAACCCGTGTTTAATGAGATTCTGCCTTGTCAACCTGGTCTACCCTTGTCTGTAGACATTTCTCCGTGGTAGCTATTATCACTGCTCACGAAAAGCATTCTGGCTTCAATATCAGGCGAATCGGTCATATCTTGGATCTATAAAAATAAATATATGTAGGATATCGTACATGGGAATAACGTACATAAGAAATCCTGTCATTAAAACATTATATAACGCTCAAAACTGTAGGTATATATTTTACGAAATGTTCTTTATTGAGGGTAGAGTTCTGATCCACGTTTCTACGTGACCTCTTTTTTTAAATTAGAAAAGCTTCGATTTATTTTTATAATAACTAATTCGGCATGACATCAGTCGGTTTTAATTCGAAGTAAATTGTTTAAAAATTTGCTATGCATCTCGATTGATACCAATATCGTGCGAAATAGCAATCGAATATTTTTCGGAGTTTTGTTGAATTGATCGCGACAAAATGGCACCTGAAAGCTTTCTTTTGAAAGCGGAATAAATTTATTTAAGGGTCAAATTTTTAGTATAAAATGAGATATTTACCTTCTCAGCAATGTGTAGATGGTTACAAATAATAAGTAGGTATTCGTTGGACACGTACATACAATCTATATCTACAGCACGCGTCATTTACCAGATACGTGATCAAGAGAAGAAACTGACTTAAATTGCTCTATGATTGTTTACTTTAACATTTCGATGCACTAGTGTTTTGCTCGCGACTTCGTTTGTTTCTATTTATTTATTTAAGGAGAAAAAATAATAGAAATAATTTAGAGTTTAGATTAAGTAAAGAAAGGCCACTAAAAATACTACTAAGTTCATGTATGAAAGTCTAACTAGGGTATCCATTTTGTATTTTATCTTACTACTACTACTACTTAGCTCACGCCTTTTTCCCAGAAACCATGGAGAGCCAGCGACTCCTCTCTCTACTTACCACTTTCGTTTCGACCACATCCATTACTCCCCTCATGCATGCACGTCGGTTGAGGGTGACCCTTTCTGAGCAGCTGACCAATCTGACTGAGAAAGGTCTTCCCAGGGCGCACCCTTCCTACACTGTCATCCACTTTGGCACGGCAAATCTTTTTTGTTAATCTCCCTTCATCCATCCTTTCCAAATGACCGAACCATCTTAGCATACCCCTTTCCACTCTGGTCACAATACTGTCCTTGAGCTCGCAGCGATTTCTTATCACACTGTTTGGGATTCGCTTGCTCAAGGATATTCCATGTATTGTATCTTAAAAAGTATAAATCGTACTTAATAATCTACAATATATAAATAGTATATTATAATATTAAATTAAATAATATAATATATTATAAGACTAAATAGTATATTAAAGTTTATTTAATTTTAAAAATTCACTTATTTTGTTTCTTAGTAGAAAAATCTAAACATTAAATTAAAAATTAAAGTTCAATAGTTAGGCACGTGCAGTTCGGCGGTTAAAACTGTTATTATATGCATACAATTATTTTATAAATTGATGCAATTTTAAGGTGCAGTAATGCTACGTTGTGGTAACACATCCTTTGTGAATTCAGCACAAACGTAACGCCTTTACCAAATGTCGCAAATATGCCAATGTTTAAATTTTTACAATACAAAACTTATGTTAGCACTTACTCGTGTTTGTTTCCCTGTATTGCGCGATATTCTCAGAAGTTAGCATAGGGATTTTCATTCAGTGAAACTGAATGGTTTATATAAAATCCATAAAGGTTTTGTATAAATAGGTCGATAAAATTATAAAAGGTAGAATAATTTTTCGAAGTGAAAAAATAAACGAGCCGGGATAATGGAAGCTACTTTTTATAATTTGCATTTTCGTCTAGATAAGATGTAGCGGGAACTAAACACTAGTCGGTTAAATTAATACTTTAGTTGAAGTAATTTCTGTCCGATATTATTATGTAAAATAATTAAAAACGACATTATAATTACTTATTATCGACAATTTTATTATTAAATAACCCAGATGTAGTCCTTTCTTTGAAGTCATAAAAAGGTCATCGATGTCGTTTTAATTACTATTAATTTTTTTAACATAACAATACATATGTCATAAGAAATTTATAATAATCGACATATGCGAATGTTGAATAGAAAAAAGGTGGTTTTGAAGGACGCATGTTGCATGTCACTTCAGTTCTTTCTTAACAATAAATATAATCGTTTGCGGTTTAGCCCACCCTGTAAATGCTTAAGCGAAATGTGAGCAAATGGTTACGCATCACTGACGTCAATAATTTTATAAATAAGCCTTAACAAGCTGTAATTTACTATGTTATGACAATACATTATTTTTGGATAATTTGTTAATAATTAAATTAACATTAGCTTTTTTTATTATTTGTAATATCTGCCTGTAATTTGTTTTTGTTTTTTTTTCCAAAGGTATTTGAATTTAAAATGAAAACGGTCAAAATGTAATTAAGTAAATAAAAATATAAACAATACTTTTGCAAGTTTCATCTGGAGTGGTGACAATGACGCGGGTCCCCAAAATGTCCACGTTTAGTGACAGCGTGGGTGTCAGAACACGTAGAACCCATTTGTATCAATGGCCACATCGTTAACTTTAATATAATTTAGATATTGTGTTCCTTACTAAATAAACAATGGAATGTGAAAGGTCTGAATAACCAACGATATGATAAAGAAAAATCTTAAATGTTTAAAGACTAAAGTGCTTGATTGTTCAAAAGATATGGATAGTTCTTCACTTTTTTTCAATTAATAAACTAATATTGAAGATTAAAAATTTCATTCAAAAAAGTATTCAGATTAAAAGATTTTGGATTGGAGATCATTGTTTATTATATACATTTAAATTATGCTTGCATATTAGAACAGCTAGGGGCCGATTGTTGTTGAAAAACGCAACTCCTGCGTAATTTTTTTCAACCTTAAAATCGACACTAGGAGTACAAAACACCGCAAAAACATATCAAGGCTGATTGGACTTTTGTTCAGGGCTGGCAATTCAATACTCCCTCAATTAGGGCGCTACCAATTCTCATTACAGTAATCATAAGAGCTTTCTTCACACAGAACCAGTGCAGGATTATTAATTATGAAGATTAGTTTAGCACATGACTTAAGACAAAATTGAGTTACTGGCCCTTAGACTGTAATAATGTTAAAATATGATACACTGTTGTAGTGTAATGCAATTTAGTTCCCATACATTAAGAATATTAGTGTGAACACGGGCAGCGGAAGCTTCAATCCAAGTTAACAATATAATACACAATTTGACATTTCAGAAATCATAATTCGCTTTTAATTCAACTTATGAATAGCATTTTACGCGGTTTGTACGTTATTTTGTGCTCATTAATATTATATTATGGCTTGTTATCCGTGAGCAGTGAGTGGGAAGGCCGTAAGCGATCTGTGTCGACTTGCCTATTGTCCCAACATTACTTTTATAAACATTAGTTATAATATCTTTATAACTAAAACCCCGTCTTAATTAGATAAACTATAATAAAGATAGTAAATACATACAATTAAGTACAGTTAAATTTATTATTGTGTAATTTATAAATACTTAGCAAGGGTTCATATCTCGTCTTTTCTTCCAATGAATAAAACGGTCAAGTCAAGTTCCAGTCAAGTCACATATAGTTTCAATAAATACCTAAATGTTTACTAAAAATCTCACACACAGTCACACTCACGCACGTTGACAAATACTTAATCGTTAATAATTTTATTAACTATTATTAAAAATTAACATTTGAAGAAACACAAGTTAAGTAAAATGCTTGAAGAATGTCAGCCAATCTACAGATACCCGCCGAAACGGTGCTGTTTCTTCATGTTCAATTCGCGGGCTATCGAGAAAAAATCAATATTCGTCAATAAAAGAAATGTAGTTGTTTATAAACAATTTAACTCTTGACACTTTCAAAATACCAATTGTAATTGTTTTCGAATTTTAATGAGTTTTTTATTGATTGTTTACGTCACAAGCGTATTGGTTCTAGCACTCTAGTGGAGTAATAAACCGCGCATAAAAGCTTTATGATTAGTCAAACGCTGGCGAAGACGATTCATTATGGGCCATTATGCGTCGTGTTTATCGACTTATTCCCTACAAGCCAATAAAATAACGAACGGCCGAGATAAGCGCCGGACAGTCCTGTAATCTCCGGAACAAGGGACACTAATTCGATTGTGGTTTTGGTCGAGCCTTTTTGGGGTTTACGACACAAATTGAAGTGTTAAAAAAACTACAAATTGGCTTTTTGGAGGGTCATTCATTAGTTCTCCGTTGAATGGGGTGTTGTTGCGTCTTCGCTCAATTAGTTAAACGGAAATTCAATCCTCGTGTAGGTCTGCGTCATCCGGTATCATCTCAGTTCTCGAATATATTTAGGGATATAAATATTGTGTGTTGGATTGGCGATAACTTAAATTTTATGGCAATTTGACCTAATGTGTTTTCTGATGTAAATATAACATTTTATTGCTTTTTCTGATTGGCCATTCCGTATTAGCATAACAGTTAACTGATAAACTTATAGCGTGGGCGACATGTTTTACTAGGATTTTATCTTTTCATTTTTCGGCTATATAAAATGTTCAATCGTTATAAATTGTAAAATAATTGAATAAAATTGTGAAATTAACTTAATTTGCAGTAAATATGATGTTTTTCTTCTTTCTCAACAGTCAACTAACGTACGCACTAGGACTTTTGATAATAAAATTATCATTATGTGTACAGTTCGCTATTCGGCTGCTATTTTCGCACATATTTGCGCCATGATCAGATTGAAAGCCGAGAATCGAACCCGACATATCCGCGTAACGCGCTGGCTGACGAGTAACCACAGACTTCGTCAAAATAGAATTTTTTACGAAGCACTAACTCTGAAATTTTGAATAAATTGAATTTTGATAAAAAAAAACCAAAATTGGTTTTATAAAACGTAAAATTTATATCTCAATTGTAAAAAGTATATTTAAGTAGTTTTTAATGCGTTTTTCTTATAGTTTTAATAGTGTTATCTATCTATGGTCGGAGCATTAAATTGGGATGTATAATGTTCTCGATGCACACCCGTTATCAGTTTAGTCTTGTATTTTGTAAATTCTGTTAATCTTTACGTGCGTGTGTGACTATAAATTAAATTTAAAAATATAATGTTGTATTAATTTTTATAAAATCTTAGTATTTATTTATTCAATTTGAAAAAGCGGTAGGCAGAGTGAGCGAAGGGCGTTACATTTGAAAGAGGTAGCACTACCCTCGGAAGCCAGACTGGATTAATAACTTGGTTAATAGCTATCAATCTGCTTACAACTAATAAAAGAAGAAGCCGTTATTATAATATGTAGTTGCAATAATAACACGGTTTGATGTGTTAATTTAATATTATTCGTGTATCTAGATTGAATCGGCATAAGGAAGATACCGGTATTTCAATCCTTGCTTAAATAAAAATACGACGTTCATCTGCATTAATTACTCAAAAATTAGCATATTTTGAGGGTTGTACGTATGCATCCTGATGGCATAATAACGTTTAAATTACTTCACTCGTAACACCACTAAGATATTATCTCTGTGCTGTAATCCAGATATTATATGGGGATCCTAATATAATATCTAGCGTCACCCTGTTCGTAATCTTAAGATGTTAGGGTTGACTCCCGTATGATATATACGAGTATATTGCGTTATAGTTACTTCTCGCTTGCAAATAATCCTTAAAGCACTTAAAATAAATCGACCACTTATCTAATTCGACAACCCTATCCAGTCACGCTTTGATAAAGATTTGTTGTTCTTTTTTTCCCAAAACTTTTTTTTCCTCTTATTGTCCCGGTCCATTGATAAAGTTGAACAGGTATCTGTACTCAGACAGGCGCCAACATTCCCCGTCTCGACCTCACAATGCCTCGCACTCACTCGTACCTACACCAGTTTTTTTAATGTACTTTTTTAAACTTATTTGCCTTTGTCCGTTCATAGTTGTTTGTTTTGGTTATTAGCGCCCTGTAGGAAGTAAGCCTGATAAAACTATTGGCCGGTAAGCGTTTTATTGTATCATCGATATCCGTTTCTCTTCACTGTTGAGTGTTATAATTCTTACGTTCTCTAAAAATAAAAGCGTTTTGACGCATACTTTACTTTCAAATAATTTAATAATATACATGCACACATCAAAAAAGTCTTGCCTCTCTCTCAGAGTTTTTTTGAGTTAAACTATTAACAAATGTAATATTAATTGGTTCTATATTAAAAAAAAAACAACACATCATTTAAAAATAATGAAATGCACATGAAATGAAAATTTAATAAGGTATTTTTAAATAAATAACGAAATTTTAAATTATAAAAATATATCAGTGATCGCAGACTTTTGTTGATGTATGTACGAGTATGTTACAATCAGGTATTTATCAGAAATTTCAGAAAATTCATTTGACGTTTCGAAGAGGCCCGTATTGTACTTCTCGGAAAACTCAGACACCGGGAGGGAGTTCCACAGTTTCGCAGTACGCACGAAGAACGTGTTGTCAAAACGCATCGTACGTACTTTTGGAATTTGGGCCATAAATGGATGGTACCTCTTCGAGTGTCTGGACGTCAGATAAAAGAAAGGGGACGGTAGAACTAAGTTGTGTAGCTCTTGCGCACACTCGACAGGGTGCGGTCAAACGCTTGTCTATTAAGCATTAAAAAAAACTCACTTCACGGGTGTTACGTACTACCCCAGGACGGAAGAGTCATCTCAAAAATTGGCATAAAATCAAAATACACACAACAGCTTGACTCCAGGATATTTTATTATTTAAAGTATTAATCAGACTGTAATTTAATTTGTAAACGTTATGCAAATGTGTGCTAAGTTAAAGTTCACCGGCTTCATCGATAAATCTAATAATAATAGAGACTACGCAGAACCGGATCGTATTTGCATTTTATCAATGAAAGAGTCAAGACACCTCCATTATATGAGTATGTACCAGTTTTTAGAGACTCACATAATGGCTGTTGCTTTTAATGAACAAATCTTTATGATAAAATGTAGGTATAAATGTTTAAAAACGTTCGATACGCGGAGGTCGTGGGTTTGGTTCCAAAACAGGGTGTGTGCGCGCGCTTTTTTTACTGTTAAATTTTCATCATAATTTAAGGCTTTGCTTGGCTTTGCTGTTGCCAGCGCATTTTTATGAATCGATTTTGCACGTTAATTATCACACTTATGATTCTAAAAAAATATACATGTATAATAATGCTGTATTGTCTTTTGTGTTTTGCCTAATTCTAATTCTTTTTCTTAATTATGTCTTATAAAAATGAGAAAAAAACCGTGAAATGAGATCTAAATAAATTTTTGATGCAGTTTTGCTTGGTGAAAATTCATTCAATAAATTTTTTTTTCACATCATTATATTTACAAAATCATGATCTAGGACATGGCTTTTTTCTTTTTGTTTCTTTTTTTTAATTCCTAATTTTTAATATAAAAAATAATAGGGTTTTTTTGCGTGTTTACGCGCTTTCAATGCCGGGCTTTCAATAGTCAAAGTGTTTGACAGCAGTAGGGCCCTTAATGACGTATTTAAAATGTTAATGAATGAAATTGGTTCATCAATCTCATTAATCTCGTCATACGAGTCTGATATTTTTTTTTGAATTCCGCAATGTCTGTCACACATAATTGATTATACCTTTAGTCTAGACATCGACCGTATGACTATTTAGGTACATTAATTAGATTTGTAAGATGTCAATAATAGATAAAGAAGATTTTTTAACATCAGACGGAAAGGTTAATGCAGTAATAATTTGGTTTGTTTGCTTAATTCAGTTACATTTTAAACTACAGCGTGATATGTATTTGCATTTTTAACCAAATTTTTGAATAAAATTATTAAGTAAGTAGTTACCTAATTAATAATGTATAATAGTCTTCTAATTTTATGAATGGAGTTTCTATTTTGGCCTCCAGCTATATGGAAGTTCCGAAACAAAGACCGCAAAATCAAGCACAATTAGAGTTGTTAATGTCCCTCGTCCCACGTCATTTGTTATGTCCCTAATAGATACCCTAAATTGTGTCGGACCCTTTACACTTTTGCGAAGTGATCATCATAATGACGTCGATTATGCGCAGGAGTGCAGTTTTGATTTATTTGGTCAAAATCAGAACGTTCATTTCCGGTATTAAATGTCAATTTAGAATTCATTCACGATTTTTTTCGAGTTTGTATATTTTGCTTGGGGCTTTGTAACAAAAACTTTAATTCGAAAACTATGAGTTTTTTTTATTGTTTTGATTGTTTGCGGTTCATTGATTGAAGTAAGAATTAATTTAAGAATAAATGTGACGTAAGAGACATGTGTCTAAGCATCCTGTACACATTTCTAGATTATCAGACATATTTCCTATCTTATATTAAGCTAATGCCGGCGCCACATGGTGGCCCAACCTCAGCCAGCCGTGATAGAAGGTGCGGAGTCTACAGGCAATATTCAGCCACCTTTACCGGCTTTAGAAGACAACTATGCATCATCCAGGTGGACGTACATACGAGCTGATCCCGAATTGCAACAAAATCACTTCACGCGTGAGTAGGTATTATCATCAGTCTACCTGCCACCAAATGAATCCATTTTTAACAATCCTCAAGTTTTTTTATGTAGACAGGACCTTGGAATAACCTATTCCCTAATTTTTTAGGTATATAATAATAAAGAAATAGATAAACCTATAGATTTATTGATAAGATAACAATGCATCTACTAAATGATTTAACATTAGCACCTACGAGGGACAAACTTGTGTAATGATACAAAAAATATAATATTTACATGGAGGAATGTTTGTTTTCGCCATAGCTGCTGTTAATTCGGAAGGTTTTAGTTTTTATTTGTGTAGGTCTACATTATGGTCTAACGTTCGCTCGTGGTATTTCTGATCAAATTGTTACTCCTCGACCTTTTTAAATAAAACAAATGGGGCGCCATTTATATAAATAATATTTATTTAAAAAGATATTTCATTCGTGTATTCTAACCCATATGCCCATAACCGTCGGGCGCGCATGAAGAGAATTGTGGATGTGAAGGAAGCGAGGGTGTTGTGTCAGGTTCGTGGTAAGTGGCGTTCCGTTGTCTCTGCCTATCCCTGTAGGGAAAAGGCGTGACAATTGTATTGTATTGTATTCTAAATAAATTAGTTTAAGTGTTTTTATTTTTCTAGGGATTTATTTGGATGGCAAACTTTTACCTACGATACCACGCTTGTCATACAAGCTCTATGATAGTGGGCGTTACGGAACCCAGTTATTAAATATATCATAAAAATTGTATTCATTAATTGATTATTAAATATTTGGACTTGACCGTGGCCGAGTTTGTATAGACGTGGGCTCGCAATCGATGTCCCCTGTGTTCATACTTCATATGTTCCAAAAATATCGGTCGTTATAATGCAACTTTGAATTATTTTCTTAGATTTTATGCGAACATGTTTTAATTAAATTATAAGTTTATTTATTTATCACGTTAATTTTGATTTTGATGCGACGTTTGGAAAGTTTTGCAGCTATCGTGGTTGCGGCAAAATGTCGATTTTAATTTAGTTTGAATCTATTTACGTTCTAAAATTCAGCCTACAACATTTGTTATTTATAATTTTATCATTGTTAGTAAAGATATCAATTAGTCAATTAATATCAATTGATAATCAATTATCAATTAATTACTATGTTAGACTAAGTAAAGGATTATTTTAAATTTAATTTCAAATACTTTTTAGTCGAGTTTAACTAACATTTTGACAGTTTAAAATTTATTTATTTTTTTGGTTAAATAACAAAACATTGTATGCGATGTAGGTGATCGAGCAGGTGGGACATTAGGCACTTAGGACCATGACGGTATGGGTTCTTATCAGGGCCCCATGATTGTGTCACACCTCGACCGGTCCACGAGTTGTGGGATGGGTCTTGTTCAAATTTGTCTACTTCGAACTTCTTTTTTATTGACTTTTATTTAGTGTAAGATATGTAAAATATATCTTGAACAAGCTTGGAAGTAGCCGGAGTATATCTTGTCAACTTGGTAAACAAACAAAAAATAAATAAATTAAAAGGAGAATGCCCATTTTTGGGCCCACTTGATACCTAATAGTATGACAATAAAACAATATTCTAAAATAATATCTTATTTTTTATTAATTCATTGTAATTATATGAACATGACATTTATCAATCAATAGACAATGTTTAATTATATAAAAAACAGATATCTTCAATTATTAAAGGATTAAAAATAATAATAACCTCAAATATTGCATCAGAAAACAATTAATTACTCAATAGCCCTGGTGAAAAAATTAAAACTGATGTATAATAAGGAAGTAGATTTATTTTTCTATAAAATTAACTAAAAATCATCGACAAACTTGAGAAAAAAATTGTGAGCCCATTTTTCTTAGGCATTCTCCTTTAATTATTACATAAATTAATATAAAATAATTATTTAGTTTCGTTTTTGGGTAAGAAATTAGTAAGTAGGTAGGTTTACTAATCTTTAAAGCAACAAACTAAAATGTGCGTCATTTACGCTTAGGTATTGGAGTTTGAACAAGATATTTTTTGAATGTAAAGGCGCCAGAAAGATTAGTTGCTTACGATCAACCTCACATTAATTTGTTTAATGGATAATAAAGATTTTAATTAACCAATTAGCATTCATCTCTCTTGTCAGTACAATCGATAAATTGAATAACTTTATAGAAATTAGTACAATATTTGATACACATTATATGTTGGCGTCGAAACTCTTTTATATTTTGACGGACTCTGTGACGTAGTGGTTGCCTCGTTTCGCGAAGATCCCGTGTTTGATTCCCGATCCAAACAAATACACATAACATTGTATGAAAGAGTCGGAAAAGCGAGTCTTGCCGCGACCGTAATGCCTGCAAAAGTGTACACATGTGTATAGTTTCGAATGAATATAAACCATGTAATAATAAACGAAATGTTAAACCAAATACCAACATAAGACCGTAATAATCCTAAATAAAAAGATAGCCATTTGCAATTAATAAAAAAGTATTTCGAACTAACAAAAATCACGATCGAAACGAATCATTTAATTATATAATCAATACTTATGAATTAATTTTATAGTTTATGTAAGCGCAACACGTATTCTTCAAATCATTGGCTAGAGAGCACCGAAAAATACATCCAGATCGGCCGCTATTAGCTTACGAATGGATCGAATAAAATCGATTGGTATCGTTCATAAATACTACAATTAAGGATTTTGTTTCTCGTTGCAGCTGTTAGAAATACGCCGAATGCCACTAAAATAATATGACAAAGCCTTTTTCTGTATCTTCACATCCCCAAAAAGAAAAACCTATTGAAAAAGCCGAGCAATTATAGTACCACGTACGGTCTGCAGAAAAGCTTAGCTGTAAACTTTCTTTTACATTATAGTTATTTTTACTATAAATTATTAGTATTATACTTAAGCACTATAAAAATATACATAAATATACATATACAGTAAATTACATATTTACCACCAAAAATAAAATTTTATTGTCAATTTTTTTTCGGACTGTACCGGAGACAGAGGCTCGTATAAGTGGTTGCTCATGCTTTCAGAGCCTATAATTTGACAATATTTTGTGTCATTTCGGCTTTATTATTACTTATACCATTACATGAGTATAGACGCGACGGTAATACCTATTCGACATCGCAGCCGCGGGGCCGATTAAGGGCGAACTAACTACAGGTTCCCCTAATTCAATATTAAAAGCATCCCGGAACGTGATCGGCAACTAATAATAGGCTAATTTCAAGAATTGTCCCTGAGAAAATTTGGTTTGTCATCTTTTTATTGCGTTTTTTCTACCAAAGGGTCAAATGAAGTGGCCCATTTGAAAAATATTAGGTTTGTATTTCGAGATTATTGCTGTATAAGTACCCTGTTTAGGAGTCCTTTTTATAGCGTAATTTGTTACTTTTATAATATTATATTCCTTTTTGTTTATAACGTTAACTTTGGTACGTTTTTTATGAAATGTGTTATGTTAGTTAGTACCTCATGGCATTGTGTTTTAGTGTAATCCGATTGTATAAAGGAGGCCCTGTAGCGAACGCCAGGGTCGGTCGAATCCCAACTCATGCATACTAACACAGCGGTAATAAGTAGCCTGATTTCATGTTTACTCCGACCGACTACCTCGCGTCAGATTCTCCCTGCATTCGACAACCTAATATAGCTTTCCTTGTTCACAATTCCCAAGTGGAAATCGGTGCAAATCATTCCAATACGACTCCGCCAACCGTTAGGTAATTGCACGGATATACATTTAGACTATCAAAATTATAGACAATTACTTTTGGTAACAATGTAAAATAATGAATACATTCGCAGCGAACATTAAATGCACTATAATGCTCCCCACCAAAACGTGAATCTAATGTAAAAATAAATATCATCATTAAAAAGGCAACAAATATCGGAGCGGGTAATTTTTTGCCGATAAAATGACATTTAATGTACGTTTGATGCGGAATTAAATTATTTTTGTCGTCGTAGCCCATTATTTTATTAATAGCATTATAAATGGAGGAGAATTGTCATAGGAACGGATAATCAGCTCCGGTTTTTGTCGGCCATCCTTCTACCGCAACAGCTATTATGTTCTGCGGCCGACGACCACGTTACCGCGTCCGCCAATCAACTCATGTCATTTTGGGGACAATTTTGTAAAATAATCGTGTTTGAATGCTTTTTATTAGGTAACATAACCGTTGAGAAATATAAGTGACGCGGCTTGTGTGATGAATCAAACATAATAAAATTACATGGGTTTTGTAACATTGGGTATAGTACCAATTATTTATTTATTCCCATTATATACAATCATTCGACTTAAAATTGCTTTAATAATAATAAATATGTACCTATATGAATATTATAAATGTGAAAGTATGTTTGTTTCTCCCGTAATTACGATCAAACGACTAATATGATTTTCATGAAAAGTTTTGTGAACTTCATGCGTAGAGTGGATTTGATACATTTAGAATACTCGTAGTACGTAGTTAGAAGTAACGCTGGAAGGTCTTTAAATCCTTCCAAAGTTTTCTCTCCTTCCATATATTACTAAGAAAAAACTAGGACTAATTTAATAAATAAAACTACTTTACAGTAATCTGACATGCGACTATACTCCCAGATAGTTAAGTTAGAGTGCGGTTCATGGACGCTGATAACTGCTAACACTGCAATCATCAGTCACTATTATGCCTGGCTATCTCTGAGCTGATCCAAAAACTCGACTGGGTCACTTCACAAACGTTTTATTTTATTTATAAGAAAAAAATAGAGACAAGTAGTAAGAGATAGGTACATACAGAATAAGTAAATACCGGACACCAAGGAAATACCCACCTAAAATATACACTTCTTCACACTTTGGAAGTGTTGGTATTACATGAGAATGACTGGGCTAATGGAAGTCAGCCGTGGGTCTGCCTACAACCCTTTAACAATATAAAACAAAAATTTCTTGTGGTTTTTTGTTTGTATTTTTTTTTCTCTTTGCTTTACCGTTGTCGGACTTGCATTAAATTTTTATTCATTATTGTTAGTACTTTCTCGGCACTATTGGTCTACTTAGCATGTAATTCTTTTATTTTGTGAACAATTTTTTTGATGACTGTTGCCTAAAAAAAAAAATGACCGCAATGAAGCTGACCGAAAGTGACAAAGACCTGGACATATTTAACCCTAAACTGAAGTCCTTTAAAAGACAGGTGCCTAGTGTCCTCAGTTCCACTTCTACTCTCCTTTGACGCGCACTGTGTATGCAAGTTGATTTAATAAATATCAAACATAGTATTATTCCATTTTTTATTAGTTGTTAACGTGACATTTATGTTTTGTATTTAATATGTTCATCGTGTACAATACTTTCAATAACTTATATGAAAATCACATTGACCTGGACATTTTTTATCTAAACGTACAAACATAATTTGCACAAAATATATCATAGGGGAGTAGATCAGTGAATACTTATATTTCGTACTTAAATACGAATCTAATTTAATCTTAAATAAATTATTTCTATACTATTTATACTTCACCTCACTTTATATATTTGTTTCTGTATTATGTAATTATTGTTCTTTTTAACAAATGTTATGTATAGCTACTAGGTTTACAAAATTTGACTTGTCTTCATTTGTGTATTATCTTTCTTGTATTACTATGTTTTGTAAACTGTTTGTTATACTATTTAAAATAAATAAATAAATACGCTTTGGGCCACAGTCGAGTTCAGTTACTACTATTTTGCTGTTGTGTATTTTATGCTGACTGTGGCCTGTTGTATTTACCAAATAAAATAATTAATTAATAAATATGTATGGATATAAGTATTCGTATATGTTTTGTTGTGTGATATATATATATATATCATCTGCGGGTTACTGTAGCGTAAAAAACAGCAACTGAGAGCGACTCGAACTTAATGTAGATAATGAGACCATGATCGTTTACAAACGTTAGTTTAATTAACGTAAAAAAGCACGTTTACTCTAACCGTTGTGTTATCAGCATCATCTTGCCACTTATAATGACTTTTGTTCATTATTTTGTAGGTAACTTTGAACATTTGTGTGTTTCCGGCACCAAGTTTCTTTTGATATACATTTTTTTATGGTTATGTGATTATTTGAATTATTTAAAAGGCATATTTATAATATTTGGGTAAAGTTAATTAATATTATTTTTGTTTTAACTTATAAGTACCATCAACAATATGTTAGGCGCATCACATTAAATTAACTCAAGAATAATTTATGTTTTTTTTGTTATTGTAGCTCGGCATATGACAGTTCGCCTGAAAACTAGAGTGTGATCCATAAACGGAAACAACTGCTACTACAGATAAATATCTACGGGCAGCAATCGCCTCCGTTATGCCGGCCTGGCCGGACGGTGCACCATTAGAATTGACAGTGCACACCCCTCTCGTTATACCTGGCTACTTCCAAACTATTCCCGAAACGCGACAAGGTCACTTCACAGATGTTACATTCGAAAGTTGTACTACTCCAGGAAAGCAGACTAGGTCAATAATAATCACCAGTCTGCCTTAAAATTGGTTCTCAATCTTGGCATTCCTATTAGGCTAAAAATAAAGGAGGCATGTCTAATGCTTCTGAGATCTGAGTCGATTATTTCCTAAATTGTTGCAGCGCTAGTTTTGCTGAAGGTACCTTAAACTACGAGTTACTTATAATGAATTTTAAATCGCTAAATGATATTTTAATTGCTTTAATTAGGTATGGTTTGTTTCTTAATTAAATTATGCTTTAAGGTGTTAAGAGAAAAGTAGTTTTTACTACATTGTTTTAAAATATTTTATTGTTTTTTATAAAAAATAATACTGCTATTTCTACTACTGGGTTTAATTTTTGCAATATATGCAATAATATCATATTTATGGTAGGTAACAATATTTGATTCGACCTAAATAGACTTTTTAAAACCCCCGCGTAACAAACAGGCGCGCTAGACCCCACACCACAGATGCTGATAAAGATTTTATTTATAATTTATTTTACAACGTCACAATAAATGTGCTTGGTATGCCTAAAACTAAACTAAAATTAACATTTTATTTTCAAGATTAATTAAATAATTATTATAACAATAATATAAGAAAATAATAATAATAATAAAGTCAAAAATTACGTTACCTACTCAAATAATACCATAAAAAAACAATTTAAATAAAAAATACTTGAAATTTCAGACATTCTGGAGATGTCTTGTATTCATTACCTAAACGCGTGTTTTCTCGTGTGTGTAATAATTGGTGGTTAAACAAACTTACCTGAAGTGAAGTTTGACCATAATTATACTAGACGTTGCATCCGAAGAGATTATTTTACTTGGTAGTCCACTTCTCAATGTACTAGGCATCGCACAATATTCAGAGTCAATAAATCTAAAAATTACAACACTATCTCCCACCACCTCCCTAGTCTATGCGCCGCGCCACGCCACCTCGATCTTCATTCATTTCAGAGATATCGTCAACTATTTCATTATAACCTTCGGGTGTGCAATAGTCACTGACGGGTGGGTGGGTGATGAATCTCTTCGGATGCAACGTCTAGTATAATTATGGTCAAACTTCACTTCAGGTAAGTTTGTTTAACCACCAATTATACCACGACGTTGCATCCGAAGAGATTATTTTACTTGGTAGATGTTCAGCGCTAACAGAATGAAATAGGTGAAAGAGATATTAAATACCTGCATATAATTATCATATATTATATTCTTTACAATCGGTCCAGAACCATTCATCTGATTCACAACAGACCGTCTCAAAGGATAGAACCAATTTCTATTCTCTATCTCACTCAAGATAAGTGTATCTATTATAAGATTTAACGAACATAAGTGTATTTCCAGACCATCCTGTGGTAATAATTAATATTTAATAATTTCAATGGACAAGCTTCTCTTATAAGTTGATGCGAGATGCGTCCTATGTGTTGGACGAAAGTAGTTAAAACCACCGTGTTATTGTGAAAGAGCTTGCATTATGAAATAGTTTTTCTCTATGAGACATATTGATCTTTTTTCTTTTATTTTATTTATTTATTTATTTTTATTTTTTCTAGATAAGAGAATAAAGTCTTGCAGGATAGATTGGGGTTTTTGGGTAAATGTCCTTGCATACATGATTTTAATATAAGATGTCATAACCTTAAAGCTACTAGAGCTTTAATCAGTTAATTTGTTTAATGCTAAATTCTCGTTAGGTTTGCATTCCGTTAAGAGATAAAGCACTTGAATAAAATTCGAAGTTGGTGGATATTTAGAAATTATAGTTTTTATTTTAAAAACACCCATTACGAATGAATGACGCATTCGTTCTTTAGTAAAACTGTTACTCAATATTAAGGCAAGAGCAGAACGACAACTATATAAAATTGAGTATCCAGCATTGTGAAATTCCGATGTAAGAAATTTTAAAATGATAGGAATTTCAATGTTGTTTTATTTACAAAATTGCCAATATTTCCTGTAAACACAACTATATTAATATATTATTGGATAATAAAGCTCAAATTATTTCATATAATATTAATGACTCCACTGTAGGTCGTTTTCATAAAGGATCTTTAGTTCTGATAAGAGTAGATCAAGATTAGACGCCAATATTAGAGGATCCGACTGTAATTGTAAAAAGAGCGGATACCATGGTTGACTTGGCCAATGGCACTGCAATTACGCCTGTCGTTTTGTCATCATTTTTTTTTTTTTTTGCTGAAATTGAGGAAAAAAGCTTAAAAATAATTACTCCCTCTAATATAATGGCATCCATATTGCAAGCCTCTGAGTCCTGCTTCCAGGCGAACCTTTGTACTTTGTGTTAATTTTACTTATTATTGTTATTATTTTATCTTTAAAAATAAACAAATAAAAACACCACACGATGTCAATATTGAATTTACGTGATTCTTAAGCAGGTTCTTTTTTTTTTTTTTTTTTTTTATTTTGAACTTGATATATTATGTCAAGTTGTGAAGGAATATAACTTGAGTCCAGATTTCGTGTAATATTATTTAAATGTATATACTGAACGTCACCATATTTATTTATATATAAATGGCCGTGGTATTATTAATCCGTAACAAAATATTAATGTTATTTGAATTGCTTGCGAAACATTTTTAGGCGTGAAAAAACCGCTTTCGTTTAAGTAAATTAACTAGAAATTACTTTCAGTTATATCCCAAAAGACCACTTCTATCATTACTACGAAACAAAATCCTTAACCTGTCTCTACCGTCCGTCTCTAATATAGTATTTTATATTTGAGTGTGAGATAAGAGACTCCATCATAATTATCATTAGATAAATAATTACCCAATCAGAAGTATACGTAAACACGTGCAATCGTAGGACAGGCGGAACGTAAAACACCGAGAAATCCACAAATTTTCTTCTGGACGACAATCTTTGTTTGGAAACACTTTAGACACAAACACCTTAATGCGCTTTCGCCAAGGGCAAGGCAGTCGCAAATATAAATCTTCAAAGGTCTAAGAATATCTCCTTTGAATTCGGAATAAGCTTGCTTTTTAAATCATACCAACGAAACTTAATGTCTCCAATAATGTTATTGTTAGCGAGTTTGGCAATCTAAGGCAATCCTCCTATGTATAGTATATATCGTCGAATTATTTATAACCCTCATTCGAAGTGAAACCATTACGGATTTTAGTAGTTTTGTAAATACAAAAAAGGATAAACCCAACGGTAGGCATTGAAATGCAAAAATATTATGTTCAAATATAAATCGTGAGTATTTTCCTACTAATTTTGCCCACAGGAATAAAAAATACGTATCTTTTAAATTGACTGAAGCCATAAAGCAATTTTTTGAAGTTTAGTTTGTGACTGTGTGTTTATCCTCCATTTTGAAATGGTATTTAGGAATAAATTTATTTTTAATATTAATATTGATTAATATAATATTAACTTGGCTTCCCTCATCAAAACAATTCTAATTGTTTAAGTTCATTATTGTTAAGACTGTTTTTTTTTTTTTTTTTTTAATAAGTCATCTGTGATATAAGTTGATTAAAGGGAATCTAGAATCCCTTACATATTCAAGAAAGACAGGTCATCTGTTAGAACAGGAGTTGAAAGACTAAACAATCTATTAACATGGAGAATTCCCTCAGTCATATTTTGGGAATTTTCGAGTCCTCGTCGAGGAGTTGTGATGTTTGTACGAGGCGGATGCTCGACCGTGCAGTGTAACATATCTTAGCCCTTGCTTGCTTGCTATCCTTGTGAACGACATGGATGGAGGTAGGCCTCTCCAATTTACCCGATTGGGGTAAATTTGCCATCATTTCTTCATATTTGTAAGCCCTCAGCTGTCTTTGAGACTTCACCCATTGAAATGGTCTTTCTCCAAAGATGTTACTAACAAAATTTTTATTGAGGGATGAGATACATAATTTCTTTCTAAATCTTTTCCGGAATTTTAGATTAATTCTAGATTCTCGGAATGTCACAGTCTAAAAATACTTGGCTAATGTCAGAAATCTTTTAGCAATTTTATTTGAATTCTTATGAATTATCGTAGTCGTCACGTTGGTGATGACAGTTACAGCAATACCTACTCCCAGATAGTTCTGTGATCTGCGCTAATATATTATCTTTATTTCTTCGCAGTGTCACTTAGTACGGGTACTATTTCTAGATTTAACACCCATTTGAAAATTTTTAGAAATTAATGATTTCGAAAAGATCTCTTTAGTCTGCTCTCCTTAGTAAGGCCGTCTATCAGAACTCTTCCCCAACGTTTAGCAATCTCAACTGGCATCCTAGTTCCGAAAAAAAAAACCGCTGATTGCCTTTAGTATAATCCAGCGTCTCCAAAATATCTTGAGGGAGGGATGTGCTGGGAATAGGTTCTATAATAGCTGTACTTGTTAAATTATTGGAAAAGTGTTCACCTTGTGGGTAACTTTGCGCATCATGTGCGATTGTTGGTCTTTAAAATATCAATGACCTTATTCTTTTAACATGTGACATTAGCATGTCAGAATTATCATTATACGAGTAATACGTGACCATAATCCAGGCATAAGATCCATATAATTGTACAATACATACAATACTATGTGGTATATTGCTACATCCCCACGAAAGTTTAACATCATTGAGCGTAATCACATTACGATACGAGACTGGTTTGTTATCAACCGTGACCACATCACGGAGTATAACATTTTTACATTAATAAAATTAATGGTTATACAATGTATATTTACCATACTATGTGGTATGTTGGTACACCCCCACGAAAGTTTAACTGCATTGGGTGTAATCACATTGCGATACGAGACTGGTTTGTTATCAACCGTGACCGCATCACGGAGTATAACATTTTTACATTAATAAAATTAATGGTTATACAATGTATATTTACCATACTATGTGGTATGTTGGTACACCCCCACGAAAGTTTAACTGCATTGGGTGTAATCACATTGCGATACGAGACTGGTTTGTTATCAACCGTGACCGCATCACGGAGTATAACATTTCTACGTTAATAAAATTAATGGTTATACAATGTATATATACCATACTATATGGTATGTTGGTACACCCCCACGAAAGTTTAACTACATTGGGGGTAATCACGTTACGACACGAGACTGGTTTGTTATCAACTGTGACCGCATCGCGGAGTAAATATTTTTACATTAATAAAATTAATGTTTATACAATACGAGTATATACATATATACCATACTAAATGATATGTTGGTACATCACCCCAAAAGTTTAACGTCATTGGGTGTAATCACGTTACGACACGAGACTGGTTTGTTATCAACCGTGACCGCATCACGGAGTATAACGTCTTCATTTCATTTTATTTTATTTTTTAATAAAAACAAACATCCATGCAATTTGTAGAATATATATAATATATATACAATACTATGCGGTATGTTGGTACATTCCCACATAACTTTAACGTCCTTGGGCATAATCATGTTACGACCCGAGCCTGGTTTGTTATCAACCGTGAAGTTTATATATTTATTATTTTAATTATTCTTAGTAATCTCTTTTTTTTTTTTTATATATAAAAATTTATATTTATACAATACAATATTATTATGTATATCTTGGTTTTTGTCCTTAATATAAAAATTAATATTTTTGGTTATCAATTATGATCACGTCATAAAGTATAACCATAAAACCATTCAGATGTTTTCTAAACACATGTCACATAACCTAAAATGCTAAGACAAAACTCACAAACAAAAAGGAAAAAAGTACATTACATGTGAGTAGGCAATAAAAAATACACCATAATATAATGAGTATTATTTTCAATATAAGCTTATTATACAAATAATAAACGTGTACAAATACGAAACATGTACGCCATGCGCCACGTCAACGCGCTGTCATGTTTAAAATTTAATATGAAGTAATAGTGACTCACCGCTACTTGTAACCGAAGATTACTCGTATTCATTATTCTTTTTGATTTTTCAATAATTCAAATACTATTATTTAATGCGAAATTAAACTAGCTAAAACCTACAATATATCTATAATTTAAATAATAAATAGTACTTAACTATTTGGTGAGACGTGTGTCGATGCCCGCACAAAAGAAACGAATGAAGATCGAGGTGGCGTGGCGCGGCGCATAGACTAGGGAGGTGGTGGGAGATAGTGTTGTAATTTTTAGATTTATTGACTCTGAATATTGTGCGATGCCTAGTACATTGAGAAGTGGACTACCAAGTAAAATAATCTCTTCGGATGCAACGTCGTGGTATAATGGTGTAATATTATCCATTAAGTATTCTTGATCGTACTTGAATGAGGGCAAATGATTTAAAATAAAAGAAGCCTGTGTTTTCATTGTTACTCCAAAACATGGGTGAAAGATTGCTAAAATAATTAGTAGGCAATTGCCTCTCAAAAAAATTTACGGCGCAAAAGGCTGCATAGATAATGATCCCCTTGCCTTAAATAAAATAACAACGACATAAAAAGATACACTAAAGTTTTTTTTTTAATTAAATATTAAATAGATCTGTGTACCATTTAATATGTTTAAAGTTATATAAATAACAAACGAGTATAGAAGACAATGGGAAAAATGAAAGCATTTATTCTAATTTTGTGCTTTAATAAAGTTCACTTGTCATTATAACTTTACGCTCTGTTCAGCTTCAAGCACTTTTATAACCCGAAGTTTTTAATATAAAGGAGAATGTCTACTCACCTAAGAGAAATGGACCCACAATTAGAAAAATACTTACGTATTACCAATCAGTTTTAATTTTTTCACCCAGGTTATTGAGTAATTAGATGTTTTCTGATGCAATATTTGAGGGTATTATTATTTTAAATGCTTTAATAATTGAAAATATCTGTTTTTATGTAAATAAACATTGTCTGTTAATTGGTAAATGATGTGTTGATATAATTAAAATGATTTAACAAAAAATAAGATATTATATTAGGTATCAAGTGGGCCCAAAAATGGGCTTACACCTTTTGTCATAAAATTTATCTTTGTTAACCCTTATTATTTTCCTGTGCGTTTCTTTGTAGTTTTTAAAGAGTAAAACAAATTATTATAAATCTTTTACGTAAATAAATACGTAATTATATTAATTAATATTTCTATAGACGAAAATAAAGGTTGGTTAATTTAATCATAGATCTCCGCTCACACAGGCAAAGGTTAGCTAGTAGACAATGCCAAAGGCATTAAGCTAGCCTATGTACGATTTACATGTACAATAAAGTGTTTTTTATTTTTATTTATTTATTTATAGGTCTATAGAGATTCTTTTTATTATTATTTCGCCTATTATCCAAAAAATTGCACAAAAATTAATAATAAATGTACAAAGGCGAGCTTAATACCTAAAGACATTTACTACCAGCTAATCAGAAAAAGAGGATCTAGAAAGAAGGAGGGTGTATTAAGGTTATATTAAGGAGTATATTAATAAGAATTAAAAGAATACAGAATTTATCCATATAACATTTTGAGGTAAGATAACAGAATTAAATAAAAATAGCAGGTACCTAGGTATACAATAGAAGAGCAGTATATGATAATAAATACATAAATAAATATATAATAACAATTAGGGATATTGTTTAAGATTTTTTTTAAATTTTAAATTTTGGGGCAATCCTGTCGATGTCAGTCCTATTAAAGCTTAATCTACAAGTCTTAAGTGCCTAAAGGATCATGAGTGAATGAAGGATGAAGAGGAAATCCGCTTTCAATAAGTTTATGTACAACATTTATATATTTTTTATTGTAGCTCGGCATATGACAACACTCCGCCTAATGCAAAGCTAGACTGCGGTCCATTAACAGAAACAACTGCTACTACAGAGAAATCTCTACGGGCAGCAGTCGCCTCCGCTATGTCGGCCTGAAGAAACCCACCATCTAAATTGACAATGCACACTCTCACTATAATATAAAGTTACATAAACCGCCACAGACGTGTATTAAATCCTCCAATTTCGCACACATATTTTTGTTATATAATTACCTATTAGTTTAATAAATAACACAGGCCAACGAAAATAATGTTTGTAAAAACTTTTTAAACAAATTTACCTAAATCTTATGTATGTTTGAATGCTGAAACCGGATCTGATAGCAGTTTTTTTTTATCACCCACCATTCGCTTACAATACGACATCGATTACATATTAAAAAAAGAGGGAAAAATTTATCTATAACAATTAAAAATTTATAGTTCTTTTTATTTCGTTACAATTTTCTTTTACAATAATATTTAATTACTAAAATATGAATATAAGATGTTATATTTTTCTGTATTTCCTCTCCCTTTTCTCTGTAAAGTTTCTTGAATAGCTTTTTCGCCGGTGCGATGCGTTTTGCTGTTCTCTGTGAAGTGACCAACAGTAATCACCTATCATTTTGATATTCCATCGTCCCTGGTATCGTTTCTCCATCTCTTTTAAGTCCTGATGAAACTCTCCACAAACATCGCCTAAGTTCTCAGGAAAAAAATCAAGATGGTTGTGCAAGAAGTGGACTTTAAGGCTCATCAGACAACCAAGAGTTTTAAACTTTTTTTTATCATGTTAGCTACGATAAGTTTATAGTTTGGAGCTTTCATATTACCCAAAAACTGAGTTACAACTTCTTTAAATGATATCCAAGCCTCCTTTTCATTTTTATTCCTCGAATAAAAGGCCCAACGAATATCACTTCTTTCAGTTTAGCTTCTGATAAATGAGGAAATGCTACTAAAATAACAAGCGTTTAAATGATTTTTTGCTCTCTCCATATCATGGGTACAGCAAATTAAAAAGCTATTTTCTCTTTTTTATACCATTTCCTAAGTTCCTCGACACAAACATAACATACTTTATGAGGAACCCAACACTTGTCTTAATTACCGATTTCTACACCAAAATATGCTAAGTAAACTTTTTTTATAAGGTCAGTAATGTTTCTTTGATGTTTTTAATTACAAAATTATCACATATATGTATAACAAAAAACGTTAGGAGAATTTATACAAACACGTCTAACTATTTTTATTTGTGAATAAAACGTACATAGGTTTAATACTGCAATGTGAGGTTATATTTACTGAAAGAACAAAAACAGCTGCAAAAAAAAACTGAACTACCCACCTAAAAACATCTGATTTTATTGCCAACCTTACAACATTAACATATATTGCCAACTTAATAATATTTAAATAGTTAAAAATATTTTTCATACATTTTGTTTAGTAAAATTTATTTTCACTAAATATTGAAATGTGAGAAATTGGTGGGTGATACGACCATTTTAATTTTTTATTCGAGATCAGTACACCAAATTACATAGAAATTAGCTAAAATTATTCAAAAAGTTTTTTCATCGTTGGCCTGTGTAATCTATTAACTAGAGTAATAAGAAAATCGTAATAATATAATTAGATAGATGCACGCGAGTTACTCGCGCTCGCATGCGCAATAAATGTTAAAACTTTTTATTCTTACACTAAGATTGTTTGCTTACACAACGATCAAAATTAAAAGCGACTGTACCCACGGTTGCGTCACTTACCTAATAATCTAGATGGAAACAAAGAGCTAAGAGCAATTAACTAAGTATTTGTTAAGCTGGTTCAAGTAAAAACTCACTTAAATTAATGTGTACCGCTCGCTTCCTGATAATAAGTAATTATTGCAATTATTGTAAGTACTGGTTGCAACTAAAACTGTATCAATTTTTCATTTATAACAATATCTACATTGATATTATAATACTTTTTTTATTAGATATTAGATAACTCAGCCGGCATGGCGAAGGCGATATTGATCGCACTCTAGCTAGAAATCAGGTTCACATGCAAAAAAAAATCTGATGGGTCTTTTTCTTGTTTTTATGACAATTTAAGAGGAATATTAGTTTTTTTTATATATATTTTAATAATATATTATTAAATACAAAATCTACATTAAAGCTGGCAAGGACTGCTAAATTACTGAATTGTTTGTAAGCAACATTTAACGACGTTATCTAAATTAGGTAGGTAGTTTTTGAAAATCAACGATACGTAAACTAACGGCTACCGAGATTTATTAATATGTCCCTCCATTATTTTTTAGCAAAAAATGTATTATTCATAACGTTTAATTAATTAACCAAAAATCTAGATATCGCCCGGTGCACTACAAACACCTAATTAAATTGTTAAGTAAAAATTAACATAAGTATTAATTAATTATAATTATAAGTAATTATACTATCGAGCAACGTAGAAATAAAAAAATCACTCACGTAAATTTAATCATTTGCTTACGTTTGGCACTTGACGAAAATCTTCATTCATTTCATTGAAACCCGAATAACTTTTCAATCGCCGACATACGCACATCAAAAAGTCTGCAATCACTTGGAAAAGTTGCTTTATCTTTTAATGGCCCAAACATTCGTTATTTATTTTACCTACTTAAATACAGATTTTCTTTTAAATATAAAGCCAAAAATACTACAATTGTTAGTAAAGGTTTAACACAAAAAATCACAAGAAATAATAGTTATAGAGGTCCCCATTCACCCTGCCACAGATGATCAACTAACTCATCTAGTTACACCATGTACATAAAAAATAAAATAATAAACCATATAAAATATAGAAATAAAAGAAAAAAATAATTTTGCTATCCGTACATCAGATTAAAAGGTGTGCTGTGTTCAGTGTGCGACACAATTATGTCATGCAAGCACATCGATTACGTGGGAACTATATAAATTAGATCTTAGCGTTTGTCAATCTCTTTATCATTCCCATTTAAAACTATTATGATTATTTGTTGACATGTAACCGCGCTCCTAAGAGGAACAATGTCTATAGAACTACATTACTTCTATTGTTGAAATGTTATAATTAAAGGAGAATGCCCATTCGCCTAAGAGAAACGGGCCCACATTTTTTTCTCGAGTTTTGTTATGATTTTTGGTTAATTTTGTAGAAAAATAAATTACCAATCAGTTTTAATTTTTTTCACCCGGATTATTGAGTAATTAGATGTTTTCTGATGCATTATTGAGGTTATTTTTATATTAAATGCTTTAATAATTGATGACATCTGTTTTTTATTTAATTAAACATTGTCTTTTGATTGGCAAATGATTTGTTGATATAATTAAAATGAATTAAAAAAGAAATAAGATATTATTTTAGAATATTGTTTTGTTACCAAACTATTAGGTACCAAGTGGGCCCAAAAATGGGCATTCTTCTTTGAAATATATTGACTAATCAATATAACAATTCGAATAGCTTTATCGTTTTATTGTAACATTTTTTTGCTGCAGAAACTACCATGCAAATTAGCCATCCATCACGTCTGCCATACATTTCTTTTATTGTAGCTCGACATATGACAACTCTCCGTCTGCTGTAAAGCTAGAGTGCGGCCCATGAACGTAAACAACTGCTACCACAGAGAAATTTGTAGTAGCAGTAGTCCGCTATACCGACTATCCAGATTGACAGTGCACACTCCTCTTACTATTTAGTATGAGACCATTTAATATAAAATAATATTTTAACGTTAATAAATAGTCGTATAGCTATTTATCTCATTGTATTTTGTGTATGACATATTGTAATATGACAATGACAATTGTGATATCTGTCAGGTCCTCCGTCGCTATTTTCGTAGTCCGTAGCTGGTCCTGGTGTATCTGTCAGTCCTTCAATCGAGCTGCGTGCTTTTTTTAGTTTAGCAATGTCCATTATTATCCTCGTCGCCACTAATAAATAGTCGTATAGCTATTTATCTCATTGTATTTTGTGTAAGACATATTGTAATGTGACAATGACAATTGTGATATCTGTCAAACGTAATTGGCGGATTAGAGTAATGCTGACCCGACCTGACCCGATCCGACCCGAATGATATATCCGTAGCTTTAGATATCTTTAGAAACAGTAAACCATACCGACTAATTAATACAAAAATTCTTAGAAGTTGCGAGTAAAAAGCTTACCGCTTCTTAGAACGGAAACGCTCGATAAACGTACCCAGTCTAGACCCGACTTATAAATTTATTATCATTTAAAATTATCATATTTGTAATATAAATTGTAAGTGCGCATAAAAATGGTTTGATTAGTATTTTTTTCAGCGCTAAGCGTCCGCGGGCAGCGTGAAATTACTGCAAACGCTCACGTAAGTGCCTCAATTTACTTTTTTCTGATCGCCGCTATGCGCAAATGCAATTGTTCTCGTATTAAACGCTTGCTATTTGCAATGTTAATAGCCGCTTGTAATTAAAACTATATCCTAGAAGTTAGGCCTTAATAAGGGATAATTGTAGGGTCGATATTCCTTTGATGAGTCCGTTTATTATTAACATATCTTATATGTAAATATTAGACGACTGAACTACACATTACAAAGTTGCATATTTTTCATTATTTCGTTTCAAATTAATTAAATTAGTGTTTTGTTTTTAAAACGCACTGCAAAAAATGTAATATTTTTTTCTAACAATGCAACTCTAGTAAAAGTAAACTAATATTATAAATTTGAAGATATGTTGGTTTGTCGCCCAATTACATTCAAACGGTGAACCTAAATAGCTGTTGTTGTAAATGTTGGCGTAAATTGAAAATATTGCAATGTTAATTAATTTATTCCTTAATCTTTTACATTATTGTATTTTCTATTTGCAATTCAGTGCACAAACGTAAACTCATTCTAGTGTGACCTAACAGTAATTCGCTCGCACATTTATGATGCACTTTTTCATATCATCTTTTTACATAACCTAAAATAGACAAGGCGAATGTTAGGTTAGGTTAGGCTATTTATATGTATATATTTATCAATGTCTATACATTTATACTTTTTTTAATTGTAGCTCGGCATGTGACAACACTCCGCCTGATGTAAAGCTAGAGTGCGATCCATGAGTGGAAACAACTGCTACTACAGAGAAATCTCTACGGGCAGCAGTTGCCTACACTATGCCGGGTTGAGGAGACGAGCATGTACCATCCAAATTGACAGTGTACACTCGTCTCGGTTTACCTGGCTACTTTCAAACTATTCCCGAAACGCGACAAGGTCCCCTCACGGGTGTTACATTCGAAAGCGGTGGTACTACCCCAGGACGGCAGACTGGACTAATAACCATCATCAGTCTGCAAAACGCATCACATCGGCGAAAAAGCTATTCGAGAAACTTTACAGAGAAAAGGGAGAGGAAATACAGAAAAATATAAACATCTTATATTCATATTTCAGTAATTAAATATTATTGTAAAAGAAAATTGTAACGAAATAAAAAGAACTATAAATTTTTAATTCTTATAGATAAAATTTTTCCTCTTTTTTAAATATGTAATCGATGTCGTATTGTAAGCGAATGGTGGGTGATAAAAAAAACTGCTATCAGATCCGGTTTCAGCATTCAAAAATACATAAGATTTAGGTAAATTTGTTTAAAAAGTTTTTACAAACATTTTTTTCGTTGGCCTGTGTAATTAGTGATATACGTGGGCCCAAAAATGGGCATTGTCCTTTATTTCTTTTTTTCTGTTTTGCCTATTCAGTAAACTTAAATAATACCAAAAAATAATATTAAAAAGTTTGAACTATTTAGAATTCACACCTAGATCGTACACCAAATGATACCGAGCTCGCGGTTAAACATAAATTAATTACAATTTGCTCAAATTAGTTTTACACCAAATTACATAAAACACAATTTTTATATTTACATTGGTACTTTTATTTCAGTATGTGATTTACTTTTGCTTACGAAAGCTTCAATGTACACAGAATAATTGCTAATGATTGAATTTTAAAAAAAAGTTAGGTAATTAGTGATTATTCCGTGTGTATTGAAGTTTTTGTACGCAAAATTTAATTATAGACTGAATCAAAAGTGTCGATGTAAATATAAAAATTGCATTATTTAGGTAAGTTGTATAACGTTTATGTATGAAATTATTCCAATTAAAGAAATATGTGTACTTTGAATAATCTAGTTTTTCTTTTTGTTGTAAATAGTTTTGTGCTTTTTAATAGTTTAAAATATTTTAAACGTGTGGAAGAATTTTTAATATTTATGTAAATAAGGAAGTATTTGTTAAAAATGAACGCTTTAATAAAATAAAATCAAACCATAGCTACCAAGTGTTATTTAGTAAAACCAATTAGGTACATTGGGTGTAGGTAGCGTCGCCAAGTTTCAGTAAAATGTTGTCATAAAGTGCGATATCCCGCTGCGAGAACGGTTTATTTTCCTATAAAAGCGTTTTATTCACGTATAAAAGCTTAAATCCGCGCCGAGCTTTCTCCCGCCGCCGCCCGACGCGCGGAAAAAAGAGCATCACAAGAGCACGTCGCGCCCCGCCCAGGACCCGCCCAACTCCGCGCCGCACCGATTGGCCGGCAGCTCCACCTCACATACGCTAAGCTCATTTCATAATCAGTCGCCCTGCAACATTCGTCGCGGTCGTACTGCACGCTCTCCTCTGCAACTCGACACGTTCGAGGCGCATACTTACGACGATATTAAACTAACTTAAACAAAGTGAGCGCTCATTACCATAAAACGATACGAGATTACAGAACATTTGTGAAAGTGACTGCAATTGCATTTTTTGTTTACGGATCAGTGACTTTATTATTGTTAATAACCGAATGAGGATAATTATTATGAACGATTTCGTACAATGGTGGACAGGTGCGTCTTGTTTAATTAACTGATTAAGCAAATAAGTGGGTTAACTATTGACGTGCGACGAAACGACGCGGAAATACGACGGGAACAGCGCGTGCGGCGATGCGCGCACGGAAGACACTCGCGTGACAAACTTACATAAAGTGCTTCACATTTGATCATTAAGTAATCTCATTAGTTTACTTTCCCCGCGGAACCAGTGTTCGGATGCAGCGAACGATTCCTTCAGCGCGGCGGCCGCGAGTCGAGAGCGGTGCGGACCGCGTGCGCAGATCTGCCGGTAGCCGCGGTCGGCGGTGACATCGCGTACGGTGTGTGTGAGCGCGGGCCGGGCGGTGCCTCCGTCGAGCTGGGTGCGCAGGAGTGGTTGCGGCGGAGCGTGGAGTGGCGCGGTGGTGGCGCCCTGGATGCGGTAGAGAGCGCGGGCGCGGGCGCGGTGGCGGGAGCGGTAGCCATGACGGTGCAGCGGGAAGACGGCGCCCGCGCGCCTCGTACGCGCTTCATGATCACTGATATTCTCGATGCGGCACCGAGAGACTTGAGTGCACATCGGGATTCTGATTCTGACAGATCGGCAACAGACTCGCCAGGTAGGTACAATATAAATTTCTTTATTTATAATAATATAACAACATACAAGTGTAATACATCCTACCAAGATAGGGCAAAAAAGCGACCATTTAAAGTAAGAATGAGGAAAGAGATACCTAACTACCAAGCGATGACATCATCTTAAAGACTGGATTGCAACTTGATCTTAAAACGAGAAGATACAGAGTTTGGGAAAAGTTTTATACGAATCAACGTTATCAATCTCTACATGCAATAAGTCATTTATGTTTAACACCTTTACAAGCACTTTATCTTTGTTGATTAATTTCCTTTAAATTTTTTTTATCTTTCTTTAGCCGAGCATTGGCACGACATACATTCCAATCTAAGGGTCAGTAATTCAATAGAATAGTATAGGTACCATCAGTAAAGTTGTTGCTGGACCACTTTTGAAAAAAATCGTCAGGAGCATGAGATATTATCTAGTGTTAGGGATGTAAACTTAATTGTACACCGATTTCTATAAGCAGTCAAAAATTAGCTTGTTTAACAGCACAAGCAGAGGCGGCTCTTGCCCTTGTGGCGCCCGTACCATGGCGCCCTCTAGTAGGAGCGGGGTGAAAATGGAATACTTACAGTTATATTTTCAAACGGAAATTCGGGTGCAATTAGTGCAATTTTAAATAATGTCGGGAAATGAGTAGTGTCTTTGGAGGTGTCGCATTAGATTAGAGGGTGCTCGGCGCCCGTGTGCGCCGTACACCCTGCACTATAAGTAAAGCCGCCTCTGAGCACAAGTAGACATAGTCCTTAAGGTGATACGGCTTATCTATTACTGATTGTATTAAGAAACAAAGAGACTTCAGTCTGCAAAAGTCTGCAATTCTTAACGAAAAAGTGATATAGGTAACATAACCCGACAGACGACAAACAATTATCATGAGAAATATAGACAATAGTTAGCGTTATTAGTATCAGTAGTTTCTCAAATTTGCGGGTATTTTTAGATATCGAATTTGCTTAATGCGGGTATAATAACAATTTTAATAAATCGAGTTGGGGATGTTTTTTTATTAATAGTTATTGGTTGAATATTAAATTATGGAAGATGAAATTATTTATTTTATTTAGAGTTTATATATTATGATTTTGCTATAAGAATAATTTTTAGTAGTTATAGCTGCTATAACTAAAAGAGCTCAAATTCCTTTTAGATCTTGACAAATTATTGTACCTATGCCAAGTCATTAAAAATGTGAAATCGCAATCGTGAAGTTTGCCCAACAATACGTGGAGTCGTTCAGATTAAAACATGGCGATGATAAATTAAATCCCTTAAGCTTAAATGACAAAACTGGAATATGATTCGAAGTTAAAGATTTAAGCTGACTACACACGACGAATCACGCTTACCATTTTTCATTATTATTTTGGTCGTGTTCTCGTAATCTTGACTTAATTATTTTAATTAAAATTTTATTCGGTAGTCTGCTTATGGAACTAATTAGTGTTGGACATTTGCTTGTAACTCTCATATTTAAAACAATATATTCGTATTATTATTAAATTGAAATAGAATGAAATATAGATTACACGCGAAGTATATTATTTATATTTTAATGTAATAAAATTATTGACTAAGATCTAAATATCGTCGTTAAATGAAAGCGAGATGTAAGAGAGACACTTTGATATCAAATAAATTGAAATCGAGAGATAAAAGCAAAGTTTGATCACATTATCCTATCAACAATTTAATAGACAAACCGGTATCGAGGTGTTAAATAAATTAAATAATAAAACGTATAATGGTCTCGATAAATACGAGCGGACCCTAACACGCCGAGTCGAGATAACTAAGCCTCTATAAAACGATCGAAATTAATCCCACCTGAAAGGGCCCTCGAGAAGGCAAAGGGAAAAAAACTGACGTCATAATCAGCTTTTTGTCAAATGTCAACACCAGTTCGCTTTTAAAAAAATTAAAATAGTTCATCGAAATTGAAAACATCAACAATCTCATCCCTAAATATTGATGCCACGCGGTACACTCGTCTGCAGAAATTAAAATATTTTTATTAATAATTTTAAGGACCTATGATATGTTTTGAATCCGTGTGTTTATATGTATGTGTTGCCCGATACCCACTGAACCTATCTTAGTTTGTGGTCTGGATATTATGTTTTTTTTTAAAGAATAATTTTTATGCACATTCAAAACACATACCCTGGGCTGAGGTGGGAAAAAAACTGTTCAAATTTCATAATAATTCAATAAAGCCAGTATAGTGAAGACGACTGCTGCCCGTACAGGTTTCTCTGTAGTAGCAGTTGTTTCCATTCATTGACCACACTCTAGCTCGTACATCAGGCGGAGTGTTGTCACATGCCGTGCTTCAATAAAAAATAAAAAAAAATATATATATCCATTTGTATACATTTAAGCACTTACAAAACAAAGATCTGGTTAACTGCTAGTATGTTTAATATGCTTATATAAATAATTATTTTTACCTCGGCCATTATTTTTCTCCACTACCTTATCTTATGAATTTACCTCCCAATTACTGACTTTAACATCCGCTAGTAGCAATTAAACCTCTCATGCAACTGTAAATACAGAACATCTCGCATCGTAATATGAACAAAACCCACTTACTGAGAATGTGAAAAAAACATGGCGTTTAAAGCAATTAGCGTTAATACAACTACTGCTGACAATTTAACTAATTAATCTACAGCTAATGTAAAGCAGTAACGCAATTAAATCGATTAGTAGCCAACTTAGATGTTACCACACGATTATGAAGTATTGTATAATACTTTAGAACTTCACTGATCAGCCATCACGGTCGCCTTGACTGCAGATTATCTTAATTAATAATATAATTAATGTAAACTATACTCTTATATCCTATTCATGGGAACACTACGATTAGATGCTCATATTTATTTAAGAAGAAAACAGAGCGCCCGGGCTAAAAATAGAGTTTAGTTAGATTATAAATGTAAGCAGATAGGTATATCCGGTCGTGACCAAAAATTTTTCCGCTATGAACTTAAACAATAATGATAAATAAACTAAATTAAATAAATTCTTTGACCAACCTTTGTCGCGTTTCGGGAATAGTTTGAAAGTAACCAGGTATAGCGAGATGAGTGTGCACTGTCAATGTAGATGGTACATGCTCGTCTCCTCAAGTCGGCATAGTGGAGGTGACTGCTGCCCGCACAGGTTTCTCTGTAGTAGCAGTTGTTTCCATTCATGGACCGCACTCTAGCTTTGCATCAGGCGGAGTGTTGTCACATGCCGAGTTACAGTAATAACAAAAAAAAAACAAATATAGGCATATAGTTTAATGAATTGATAAAGAAAATGGCGGTTGTTGATACAGAAATTGGACCTACAGGCATTAGATAATAGTCGTATTTGTATAAAACTAATTTATTAACTTTCTTAATTTGGTCTTTATTTTTTTGTTATTTTGATATTTAATTGCCGGTTAATCTTCTATTTCTAAATATTCATTATGATTAATTTATTGTTTTTATTATTATTTTAATAATTTTGAGCATATTTAAATGCCGGAATCATAGAAAATATTAAATTATTAGAAAAAGGAAACAGAAAAAGTGGGTAATGCGAAGGACGTGTATTCGATTCCCACTTTATCTCAGACTATTTTTTATGCGAGTTTTTATTATTTTTTAATCAAAATTTATTTTATAAATTAATAAATTATTTAGGAAGTCAGTGTACTTTGCTACCAACACTGGTTACTCGATGTCTCACCTCAAATGCGCTCCATCGCTTCAGCTAAGCAGCTTACCTTACCTCGTCCTGTTATGTTATGTTAAACAAAATTAAACCTTATCAGGCATAATATACGGTATAAATTAACTTAATTGTTATGCGAATCGTGACTTTGCGACGGACAAGATGGTGACAATTCTTTCATCGTACACAGTTGATAAACATCAAAACTTTTTATTGTGACAATAAATAGATTATTATTTGATATAAATAGGGGCCAGTTTAAATTCTCTTATAATACTGCTTCTATTTGCGGCTTTGTGTCGTTTTTGACAGGCGAAGTCGCGTTCTGAAATTGAGTTCAATTTTATTTAAAAAGGTTACTCATGAAGAGTTTTTGATTAAAGTTTTTTTTATTAAAGGATTATATTCGTTTGTTTAGAATTTACGTCGGTACTGTCGTATTAATATTTAGTGTATGTTAAACTATAATTATGTGACTCGTTAGCGGGATCAACATTAGCATTGCTGTATGGGTGATAGCTAATATTAGTCGTGAATGTTGCGATAACTATTTATGCTTGATCAATTAATAATAACATAATATTGTGTTTAGTAATAGATATGAATGTACTAACATTTTTCGCCAATTAAAGAAGCATTCACACTATGTCGACCGAATTGGTCGCCCAACAAAACGGTTCGGCGCGTCCTTTTTGTGTCGCACAATTGACAAGTGGAATGCTTTGCCCTCCCATGTATTCTCCCAATCCTTTCACCTTGGATCCTTCAAGCGGAGCGTGAAAAAGCACCTTCTCAGGCCGGCATAGTGGTAGCGACTGGAGCCACCGTGCGAGCGGTTCTCTAGTCGTCAATGCTCATGGACCTCCACCGCGTTTACCATCAGACCAGTCGAGGTCACATGTCGTGCCAAAAAAAAAAGGTTTGATTGTAAACTTATTTCTATTAATCGATGACCATGCGGCCAAGAACGAGCTTGTTGAGTAGTTCAAATATACATTTAAAAAAAATTGCTAATGTGGTCACTGGGCTTTAAAATTTAAAAGATTTAAAATAATATATTTTACGGGTGACGCATCACGATTTAGAGTAGGTGACGCCGAAATTATGTCAATGCAGAATGTGTGGTAACGTCCGAATCTAAACCGTAATTTTAATCTAACTTTTCTATTAAATTCTAACCATCTATTTATATGTATGTATAAATATATTATGATATGTTTAATACATCTTATATATTATGCCTAAATATGAACGTATCTCTATCTGTTTGTCACCTTTTTACGTCTAAACCGCAGAACAGTTTTCGATGGAATTTAGCAAAGAAATAAATTGTATCCTAACTTACCTTTTGTCTCAAAAAACAACTGAAGAAAGTGGATTATTTAATGTCAATTTGTTGGATTAATGTGAGTAGAATATATAGCTATTTATCTCTATAGTTTCCTAGAGATGTGACGGGAACATTGAAGGCATAATATGAATTATATGCATATAAAATTGCGGGTAGTACCTAATATTATCAATAACTAGGATTTCTAAAATTGTATAAGTATATCCTCCGAAAAAAAATCTGATTTCCTTTTTTTAAATCAGTATTTAAATATGTACCCAGAGATAGGCAATTATCGTTAATAAAGGAAACATTGATGTTTATTTATACAAGTGTGTGCAGATACCGTGAAATGGACTCGAAGCGGCCATTCGTACGGCTTGGAAAAGCCGATCGGAAAATGCATAATTTTTCATCCGATTTCACAACGATACATCCGATATATTACACGGTGGGATGGATATGACAAAATTTATACGCAAACTGACTCCATTTAATGTAAATTGTCAATTTAATAGCTTGATTTAACCTACCTACATCGAGTACGTATAACATTTGTATCCAGTGGCAGAGCCGTCTTTAAAGATCGAGGAGCCCTGGGTAAGATAGCCCCCACCTCCATAAAAGATCTACTTGTATCTGATTGTAAAATATTTGTTAGTATTCGTTCTGGAAGCTTTATTTTTGTTTTTTATATTATATTATGTAGGTACATCACTAGCTCAGTGTATGATACAACCATTTACAAATATAGGCAATTAAAAACATGTAAAAATTTATATTCAAGATAGAAATCGTAATTTCTCTGAATATACTTAATTATATTTTATTTTAAGTATTATCTAAAACTTTCTATCTGTTCACAAATAACACTTTTTGTTTATAATTTTGTTAAGTTAGATTGTTGTTATTCTTGTACATATTTCTTTTAAAAATAAAAAATGCAGGAGGTCGTAATGATAAAATCTGCGAAAGAGGTGAAAGAAGTGTAGCATATTGGAAGGTGGCGATTGATTGTGCCTATATCTGTAATTTTTAAACCATAACACATTTTAAAGTTACATAGGCGTGTAAAATAATTATTTTATCGATTTTACCGAGAGTTGTAAAACTGGATAGTTTTATATAGATGTTTATTCCGATCGTGTATACCTTTGGGGAAGATGCTAGGATTAGGCTATAGCGACTAAACCCCTATGGTGTTTCCATACACCGCCTCGCCAGAGGAGGCGCACCGAATCCTGGAAACTGGGAGTTGAAACACTCAACTCTACTAGGATCACAGATAAATTCCCACATCCACCTGATTATGAAGACAGAGAGGATCTGTCAGGGCTTTCGTGAGAGGGGGAGACTATAGCGCGCCCCTTTCTTCGCCTCGAGAAGCCAATTCGGCTAAAATCTAACCTAGTTCAAAGCAACATTATTTATATCATAAAAATATAAGAGACAAGAGAAAAATTGCAATATTTTTACAGATTTTTTTTAAATGCTAGATTTTATTAATACAAGTATAAGTATATTAATACAAAATAAACTAATGTTTTGAAGTCGCCAATTCGCCATACATAAATTTTAGCACAAATCTTTAACAATATGAGCGTAGACCATAAATAAATCTACATTGTGTTTTTCAATAAATCAACAACTTAATTTCATAATAAATTTGCTTTTGCAATGTGAGTGACTTGTACATTCCCGGATTAGAACCGAGGTCATAATTGTATAATATCAATTAAAAACACATTAGCGACCTTTACACCTACGCACCACTATGCCTTAACTAATACTTATTTACATTTAACATTAGGGTCAAACAAACAAAAACACATAGGTATAACATAAATAAATAACTTTATTTAGATATTTTATCATTATAAAAATTTTCAAATGTAAAACCCGTGAAATGAACTGAAATGAGCGGACCGAGCCTTGTTTCTAGATCAGATTGCAGCCAAGCAGTAGTTAAATAACACATAAAATACAATGTGCGCCTACGAATACAACTCAAAGTAGGTTTCTTATGGAGGGGTTTGGCAGATTCTTATCTAATCGATCCTACATCTAATTAAAGATGATGACTTTTTACGGGTCTGTGGGTTTTTGCGTCCCTGGCGTTAAGGTTTTTAAACTTTTGAACTTTTCAAGGAGTGCGGAAGCAATAACCCCCTTTCGCGCCACTATCTAACTATGTCTATGAGGTACTCGTATACTATGTAATTAACAAATAAGAACTGGAAATTAATAATTTAAATTTATTACATATTTATAAAAAAACCTTGCAGAATAATACTTAGATAAAATTAACGGATCAAATGGCATGATAAAATGATATAAAAATAAAGGCTAATTATTTTTAATATTAATTGTAAATAATTGTTGAATAGCATCCAATGCCTAGACTTGCATGTCTAACTAAAATATATCACTAATGTTTTGTAATCGATAGGAATTACTCGATTTCCACTAATACTTCAGTGCGATTACTATTTGTACGAGTATTTGGCTATGTCGTAATATTTAAACTTTAAATAATATCATTAAAATTCGAAAATTATGATAATTGCTACTACAGAGGAATGTGAAATGTCTGCAGTCTCCTCCGCTATTCCGGCTTCCTATGCCTATTGCCTAAGAAAAATGGGCCCACAATTTTTTTCTCGTGTTTGCTGATGACTTTTAGTTAATTTTGAAGAAAAATAAATCTATGTTCCCTATCACCAATCAGTTTTAATTTTTTCACCCGAGTTATTGAATAATTATACTTTTACTGGTGCAATATTGGAAGTTATTATTATATTAAATGCTTTATTAATTGAAGATATCTGTTTTTTATGTAATTACGATGTGTTGATATAATTAAAATGAATTAATAAAAAAAATTAGATATTATTTTAGAATATTGTTTTGTTACCAAACTATTAGGTATCAAGTGGACCAAAAAATGGGCATTCTCCTTTGCACAGTTCAAGATGACAAAACACACTCCCCTCGTTATACTTCTAAGATCTCGAAACGGTCTTTTCCCGCCTATACTTGAAAATGATGGTACTACCTGAGGATGGCAAACTGAGCATTGCCACTCTGCCTACCTCTGTAACTTAAAACTTTTCTACAATACAAATTGTCCCCTTATTTATATAAAATACAATTTAAATCTTCCATTTCCGTATAGTACAATTTTCGTTATTATTCGCTAATGATTATAATTTTCACGGTCGAGTAGGTAAGTGTTTCGGTCAGCAGCTGTGTTATATTATAAAAAAATATAGTCGTGCACTAATGGGTCCCTTACCTTATAATTACAGTCAATAACACTAGCCGCTAAAACGACGGCAAAAAATCACAATTTACTGAACAAACCTTAGTCCATTAACTAATATTAACAAGCCGTTAAATAATATTCGGCGTAATTACAAACCCAACCTGCAATTTAGTGCTAATTATTGCGGTTTTTTCGTTTTGATTCAGAATTAAAAATATCATGATAAGACAATTTATGCAGCGAAAATGTTTTATAATTTATTTTGGTTTTATAATTTGTTTAATTTAGGATTATTACAACAATGATATTTTTATTCCTATTGGGTAGAGATTATTTACCGCTAATTGAAAATAAAATTTAAAAAAACTAATTTTTACGATTAATTCGTCGAATTAACGCTAATAAGACAAGATACAAACATTTATTTTACAACTTATTTCATAACCTATTTTTGTATTAATACCTATTTATTTATTTATTTATTAAATTAAACACACAAAACGGCATGCAAGCATATACATGCCAAAATAGGAATACAGTCAAAGTTTGGGCTGGCAAAGCATTTGCGCACACCATGGATACAATACAATACAATTAATACAAATTTTATGCAGTTATCTCAACATTGTCATACAAATACAGTCTAATTAAGCAGTTTTGCCAACATTGTCACACGTTAAACTAATCATTTCATATTATGCACACAAACACACTATACAGAGTGAATTTTTCAAGTGGGCTTTCATGGCCAAATCCTAAACTATAAGAGACATCGAAAAATGCTGAAATGAGTCTCGATGCCGATTTTGATGAAAACTAAAACTGCATTATTACATTTTTGATAAATCCATTTTCCCAGCTAGGAATCGAACCTGTTGATTTTGAAAAAAAAAAAAAAACACTGTATTATTGCACCATCCGATAGTGTTCCTGATAAGGATTAAATTCTGGGAAATAATGATATACGGCAAACCAAAGAAAAGTGTTGATTTTTAACAAATTGTCTCTTATTTCCATACATTACCGGTATAGATTAACTTTATCAACTTAAGGACTATTTAGGCTTATGCTGTTTAACAAATCTACTTTTAGCCGCTTACATATTGACCATTAGAAATCTGTTTACAATCTAATTGACATCCACAATTGGCTCTCACTGAAAGTGTTGCAGCGACGATTTTGCTGATAGTACACGCAACCTGTATCGTGTTAAACTTTTTCGATTATTTATTCATTAAAAAAAAAGTTATTATATTAATTAATATTATGAAAGTAAAACAACTATTTTATTGGTATACATTCGAGGTGAATATACGGGTGGCAAACCGCAACCGCAACCGGCTCTCGTTGCATTCTTACAGTCGGCTGCACTAATTCTCAACTCATACCTTAAATCCTGTTTTCGTCATTTATGTTTTACATACTCGATGTGGTTTGATTTCCAATTTTATCTAAATATTATTGAAACAAAATCATACATTCGCTGTTGACAACATTTTAGTATTGGTCACGTCAAACTTTCTGGCGTCTCGGAAGTTTGCTGCGCTTCACGCAGGGACAATTAAGTTTACAGTAATAAAATTAAGAGTTAATTTTAAATATGAATAAAACATATAAAAATAACTTGCGGGCGGTAGTGTCCCGCTGATATCTTAATTTGTGTACTGCTTAGCGACTTGTGCCTAACTTCGGAGCCGCCATAAAGTTTGGTTCCTACCTAATATGCTTAATAAAATAAATAAATTAGCTCTTAACTGGTCGTATCTAGGTCGATAATCCTGCGATTCGTGGCTTAATAATTATCTTACAATTGATACGTCATAACAACCAATCTCTAATTTAAACACATAAGTATGCCCTGACCCTAAATTACAATACACTGTGGTACAAAAACTACTTACAGACTCAAAACAAAAACCTACTTTTTTATACGAGTAATAATACTAACGAACGGATAGCGATTCAAACGGCAGTGGTTCTTGTCACAGAAGATCTGCAGACAGCAGTCGTGTTCTCTATTCCGGTTTAATTAGATGCCTCTTCACATTACGTTTGAAGGCTCTTGGATTGTAAGTAAAAGACGTGGCTTGGAAGGTAGACCAAAGCTCTTAAGTAAAAAATTGTTATATCATTATAGTTTTTTTATTTATTTAAAAACAAATAAACTATTAGGACTTTATTAATTCCAAGTATCAACTACCGCACTTTAAATTAAAAAAAAAAACTGTGTGCAATTAGATTATGTCTTGAATTCTAGATTTATATTCTTATAAATTTAATAGTGTTTAATTATGAATATAATTGCTTTTAAATTGTTCTCGGAGTCTGTTCAATAAATCCGTGTTGTTAGCGAAGGAAGCGTGCGCAACCAAGCGAGCTCGAGGCGGCTGTGTGCTAACCACAAGAAGCCCCACTCGTACATCATGTGGCTTCGATCACTTACTTCTACTTTACGGCCCTTCTTAAAACTTAAAATTTAAACAATTAAGTGTTATATGTACTTTCGTCGCTCAATGCCTATAGGCGCTATTAATGAGTGGTAGGCAGACTGATGATGGTTATTAGTCCAGTTTGCCGCTCTGGGGTAGTACCACCACTTTCGAATGTATGTATGACTATGAATGCACATTCTAGCTTGTCATATACCGAGCTACAATAAAAAAAATTGTTTGGTTATATGGTCTCGCTTGATGGATGCTCTATCCATGAACGGGACAACTGCTACCACAGACAAATGTTTAAAGACTCTCTTCTATGCTGACTTAGGAAAACTGAAACATCCATTAACAAGACACACTCCTCCTGTTACACTTGGTTCCTTCCAAAATGATCCCGAAACGCGTTTACTGCGCACAAATTTCTATTACGTATCAACTTACTTACTTACTTAGCTCACGCCTTGTTCCTACTGGGGTAGGCAGAAACTATGGAGCGCTAGCGACTCCTGTCTCTACATACCACTTTCGCTTCGACCACATCTATTACTCCCCTCATGCATGCACGTCGGTTGAGGGTGCTCCTCATTTGACCCTATATTTTTAGTTAATCTCCTTTCATCCGTCCTTTCCAAATGACCCAACCACCTTAGCATACCCCTTTACACACGTATCAAGTAATTATTAAATAATGAAATCTTTTGTTTTAGGAGTAAAGGACGACTCAGATGATGTATCAAGTAAAAGTTGTAGCGGTGATCCAAGTGGTTTAGCAAAGAAACAAAGGAAGGCGAGAACAGCATTCACTGATCATCAACTACAAACATTAGAAAAGTCTTTCGAGAGACAGAAATACCTCAGCGTGCAAGACCGAATGGAACTTGCGGCTAAATTAGGTTTAACTGATACCCAAGTCAAGACGTGGTACCAAAATAGAAGGTGAGATAAAGTTATTATTATACTAAAATTAAACGTTTTTTGCTTTAACTGTTAAATCGATATTTAATAATGTTTTTAGAAGTTTGCGTTTTTGTTGGTGTCAAGTTTTTTATTACAATTTAGCTAACCGTTAACCGGTAAATAAGAATTAAATTTAAAATTTAGACATATCCGTGTCCTATCTAAATCTGTGAACCTTTTCGGAGTGGTAGACAGACTATATCATCACCAGTCTTCCTACCATCATGCATCAGTCCCATAAAGTGACCCACTTTTCTTTCGAGATCAACTTAGTAGTAGACAAATATAGCAAGAATGGCGTGCTCTATCAACCTGTATGGAGCCTTCGCCTTCTCAAGCCAGTATAGCGGAGGCGACTTCTGCTTTCAGATATTTATCCATAGGACCGCGCTTTAGCTTAACATGAGGTGGCCACATGTCAGGTTACTATAAAATACGCATAGAATTAATTAACAATAATAAATAAACAGCACAATTTGGAACTTTTGTTATAAAAATTAACTTATTTCACGGTTAATATTTTGGTCTTTGTGGAGATTAGCCGTGAGAACGGAATGGTTTGTGGTAGACAAGGGTGGGCGGGTCATCGCGGGCGCCACAAAGCAATGCTGACTCAGCGGCGGCTTCTTGTTGGATCTAAAGATAGATATAGTCGGCTGCACACAAGTTTAGAAAAATTTAACAAAATCTAAAGGACTCTTTTCGAACCTTAAACGATTTGTCAATACTAATTTTATGCCATCGCTACACGCTGAGCCAACCTTTTAGATTTAACTAACGTTTACGTTGACGTTAGTTAAATCTAAAAGGTTGGCTCAGCGTTGGGTGGTTGGCCTTGGCTGATGCGGTCAGCAAGAGGAACGGACGAAAGAAGCTTGGCCAGCGTGTCAATGCGCCAAAAAAACGACTACGCAGGCAGTCGTCAAGCCAATCCGGCTGGGCTACCATTTCCAAAATATATAAGCATTTCTTAAAACATTTTATTTATTTATTTAATTGGATGCTCACTACAAGTTGCAGCCGAAAAAGTCACATATGTATGTTTGTTAAAATTTGATCAGTAAAACTGGGCTGCAACTCAAAGTGTGAACACTACATTAATACATAATTATTATTATTTAAATTATTTTAATAGTCAAGTGTGGTTAGTAGTTTTACCCCGCAGTCTCACCACTCCAGAGTGGCGCACCGCGTCGCGAAATCAACCAAATTGGCGGGACCCGACGACTCATGTCAAAACGCCTTGCCCTGAGACCGGTCCGGTCCCACAAACATGTAAAATTATTTAAATTATAATAAAATAAAAAATTATAATTAATTTTCATCCTTGTGAAGCCGATTGTACGTTTTGCGGCTATTTTCAAAAACAAACGTTTGTAATTAGGCTCTCGACTTTACGACAGACCTTTTCGTCCTTGACGCCCACAAAAAAATTATAATTGTAAAGCAAATAGTATCCTCCTCGTACCAATAGATCGGTCTATTGTTTTCTTATTTTACTCGGTCAATGTGTTAAGTAGATATAATAAATTGTAATTTGTATATTTTTGGTTTAAATAATGCTCGAGTTTTAAGCAAGTAGGTTAACCTATAATGTTAAAGAGTGGTAGGCAGAGTGGTTATAGTCCGCGCCGTCCTGGAGTACCTAGTACCTATCAATACTTTTAAGTAGTCGAGTAAAACAAGTACTCGCTTGTCCACGCACCACAGCAGAGATAATGAAGATATTTTCTGTGTAGTAGCAATTCTTTCCGTTCATGAACCGCACTCTTGTTTATCATCAGGCGGAGCGTGGAAGACAAAAGACGGTTAGTTAAAATCTCTATTGCGTAAGTACTTGAATAAGAAGTTGATTTGTTTATTTACGAATTTAACCGTTAAGCTATCAAAGATTACGCGTAGCTATGTTTTCATTAGAGATTTAGATTATTAAATAAAAAAGTAATTTAAACAAATAAAACAGAACACACCGAAACAATCGATTTACTCAAGAAACATTGGTCGCGGGCTTCATCGTCTCCAAAATTTTTTTACCAGACTTTTTGTTGATTTTCTATAATTTCGGTTAAACTAATGTTTGGGCTTCGATTTTTCGGTTCGTGAAACGGTGTGAAATCGGACTTAATTGAAGGATATAATGGATTTTGTGTGCGGCCACTCTCTTTTCTCTTTCATACATATTTTTTGTTTAATTGTTGGTGGTCCCTGTCTACGTAGGTACTCCACCCACTTCTGTATTAAAATTTCTTGTTATTAAAATAATTTAACCTATACTAATATTGTAAATGTGAAAGTAAATCTGTCCGTTTATTACTTTTCACATCTAAACAGCTGAACAGATTTCGATAAAAGGAGTAGGCCCATTCGTCTAAGAAAAATGGGCCCACAATTTTTTTCTCGAGTTTGTCGACAATTTTTAGTTAATTTTGTAGAAAAAATCTACTTTTTTGTTACCAATCAGATTTAATTTTTTCACCCGAGTTATTGAATTATTAGATATTTTCTGATACAATATTTGAGGTTATTATTATATTAAATACTTTGATTAATTGATGATATATTTTTTTATGTAATTAAACATTGTCTATTGATTGGTGAACAATGTGCTTATATAATTAAAGTGAATTAATAAAAAAATAAGCTATTATTCTAAAATACTGTTTTGTTAACAAACTATTAGGTATCAAGTGGGCCCAAAAATGGGCATTCTCCTTTGGCAAGCAGATAAATTGCATCCAGGCTACTTTTCGTGTCAAAAAGAAACCGAGGGGGTCAAATAAGGGATGAAACCCATACGAAGTAGGGTTCCCTATACAAAACGTCTGTAGGACCTAGTGAATAACTAATTTTATTAAAAGATATTGATAATACATTTTTTTAACTAGTTCCAACTAAAAAAATTTAAACGAATGACTCTATCCACTTATTCTAAAGCTATAAAAGGTTACCAATTTTGCTACCGGCATAAGTGAAAATTACTCTTTTTTTTATTTATTAAACGTATCAAAAAATGTGTGATCACCGTCAACTCCTCAGAGTGACCGATGCAAGTCACGGGCAGATCGGCGCCGGCTCATCCCCGACCTATTCATTAACCATGCCGGCTGCCAGCTTCCGCTCCCAAGAACATCTTAACACTACCCATGAATTTATCGTTTTTTTTTCTTTTACTAACTATAAACTGCCTTAATGAAATAAATATAAATAATCTATAATATTTTTTAGGCTTCACAAGCAAAGGTACATAAAGATATTTTGAACAATAAATTTAATTAAAATGTATTTAAATTGAATAGAAAAATCATAGCGCACACAGCTCGGAGGCGGGAATCGCACTATGCGTCTTACAAAAAATAAATATACTAAAAAAAAACTTGGGCAATGGTGAACTTTTGTTTAATACACAGTAGAAGTATTTATTATAATAAAAATAAAAATATAAAAATTGCAAAAGGCGAACTTAATGCCTTGAAGCATTTTCTGCCTTCCTAACCTTTGAGAGATGCGAAAAGTGTTTTCAGTTCAGTTTTCATATAATTAAAATAGATAAATAAATAAAAGCTATTTAAGGTAGAGACCGCACTATTCCTCTGTGAAGGCTTGAATTAGTTCTATGAGCAGATACCCTACTGCTACTATCACAGAATACCTGTAATCTGGAGGCAGCAGTCGCCTCCGCTATGCCGGCCTCATTTGACGAGCGTGCATCTTTCTAAGTAAAAAATAATAATTCCTGCAGGTACATTAAAACATTTGCGACCCAAAAAAGGTATATTTAAAACAACGTATTGTAAAATGCCGCAGTTTCTCAAATTACAGTTTTATGTCAGTCGGAGTACGCACCGCGGTTGTTTTGGGTCCTATAATTTAAATAAACGATATAGAATGTGTCGTAAATTCGACTTATTTCGTTTATCATCGTTTAGGCTGCGCAGACGCACGGCGCGGCGGCGATGTGCAATCCACAACGATTAGCTAATGATGTGCCTGTGATGTCGAACCCTGTAATGACACAATGCGAAGCTTCTTTTAAATAAAAGAACTTTCGGTGGTCAAAAATATACTACTTTAAAGTCTACATTATTTAATTTCAAAGTTACCAGCAGATAATATTTTATATATAAGTTTTTTTTATAAAAATGGTATTGGTAGGTATTTTTTTATAAAAAGAAATAATGTAATCATTGGAAAATTATTTCTAACTTAAACTTTTAGGTTTCCTAGTTCCACATTGAGGATTACCGACTTCCAAGTTTGAAGTACCCGCGTTGTTTATAAATTTGTATCATTTGGATAAATGCTGTATCTACCACATGATAAAGATACAAGTTTACACGTACTGTAATGTTTTAATACGAAGTCTTTTAATCGTTTAAAAAATAAGTAAACTTTTTAGACATAAACCTAAAATAATACCAAAAAGAACTAAAAGTAAACTAATCTATAATTAAATCTTTTTTAAATTGGAAGGGGATTTATTTTTTAAATAAAATATTAAAAAGCGTTTGCTTCTTTAATGTTTTAATTAAAATTAAAATTTAATATCGTTATAGAATCTTTATTAAAAATTTCAACGAGATTTTGAATGGACACAAGTACAGCTCTTAACAAAAATAAAAAAAACGCGTGCTCAATTGAACAGGCAATAATATAAACTCATTAAGAAACACACGCTTCGGGAATAGTTTGAAAGTAGCCAAGTATAACGTGTGCACTGTCAATCTGGATGGTACACGCTTGTCTCCTCAAGCCGGCATAGTGGAGGCGACTGCTGCCCGGACAGGTTTCCATTCGTGGACCGCACGCTAGCTTTACATCAGGCGGAGTGTTGTCACATGCCGAGCTACCTACGAAATACAATACCGACTGTGCGATCTCCTCGGACCATGTAGATGTTGTATTTTCCTATTAAATTTTTATCGTATGCTTAATAATTTAATTTACTTTTCGTATCGGCGCTTAACGTGATAAAGTAACTCTTACTAAAGGAAATTTTAATTAGGTTATGATGAACAAAGATACATTCAAAATTTTCATCTCGTGTGATCGAATCTTAATGATATAACTGCAGGGTTCCTCCAGCAGCTACCAAGAACCACACTAATCGGTTATTGCGAACCCAAGCCAAATTGCTACCTTCGACAGAGACACGACGAGAATCGAACCAAGGTCGTCGAGGTCGCTAGCCTTATCATTTACTGAGCCACTAATCATAATATAGCAAATGCCATTTGAGTTTTGGTTTGATTTTAATAAGCAGATTTGTGCATCTGTGGGTTTATAATTTGTTAGTTGCTAAAAAAGGTTTCGGTCTAACTCTAATTAACGTTTTTTTTATTTCAAATCCTTAAACAGCACTAACAATTACTCTAATCGTAGTTTTTTAATAGAAACTGCTAAAGTTTGAATTATAAGTACAATCAGCAATACGTTCGCTATTTGTGCTATTCAACAAACTCATTCTTGGTCGTTTGAACGTCTATTAATAAAATGTATAATTTGAAGAGTGGAAGACAGACTGATGTGGTGATTAGCCCGATCCTAGGATAGTACCACCACTTTCAAGTGCATGGCAATATTCGTCTTCTGAAGCCATCATAGCGGCGGTGACTGCTGCCTGCAGAAATTTTTCTGTGGTAACTGTTGTCTCCGTTCGTGGACCATTTGTCGGGCTACAATTTAAAAAATGCACCAATAATTATCTAAAGCTAAAAATAACGCGGGAATGAGTTTAGACGTGTGATATACCGCAGGCTTTGCTATTAGTGCAAGAGAAATGTACATAAGATACCTACTAACTAGATATTTATATAAAAACACCTCTATGAAAATCCACGAAAGCTTCTGAAAAGAACAATGTCTATTTTTGGGCCCACTTGAAGTCTAATAGTTTGTTAACAAAACAATATTCTAAAATAATATTTTGTTTCTTCAATAATTTATTTCAATTATATCAAAACATAGTTTACCAATCAATATACAATGTTTAATAACGTAAAATATAGTTATCACCAATTAATACAAAAATCACAATCACACAATCAATTAAAACTGGTTGGTGATAAGAAATATAGATTTATTTTTCTACAAAATAATTGTAGGCCCATTTCTCTTAGGCGAATGGGCATTCTCCTTTAAGTGCGACAACTTAAAAAGGTTTTTTCTTTACAAGGTCTGCGGAATTCTAACCTAACAACATTATTTTTTAACGAAGACAAAAATTATACATTCAAGGCCTAATTAAATTGATGAATTTTGTATTTAATCAGACATACTTATTTGGTATTGACAAATTAGATAGTCTCCTAATAATATATAATAATATATTGATTTCTGTTCATTTAAATTCTGAGAAATAATTTAGTTGAATATTGTGATAAAAATAACTCTATCAAATACATATTCGTGTTCATAGCTTTATAAAATAAAAGAACTTAGTAAGTAACTGAGAGAACAACAAACTAACAAATGTAACAATTTTAGTAATATAATACATGTCTGATAGCAGTAAAGTGGCATTAACTTCGAAGTATTCCCATGCGAAGTGACGTCCTACATCGAACAAACATGTTTCGCGAACTTTCCAAATTAAGTATAAATAAGTACGAAGAAAGCTCAATTTGGGAGCGTTCTCTCGGCGACAAAGCAGCCTAACACGAAGTATTCGGATCGATGAAAGTGCGCTTTGTTCGCCGGAAATACGACCCGAATTCGAGTCACGTCTCTCGAAAGCCCAAATCGAGATAAACACCCTTCCCCGTTGAGAGGTCGTAAGCGGAATCGATTTAGCGGACTATATTCGTCTTTAACTTGAACGGTTAAGGCACGTTTTCGGGTGACGTCGTCGATACAACAATTGAATCAGTTTACGCAGCATCAAATCACTAAACCGCTGGGCGGAGCGTACCCGGACTCCACCTGGGGGACAGAGATGGAAGAAGGCGACTCTATCGATGGTTTTTGCAAGTAAAAGAAAGAGAGGGGCGCGACCGGAGATCTCAAGTCTCGCTGAATCGAGAGAATAATTTAAGAGCGCTCAAAAGAGGTTTTTTGTTCGTAGCCTCAGGAAATTCTCAAGTGTCATTTATTGAGGCATACGTTTTATTGACGAGTCTAATTTAAATGTATTTACGTTTATATTTTGTTATAGATTATAAATTTAAAATATGTATAAATAATGATTAATTATATAAGTAAACAAATTAATTAAGTAATTAATTATTTTTAAAAAGCAAAATATTATATATTTTATACTCATTATAAATGGATTTGCACTGTCAACTTATACGGTAGACATTTCTCTGTAATAGCAATTATCTCCGCTCATGGACTGCACTCTAGCTTAACATCAGGCTGAATGTGGTCACATGGTGGTCTACTATTAAAAAGAGAACAAAAATAACAATGCCAACTAAAAAAATTAATAAATCATTCACTAATGTAGTTTAGATAATAATAAGCTTCAGCGAGTACCTACATACGTACACCCCCTCATTTACATTTAATAAAATTAAATGATCCATTTACAAAAATTAATTAACGACGGACCCACTGAACCATTCGCTAACAACCGCAACCCTAACTTCACCGCAGACAATAATAAAAACTTCACAATAATAAAAGCCGCATCAATATAAAAATAATTCTTTACTGAATTTTTTAAAAGCATTTCAAAATGAGTGCGGAGAGAATGACAATAAATGAAACCGAATGCACCCTGCTTTTTAAAAGATAATAATTAAATTCGACATAGGAGGGTTCATCTCTTGTTATATTAACATTCAAATTTGATTGATACCTACTTATACATAAATTGAGAATAAAAAGTTATTTATTCAAACGAAATAGAGACAAATTTCAACAATTTAAAACATAAAACTCAACAGCGCAATGTGGGTCAATAATATCTATAATAGTAATTCAATAATAGATATAATAAATAACATTACGTAAGTACCTATATAAAATATCCTGACTAAAATTGTTAAGCCAAGACACCACAAACCTGAATCAAATGTTTACACTTTTTTTAAAGGAAACGTATTATAAATACATGTCTCGATCGAATATCGAACCCAAGCCCTCCGCCAGCCTTAGCCATAATACATTTTTATATGACGAGTAGCTCGGCAAATCACTGCACTGAGCACTGTTAAGCTAGATGTATTGCTGTCTATGAGCGGCAGCGAGGAAAATGTCTACATGTCTTCGTTATGCCGGCTTGACCATTTGACAGGGCACACTTCTTCTTCACACTGCGACTAGGGCACTTCACGGATGTTACACTTGAAAGTGGGTAAATAACCAACAAAATAAAATAACAATAAAAAAATGTAATAACAAATAAATTGTGATAACGGTTAGCAAAAACTTTATATTATCTATATTTTCTTACTTGAATTATTCTTATAAACTTATCACTTAGCAATGATATTTATTTATAGTATCAAACGCACCCTAAACAATCTGTTTTGAAAGTTTTTTAATAATATCAAATAGTAACTCGAGCGCAGATAAGTACTTTTACAAATATTAAAACGGTAATTCTGGACCACTCCCCGCTCTACGCACAATAATAATAAGGTAATTTATACCGGTTCACCCTTTACTTCAATAAAATAAATCAAATTAGTTACTAGGCCACGCATCGTTGCCTACACGAGTACATACTCAAGACGTTTTGTCAATTTTATTATTTTATTTTACATTTATTTATTTGAATTGGGATATCTTTATTGTGTGCTCAAGTAGTCTGTGACAAATTTGATGACATTAGGGGTCATTCATTTCGCTATGGGGTCGAAAACTTTCGCTCGATGATCTATGGGATTTAGGGTCATATAAACGATGCTTTTAGAATTTTAGAGTCGATTTAAGTTCGTAATGGTTTTATATAATTTCTTGTGGGATTTCTACTTTAGTTAGTAACAATTATTTGAGTTTTAAATGGAGCGTGAACTTCATTGATATTTTTTTCGTTCAACATCTTTTGTACAAAATACAAACGTTTATAGATTTATAGATTTTTAACGATATTGGGATGTGAAGAATTGAGTAATTCTTTTGAAATAATAATTTCTTTGTCAACAGGACAAAATGGAAGCGTCAAACCGCTGTAGGTCTAGAATTACTGGCGGAAGCTGGTAATTATGCGGCATTCCAAAGGTTGTATGGTGGTTATTGGGCTGGTGTTCCCGCTTACCCTACTCAACCTGCGCCTGCCGCAGCCGACCTGTACTACAGACAGGCTGCAGCGACTGCGGCTGCCGCTGCCTCTGCCAATACACTGCAGAAACCTTTACCTTATAGGTGAGTTAGATAGACTATTTATAATAAAATGATTTTATCTTATATTTTTGTTAATAATATTTCTAAAAAGATGTCTGCACTGCCAACCCGGCCTGAGCACCTGCACTCGTCTCACCACGTCGGCATAATGGTAACGACTGCTGCCTGCAGATATTTATTTATGGTAGCCGTTGTTTCCTTTCAAGGACCGCACTCTAGCTTAACATCAGCATTAATATCCTTCTTAAAACAAAAACGAACAGAAAACATAACGGCGTACTAAACAAGTAATTGCTATTTGCAACCGAGTGACTTTGTCCTAGGAAGCCTGCAGTCTGTTGTTAAAATTAAACAAGTCAACTTTGTTAATGTACATTGCTTGCTTAATATTGACAAAGCTGTATTACATATATATATATACATTTTAAATAAGTCTTGGTTGTATGTTGCCAAAAAATACCAAACCAATTTCGTACTTTACTAGAGCTTAGTTTTTTCAGTATATTATTAGTCAACAAAAAGTTTATATAATGTTAATTTGTCGACAGATTATACCCAGGCGCTCCATTAGCGGGGGTACCTCCTCTCGGTCTAGGTTTACCTGGACCTTCCGCGCATTTAGGCGGACTAGGAGCTCCAGGTCTTGGAGCATTAGGGTATTACGCTCAAGCGAGACGATCTCCTTCCCCCGACCTAGACCCTGGTAGTCCAGCACCACCACCAAGGTCGCCGAGATCGCTACGAGAACACTCTGTAGAACGACGTACTGATGAAGAGGATGACGATGAACCTATTCACGTGTGAGATAAACAATTGTGTAACGAAGGCCAGTGATAGTGATTATGCTATATAAACAAATGAATTGTGCTTTAATATGCTACTCAGTGGACTAACAGTGACTTTTAGATGTTGTAGTGGCCTTGTATACATTAGAGACATATTCCTTGAGCTTTTTCATATAAATTGAGTATACATATTTCTCGAAACTGACTAAGAAAGGAACTAAGTTCACAAACTAAGTATATTAAGTTATTTTTCTTGTATATAAAACTTGAGTTTACGTAAATGTTGCGATCCTTCCGATAGACCATTTGATTTTGTGATGTTAATATAAACCGGACTTATTGTATAATTTAAGTTAACATTTATAACGGATAAGGGCAATTATTTTGTCCCATACCTGTATGTGATATATAAACCCAGTGTAAATAGGCATTATGTAATTTAAACAGTAGTACATACTTAAAATAATATAATTAATGTCGTGCAAAATATAATTACTAATCGCATAACGCTTTGTCAAGAAGTAACAATGTACCAACAGCAAAACTGATGCTGCATCACTCTAAAAACTAATCGCCAGAGCTCACAGATAAAGATTGTGAATCGATTTGTATTGGTCGATGTTCTAGCCGATTGTACATCGATCATTAGAAATCGGTTTAAATGAATTTGTTGAACAGCGCAGGCGCAAATAGAACTTAAGGTGATGCAGCTAACATATTGCTGAATGTATCTATGCCACAAAATATTCAATTTGAAGTTGATTTACTCATAGAACGATTGTGTGTCAGTCTGTTTTGCTCAAAGATTTGAGACTGAAGAACCGAATATTTAATAAAATTGCCTATATTTTAAAAGTATTCAAAACTAGTTTGCAGCTTTATAGTTCATTTATTATCTATACTACTTTTCAAAAGAATATTTTTGTTTTGAAATATGCAGCTTCGGATCTACGATTTTCGACACCAGGGCAAAAACCAGGGATTATTGATGTGGAGTAGATACGACAAGAACTTCCGTGGCACACTGGCAGAGACATCACACGCTTTCAATAAACAGCCTAGGATACGCGTGCCCTGGTTACCAGGTACACCTAACAGCGTTACCTTTTTTCAGCGAAGCCAGTTTGCCCCCTTCCTAGATCCGGGGCTGCTTAATTTCTTTTTGTAATGTAAAAAAAATATCATATTTACGTTTAAGAAGATCATAACAGTATTCAATATAGTAAAACAAAAGAAAGTCGAACATTTATTTAAGTAAAAAATAAAATAATTATTAGATGTATTATATTATCGTAAATTTATGATTAATTTAATATTTAGTATGAAATATGTATGTATATACAATATGTCATATAATAACGAAAGTATGGCGCTGTACTTAAGCAATTTGCGGCATTTCATGTGTCCAAATAGAAATTGTGGTGTTTTGTAATAATAAAAAAATGTTGTCAATTATTTTGTTGTTTGATTTTTTTATTATTAAAATAGTACGGTTGCTGATTTGACTTACTTCTCGATGATGAAGTACAATTTTCCTCTGAAGTAATGAAAACAACAAAAAAAAACTAAAGTATTTAAGCATTAGGTAATTGAAAAATTAAAACGGCGGCAACCACAAATAAATATCTACAGGCAGCAGTTGCCTCTATTGAATAAGCTCAACCCGAAATCCAACTCACGGCTACTAGACTTGAAAATAGCGATACTACCCTAGGACAGCAGACTGTAGTTAGCCCACCACTCCCTTTTTTGAATTTATTACGGTAAAACAATATTTATAAAGTAAATAACATCAATTTTAGAGGTTTTTTTATAAAGTTAAATTAACATTTTCAAAGATAACATAATACTTTGGTTGCAAATGAAATAAATGTACAGTGGCAGAAGTGGCAATGAGTCGAGGGAGCAAATAATATTATACTTTAACACGCGATATATTGTTACTAACAGACCACCATTGAACCAATGTTTAAGAAAAAAAACAACATTAAGTATGTAGTATTAAAATCAGTGGTGGCGCTAGACTACGCTAGACACGACACGCGAACGTTGCTCGTCACCACATACGACATGACATCAGGTTTGCTAGACCTCTTTCATTTCTCAGTCAGAAAGAAAATGTTAAATGAAATGAACTTAATAAACCTTTCATAGTGTTGCTAGAAGGACAAGCTAAATGCTACTCAAGCGCACGGAAATAAATAAGAGTAATTAAAATTTTAATACGAGTAACTTGCAAAACTTTCATGCGATCCCCCTTCAGACGCGAGACCGACTCCTAACGCTACCACTGCTGCACTGGTTAAAATAACTTATTTTACACTAGTTATTATAAAATATTGAATTGATAAATTAGGTTTCCCTTTGGTATCTATTGATATAATTCATTAATTTATATGTTGTATAGAAAGTAGATAATAATTATAGAAAAACTCTTTGTCTTTAATAGCAAGCGTTAATATAAATTACAAAACGATATAATATTAAAAATGAAAGGGAATAAATATAGGGATTTACATTTTAAAAGTAAGAATAAAGCTATAAATGTTATGTAAACATGGCATAATATAGGTACATCTTGAAGTTAATACGTTTTGAAATATTACCCTAATTCGTAAAGTGTGGAACAATTTTCATACAATCTTAAGGGTGGTGAACTTTTCTTGATTTTTTTTCTTGGAAACATTTTTAGTGAACATAAAACCTATTTAAAAAGCAATCAGTCAGTGCTCGCTGATTGCCCGCGTGGCACGCCACACGCCGTGTTCACAAAACGGTGCAATTAGCAGCACCCCCCTCTAGCCCCCACATTCAGAGATGTAATCGCAAAACGGCCGTTTTCTGGAATCGCCTTTACAAACTATTGCGTGTTTTATCGGCCAGGGGCAACCGAGGGCGAGTTTTTAAAACAGGTAAGCCACAATGAGTGCGCTGAAAAATGATTCCGTTGATAAGTGCGCCCATAATGTTACTTTCAAATGCTATGAATATATTTGGAAACTCCACTATAAATGTCCGTTGCTGATTAACATTTACTTGTTATAAATATTTATCTTTGTGTATTGTATAAATTATATTTTTATTCGTATTTTTGTACATTACTAGACGTTGTCCTCAACTAAGTATAGTAAGTAATAATAAATATTTGTTTAAATTGAAAGGGATGGAACCCTAAGGAACCTTTTTATAAAGACAAAACAGTCGTGCCATACGGTTTCAAGAGACGTTCGCGAAAATGAATAGGTTAGGTACTTATCATTGATCCCATATTTACAGAATATTTGTAATTTATTTGGATATAAACGCAGAATATTAGAGACGTTAAAGGGCGTGCGCCATATTATTGCTAGGCCAGCCTATGCGTTGTCAACATTTAATCCGCTACGACTATTAGTTGAGTTCGAGTTATTATAATTTAAATATATGTTAATTATAAAAGCGTGCTATGAATGATTACGATTACAAATATATATAATAAGTGGCTAATACGAATATTCAAGGAAGTTGTAAGTAAATAATAATGTTAAGTGTAGAAACGATACGGAAATGATAACATTTCTTAGAAAAGTAAACGCAGAGTTGGCACGCAAATGTTTAATGAATATTTTATGTAATTTAAACGATCACCAATCACGTCTATTACGGAAGATTACAAATACCCCACATAAGTCTATTTTACAGAAATATAGAGTCCAACTACAACAGGAGGTAAATTAATCGTCAAATTCGACAAAGAAATAAATTCTAATTTTTTTAAATAATTTACTTATTAGTTAATATGTCGACTGAGAATTGAACCCGATCTTATCGTTTGAAAATAACCAGGAGTGTGCATTCTGAACCGGGATGGTGCACATTGGTCTCCTCAAGTTGGCATAGCGGAGGCTGCTGCCTGTTCATGGACCGCACTCTAGCTCAACATCAGGCGGAGTACAATAAAAAATAATCTAAAAGTATAAATATAACTTTATTTATTATGTATTTTTGACATGAAAATCATACTCACCGTGACTATATTAATAAGTATCTTAAATCAATGGGCCAACAAGGCACCCCACCTAGTCTATCTTGGCCCCTACCCCGCAAATTTGGTTGTAGATCTCTTATCTGCTTCCGTCCGCCGCCTCGAAATTACTCATTACAAGCGATTTTAGGCTTTTTGTCGCCGCTGTCTACGTAACTTGACTAACTCGAAAATGTCAAAAAACCCGTAACACAATCCAACTCTTGACTTTTGCGCACATTTTCTTGGCTACACCACAGCAAAACTGAGAAATCTATATAATAAAAATCAAATGCTGTTCGTTAGTCTCGCTAAAACTCGAGAACGGCTGGACTGATTTGGCTAATTTTGGTTTCGAATTATTTGTGGAAGTCCAGGGAAGGTTTAAAAGGTGAGTAAATATGAAAAAAATGCTTGGAATATAGTAAAAACAACAATTTCGCTTTCCCTTAGAAACTATTCCTTGAATGTCAAATAGGTATTTGATGTTCGTCCCGTCGAAAAGTCGTTCAGAAATAAAATTTAATTTTTTTTTTTTGGTTTGATTACGAATTCCTTTTGTTCCGGTAAAGTTTTGACCACATTTTTTACTAAAGTTGAAACATTCTGCAATTATCATTCAGCTTTTTTATTTAATGATTCTGAGGCTGTACGAAGTTTGCCGGGTCAGCTAGTATTAAAATAAAAGGAAATGAAATAAAATAAAAGTATTTTATGAACATATGAGCAGCCAGCTCCCATACGTTCACATCGAATATTTGGCACGCATGTGAATGAAATTATTTTCCCAAACTTGTGTTTCTTCGAGTGTTGCATGAACGGATAAGTGAGAAAATTATTCGAAATATTAAAGATGTATTTTCCTTTCAAAACGCCGCGCCGCGCCGTCGGAAGTTTTAGTAAAGATTTCACGACTTTACTGAGTTTGAAGCTATGTTTGACCTGACTAAAACCTCTACCCGATTGTTTTGTGTGAATGACACGTGAATTAAAAAAAAAACAAACTCGAAACTCGTATTAACATTAAAACAAAGTGTTGGGAATCGTAACAGCGGATTGCGAAATATAGGGTGACAGTGCGAAGAAAAGACGGGTTGATGTTGGATCGCCGTTTATTGTGTTCTTGATAATAATCTCCTCGTACGTTGATTTCTTCGTCGTAGATCTTGAATAGTCTTGAATTGACGCGTAGATAGGTCTTCTCTTGTTGCACTCCCGAACGATACTACAATTGGTTGGTGCAACTGTACCGTTTTTAACGCGTCGCAAGCGCCGCTGGCTCCTACGGTTGTAAGCCGTTTTACTGCGGTGGGCGTGGCTTATCCCATTGTTCTCCCGCGGTCGTAGAGCGCTCCATGGTGCGGCAGCGTGGTCGTAACGCGCTCGTTTAGCGCGTTAGCGCGCTTCTTCACTCGACGAGTAGTGGGGATAGAGAGGTGCGGGTGTAGCGAGCTAGCCGTGGGGGAGGAGCGGGGCGTATTTCCACTTATCTTTATGTATGTATTTATTTGGTTGCGCCCCGATCCTTAACATCCTCCCCCCAAGCGACATCTCCTAGTCGCTTCTTACCGATAACACGGCTAGCTTGCGTACCGGTCGTCGAAAAATGCCTCCTTTGGTCCGCACCTCTGCTACTCGTATTCTTCCGTCTGGTCCTGGGAAAACACGCATTACTTCTCCGCGTGCCCAGACGTTGCGTGGTAGAAGGTTGTCGATAACCAGGACCAGATCTCCCTCCTTTATGGATTTGTTGCTTCCTTCTCCGCCCCGTGGTGCTAAGGTAGGCAGGTATTCTCTTCGCCATCGCGTCCAGAATCGGTCAGCTAATGCCTGCGCCTTCCTCCATTGCGCTTTGTCGGCCTCTTCTACTGCGCCTGTCATCGGTATTCCGGTCGATGACCCAATGAGGAAGTGATTCGGTGTTAACGCCTCGGGGTCTTCGATGTCGGTGGGAACATGGGTCAGTGGTCTTCCGTTGACACAGTGTTCCGCTTCAGCCAGTAACGTTAACATAGTCTCTTCTTTTGGGTGCCTCTCTCTTAGGGTAGCGGTTAGCGCGACTTTAACCGATCGCACTAAACGCTCCCAGCAGCCGCCCATGTTCGGTGCTCCTGGCGGAATGAAGTGCCATTCCATCCCGTGTAGCAATCCATAGTCTCGTAGCTCCGGCGCCCATTTTTCGTACGCTGTTCGCAGCTCGGCGTCGGCTCCTCGGAAACATGTAGCGTTGTCACTCCAAATTTGTTGTGGCCATCCCCTTCTGGCGGCCATTCGTCTTAAAGCCATTATAGCGGAATCGGTGCTTAGTGAATGCACCAATTCAAGGTGAATGGCTCTCGTGCTTAGACAGGTGAAAAGTGCCACCCATCTCTTCTCGTGTCGTCGTCCCACCGTAACTGATAGCGGTCCAAAATAGTCCACTCCGCTATACGAAAACGGTCTTGGTGGTTTCTCCCATCGGGCTTGAGGTAAGTCTCCAAATGCCGGCACGTCGGGTGAAGCTTTTCGTATACGGCAGTACTGACAGTTTCTCGCCACCCTTCGCACAGCTGGCCTTAGGTGAACGACCCAGTATTCCTGCCGTAGGTCGTTCACCACACGCTCGTTGTTAGCGTGATTCGCCCTCTTATGTCGTTGCAGGATTAGGAGCCGCGTCAGTGGGTGTCTTCCATCTAAAATCGGAGGTCGCCTCATGACCTCTGGCAATGTAGAAGACTGCAAGCGGCTGCTCACTCTCAATATTTCATCTTCTCCGACGATTGGAAATAAGTCCTTCAATTTGCTATTTTTAGGCAGCTTCTCCCCCCGCTTTAGCGCCTTAATCTCTGCGCTAAAGCAGTCCTGTTGAGACTTTATTACCCAAGCTGTTGTTGCCTTCTGTATGTGTTCTAACAGCAGCTGGGTTCTTCTTCTCTTGAATTTGTCCGCTGCTACTAATACGTACGCCGAGGCGTAGATTAGGCGTTGGTATGAGGAGAAGCGCTTAATGTCTGGTAGCCAATCCGTTTGCGTATTGTCGACGGTTAACATGTGGACCGTTTCGACGTTCTCGTCGATCTCCGTCGGCTCTTCCTCTGGCCATTCATCTTCTGCGGCATATAGGAAGGCCGGTCCCCTGAACCATCGCGTCGCATAACTTATTTCTCCACAATGTTGTCGTGTGGCGTCATCTGCCACATTTTCCTTGGTGGGTACCCATCGCCATTGTCTCTTGTCCGTGACTTCATCGATTTGACCCAGTCGGTGAGCGACGAACGGATTGTACTTGCGTGCGTCGCCCCGTATCCAATGCAGCACTGTCTTAGAGTCGGTCCAGTAGGTTGTTCCTTCGGCTTTCATACGATGCTCCTTTTGAACCGCCTCTGCCAACTGCGTCCCCAGCACCGCTGCTTGCAGCTCCAGGCGCGGTATGCTCATCGGTCGTAATGGAGCCACTCTGGCTTTTGCGGCCGCCAATGATACAGTCACTTCGCCGCTCGCGTCTTCAAGGCGCCAATATACCGCTGCTGCGTATGCCTGCGAGCTAGCGTCGCAGAACACATGTGCACTTATCTTCCTTTCACGCCACTCCGGGCTATGACATCTGGGGATGCGGAGCTTTGCTACTTCTTTAAGTTCTCCGCACCACTTTAAAAAGTCGGTAGACTCTGATTCTGGAATCTCTTCGTCCCATCCAGTCGGGCAGCGCCATAGGTTTTGCAGCGTTATTCTCGCCGATATGGAAAAGTGGCTGAGCAAACCCAGCGGGTCGTATAATGACATGACCGCGCTCAGCATCTCTCTTTTCGTTATCGCTCGTTGTCCCTGGAGTACTTCTTTGGCTACCCGTGGCATTGCGGTGTTGAATCCGAGCGTGTCGCTACTCGGATTCCATTGCAAGCCTAAGGTCTTTTCCGTGCCGTCATTAGTTCCCCCGATATCAACTGCATCTTCCTTGGCGTCTTGGTCGGCACCGAGAGCTCTTCTTACTTCCGCGCTGTTGCTCCGCCATCCGCGTAGGTTAAACGAGGCGTAAGAATGCACCTGTTTAACTTCCCTTGCCAGCGCTATGGCTTCTTCAACGGTGTCCACACTGTCCAGGTAATCATCCATGTAGTGCGCTTGTGTTATAGCTCTTGCCGCTTCTGGGTGCGCGTCCTTGAATCTCATCGCGTTGTGATTCCTTACACTATGCGCAAGGAACGGCGAGCTCTTCGCACCAAATATCATCGAGGTCATTTTATATTTCGTAGGCGGGTTATGTCGATCTTTCCCACGCCAGAGAAACATTTGTGCAGGTTGATCCTCCTCTCGCACTTTAATTTGTAGAAACATTTCCGCGATGTCCGCCGTCATTGCCACTCTGCTTTCTCTGAATCGGCTTATAACCCCTGGTAACGATAGTAGCATGTCTGGACCCTCCAGTAGATGATCATTCAGAGATGTCCCCGAAGCGGTAGCCGCTGCATCGAAGACAAGTCGCACCTTTCCTGGCTTATTTGGGTTTCTCACCGCAAAGTGCGGAAGGTACCACGCTACCCGGCTGTGGTCCTCGTCCCCGCGACTCTTTGTGGCGTATGCTTTCTCCAACAGGTTTTCCATTTGAGCCGTGTATTCCTTGGCGAATGCTTGGTGTCGGTCCATCCGTTTCTCCACAGAGCACAATCTTTTTAGGGCGTTCTCATAATTTGGCGGCATGCGTACATCTTCATGGCGCCACGGTAGCCCAACGGTGTATCTATTTTCCTCGATCTTCACCGTCTTCTCGAATTGTTCTATGGCTCGTTTATCAGCGTTGTTGACTCTTCTCGTCATTCCAACTTCTTCCAGCTTGTAGTGTCTTTCGACCAGTTCCTCCAGGTCGGTGTGGTATACGCGTGCCGTGTTCGGTTCCGTCACCCTGGCTGCAATTCCATGCACGACCCATCCGAGTAGGGTTCGCGATACGGCAGGTTCGGTTGGTCGACCGGCGCGAAGTTCTCGAGTCACGATAAGGTGCCAATGGTCGGCGCCTATCAATACTCGCGGCGTAACATTCGTGTAACACAAGTGTCGAAAGTCCTTGAGGTGTTTAGCGTTCATAGCGTCTTCTCTGAGACTCTGTGTACTCAGCTGTAGCTTTGGCACTGTTCGCAGCACTAAATCATGGTAGTCACCGTCCGCTCCGCTCACTTGTATTTTTATGCTTCGCGTTGACACTGTTGCGTCCATATTCACTCCCCGCATCTTCAGTGACGACTTTGGCCCCGAAGCACCTATCTGTCGGGCAAGCGCTTCGTCTATTAAAGAGACTGAAGCGGCCTCGTCACAGAGAGCGTAAATTGTCTTTTGTCCTCGCGGTCCTTTCACTTTAATTTGACACACGCGCATTAACACTTTGTCCCTCTTAGTGTTAAGAGTGAGCACTGATTCTTCTGACGATGGTTCTTCTTTCTCATATTCCTTCGGCGCTTTATCCGGGTGTAGCAGCCTGTGATGATTCCGCTTGCATTGCGTACATTTTGCTGCTTGACAATCCCGCTTCCTATGCTTTGAATTGAAGCATCTAAAGCATATGCCCTTGTCTTTCACGAAGTTCCATCGTTCATTTACACTCATCTTCACAACTTTGTAGCACTTTGGTGTTTCGTGTTCTTCTCCGCAACACAAACACCGTGGAGGGCGTGCTCCCGAGACTTCTGTCTCCACTGTCGCGTACACTTTCTTCGGTGCTGTCCTACGTTGACTCGTGATTCTGCCACTAGTGACTTCTTGTTGCTGTTGAGAATACTGTATCGCCAGTTCTGCTTGTTCAAGCAACAATTGCGATAAGGCATCCAGTTCATCTTGGTTGTGCCGTCTGTCATAATTCAACCATTGGGTAAATAACGTCGGGCCTAACTTCCCCACTATTGTTTTCACTAGCGTATGCTTGTTCACTTTATCACCTAACTTCTTTGCGACACACCTTATATTTTCCACTGCACTCGCGAATTTATTCAATTCCCGACCATTTCTATGGTCGACATTTCGAAGTTCGTGTGCTTCCTTCTGCAAGCGCTCGACGAGCACCTCCGGGTTTCCGAAATGTCGTTCCAATGCCATCATTATAGCCGTCGAATCTTCCGCCGAGTGTAGTAATGATGCAACTATTTTCCGCGCTTCGCCGGTGATACACTTCTGTAGACGTAGGAGGTTGTCCACGGGCCTCAGACGATACAGTTCTGTTGATCGTTCGTACGCCGCCTTAAATGGCAACCAATCCTCGGTCGCTCCGTCGAAGCGTGGTAATTCTGGCGCTCTTCCCGGTGAGATGTGTGTATGGTCGGCTCTTTTCAACAGCTTCTCCATCGCTGTTATTAGCCGTTCCATCGCATCTTCTGAGCTTCCTTGTTGCAACACCGTGTTCCTTGTAGCATCAAACTCCTTCCGTAATTCCGTTTCCTTTGGAGCTTCGGGTTCTGCATGTTCGTTCGGCTGTGATCCGAGCCAATCTCGGACTCTTTCCATCGCCACCGAACTGTTGTCCGACTGTTGAGACGCTGTTTCTACTTGTTTCAATTTCTTTTCGTTTTCGAACACTTTGCGTGCTAATTGTCTTTCCCTTCTAGCTGTCGCCGCTTCTTCTTCCTGCACGCGACGCATCTTGATAGCCAACATTCTTTCTTCCATTTCGTAGCGTTGTGCCCTGTGTTGAGCTAAACGCTGCTTCTCAGCGGCCCAGAGTCTCCTGTCGTTCTCAGGCCCCGCTGCCTTCAAGCGAGCTTGTAAGCTAGATCCCGAACGAGCCGAGCGAACGCTTCCTTCTCGTTCCTTTCCTGGGATTCTTGACGTCGTAGGTCCCGATGCAGTCACAATCCCCGAGGTAGCCGGTGATTCCGGTGCCTCTTCAAACACATGATGTGTCTGCTGAGCCTCTTCGACGGCTTTAGCTTCTCTGGCACTTTCGCTTCTTGTCTTCATCTTCGACTGTCACAACTACTGCTTCGTAATCCGGCTCTCGAAGGACCAACTCGATTCCAATGTTGGGAATCGTAACAGCGGATTGCGAAATATAGGGTGACAGTGCGAAGAAAAGACGGGTTGATGTTGGATCGCCGTTTATTGTGTTCTTGATAATAATCTCCTCGTACGTTGATTTCTTCGTCGTAGATCTTGAATAGTCTTGAATTGACGCGTAGATAGGTCTTCTCTTGTTGCACTCCCGAACGATACTACAATTGGTTGGTGCAACTGTACCGTTTTTAACGCGTCGCAAGCGCCGCTGGCTCCTACGGTTGTAAGCCGTTTTACTGCGGTGGGCGTGGCTTATCCCATTGTTCTCCCGCGGTCGTAGAGCGCTCCATGGTGCGGCAGCGTGGTCGTAACGCGCTCGTTTAGCGCGTTAGCGCGCTTCTTCACTCGACGAGTAGTGGGGATAGAGAGGTGCGGGTGTAGCGAGCTAGCCGTGGGGGAGGAGCGGGGCGTATTTCCACTTATCTTTATGTATGTATTTATTTGGTTGCGCCCCGATCCTTAACACAAAGTGAGTTTGCAAAGTATAAACCGACATAAGTACATTGAACACACAGTTTGTGGGAAATTAAAATATTAATGTGTATTTACATATTAATTGGATAATTAACATAAACGCAACTAATGGCCACTATTAGATATCATAGTTTTGTTCATATTTTCTGTTGTTTTTTGTTTTAAAAATAAGTTAGACAATTAAACTTATTCAGGTATGTAGGCAGGCTGAGCGTGGAAATATACGTCTTCCTACAACGCAATAATATAAAATTAAGTGGTATAAACGAGGTTAATATTTTGACGGCCTTTGTGGCGAAGTGGTTAGCGCACATGAGGTGGACTAAGGTTCGATTACTGGCACCTGTAGTACCCTGATACCTACAGACTATCCCAGACCCTAGTTTGATAATAGCTACACTTGTATTTATTATTATTATTACGTATCTTTTATTAAATATATGAAAGTGAATAACGACTCCATCGGTGACAAGGTTATGAATGGCGTGCATGCACCGTGCGACGATTTGAATAGCAAAGCGGGCCAATTTTTATTTTACACGAACGAAAAGATAAGATCGCCCGCTCATAATTAACCATTCCATTTAGACCAGTGTAAACGAAATTGTATCCACAGACACATTAAACAACTGGTTTTTTTTTATAAAATGGGTAAAACTACAAATATTATAACATTTCCAAATAGTCCTAACTGTGGTAGGTAGACTAGTGATGGCTATTAGCCCACTCTCCCATCCCTGGGTAGTATCACCACTTTTTCTATTGTAGCTCCAGATATAACAACACTCCGCCTGATGTTAAACTAGAGTGTGGTCCATAAACGGAAGCAACTGCTATAACAGAGAAAGCTCTTCAGGCAGCAATCGCTTCAGCTATACCGGCATAAGGAGATGAATGTGCACCATCTAAACTGAGGATGCACACTACTCTTGTTATACCTGGCTACTTCTAAACTGTTTCCGTAACATGACAAGATCACTTCAGTGGTGTTACATTCGAGAGTGGTACTACTTTTTTTAAGTGTAAATAATTCATAACCGTAAAACAAATAACTAACGCAAATAAACCAGTGTTTCGGGGTTCTTAAAAGTCGCCGGATATCAAGAAAGGAGTGTGCCCTGGCATAAACTTTTGCACTTGTAATGAATTAATTGAATCCAGCTTGTATTGACTTGGTTAGTAGCACTTAAAGAATGGTCTGAATTCTTAGCATTTCTATAGGTCAATGTCCAAGCTGCCAAGAATAAGTTTGTTGCATGCAAAAATAGTCCTTAAGGTGATACAGCTAAGCTTTTGCTAAGAGTACCTAGCTATAAGATTAAAATTATTTACGAGTGTAATACAAATAAGTAATGAACTACAAGATTTAAAGTAATAAATACAATTATTTTGATTTATAATTACTTAGTTTAAATGTATTATAATAAAATTTTATCAGCCACAAAAAATGGCGGTAAATTAATTTAAATATCATGCTAAATACGGCATTGCATGTGATTTAAATAATGTTGCATTTAAAAATGTGTAATTTAAGCGGTGTGTTGATGTTATCAAACCCCGACTAATAGCTCCTATGCCATTCAGCCACTGACCAACCACACGACATAAACGATTCCATGAACATTTCAAATGTTTTCATTTTTATAGTTTTTGACCTATTTAATTTACGAACTTATACGTTCAAATAATAATAGAAATAATTTAATTATAGTTCCTAAACATAAATCAAATATTAAACAAAATTTTATAAGAGCAATACAACTAAGCTCGGAAGCTTAATTTAATTCACATTTAGAAAAAAATTGAAAGCTTTCTCCGGTGCAATTTTTTTACATTACTAAAAAGTTTTTAGACAAATAAAATAATTGATTACCGCGTCCAAAACATTTAATAAATCTCTCATTTATTACTTTTTTTTTAATATAGTCAATCTTATTCCTAAAAACTGTAATAGTAATTTTTAACTTCCGCTAGGCTTTAGAAATTATAAATCATAAATGAGTTTAAAAAAAACCTTTTAATTTAATAAACTATGAAACGGTTACGTGTCAGAAAAATTAAATATACGTAGCAGAATGTTTCACATGACTGCGGATATGACCACTGTTCGACTTTGATCTTATCGTTTCTTCGCTAAGCAATTAGTCGTTTCATTTACAATTCGAGTTGCAATACATGGAAATAGACACGGCTTTACATTTATTGTTGTTTTTTATTGCCGCTTGTTATTTCAATTTATGATCGTCAATAATATTTACATAAAATTGTTTTAATTATACAGATTTTAAGTCTTAACCTAGTGTTTTGTTTCGTATTTATTTAAACAAAAAAGCGTAAATTATTAGTGAAAAACCTTCAATTTTCTAAACGAGTCACAAACTACGTAATGTAGTAAATAGCATACGAAAATAGAAATATTAAACAATACTAAATGTAATAGTTTACTGCAAGATAGGTATCATCATAACAGAATTGCTAGTGAATTACATTTTTGACAGTTAAATTGTATAATGGTCGGGAAACTGAGTTGCCTCATTGTGCTGCCAGAGTCATCTGATTGTCAGCATGCTTTTCGATTTTAATCAGCCATTTTGTGAAATTATGGAAATGAAATGGACGTTTCGCGGTTAGCTGCCTCTCGCTTTACACGAATTGTGTGGCGCCATTTTGTAATTTTATTGTTCTGACAATGAATTAGTTTAATTTGGAGTAGTGGAACGACTTTCCTAACGGTTGGATTAAATAAACGCTTTCTCGTTTCTAAATATAGAATAGGTATATGGATTTAAATTTTGAGATTGTATTTTTGAATATTTTAACGCGTGTGTTGCCTAGTGGTTAGGCACGATAGAGCGTTTTGCGGTGCATAATCGCCCTTGTTATCGCACCACCATGCACCACCTTACCACTTACGAGTACCTAGCATAACGTAACTACATTAAATTATACAAGAATTGCTAATATCGAAGTAACCTTTAAACTTCAAAGGGAAGTTTATGTAGCATACGTAATTCTTCGTCTTGTTTATTGTTCACCTTATCAAACTAAAGCATCACATAAAACAATCATGTAGAGTCTCGGTCGAGTCAAAGCTTCAGTATGATGGAATCTTTACCAGGTCTAAAGTTGGTCGAACAGAATTTTCAGAAGGAAAATGAAAACGCACATTTTCTAATTTGAATCTTCGGGTTGAAGTACAGACAAAATAGAATAACAATGTATTATTTCTACATGCCGGCGAACTATAAACTATAAACTACTAGTAGTAAAATCTAAAATGCGACCAATTCAATGAGTGAGGTCAAAATTACGGGTCCACGCAGGTTTTTTTTTTTATTTTTATTGTAGCTCGGCATGTGACAACACTCCGCCTGATGTAAAGCTAGAGTACGGTCCATGAATGGAAACAACTGCTACTACAGAGAAACCTGTGCGGGCAGCAGTCGCCTCCACTATGCCGGTTTGAGGAGACGAGCATGCACCATCTTGATTGACAGTACACACTCCTCTCGTTATACGTGGCTACTTTCAAACTATCCCTAACTATACAGTGATATTATTGGACATAGTTTCAAAAAATGTCTTAAATTACAAATAACTTTTATCTTCACCTTTATAAGTATTTGTCTTAAAGACTTTCCGTTCAATTAAGTTTAACAAAAAGCGCAATTAACGTTTTTAATCGAAGAACAATAGCAAACGTAAAGCATGGACAAGTGTGTTCTGCACATTTGTTCACAATACAGCGCTTTGTTATAATTTATGTTTGTTCAGGTAAAACGGGGTAATATGAATCATAAGGGAATTCATTTAAAAAATTAAAAAAGTATTGACTTTTTTAAATTAATTTTTATTATAGCATTTTACATGCTTCATTTGTTTTGTTAATAAATTATAATGAAAATGAATAGGAAAATCCTAAGCTAAGATGCACATACCTATTTTTTTGTATTTAATTCTCATTATAATATAACAATAATAAAATAAATTTTAAAAAAGTAAATATTACATTACGCGAATTGAGAAGTCTGTCATTTTTTTAACATTTGCCTATTTGTTTTTATAATAACCGCACTCAGTCTGATGCTGTTGTTAAGCTAAAGTGCGGTCTTTAAACGATTATCATAGAAAAATGTATGCAGGTAAATGTCGGTTTCGCTATACCATAAATTTCGCCATTAGATATAAATTATGATTAAAACTGAACAAAATAAAATTGTTATGCTAAATATTAAAAAAATTACCGCTAATAAATATTTTGCCTATTTGTAGCAAAGTACCCCAGCCGCCTTTTGATGTGAGCGTGTGTGCGTCACTAATTGCCTCGTCCGGCGGAAGCGGCCGGTTCCGAGCCTGGGCGTCAGGTGGCGCAGCGGTCACCTGTGTGTGACGTTGCCTGGTGCCCCAAAACACTGTCCATACACTAATGAGCACGTTATCTAGCTGTGTAATTAACTATTACGACAGATTTAAAAGATTACAATTCTATTGTTCTTGGGTGGTATCGTTATTTTTATATTGATTTGTTTGTTTTAGGGCCGGTTAATTCAATCCTTCCTATAATTATAAGGAGAACTAAGTGAGCAAAAAAAACTTTAAAAAAGCTTTGTTAAATGTTACGCTCGTCTTCTTACTACGATGATACCAGTAAGACGACATTAGTTAATCGCCTAATTTAAAACAGATTTGCATTACCATCCCTTATTGACACACATACTCACACATTTAACAATACAAACAAAACGAATGAAATTCAGTTTTAAGTAGATAAGCCTTAGCGATGTCCATAAACGGATCGATACAATTAATAAGCCAATGCGTTAGACGCAGACGTTAGTGTCCAAATAACTCGATTTACATTGTAAAACATTAAAAACTTAATAGTTTATATGTATAATTTATAGCAGCAATAAATTATTGAACATCGACTTACGAGTACATCAGCTGTTGTCGTTTGCTAATGTGTCGACTCGGCGTCAAGAATGTGCGCCATTTTATTTTTTCATTCTCTTTGCGGTATAATTACGTAATTAAAGGCGATGAATTCGTTGTATGTGCTTTTGCGACGAGACCCTTTGTTTGCGGTCGAAACTCAACAGTAATACATTGACTTTTGTAGTTTTAAATAATACAACAGCTGGCTTCAGTGGGGTGAACTTTTTTTTCGATTAAAACACTTAAATGTGCAATTTTTATTGTGTTTCATTAGTACGATTTTATCGAGTAATTATAGACAATAATTGCATTTTTCGACTTTATAAATTAATGTTTTGTTGACTTATTAGTTTTCTTATTATTTACGAATCATTTACAAGTTTTAATGAAGTAATTACTACGTAAGAGACAATTTTTAATTATTGTTCTAACATTTGTATAAAAAAAATATATAGGTAATATTAAGCTTACATAAAAACCTATTTAAATAATATTACTTATAATATTTTAAATTCAAATATGATTATCTAAAGTTTAATATGGCTTAGATAAACGTAGGTAGGTTAATAAAATAAAACCTTATATTAAAATTTATTAATTAACTTTTTCGCCCTCTCTAATGTTCAATGTGTACCCCTTAGCCATGTCTAGTCATGATCATAATTTGTCATTAATCCATCAGTTACCTGTATGAAATGTAACAGTTGGTGAATGTTATAAAAGTTATCAATTTAATACTCATTTGAAGTAACTTTTATTTCTCATGTTAAGGGTTGGGCTGATGTAAGTCTACATTTCTTCAAATTTTTCAAAGTATCCTAAACAATCCGTCATTAATGAACCGACCTCATTAGATAAGGAAAAAAGAAAACTATTTTACGCAATAAAAATTGTACTATTTGAAGAAAATATCATACTTTTTTTTTTAATTCGACACCTAATCCAATCGAGTCTCGTCCGTTTGTAGGAAACATAGAAAGTATGATTAAATTATGTATTCGTACTTGGAAAAAGCATCAAGAAAAACTCTTATACATTCTATTTCCCCCTATTTTTTAATATTCTGAAACTGTCTAAATAATAAGCAATGAAATTACATTGAAAATAAATATGCCACAAATTTTACCATCCAACAACATATTGTGTTTTAATTATCACAATTCGATCATCAGTCCATCATCGCGTCACTTGCTATACATCATTACATGTTGAACTCGCCAACGGAGTGTCAAAGTGTGAATATAACTATTAGATACGCTCTCTAAAGGGTTTGTACAACATTTGGCAGCGGCTGTTTAACAATGTACTAGTAACTGCCGTCTGATGGGTTAAATTTTACTGTGAATAATTAAAATTGACTAACTTTTATTAACACATAGGATAATAATGAAAAGTAAATTAATGTAGAATACTTGGTTAGTCCGCTTGGTCTTGCTTGTATTAGGTTTGATTGGGTCGAAACAAATATTTATTTTTAAAAAAATATTTACACAAAACAATGTTTGCGTTGTTGATACCCATAGTGCCTACCTGTGTATCCTAGTTTGAGGTCAGGGCATTGTGAGTAGGTACAAATAGTAATATATTAGCTGCATCACTTTAAAATGCTGCAGCGCTAGTTTTGAAGCTATTATCTATACTTATTTATTTATCAAAACAATTTAATATAACAAATTACTATTAACACAGATATTTATATAAGTATGATATTTTACTTAAAATTATGATTTATTTTGAACAGATGTCATCATTTTATGTATAAAACGCCCCTGTTTACGTCAGATTTATCGCAGGACACGGCACCAATAACATAATAACTCCTTTTCAATTACCACTCAATGAATATTGAAGTTGCGTCGCACGAATGGTCGCGCGATTGGTCACGCGATATCGACAGCAGAGAACAACGGATATTCCATTCATCATTATTATAAATGTGCCACACTCACTTATTTACGGAAATCGATATTTTTTTCGGTGTCGAGTCTCAATGCACGATTATCGCGTATCCTATTGTAAATGATGAACCGGCGACCTCGGCTTTGTGGCTGTTCGGTGCCTGCTGTGCTCTCCAGCTGATCTATTTACACCCTACTGCAAGTGTAGCGTTGAATTGAAACAAAAAACGAACTATTATTCATAATTATTGATTATAACCAGTCACGGTTATTTGTATCTATCAATGTTACCAAATTAATGCCTAATTATAGAAACGCTTCCATCGGATGATCATTAAAGTATAATAAGAGTGAAGAGGACCGACTTGTGTTTATTATTCGACCTATCACCGACTGGAGTAGCCCAACCACTTTCAAATATAAGTAACATGTTAGTTTACGTGACCTAGTCGCGTTTCGGGCTGCAAACAGTTATCTGAAATTGCAGTTGTTTATAGCGGACTAATGCATATAAATATAATATTTTTAATAAAGTCTTCTTTCTAAATGCAACAGGACGCGTTTGTTTTCGTTGCAAGAACCCCACATTGTAGAATATTAATGAGCAGATTAGATTAAGTGTTCAGTAAACCTTGACCGTCGATGGGCTTTAGAATATTGATAAACGGTGTGCAAGTGGGCAATCACATGCGGTGGGGCAATCACGTGTGCAGGCAATTTGTACCCGATTGGCCATGATGACGCTACTGCACGCAAATTGGTTGAAAGCATAATCTTATATTCTACCTCTGGCATCGATTATATAAATTTAAATTAGAATCTAATGGGATGTTTAGAGATTTTTAAGATAAACTTCTCAGAGGATCAGCCAATCAGAATAAGGCTGTCCACTTTCTTCTTATGTTTCTGTATTATGAGTTGCAGTCTGTTTCTGTAGATATTAAATTAGGAGGTAATTTAGCAGACTAAATATTATAAACAATGTTGTTAAAATTGTTACCAAATATTTTACTTTTTTATTAAATTATGTTAAAAATTAAATAAAAAGAAAATTTATTTATTTATTTATTTATTCGGAGAAATCACAGCGTGAATTATAAAAAATAGCAAAAAATTTACAAAAAGAAAAGCCAAATTGATTTCAAATATCCACTTACATCGCAATTTTGCTTTTTATTGTAGCTCGGCATGTGACAACACTTCGCCATGAATGGAAACAACTGCTACTACAGAGAAACCTGTGCGAGTAGCAGTCGCCTCCACTATGCCGGCTTGAGGAGACGAACATGTACCATCTTAGATTGACATTGCACACTCCTCTCGTTATCCCTGGCTACTTTCAAACTATTCCCGAAACGCGACAAAGTCACTTCACGGGTGTTACATTCGAAAGTGGTGGTACTACCCCAGGACGGCAGACTGGACAAATTACCATCATCAGTCTGCCTACCACTCTTTAATAGTGCCTATAGGCACTGAGCGACCAAAGTACATATAACAAAGTTACATTGGTACCGGTCAGAATTAGCGAGGTTCGAACACGGGTCTCATCGATCGTGAGTTTACGCGCCTTACCGCTAGATCACGGCCGCTCTAGATATAAAAAGAAAAACAGTTTAAAAAAAATTAAGTATACAACATATACCTATATACAAAATCAAAGTGTGTGTATGTGTGTGTTTGTATTGTGTGTGTAATAATAAACAATTCTTTAATACGCCAAAAATTAATAAATAAATAACCGATATTCTACTTTTTGTTGTAGATAAATATTAAACGAATCAATGAATTACAAATTAAGTTTCAAAACAAAAACAATCGTACGGCTAATCTGAGTTCAAAGCTCTAAACGGTATATCACGACCAAGAGAGAGGTTATCTCACTATCTAATAAGAATTCGAACCGTTATTGCGTAACTATATGAACCAATAACAATCTAATCGGATACCTATTCGTAAGTTTGCAATCATGAAAACAAATTTTAAGTCCATTTTCTTTCTATTCCGAGCCAAAGTCGAATAGCTGCGGCGGGTACAAATCAAAATATCTCCTATAAGGCAGTATATCGTAATGGAAACCATTTCTCATCAATTTTCTAAATAAAGGCGCACAGGAGCCAGCGGATAAAACAAAGCAGGATCGCTCACGACATAGATTGAGCTGAATTATCGCTTTACCGCAGAACACAATCAACAATATGCTCACAGGCTCACAGCGAACGTGTATGAATCGCTATGGTTTGTGGGAAATGTAGCGTTTCGTATCATTTGCATAACGTAAATTCCCGATATGGTTTAAGTTTTTGTTTATATATTTGATATTATTATGATAATAGAACGGCCGTGGTCTAGCGGTAAGACGCGTGAACTCACAATCGATGAGACCCGTGTTCGAACCTCGCTTATTCTGACCGGTACCAATGTAACTTTGTCATATGTACTTTGGTCGCTCAGTGCCTATAGGCACTATTAAAGAGTGGTAGTCAGACTGATGATGGTTATTTGTCATATCTGCCGTCCTGGGGTAGTACCACCACTTTCGAATGTAACACCCGTGAAGTGACTTTGTCGCGTTTCGGGAATAGTTTGAAAGTAGCCAGGAATAGCGAGAGGAGTGTGCACTGTCAATCTAGGTGGTGCATACTCGTCTCCTCAGGTCGGCATAGCGAAGGCGACTGCAGCCCGTAGAGATTTCTCTCTAGTAGCAGTTGTTTCCATTCATGGACCGCACTCTAGCTTTACATCAGGCGGAGTACGGTCGTATGACGTGCTAAAATAAAAAAAATGTATTCCAATAAGTAGGTTTGTGTGTGTAACAATTAACATATTTTAAAGCATTCTACAGATATCCTCACATACACAATACTTATTATTTAACCAATTACGTAATTATTCTTTAAATAAAATTAAAAGAGCTCATAAGTTATTATATTACAACATCTCAAAAAAGAGGTATAATGGAAAAACATTTTAAAAAAACTTTGTTTAACAACATCAAAGTAATTACCTAATTATTCCCCATTAGGTATTTTCCAAATTACATAAAATAACAAAATTAATACGATTTTTCCCATCTGTCAAAACAGATGACAGTAAATAATAGAATTACCCACAGTAATTTCAGCTTTGGGGCAATCAAAATGTCGTATTGCCAAACCACCAGCAAATTGGGCGAAAGCTACGATTATATTCGTATATAACATGACAAATGGTTCCATATCTCTGCCTTATAATCTTATTCGATATAACATTATGTTTGTAAACTCCGAGCTTGTTAACGAATAGTAACTTTAAACCTAGCTTTAATTAACAAATAAATACGAATCGGTCATTATCTACATATTATATTATCAACCTATATGTTCCCCTTTTTTCTGTTTAATCTACAACTAGATATGCATTAGGGCTCTCAATGTGACGCGAGAAAGAAAGGAAGGATGATCGCAGTCACTTTTTTTATTGTAGCTTGGTATATGACAACACTCCGCCTGATGTAAAGCCAAAGTGCGGGCCATGAACGGAAACAACTGCTACTACAGATAAATCTCTACAGGCAGCAGTCGCCTTCGCTATGCCGACCTGAGGAGACGAGTATGCACCACCTAGATTGACAGTGCACACTCCTCTCGCTATACCTGGCTACTTTCAAACTATTCCCGAAACGCAACAAGGTCGCTTCACGGGTGTTACATTCAAAAGTGGTGGTACTATCCCAGGAGGACAGACTGGACGAATAATCATCACCAGTGAGCCTACCACTCTTTAATAGTGCCTATAGGCACTGAGCGACCAAAGTACATATATTAAAGTTACATTGGTACCGGTTCAGAATTAGCGAGGTTCGAACACGGGACTCATCGATCGTGAGTTCACGCGTCTTACCACTAAAATTATAGTTCACATATCAATTATTTTCAAATAGTGGTATGCAGACTGATGATGGTTATTAGTCCAGTCTGCCGTCCTGGGCCTGCCACCACTTTCAAATGTAACACCCGTGAAGTGACCTCTGTAAAAAGGTACGTATGTGGGAGGATGGATGAAGGATTAACGAAACATATTTATCGTTCGTGCGAAGCTAGTTTGAATCTTAGATATTGAGAGACCAAAGTGTAAATTTATATGTACTGATACCAGTTTAGATTGTTTTTAAATTCGAACATGTGACTCTTGTACAATGCAATACTCTCTCTCTCCTCGTCGGTCCCTCATTGTTGAGGATCGTGACTCCTGGTGGCTCGCTCAATTAGATGTCTCCATCGGCTGCGACTGCTTGCCTGATGGAGAGCTTTATGGACCGGCATCTCCAGACAATCGGAAACCTGGTCTGTCCAGCGGCTTGGGCTTCTACCGCGCGGTCTTCTGCCATCAACCTTCCCTGTCACCACAAGCCTCTCCAGATTATCGCCATCCTTGCGCGCTATGTGGCCGAAGTACTTCAGGATGCGGCGCAGGCAAAGCGATGACAGTCGCGGTTGATTTTCAATGCCCAATTCCGACAGAACAGAATGCAATGCAATGCAATACAATACAATACAATACAATACAATACAATACAATACAATACAATACAATACAATACAATACAATAGTACTCTTGTTTTGCTGTGTAATATAATGTAAAGTAATGCATTAAACTAAGAAATAGTGTGAAAGCCCAGCGGTAGTTATTTCAAATTACATCAGTAAGTCGAAACGAAAGAGTTTGGATACGGATCATTTTCGATGTAAGAAATGTTAACCGTATCTTACGGTAGCGTCAGAAGCTCACTATTACAGCTTCTTATTTTATTTCACGCTGTATAAAGTATTAAGTTCATAATAATACATATATACGCTGGTATGTGTCAAGTTTAAAATGTTGTCACTGAAAATTTCTTTTATTTTTTACTAATTACTACTACACTTGATGTTAGGCGAAGACAACTGCTACAGATAAATGCCAGTAGTCACCTCCGCTATGACGACTTGGTTAAACGAGTGTTGACTTGATACTTCTAAGCCTAGATCAATGTCCAGCTCACTTCAGTGTGGTAGTGGGAAAATAATACCATTATCAGTCTGCCTACCCCTATTTTAATTAACAGACTGTAGACATTGAACGTCTAAACTAAACTAAACATTGCTGAATTTTGGCTTTATTTTAACCCAAAACATTTATACACAATAAGCGCACCTAAACATTATAAATAATTAAATAACATAAATAAATATTGTTCCTGCAATAATAATAAAATAAAGGTTACTACGTAGTTACGATATTTTATAGTAGACAATGTATATTAGATACACATGAATAAGAAAGTTAAAGATAATATTTTTGACATTTAAAACTTTTTGTCATCATTAATAGGCGGAAGTCCATCACTATGTAAGTACTTTAAAAAAACCGTTTACATTAAAAAAGTAAGATACACTTTTTCATTCATTTATTGGGATGTTCCTACTTCTATAATTCAATCAAAAATATTTTCCTTTAATTAATAAAATTGCGTAAAATACAGCAAAATTAACAATAACTAGAGCTTGTATTCTAATAAGAAAATATCATTGATCGACCGAAGTACCGATACCGAAGTAGGTATCAACAAGCTGTGTTCTTTAACCATGAGCACTGTTAAAGCTGCTGGTCTCTCATCAGGCGCGCGAAGGTCCCGAGGTATCTATCTCGCTGAGGTACCGGGGTAAAAAAAAGAGCATATCATTAGCGACTGTTGCCTGGAGATATAATATAAGAGTGGTAGGCAGACTGATGATGGTTATTTGTCCAGTCTGCCGTCCTGGGGTAGTACCACCCACCACTTTCGAATGTAACACTCGTGAAGTGACTTTGTCGCGTTTCGGGAATAGTTTAAAAGTAGCCAGGTATAACGAGAGGAGTGTGCACTGTCAATCTAAGATGGTACATGCATCGCCTATATGCAGTGGAGGCGACTGCTACCCGCACAGGTTTCTTTGTAGTAGCAGTTGTTTCTATTCATGGACCGCACTCTAGCTTTACATCAGGCGGAGTGTTGTCACATGCCGAGCTACAATAAAAACAAATTTGGACCTCACGCTAGCTTAAGATCAGACGGGGTGTTGTCATATTCCAAGCCACTATTTAAAAAAGTAATAATAATAATAAATTAAGTCTATGGTACTACTTAGTAGACGCATACCTAATATACATGGATATATGCTTGCATCTCGATTAGTTATAAATAGAAAATCCCATCAGACAATCTTTTATTAAAACCGACCCACATTATAGCCTCACATTATCTTTCAAGTAACAAAGTAATTGCTCATCTCGCGTTGTTATAGGTCATCCGGGGACGAATTAAAAGGCGTTGTGAGATGGTAGCGGGCAATTAGTCCTCACGAATGATGGATGACTTCGGCGGCCATTGAAGCTGATAGCACGACGCCGACACAAAACGACCACTGCCCGAACACTCATTATATGCCGATGATAACGTGAAAAAATTATGAATTTCATAACTAAGCTGGTATAAAGCGAGGGATATCTTCTCAGAGGGCTTTAGTTGTTCACATCATTAACTCAATTTAAATTTTAGATTAACGCTATCGGGTCCGGTCGGTAATGGATTAGGTAATGGTTTCGCGGTTGGACAACAACGCGGTTGTCGGCATTCGTATCTTCTCTTATCGTTATTGGTCATTTGTAATGTGCGTATTGTTGAATTATGAGTATTTTGTGGTTCACTATTTTATAAAAGGTTTTTATTACAAAGAATTTGAATTACAAACTTGATGATGTAAGAATAATGTGTGAATTTATTAACTTCCCTGTTCCATTGGGGTAGGCAGAAGCTATGGAGCGTCAGCAACTTCTCTCTACATACCACTTTCGCTCATGCATGCACGTCGGTTGAGGGTGCTTTCTGAGCAGCTAACCAATCTGACTGAGAAAGGTCTTCCTAGGGCGCCCCCTTCCGACATTGCCATCCACTTTCGCACAATAACTAATTTATTAACCCTTTATAACTTAGTAACACACTGATTAATAAATCATTATTGATTTTTATATACTTGAAAACAATATTTTACTTAAATATACAAAACAAATTACATTCTTAATACACACACACATAGTTATATCCATATTAGAACCTAAATCCATTTGCAAATAAGAAAAATAAACCTTCAGGCGCGAAGCTTACCGAACCGTTCAATCAAAAGGGGTAGCTCTACGATTAAGTGGCGGTTTGAGCCTCATTTGGGGTCTGTGGCGACAACGAGGGTTAGTCCATGTTTTACCTTTATTTCGACCTACATTTTATCAATAACCTACTTTTAGAAATTTATAAAATTAAATATAATAATTAGAAATAATATTAGGAAAACTATAACGATGGATATTCTAATACAATGGTTAACATACTAGTCTTATGTAAAGGTTTAGGGTCCGATTCCGGGTCGAAACAACATTTGTATTTGTTTCGGGTCTGAGTATTATATGTTTGTGTTGTCTTCATCCTGATATCTTAATTTAGAGTATGTATTATATAATGCATATGTATTTATTTATTTATAATTTGGATATGTTTAAAGTAGAATTATTATAGCTTTAAACGGGAAAAGGTCCAATAAATGCTAGTCCAATGGTAAAAATGTACATGACCGTGAGGAGCAGGGGACGTGTGAGGGCCCAACGGCGCCGCATTAATCATTAACGCAGCCTGTCTAATGACACTGCCGAAATGGGTCCCGATAGAGACGCAATGACAATGTTATCGATAAATTTGTGTAACACCACTAAGTGTTATGATAATCGTATTTCGATAGCTTATTGAGTTATTTACTGGGGTTTATTGAATTTAGTTTTATCTTAAAAGACTTTGGTTTTGTTGAACTATTACAGTTGATATTTTTTAAACGTTAATTTACTTGTGTTTTTCACCATCCGACGATGTTTCGAAAGCTTTGCAGTCATCCTGGTCGTGAACAGAATTGAAAGCTTTCAAAGCGCCCAACATAAAAAACACGCGTTTAATGCATAGAATGTTTAAGAATAGATATTTCTTTTAAAAAAATCTTTTAAATAAGGTAACATATTATCGATAGTAAAACCTTCCCAGTACTAGATGTCGCTATTAACTCCGCAAAACGTAATTAATCGAATAAGTTTATGATTGATATAACCAGTTTGTGGGGTGCTTTAATTCACTTTCTCGATACCTCTTCTAAAACAGCTTTCCTTTATCCAAAAGCCTTTGAAAGAAAATTGATTGGATCTATAGTCACTGATTTTGTAATTAAACAATCGAATTAACTGTCTTTACGTAATATTAAAATCTTTGTGTATCGGAGATAATTTCGTTTGTAAAACTGAATTAATTTATTGAATAAATTAGTGCAGTAGGTAGGTGTCTACGTAAGGGTTAACTGTATTAAGATATATTTTAAACAAATTAAATTAAATAAATAGAGGCGTTGGAAGATTGAAGAAGAAGAAGAAAAGTGCCCTCGGTCAATAGACGCTGTACATTAGTCTCCTCAAGCCGGCACAGCGGAGGGAACTGTTGAAGGAACTGTATCTCAACAGGCAAGCTACATTTACTTATAATTTTTTAATGATTTTTCTGACCATATTTGAAAAATATACGTGCCTTACTATATCTGTAAAATTAATTATCGAGAGATATAAATTAAAATAGTTCATTGTAAACAAAAACCAATAATATATCCTTGATGAGAATAATATGAAAATAAAAAGTGGGGAGAGATCTACACATAGGGGGATGGAAGAGAGAACGAGAGTGGGGGGAGGAGGGTGAAGCAATTTGTAATATTTCACGAACCAGTAGACGCTTATTAACAAGGCGTGCAAAAAATCGACGCCTCAGATGTTTTCCACCATTGGTGTTTAGTATTTAGTTAGATATTCAAGCGATTTTTTAGTAACCCAAAAATTTACGTTTTAAAGTTGAAATTTAATTATTTTACGTTAGTATGTTTTAGTATTATTATAACGAAAGTAATTCTTTGTTCCTTTTTCTTATAAGAATAACGTCATAGTTTCTTTTTAATTAATAATAAAATACAAGTACTTAGAAAAGTTCATTTTATAAGTATATAAAATAAGATATTTTTATTGTAACTCAACATATGATAACACGCTGTCTGATGTTAAGCTAGAGTGCGGTCCATGAACTGAAACAACTGCGAATCCCATAGAAATATCTGCCCTATTAGCCCAACCATCATAAGTCTGTTTACCACCACTCTTTCATTAATGTCTATACTATAGTAATACTATAGACACTGAACGACCAAAGGACATATAACATTAGTACCGGTCCGAATTTAGCGACGTTTGAACAAAGGTTTCATCGATCATGAGTTCCTGCATTCCACTACTGGACCAGGGCAGCTCTAACAATATTTTCTCAATTTGCATTAAAAGCTGGGCTGCCTAGTGCCCATAACCGTCGGGCACCGTCTTCACATTGTGGATGTGAAGGAAGCGAGGGTGTTGTGTCAGGAGAGTGGTAATCACCTATCCCTGTGGGAAAAAGGCGTGACAATTGTATTTGTATTAAAAGTCTTTCAATAATTTATATTTTTTAAATATTTACAATACGTAATAAATTGAAAGTATGTTTTACTAAAAATCGTTAACTTAATAAAAGGTTTAAGAGCACTGACTAATGCAAAAAGTCGTATGTAGTCTGCAACGGCTAATATATCGCTCACCAAAGGAAATACTACAGGAGTGGAACGTTATTCTACAATATTTTTGTTCAAATTATTTACTATTGTAGAATTTCTGCGTTTATTACTTTCTTTATTATTGTAATTTTAAGGCACTTGAGATACGGTACTAATACAAAAATACCGCGTATGCTCCAACAAGCTATTTAAAGCTCTAGAAATATAGAAAAAAACATATAATAAAAAGTTTTACGGATACTCACACCGGAATTTCAAACCGTGCTCGCACTGAAAAACTATCTAACACTGCTTCAAATATTGTTAATCAACTTTCCGAATACTCAATCTTAATTTTATGTAATTTTATGTATGGTTATTTGTCCAGCCTGCCGTCCTGGGGTAGTACCACCACTTTCGAATGTAACACCCGTGAAGTGACTTTGTCGCGTTTCGGGAATAGTTTGAAAGTAGCCAGGTATAACGAGAGGAGTGTGCACTATCAATCTAAGATGGTACATGCTCGTCTCCTCAAGCTGGCATAGTGGAGGCGACTGCTGCCCGCACAGGTTTCTCTGTAGTAGCAGTTGTTTCCATTCATGGACCGCACTCTAGCTTTACATCAGGCGGAGTGTTGTCACATGCCGAGCTACAATAAAAAAAACTAGTCAATTTTCTTATTAAAAATATCAGAGATCGTCAACCTTTTATATATTTTTTTTATATATAAAATTAAATAAATTGCAAAGCGTGTTGTAGTAATTCTCTGTTCCGATAACTTTTTATTCAGCCGTAGGTTATTAATCGTGTCTCTAGGGAGAGAAACTCTGCACTGATACAGTTGTCTGTGACTTTGTATCTATGCTGCTATAAAATGTCATCATTTAGGTAGTCTGTGGTTTAAAGCTAATCTGAGATTTGTATTTGTAAAGTTGATTACAGATAAGTTATTTGATTTAATGTTTCTTTTTATGTTTATGAATTTATGAGAGAATGTATGAGTTTTTAGGAATTTTAAAAGTAATTATCATTAATAATGTATGTATTATATATAATATAATATAATAAAAAAAACTGCTTAAATACGGTGTCTAACTGGTTCAGAAGTTTCAAAAATTAAATCTTATTACTAACAAAATATTAAATAAAAAGACTGTCGTGTTTTTAATAAGTTATTATTCATATTAAACGAAGTTGATTTAAAAAAAAATTATAAATCATAAGCATAGTAAAAACCCTCCTTTTCCATTCTAATAAGAGCCGTATTAGAGTGATTGAATAGAACAAACATATTGCAAGTTGTAGGGCGGGCCGCCCAAACGTTTAGCGACCGTTTAACGAAAGCCTTCAAGGTGGGACACACCCACAAGGGTGAGGTTTATACCTAAAACTTAAACGTTTTTCATAGGTATATCGAACTCAAATGAAAACGCCCCAAAAAATTCAACGTCCTTTTCAAAATTAGTAGCTGAAATCAGAAGTAAGATTGTATTTTTTTGTTATAATTAACAATAATAATTACTTAAATAAGAGTAGTACCACCACTTTCGAATGTAACACCCGTGAAGTGACCTTGTCGCGTTTCGGGAATAGTCTGAAAGTAGCCAGGTATAAAAGAGGAGTGTGCACTGTCAATCTAGATGGTACGTGCTCGTCTCCTGAAGCCGGCATAGTGGAGGCGACTGCTGCCCGTAGAGATTTTTCTGTAGTAGCAGTTGTTTCCATTCATGGACTGCGGACTTTACATCAGGCGGAGTGTTGTCACATGCCGAGCTACAATAAAAAAAATAATAATAATAATTCCCTCAGCGACGCACAGGTCACCTTCGCTTTGCCGCCTTGATTCACAGACAGTGCACACCCGTCGCGTCTACTTCCCATCTGATCCCGAATCGTAGGTAAATTACGCCTTAAAATGTACCTTAAAAAGTATTAAGAGAGAATGTTTATGGGGGAGGGTGGTGTTGCGAATAATGAAGCTGCGTTTGATATGTTAATTTGAGTAATTTCTTCCTTTTTACTGCATTTGCAAGTCGCGTACGAACGTGCCTGCTAAGTTCAGGTGTTTTTTCTTCATATTTGCAAACTTGAGTTATGTTATGACTCCGCTTTTTGTTAAACTAAATTGCGTTCCATGATTGAAAACAACTACTAACTAAACACGGAGAAATGTTCGCATGCAGTAGCCACCTAAGCTAATTGTTTATAGTGTGTTATATAAATAAACTTAACTATATAAGTACCAAACTTATATATTTTATTTATAATAATTTGTATTTCGCTGTGTCAATTATAATATCATGTCAAACATCAACGTTGTGTGCACTGTCACGCTAGATGGTGCATACTCGTCTCCTCGTGACGGCATAGCGGAGGCGACTGCTGCCCGTAGAGATTTCTCTGTAGTGGCAGTTTTTTCCGTTAACTTTACAATAAAATAAAAATTGTAAGCATAAAGCAAGCGATGTTACATATTCACTTAACTTTAGCATAGTACTTCAATCTAGTAAGCAACTAGCTTAACTTAGCTAAGTTGGTATATTTAAATAAAAACATATTTCATAGTAGAAAAACCTTTTAAATATTCAACGCCTGTCGTCACATTCTCTGTAAAGGAATACTTTGTGTAAGGTAGTTAGAATCAATTTACGACACCTCTCTCTCACTCACGATACAATAATCTAATTTTAATATTTAAAAATGGCGACATCAAACTGGCGACGCCGCTGAACGCCACCCGCACCTCTTCTCGGCCGCGTTTTGAATTCCAAATAAGCGCGGCAAACGCGAAGAGATGACGGTCGGCCATCTTGCTTCTAGCAAAATTTTAATACAAAACATTAGCAAATTCAATTAATTATGCATATTTTTATTTACAGATCAACCAAACAAAAACTACATACGAGAAGAGAACTAAAAGATAAAAAATAAATACAATAGATACACATACTTACCTACTCAAAACAAAATTGAACGACTTTTTTATTTACTAAGTAATATTTGTAACATTATGTTTAGTTTGACATATCTTTATACATATAATGATTAAATTATGACGAAAATTATATAGATTTTTCTGCTAAATTTTCACCATAATTTAATAATAAAACAAATCTAGCATTTAAAATGCCTAAAATCAATATTAAAAAGATACTACTTTCTCGGCACTATTGGTCTACTTAGCATGTAACTCTTTTATTTTGTAAACAATTTTTTTGATGACTGTTTGTTGCCAAAATAAATAAATAAATAAATAAACATCAAACTGTGTTGTTCTTTATTTTAAAGTTTATTTACTGAAAATAATTTTAAAACGGAAGACGATGGATTCCGAGTCAATTATAAAAATTATTTCAAATTGTCCAAATTACTAAAGTAAAAAATAGCACACATAATTCGAGAGAGGTGTATGTGGTCATTAATCGGTAAGAACTAGTAACTAAATCACTAAGTGAGTCCCCATTTTAACTCCTAAAACGAGCCGGTTGAGGCTTTCAGACGGGTCGACATTTGCATGATTGGTATTACGCTGATTACCTCCACACGGACCCCTGAAACCCACACACACAATCCGTACTTCAGAAAGTGTCGTTTAATCGTCAAAGCGTATGCAAATTAACGTTTTAAAGTTTTAGCGTATGGAACGTGTCTGGTGGCGAAAACATTGCTATTGGTTGAAAACTCTCGGTGTACGTGCTCTGCTTTACAAAGTGTCAAGTTAAAACATACACTTTGTGAGATATCTATCCACCAATGGGGGACATTTAAAAATCTGAATATAAAACATAATTGTAACCAATTTAACAATGTTAGGATGTTTGTCTCCCTTGTTTATCTTTATGGTACTGAATCTAGAGTCAGTGATCATCAGCACCCTCATATGAAGAACGGAATTTTAAGAGAACTAAAGTTAGTTAGTCGTTACATACGATACCGGGGTGGTAGAAAGCATATTATAAAATTTGTATTTATGCGTAACTACGAATTCGCATATCAATTATTGGTTTACTAATTTAAATAAAATAAAATTAATGTATTCCATGATTATGTAAATAATGCTAAAAGTAGTAAAAACTGAAATATTAATAGGCAATTTAAACATCCCACCCTCTCTGTTCGCGCCCCGAATGAGGTTTTGAAAGTGTCGTTTATGTGAGGCAAAGCATATGCAAATAGGTGTTTTAAAATTTTAGGTAGCGACGAGACTTAAGTCCCAAAAGCACTCGCGAACATCAAAATGTAAATTTACCCTTTTATGTTCACAAATCTTGTAAATGAACGAATCCATTTTATTGGATCACTTAGCTATAATACGTTATAATATACACTTACATTTTGTATCTAATAAATTATTTAAAAATATTATGTATTTATTTATAAACAAATTTTTATCTTTATTATTTTTCATACATAAAAAATTATTATTATTCATAATACTTAGCACAACTTTTGATAATCATGATTTTTCTTCCACATTCCTTATTTCACTTAATTAATAATCATATGTGTATATTATTAAATTGTGATGAAAAATAGAATATCAACTCGGGCTATCGGGTGCGTATTGATTTTTCTATTTAATTTACATCATAATTTAATAATAAACATATTCATTCATCATTTCTCATTTCTTTTCAATTTCTTTCGATTTAGGTGTATCAATTATTAAAAAGGTTTTGTGCCAATTTGCTGAGCTATGACCCTTACCTACTACCTACTAGTTTTACTATTACCTACTAGTTATTCAAGAAATTTCCTAGTAATCCCTCTTCTGGTTGATTAGTTGTATTAATACTAGATAATAGTCACTTGCATGTATGTGAGCGTGCGTAATAAAATCTTCTGAGAGTTGCGCGGGCGCATCGGACCGAGTGACGCGGACACAGCCTTCCTACTTCTCGATTTACCTTCCTTCAATTTGATCGTTGAAGTTCTGTTAAATTAAATTGTTTTGTAATATCTTAAATAATATTAATAAATATCATAATCTTATTTTGATTTTATTCTTATTTATCTTATTTATTTTGAATTTCTACAGTATGTAGATAACATTGATTTACTAGCTTTTATTACCTTACCTTTTGTTCTGAATAAGATAAGTAGACCTTATAAGCTAGAGTGCGGTCCATGAACGAAAACAACTGCAACTACAGATTTTTTACAGGCAGCAGTTGCCTCCGCTATTTCGGCTTGAGGAGACGAATGTGCACCATCCAGATTGACAGTGCACACTCCGATATAGCCCTTCAGGTGATGCACTTAACAGTTTTGGTGAAGACGTAACGCGTCCGTGGACAGTGGGATTTAGGTCCATTTGCCCGTTAAAGTTACTTTAACTATTACTTTTGCGCTTACTTTAACCGTTACTTTACATTATGGTTTACATTTACTCCACCCGAGTTGCACCATCGTCGTGCCTGTCATTTTTGACACTTACTTTAACTTTAACCGTAACCAGCGAATCTTGGCCGGTTAAAGTTAAAGTAATCATCAAACCAATGTCACTAAAGTCAAATGTATGAAAAGAAGTCAAATAAGTTTTTCTATTATTTTTTCGGGATCAGCCACTCTTTTAACGATAACAATATGAATTTACACTATATTACAACGCGTGTGGAGTAAATGTAAACGTTTAACGGTTACGTCGTCAACCGTAATAGTAATAGTTAAAGTAACTTTAACGGGCCTTCTGGTGCAGACGGACCTTAATAGTTAAACGGTTAAACCAAAAACCGGTTAAAATAATACCTATAATGATGGTAGCAGTTGTGACAGTTACCTTATCGTGTTAATCATGTATCCAATGAAATATATCGAGGTGTTAGTTACAAATGTCAAATTTTTCGTTCATTTAAACTTGTTAAGTAAGATTAGGGAGATGCGGGTTACTTACTACACTTCTGAGTAACTGTTCTTTTTACTACTTAATTATTTTTTAATCGTGATGAAAATTGAATAGAAAAAAAGGCGGACTGTTGTGTAATTTTTTTCTGTTTAATTTTCGTCATAAATTAACAATAACAAAGTCAGTACGCTAAAAACTAAAAATTTTAGTTATTCGATTTTATTTTTTTATTTTATAATTTTAATTAATACATATCATAATTGTTATTTATAAGTAATAGTGCATAACTGCTTAGGATCATTTTATTCTTCTTTTTATACATAAATGTTTGTATGTAACTTGATGTTTAAAAAAATCTCTGTATTGGCTAAATTTGATTTCATGCAATTATCGCCTTTTTGTCGCGTTTTTATATAGTAATTTTTCTCGTTCCTGTAGTTAATAATACAATACAATTGTCACGCCTTTTTCCCACAGGGATAGGCAGAGACAACAGAACGTCACTAACCACGATCCTGACACTACACCCTGTAGTTAACGAGTTACATAAAAGATTAAAATGTATAAAAAAAGAGACAAAACAGTGTCTAAAATTAAAAAAATATTTATATATTTTTGTTTTAAACACCATTAACAATAAATACGAGTAAATAGTTGATGTCATCAATAAAATTTATATGCAAATTAAAAAAAAAAATATATGGTGAAGCTACTTATAATATGTGTAGTTAAATAGTTAACGTAAATTGATACGATCATGTTAAACTGTTGGTTAATGTATCGATGACGTGTAAAAGGAGACGCAAATGCCGCTGCCTCTCACTCACACATGCATATTCAATACACTTGCTGCTTCAATGGTCTAGTGATATTGTAATGGGTTTAATAAATCTGAGATGTGAAATAGTACAAAAAATTAAAATAAAAAAGGCCCAGAAATAATGTAATTAATACGCTATTTATACCTTGAAAAGTTGACCTAAATTGGATAGTTAATAAACTAGATAATAGGAATTAATAATTAATTGTCTATTTAAAAAAAATAATTAAACAAATGCTAGATTTGCTATTAGGTATTATGCTTTTGTCCACTCGCGTTAGCGTTAATGTTAACTGCGGGATAATTAACGCGTTAATAAATATGGCATTAAAACTATGGTTAGATTGTTTTGCTCGAGTTAAAGTTTAACGTGTAAAGCCAATAATATTGATGTTAATAGTATTCTATTCTGAGTTATTACTCATTAAAATCTTGTCAACATTAACGTAACGCGTTAATTATGGCGCTAATTAACACGTTAAGACACAGATCGAGCAGTAGCATAAAATGATGATCAAAATTTAATAGAAAACTTAACGCACAAACACAGATGGGATTTTTTTTTTCTTCAATATTCATCATAATTTAATTTAGGTTTTGATACTCTTCCAAGAATGTCATACAATCACAAAATATATTAATTTTGAAACTTAAGGAGTTAGTAGTTTAAGTTGTTTTATCTAAAACTTCTTTGTCTAAGTTTAACTGGTGTATAACTGTAACATAAGACTCGTGTGTCAATTAAATAAAGATTGCGGTTGCTGACGACTATAGCCAATGCAAAACACTTTGAAATTACTCGTGCGCATGCCCCGTAAACTCTGCCATACATTATTATCGATATATTCAATGTATTAATTCATTTATTTGTTAAAGCAAACAAGGATTTTGCATGGAATTTGTTTTTATATATGTGGGATTTATTTTTGACGCCCAAAGCCTCAAAGTATTTCTCCAACTCGCCTGTCCATCTGTGAACATGATTTTTGTGCGAGCGAGAGGAAAGAGTTTGAGAGAGACGGCGAGATTGCTTTTAGACGGAAGGAGAAAGACGTGTGTTGTGAAGAAGTTGTATTTGTTAAAATTTATGTAAAAAGCAAGAATAAACGGTGATATTTATAGAATTGCCTTGTTCTTTGAATCCGCCTGCTCGATAATCCCACAATTTTGGGGGCTCGTCCGGGATCGAGCAAATAAAAACGGATTTAAAATCGGGGCGACGCCGACGCATTGTATGATACGCGCGTGTGCGGTCGCGATCATTAAGAAGACGATTTATAAAGACGATTTTAAAGATAAATAATAAGCAAAATGTCTAAGACGAAAAAGCTGGTGAGCGTGGAAGAGGAAGAAAGTGGGTGTTCGCCACGTGCTGACATCCCAAGAATGTCGTTTCAAGATGTAGAAAAATCCTTGACCACGTTTTCTGGGGATGATTCGTATCCCGTATCATCATGGATAGAAGAATTCGAACAGACAGCGGTAATTATGGGTTGGTGCGGTATCGAAAAGCTGATGTATAGTAAAAGACTGTTAAATGGCACAGCAAAGCTACTTCTGAGATCTTTGGGCGGTGTGAGAAGCTGGGATACTTTGAAAGAAGAGTTGTCGGAAGAATTTAGCTATAAAGTAAATAGCGCAGTGGTGCACAAAAGACTAGCAGCAAGGAGGAAGGCGTCTGCGGAAACCCATCAACAGTATTTTCTTATCATGAAGGAGCTGGCGTCACAGGGAAAAGTGGAAGACGAGGCACTTATAGAGTATGTTATTGATGGAATCCCAGACTCTGAAATTAACAAAGCCATGCTGTATGGGTGTGAGACGGTGAAAGAGTTCCGTAAGAAGTTGGACATTTATAGTCGTATCAGAAAGAACAGTATTGAATCGGTAAATTATAATAAAACTAAACATGTTGGGCGACAGGAGAGATGCTATAACTGTGGCGATACTACTCATAAGGCTCAATCATGTGAAAAAGGTGTCAAATGTTTTCGTTGCGGACAATTTGGACATATTGCGCCTGATTGTAAGGTGGCGGTGAAAAAACAAGCTGCCCGATCATCAACTGTTATGTGTGTACAAGATGCATCATCATCGAGTGAACCACCAGTTGCTGAGGAGGAGATTGTGCACATCGCTGCTACAGCTGTCGGACAGGATGAAACGTGTCAGAAAAAAGAGTGTATGAACAAGTCGGTAAAAGAGTTTGACATTAATGGTGTTAAGGTTAGTTGTTTAATCGATAGTGGAAGTGATTTAAATTTAATATCATCTGAATTATTGTCTGAATTGAATGTGTTGTCATATGAAAAAAATAGATTGTTATTGTCAGGGTTGGGTCAAAGTAAAGTTTACTCTTTAGGGAAGTTTGTTACTCAAATTAATCACAATTGTCATAGTTTTAAGGTTACTTTTCATGTTATTCCTCATTTGGCAATGCCATACAAAGTTATTTTAGGACAAGAGTTTTTGTTAAATACTACTGTAATATTTAATGAGGGTTGTGTTACTGTTTGGCCAAAGTTTCAGCGGAGCTGGTTGATAGAAACGAGTTGTATGTTAAGCGAACGACCGGTATACTACCGTAAAGATGAAAAGATACAACAGAGAGTGAGTGACGTTATACAGAATTATGTAACGAATAACCCAACCAAGGAACCACCGATTAAGATAATTTTGAAAAAAGGAAATAGTTTTAAATTCGAAGAGAATGAAATTGAAGCGTTTAAGATGAAGTTGTCAAGTAAGCCAGTTTTACAAATTCTTAATATGAAGTTGCCCACAGAGCTCCACATTGATGCATCGATTCATGCTTACTCAGCCATACTTATGCAGAAAGACACTAAGAACAGTTTACAGCCAGTGCATTTTGTGAGCAGAAAGACTTCAGATGCAAACAAAAAGTACACGAGATATGAGCTCGAAGGGTTAGCGATCATTGAAGACGGATTACTATTTAAAGAAAGAATTGAAAGAATTGAAAGACAGTTGGTTATACCTAAGTGCTTAGAAGTTGAGATAATGAAACGTTGCCGAAAGAAGAAGATAATTGATTTAGTTAACAAGGATTATCACAAAAAAGGCGTTGAAAAGAAGATAGAAGAATGTATTGCAACATGCATCCCATGTTTATTAGCTGCAAGGAGTATGACACCGTTTGAACTCATGAATGGCGTTAGAATGAAGAAGAAAGAAGACTTGAGAGTTTATGAAATGTTGCAAGAAGAGAATATACAATATTTTTGTCAAGAAAGACAAAATAGAAGGCTAGAAGTGAAAGCGCATATTTTTAAAGTTCAAGACGAACACTCGAAGACATATAATAAAAAGAGGAAGAAAAGTACAAAGTATAGGGGAGGTGACATTGTTGCCTTGAGGAAAACACAGTATTCTACACATGCCAAGTAGTAACTAAGTTTAATTTTTGTTTAGATTACTATTTTAGCTTAAATTAATGGTTTATTTTGTTGTGTTAATTTGATAGTTGAGTAGATTTTGATAGTTTTGATTTATATAAGTTAGTATAAGATGGTGTTGGTAATGTTGTTAGGCAATAAGTTGTGACTGCAAGTTTGTATGAGTGATAGGGGTAGTCTGGGGTCAGACTAATGCAGGATGGCCGAGCTGTGGGATTTATTTTTGACGCCCAAAGCCTCAAAGTATTTCTCCAACTCGCCTGTCCATCTGTGAACATGATTTTTGTGCGAGCGAGAGGAAAGAGTTTGAGAGAGACGGCGAGATTGCTTTTAGACGGAAGGAGAAAGACGTGTGTTGTGAAGAAGTTGTATTTGTTAAAATTTATGTAAAAAGCAAGAATAAACGGTGATATTTATAGAATTGCCTTGTTCTTTGAATCCGCCTGCTCGATAATCCCACATACTATATAATATTACTAACTGTGCTTACAATTAACATTACCAATACGTTTATCATTCCCATTCTAAGGTACCTTACAAATGTGTTAAAATAACTGTACTACGCGGTTTCACAAGGGTTTTAAATCCAAAAAAATATTCCTCAATAAACGGGCTATTTAACGAGAAAAAAAAACCTACTTTTTTTTTGTCGCAGATTACTAAACCTGTGTTTCTTCGAGTGTTAATTATGTGTAATAACCATTAATTCTTCGTAAACATGCGTTGAGAAAAACGATTCAAAAGAAGTGATTTCATTTTTCCTCCAAAATTCCGTAGAAAGTTTCTACCACTTTGCTAAAGCTACTTTGACTTGGCTGACTGATACTGGACCTGACTGTTTGATGAATGAATGACCCATGTGCAAATATTTACTTTGATACTGGCAAATTGTTTTAGTGTAATAAAAAAAGAAAGAAAACACTAGATACTAATATATTAATTATAGTAAATAACTAAATAGTATCAAGACTAATTTAATAATTCCATAAATCATATCAAAATGTTACTTCTACAAAATCTACATAAGCAAGCAATATGTTTCGTTGTATACATATTTCGTCTGTTATAACAAATTAAGAGCTCTCGCGGATTTTCCTACCGACATTCGAGTAATCTTGTTACAAACTATGTGCTCAAACGTCCCCGTTTTCCCTCACGTTATAATTAATTATCGCGAACAAAATTGCATTAATCGTCAACGTTTCTAATTGTATTCGCGGTTCCCCGTGCGCACCTACCTATTAAAGAGTGGTAGGCAGAGTGAGTTTGCTATCCTAGGGCAGTACCAACACCTATAAAATGGCGCGTGATAGAAGCGCCGATGTAAAAATAAATGGGATTTGACGTTTCTTTTTTTTCTTTTTTCTTTTTTTATTGTAGCTCGGCATGTGACAACACTCCGCCTGATGTAAAGCCTGATGTAAAGTCCATGAATGGAAACAACTGCTACTACAGAGAAACCTGTGCGGGTAGCAGTCGCCTCCACTATGCCGGCTTGAGGAGATGAGCATGTACCATCTTAGATTGACAGTGCACACTCCTCTCGTTATATCTGGCTACTTTCAAACTATTATTGGCATTTGAAACGTCATATTATATGTTAATAAAACAAACATTTGTTAATCGGCGCTTTCTAAATGCGAAAATGCTAAGACCAGACCATCTAGTCGCGTTTCGGAATAATAAGAGGAGTACTCGTATGTATTGTCAACCTCTAGTCTAAGTCCTAGACGATACATATTCCTCTCCTTAAACCGGCGACTGTTGTCTCCAGTGAAGTGTGATCTATTTTTGATATTTAATTAAAGTTTTCATACTTAAAATAGTGGAGAGATTTTGCAACTAGACGGACTATACATACAAAACCTAAAATTTTTATATATTAATTTTTTTTATAATATAAAAAGTACGTAAATACAAAAATAAAAAAAATATTTATATCAATTTTCAAAAAAGCATACTGTCATCGAATAGATGAGTATGTGCGATGGCTTAGTTATAATTACACATGAATAGTAAAGAATTGCTCACACTGCAGCACATTAATAGTTACCGTTTTTGCTATCTATACCATGATTACTTCTTGTAAAACGGTTATTTCTTGCCATTATTCAGTGTTTTGCAACCGCTGCTAACTCATCTGGTTTTTATTTCACTCTTACATCGGTTTCCACATCATTAACTACTCGAATTATTATTGTTATCGACTATCTTTTATATTTATTTAGATGCTTTAGATAAATTACCCAATTTTCTCGTGATCTAAATGAAAATTCATATCAGAAACGTGATAATTTATTGTTAAGAAATCAGGATTTTAGGAGTTGCCACATCGCAGATATAGACACATTTTATGCAGAAGTTTCCTGGTTCGATTCCCGACCGAAAAGAATTTATATTTTAAATACGAGTTTGATACTATTTGTAAAAAAAAAAGTATATTTTTTATAGTCTGTGTGTTATATGTAGGTTTGTTTTGTCCTTGTTTAATACTTATAGTGCGGGGTACATAAATCATAATTATAAAATAAAATAGTAGGTACATTGGTATATGTTTGCGAATACCTCCTGAGACCCAATTTAGTACCAACAGCGCTACAACACTTTAAAAAATGTCTCAGTTTTTAAGCCAACGAAAAATGCAAAGGAGAATGCCCATTTTGGTTCCACTTGATACCTAATAGTTTGGTAACAAAACAATATTCTAAAATATCTTATTTTTTTTAATAATTCATCTTAATTATATCAACACATTATTTGCCAATCAATAGACAATGTTTAAATACATAAAAAACAGATATCATAAATTATTAAGGCATTTAAAATAATAATAACCTCAAATGTTGCATCAGAAAACATCTAATTATTCAATAACCCGGGTGAAAAAAATAAAACTGATTGGTAATAAGGAAGTAGGTTTATTTTCTACAAAATTAACTAAAAATCATCGACCAACTCGAGAAAAAATTAGGCAAATGGGCATTCTCCGTTGATGGTAAGAAGCGATCTCTATTGATCGATCTCCAAGCAGTCAAAAATAAGTTTGTTGAACAGCAGAAGCACAATTAGGACTTAAAAGTGATACACATAACCCATTGTTGATTGTACCTACATACTACAGGTAACGTTACATATAATTGATAGCCTTTCTCACTCTTACAATTATTATATTAAATTGTAGTGAATATTCCACACTATGAAACAATAACTTTAATCAGATGGCAACACCGCAAGAACAATGACATCGCGGAAACAATACGTAGACTATAACTTTAAGAAAAATTAGGATAACTCATTCATAAATTACAAAGAACAATATCAAGAATTCTATTTTATAACAGTAACGCTTGATTGCATTGATATACAGTTTCAGATTATATTTCTTACAGTAGATCGGCTTGCGACCGTCTGATGTTAAGCTAGACCACCACGGAATGTCTTTATCCGGCTTTATCCACCTTTGCTTACACCCAGTTACATCCCAACATTTTACTCATCTTCACAGTTGTTATTTCTTACAATTTAACATTAAGGGTGGTTTGCACCAGAAAGCCGGTTGAAGTAACTTTACCTATTACTTTTACGGCGCCGACGTCCGTTAAACATTTACATTTACTTCACACGCGTTGCAATATCGTGTAAATTCATATTGTTATCGTTAAAAGGGTGGCTGATCTCGAAAAATAATAGAAAAACATATTTGGCTTCTTTTCATACATTTGACGTTAGCAACATTGGTTTGACGATTACTTTAACGTTAACCAAGCCAAGATTCGCTGGTTACGGTTAAGGTTAAAATGGTGCAACTCGTGTGGAGTAAATATACACCATAATGTAAACGTAACGGTTAAAGTAATAGTTAAAGTTACTTAAACCGGCCTTCTGGTGCAAACAACCCTATGGTAGCACTTTGTAATTACGTTTTTGTTTCTTTAAAAATCCTAAGGTTTAGTAAATCATGTTCACCGTAGCAACGATCTTCTCACGGACGAATAGTTACAGCTAACCTAACTGGCTGTAAGCGGTGCACTCATAATAGTTAAAATTAAAAGTTATTGTTGTGCGAAACGTGTGAGAATGTTTAATTAAATAAGTGGGATAAACGGAACTACAAGCTTACGATGAAAGTGGTATTGCTTTTGATATGACAAACGCTTCATAAACACGCTGTAAGAGTAACGCGTGAGAAATGTGTTAGCCGTATTCCGCGAATAATATCAAATTATATTTAACAGTGCCAGTTGCAAATTGCGTTAGTAATCGGCGCATCTCGTGGGATTGTACGAGTTTCTAGAACTCATTAATTGCTTTCTTAGAATTTTCCTTTTTATGTTCCTTTGAGGATTTTTAAGGAATTTATTACAAAGTTTTATTGTATACTTATATTTGTATACTTCGACTGATGTTAAGAGGAGACGAACTAATGTTGACACCGAACTTCTATCGTAACATTCTACTTCAAAGATTTTACACTTACAAGTGGTGATGCCCACAACTACAGGACAGTAGATAGGGCTAATATTCGTCATCGGTCTGCCAAGACAGGTCACAGGTCTTTAAATAGCTACAGTTTTGGGTATACCTAATTTAATAGATGTACAGTAATGTGCCGAAATATTGAACAAATAACAATTAGTTCAGCGACCCATTTATAACCCCAATCTTCTTAATTAGTTAGGGGTATATTTATCCCCCATATGCCATGTAAAGCCTCGATGATCTAAAACGTTGAAACAGTTGAAAAAAACTTATGTTCTCGGCTACAATACGGCGCATGACTCGCTACTCCGCGATCAATTATTAATAAAAAGCGAGCCGCTTCATTGAAAGGGCGATTAGCTCAATATTTATATGGAATATTCGGTATCAACGGCGCTTTGTGCTCATAATTCGGTGCGTCGTGATGCGGCGTATTTGATACTCTTTACATGACAAAGAATATGTTTCGTTACAGAAGGATACATGTAAAATATTAGATATCCTACTTTCGATTCGGTCTTGTAAAATTCGGACGCTATAAATACATGGTAATTTTTGGGTATGTGTAAAAAAGTTATAGCTACTACGATTTTATCTTACCTTAATTTTATTGTGTAAAAGTATTAATTGTTTTTTAAAAATAGCAATATGTGATGTCAACTTAGCAGTTAAAAGCTGTACCGATGGAAAGAACGAACAACGAATGGTTAAACAAAAAACAAAAGTTAGTAATAGATAATAACAAATCCAGTATCCGAATACTGTACCAAAACAGAATAAAAATAATTAATTAATAAGTATTACTAAAAACAGAATTCTCTCAGAGCCACATCCCTCAGGGGTATATCTGTGTTTCGTAAATTGATCAATGTTATAAGAATGTGTGGAGGCCACCAGGCGCGGTGAAGCCTCTTTGTACTACCGAATTGACTAGCGACTACTTGAAAAGAAATTCTTCGCCGTGAAAGCAGCTACTATGGTAGTATAATATTATTTAATCTGATTCATTTCCCGCTACATCAATCAAAACGTTCATGTAGGAAATAAATTAAACGCCTCGACAATAGTCTCTGTTGATTGGGAGCTTTATGTTGCGCTCTTTTCTTATTTCTATAAGTGTTAATACAAAATTGTTTATGTTACTACCGTATTGTAACAATAGTTGTGAGAATAATCGTAAATGAACTTTAGATAAGCGCTCTAAATAGCAATCGTCGGATATTTCGCTTGGGTACATTGCCAGCAAAATTGTTAATCACAACTCTGTATTATGAAAGAAGATTATTCATTAATTCCTGAGCTCGGACTAAATGATTTTTTTAAACCAGTAACAGACCCGCAACGACGCTGCCTCGTACGCAAAAAAAAAAGTATACCATCTATTATTCTATCTCAGTCAGACTACATTATTTTGCTTTCGAAAACTCTGTCGCGATAAACAGTTCAATAATATTTATATAATTTTATGGCTCACAATAGTTATAACCTATGTCAATCACACAGGAACGTACTTACTCCACCCGTAGGCGTGTTTGGAAGACAAACATCTAAACATTATTGTGACACATTAAATGATGAAAATTTAATACCGAGGCAGGGATGCTGTGACCTCTGTGGGATTAGTTATAAAACATTAGGTTACACTTTATCTAGGAATCAGTAAATCTTCATTAAGTAATGTTTACAAGCTCTGTAGGATTTCGGATATTTAGGAACTACAAGACCAAATTAAAAAATATTTTTGCGTTTACCCGTTTATTAGTAAGGGAAAGTTTTTAACTTTTTGTTAATTCCGTAGATAAACTATTCCCTAAGACTGATAGTAATTAAATAATTGTTTCATGTGTAAACATTTGCAACCGTGAAAGTGTGAACGCGTCAAAGTTGTCAGGATTACAGCATGAAAGCGTCTCACAATACTCTCTTAATTTGTCATTATGAAGCAATAAAAACATCCTAAATGAGAAGGACAAAAAAAATCGTTCAGACAGAAACGTTGTTGGGGCAAAATTCGCATATCATCCCGCCATTAATGATGGTCGCTTGAAAAAAATTTAAATATCAAAAGGCCGGACGGGCGCGGTAATGGTTTAAAATCATTATTCATCCGAGTCTCTTCTGAGTCTGGGATATGAAAACGGTAGCCATTCGGTTTCGCTTCCATTAACTCGAGTACGCGATTAGAATTTTGGACGAAACCCATCTTAGCTCCATTATAAAATCATTTATTTACTCTTCGGACTGCGAACGAAGTCTTTACTCTGACCGTTTACATTCTGTTGCAAATTGTTAATGTGAACAGATATTTGTTTTAAAACTAGTTTTAATTTTAAACAAAACGTTCATAGTAGTCTTTCAACTCAAGAAATAAAAAAGTTATCAATACTCACTTATTATTTTATGATTATACCTACTTTTCAACAAGTTCGCTTTAAAAATCACTAAGGATTGACCTTCAAAAATATACTTTTTTTTATATCAAAGTAGCCAAACATATAGGTAGGCAGAATCGCGTGAGATAGTACCACCACTTTCAGACGTTTCAGATATAGCCGGCATATACAACTCCTCGGTTATATGTCAACAAACAACCTGACGTTAAGCTAGAGTACATACCATGAGCGGAAACAACTGCTACCAGAAAAAAATATCTGCAGGCAGCAGTCGCCTCCGCTGCGCCCATTTAAGGAGACGAATGTAGACCATCAGCATTGACAGTGCACACTCCTCTCGTTACCTTAGTTTACCGATTCATCTTTAGCCAAAATCACCGACGAAAATATTTAATATGGTGGCCAGACTTTGTGTAAATGGTACAGCACGTTCTATAGTGTAGCAGTGTTAAAATACCGATTTCCTGAAGACTTCGTCGACCCTCCCTGAGGCGTGCTGGCTCCCATGGAAACAAATATGAGATGAGGGTAGACGCACCAGGGACCCTACATGGAGGATCTGCGTGCGGACACCAACCAGGAGCCACAAAAAACAAATAGGATAGGCAGGAATAAAATAAAACAAGTGACAACATAAATAAAATGTAATTTTATTTACAAAAATAATGATATACAATCATTTATTTTTCTTTTTCTTTTTCCCTGTATCTAAGTTTGTGAAGCCGCTATCGAATTCACTCGCTGTATGCATTGAACTTTGTTTGCTTAATGAAGATGTCATTTTAAGATTTTTCACGCGAGGAAATCTGCAAGGAAAATTAAATATCAAATAAAAAAAAATTGTTCAAAAATAGAAGGGGTTACAAACAAACTGGAATACGTTAGCAAGAGGAAAAATCAAAATCAAAAGAACCTATTTTCCAATAAGGAAAAAAATTTACTTTTTTTGTCATCACATATTAGTAATTACACATTTTAAAATTCAAATTTTATTATTATGATCATTATTATTAATTCGTTATTATTGATAGCAAATATTAAAACTGTTTATACTATAGACTTATGCAGTAATTTTTCTATCAAATTATTCGCAATAGCAAACCTAGTTTCTAATTTTTAAAAAAACTTACCCAGGCCTCTTTTTCTCCAGTTCTTCATGTACAGTCAATCTATTAGATGGTTTTTCCTTCATCAGTGGTTGTTGTTTAGCTCTCTTGGCCAGCATAGCGGGAGTGTCTCTCAGTGCGAAAGCCTTAGCCGCATGTCCTAGATGCAGGTTCTTGGAATCGAGATACTCCTTCACGTCTCGAGGATAGCCAGAATAAAAGCGGACCCATGAAATGTATGCTAGGGGAGGGAAAAATCGAAAAAATACATTGGTACAATAGTACATTGGTACAATTGATACATTGGTATATCATCAGTCTGCCTACCACTCTTTAATAGTAGTACCTATAGGTTTGAGCGACCAAAATATATCATAAGATTGGTACCAGTCCAAGACAAAGACAGACAAAACCAAGAGGTTCGAACACGGGTCTCATCGATCGTGAATTCACGGGTCTTATCGCTAGACGTCGCTCTATTATCTGTCTGTGGTTTATAAGAATAAAAGAGTTTAGGGTTATTAGTATATTCACCTCTGGAAGCTCTATCAATCCATCCCCTGTCAGTATGTGCGACGTGCTCCAATCTAGCCTGAACTGCAATGGCGGCCCTTTGTGAAGAGGTGGCCGTGGGTGCAAGTGAACGGAGACTTTCTAAGCAACGATTCTCTTCCGTTTGTCGTAATCTAATTTATATTACACATTAGAACAATTTTTTTTAAAAGTTTTGAAGTAAAACAAAGGAGAATGCCTATTTTTGGGCCCACTTGGTACCTAATAGTTTGGTAACAAAACAATATTCTAAAATAATATCTTATTTTTTTATTTATTCATTTTAATTACATCAACACATTATTTACCAATCAATAGACAATGTTTAATTACATAAAAATACAGATATCATCAATTATTAAAGCATTTAAAACAATAATAACCTCAAATATTGCATCAGAAAACATCTAATTACTCAAAAACCCGGATGAAAAAATTAAAACTGATTGGTAATAAGGAAATAGATATATTTTTCTACAAAATTAACTAAAAATCGAGAAAAAATTATGGGCCCATTTTTCTTAGGCGAATGGGCATTCTCCTTTTAATGAAAAAATTACGAAAATGTTGTCAAATACTAAGGTACTATAAAAAAAATGCGTTTGAAATAAGCGAACCTATTTCGAACTTTGTGTAAGGATGCTCGAAGGTCGCTTATTGCCTAACGTGATAAGATATAGAAAAAAAACTCACCTAATACGTTTCTTCTCCAAATATCTGACGAATTCAGTTTCACTTGGCAATAGCATCATTATAGCGGCACCGACACGAGTAGCACGTCCTGTACGGCCTACCCTATGGACATAATCCGTTGCTGAAGCCGGCGCGCAATATTGCAAAACTAAATCCACGTGGGGCACATCGAGACCTCTCGCTGCTACATCCTACAGAAACAATTTAAAAAATACACTAAAAATACCACTTTTTTACAGACTTCGGAACAATTCGGAAGTGAGCGAAGTTTGCAGGTCTCGAGACAACTGCTACTACAGAGAAATCTCTACAGTCGCCTCCACTATGCCGGCTTGAAGAGACACATGCTCGTCTCTTCCAGATTGACAGTGCACACTCCTCGCGTTATGCCCATCTACTTTCAAACTATTCCCGAAACGCGACAAGGTCACTTTACGTACGAGTGCTACATTCGAAAGTGGTGGTACTACCCCAGAACGGCAGACTGGGCTAATAACCATCATCAGTCTGCCTACCACTCTTTAATGGTGCCTATAGACACTGAGCGACCAAAGTAACATTGGTACCGGTCAGTAATTAGCGAGGTTCGAACACGGGTCTCATTGATCGTGAGTTCACGCGTCTTACCGCTAAGACCACGGCTGCTCAGTCATTCATTATAAATAAATAACAAATTCAGCATTTCAACATGCTCTGGATATGAATAAAAAAATACCCAATAATATTTTTTTTATTGTTGTAGCACGGCATATGACAACACTCCGCCTGATGCAAAGCTAGAGTGCGGCCCATAAACACAAACAACTGTTACTACAGATAAATTTCTAGACAGCAGTCGCCTCCGCCATGCCGCCTTAAGGAAACGAATGTGCACAATCCATAAATAAAGTTACTTTGGTTCCCGACATGAACGGAAGATTCAAAAGTTGCACCTGATGTTATAAACCAGAAAATTAATACTAAATAGAATACGTGAGCGAATTAAATGTTTAAAAATTATAAACTACAAATAGATTATTACATAATTTTATTAACTGACATCGCGAGCACAGAAGTGACTCCCTGCTGTGTTAGATTATCATCGAACAGTGTTTCTCAATCTTTAATCTATTTGTAAGAGGTAAAATATTAAACAGAAAACGGAACATTCGAATAAGGAAGTTTTAGAACCAATGTATATACAGGAACTAAAATTATAATTAGTGAATTGATTAAATCGCATAAAGTTACGTCTATTAATTACTTTTTAAATGTAATTCTTATTTACTAAACTCTGTATTTCATTGCAAGTTTGAACAAACCATTATTAATGTATCTTTCATTAGCAAAAACAGATTTAATTGAATACTTAAAACAAAAGAGAATGGCTAATAATGCCTAAGAAAAATGGGCCCACAACTCATTTCTCGAGTTCGTCGACGATTTTTAGTTCATTTTATGGGAAAATAATTCTACATTCCTTATCACCAATCAGGTTTAATTCTTTTCATCCAAGTTATTGAGTAATTAGATTTTTCTAAAATAGAAGTTATAACTATATTAAATGCTTTAATAATTGATAATACTGTCTATTGATTGGTAAACGATATATTAATATAATTGAGATAAGTTAATGAAAAAATTATATATTATTTTAGAATATTGTTCCGTTCCGTTGTCTCTGCCTATCCCTGTGGGAAAAAGGCGTGACAATTGTATTGTATTGTTTTAAAAATAAACTATTAGATATCATGTGGGCCCAAAAATGCTCATTGTCCTTTGTACATTCAGCAATTTGTTTGCTACATCACCGTAAAGATTTATGCGTTTATGTTGTTAAACAAGCTCATTCTCGGGCACCCGAAACAGAAATTGGCTAACAGTAAAGAGGACGTCTCCCACGATTATGTTCTAAAGTGTTATAGCGTAAACTTTGCTGATAGTACAACCAAACTGTGTTACAAGGCGATGATAATCAGATATTAATGTGACCACAACACATCAGTAGCTGACGGCGGCATTTATAAAGGAAATTCATGTTGTAGATAGATTATTTCGTTTTCTTAATAACTGAGGTTTCACCATCGGACTTTGGATGGAATTTGACAAAATAGGTCTTGACTCACACAGTGTACTATTTAAAAAGTTAAAATGTACGAGGTACACGCTGTTTATAGCAAATTAATTAACTGAAAACTACACCTTTTTCAGTTATTATGCAATAACTTAAAATCAAAAGGTTTTAGCGAAATTTGATTTTACGTAGTAAGAAGCTTGTAAATATAAACTTTTCTATGAACAACTTCGAAATAATCCAATCTTTAATGCCTAGTAATTTCATCCAAATCCGATTTTTAAATTCCTCCTACAACATAGAAAGAAGTACGGGAGCCTCGCGTCGTCGCATCATTACATCTATCTATGTAACAATACACTCTAATCAAAAGTTAGTAGCGCGATCACGAAATAACTGTTTATTATTTTTTTATTTATTGTAAGTAATTAAATATTTTGTTTTAATATCGCTAGAAGAGACCGAACTTAATTGCGTTTTTGTTTATGCTTCAGTGTTGATTAATAATAAAAAAATTAACTGGCAATACTCTTTTTTTTATTAAAATAAAACTTTTTTTAGTGCCTGTACTATAGACGCTGAGCGACCAAAGTACATATAACATTGGTACCGGTTAAATTTAGCAAGGTTTGAACACGGGTCTCAACGATCGTGAGATCAGTCCTCAACCACTAGACCAGGGTAAATAAATACATAACGGTATAAATATTTGTACAGGTCAAGCATATATAAGTTTGCAAACCATTCAAATAATTTATTTTAAACCCCATCTACTTAATACATAAAAAGTGGTAGACAGACTGATGGGGATTAGCCCAATCTTGGTCCCGGGATAGTACCACCCAAATGACCCTTCGAAGGAACCTAATCATTTTTCGGGCTTTTAATAACTTGCTTATTTTTATTTGCTTAGAACTTTTTTTTATTATTTTGATACGATATGTGACCTCGACTGGCCTGATGGTAAGCACAGCGGAGGTCCATGATCACTGGCGACTGGAGAACTGCTTACACAGTGGCTCCAGTCGCCATTACTATGCCGGCCTGGGAAGGTGCTTTTTCACACTCCGCTTGAAGGATCCGAGGCGAAAGAACTGGGAGAACACATGGTAGGGCAAAGCATTCTACTTGCCAATTGTCCGACACAAAAAGGAAGCGCCGAACCGTTTCGTTCGGCCACCGATTTAGTCGACAAAATGTGGATGCTTCCCCCTCCCAGTACGGGTGTTACGGGAATGGAACAATGAAGTAGGAATAAGGTTAAAAGCTTAGCTTAGCTTACTTATCTAACAAGCATTAAAACTGTATACTTACAGTACATATCAAAACCCCAACTCTTGCTGCACGAAATTGTTTAAAAACCTCCATCCTTTGTTCATGAGGCATTGAACCATGCAATTTAAACATTTCAATATTTACAGGCACCAAACCACTTTCAAGTGGAGCTTCATAATCTATGTGATATTCTGAATCTGATGCTTCAGAATTATCATCCTAAAACCAACTTTTTGTATGAACAAAAACTATTTTCTTCTCTTGCCTCTCTGCTTAGTGTGCTTCGTCTATAAGCGGTTGCACTGAGATATGTCTGCAGATAGCAATCGCCTCCGCGATGCCGGCTTTACGAGACGAATGTACATCATACAGCGAATTTAAAAATACATACGTCAAAATGGTATTTAAGATGTAGTAGTAAGCTTTTGCCCGAATAAGTAATACTGTACGTAAAAATGTGGCTGTATGGGATTTGTTCACTTTGCCTTCTCAAAATGGGAGGACATAATTAATAAAAAAAAGAAAAAATATTCTAAATATACAAAACACAATTTTATTTTTATTTTAGCACGTCATATGACCGCACTCCGGCTGATGTTAAGCTAGAGTGCGATCCATGAACGGAGGCGACTGCTGTCAGAGAAGGGATCTGCAGACAGCAGTCGCGTCCGCCTCTTCACACTGCGCTTAAAGAATCCCATGTTTTTGTTTTTTTTATATATATATTTTTAAAAACAATAATGTTAAAGCAATCGAATGAAAAGAGCTAGCACAAATACCTTGTCATTATCCTTTCCCCGTTTAGATTTCCCACCAACTTCTTTACCAGCTAAAACGGTCTCAATGAGATCAGAATGATAATCAACCATTTCTAATGTAGCCATAAAAACAATCATTTTTCCTCCTTTTTTCTTCAAAATGCAGTGTTCAACAATAAGCGCACATAGTGTTACAAGCCTCAATTTCATCGGAACAACTAAGAAAGTTTGATTAACTGTCGCTGGCAATATTAATTCATCATCTGTTATAGCTGATTGAACAGCTTGAGCGAAGTTGTTCACTTCAGCTTCAGTTCCAGACTCTTCGATATCCATTTTAGTATTTTGTTGTTTAAAATATTCATAATCCGAATCACTATCGCTATCTTCCTCAGCTATTTCAGGTTTTTTAATAACATTCGTATCGGCATTTGTAAACAAATCCGGGAACATTGCTCCGTTAAATTCTTTTAGACCTAAAATTACCGTTAACCCTTTGTCAAGATAAAATTGTCTAATAACCAGAACTCGTGTTTCTTCAATAGTAACAATAATGGATTGTTATCCACTAACTATTCATGGGCATGTGTATCGGACTTACTAAATATTACCCCATTTAAATGTAGCTGCGTTTGACTTGACTGAGAATCGATTCAATTGTTTTGTGTGTTACATATTATAAGAAAACATTATCATCATTGTCACACCTTTTTCCCACAGGGATAGGCAGAGACCCCGTGGCTCGCGGTCCTTTGACCGTGAGTGACAGTGTCGTATGGGAGGCACTGTTGGAGTTGATGGTCTCCCATCGGGCGCGTCCTCAGGTGGTGGATAGAGGGTCTCGGGATACCTTCCTGAGGTACCCCGGCGCGAACTGGCAAGGTGGGGTCTCTCCTCGGGTCACATTCTGCTTTCAGAGAAGACCTGAGTGAGAGACCACCTTTCATCGCGTGGGCGGAGGCGGTAGCGGGGTACCGAGCGTTATCTCCTTCGTTCGCCCTGAGCCAAGTGCGGTAGTTCCGGAGTTGGACTGCCGCTCATTTACTTGGCTGGAATGGTGTTTCTTCCTGATGAGGTGGAGCCTAACGGCCAAGCGTCGGTGGGGTCGTCGATGAATGCGAAAGCGTGCCCGTGACCTGACGTAGAGAGGGACACCGTGAGGGTTTTTAGTCGTGTATACCCGGTATTGGGGAGTACCGGGGAGTCCGACATACCCTCGTCGTCTTCCCCGAGACCGGGAAGGGATAGGCAGAGACAATGGAACGCCACTATCCAGACACAACTCCCTCTCTTCCCTCAAATCCACGATTCTCTTTATACAAGCCCGACTGTTATGGGCACCAGGCAACTCATCTTTCATAAGGATGTCTCAGATTTGATCGGAAAACTTCTGTTAAAAAAGTTCTGGGTCTGCCTCGTTTAACGCATCCATTCACGTCAGATTTATAATTTCCTTACATTTCCCTTATAACAAGACAAAAAATATATTCCTTAAACTTACCGGTTTTCCTTTCATTGCTTATTTTCTTTATCATTTTATCTGGATTTATATCTAACATAGGTTGATCATCATTCTTAGCAACAATTGTAGGTTTAGTATCAACGACTGTAGGTTTAGTAACTTTTTGGGCGTTTAATGAATCGGCAACTACCGCCCTACCTTCAGATGTGTCCACAAACACAGGATCTACCATTGTCAATCCTGCAAGATTTTCAACAGCCTAAACAAAATTACACAATGTAAAAAATTCTGCCCTTTTTCATTAAAGAAAAAACTAACTGAATCTTTGTTCTAATTTAACAGTGGTATGCAGATTGATGATGGTTATTATCCCAGTCTGCCATCCTGGGGTAGTACCACCACTTTCTAATGTAACGCCCGTGAAGTGACCTTGTCGCGTTTCGGGAGCAGTTCGAAAGTAGCCAGGTATAGCGAGAGGAGTGTGCACTGTTGGTGCATACTCGTCTCCTCGGGCCGGCATAGCGGAGGCGACTGCTGCCCGTAGAGACCGCACTCCGGCTTTACATCAGGCGGAGTGTTGTCATATGCCGAGGTACAATAAAAATAAAAATTCGTAAAAAGAATTTTTCTGTAAGTACATACGAGCTGTCCGGAAAAAATACGTCAAGCGTAAATGGAGATAAGACTAGCAAATATCTGAACTAATAATTACTCCCTTCTGATTATTTTCTCTCAAATGACAAATTCAGTGTAATTATAAAATTCACAATTAACACAAAACTTACTTTAGTCAAAGTAGCAGATAACAATATAGTTTGTCGGCGGTCAGAAAGAAAAATATCAGTGAGTGGATGTTTATTTTCGACTTTATCGACTTTTTCATCTGTTTTTGGATTTTGCTCCTCATCAAAGACTTTCTTATTAACTGTTTGTCTGACAAGTGCTAAAGGATCGTAAGTAGCTGATTTTTTATGATCCTCGATAGCCTTCACGATGGCTGCGACATCTTTTTCATAACCCATATCAAGTAATCTATCTGCTTCATCTAATATTAAACATCTGGAAATAATTTACTTTTTATAATGTTTTCTTTATGCGTATTACATTGCAACACTGTTCAAAAGGTATTAGGACAAAACAACTTTATAACGGCGTGATTTGATTGGTTGTAGAAACTCAAAAATACATATCATACAGATAAATCTCTACGGCCAGCAGTCACCTATATTATGCCGGCCTGAGGAGCTGAGTATGAACCACCTAGGTTGACAGTGTACACTCCTCCCGTTATACCTTGCTACTTCCAAACTGTACCCGTAACGCGACAAGGCCACTTCACGGGTGTTAATTCGAAAGTGGTGGTACTGCGACGGACGACAGACTGAGCATATAACCATCATCAGTCTACCGCTCTTGAAAAAGATAGAAATACTAGTGGTAATTCTTACCCAGTTTTAGCAAAATTCAACGATTGTGTATGTCTCAAATGGTCATTAATCCTTCCAGGTGTTCCAACTAATATATTAAGACCCTTTCTAAGTCTAGCTTTTTCAGCTTTACGTTTCTGACCACCGCTTAGTAAACCAGGGACAATCCATGTAAAAGGCTACAGGAGACAACAAAAATGGCTTGAACTTATACTTTTTATCATTGTTAATATCTTAGATTAGGGTCACTAAAAAAGCCTTTAGTTCCTGAATGTACCACCCTGTCTCCACTGTCTAGGATCTGTCGTCCTATAGACTGGGGCGTTCGGAGAGTCGAGTGATTTGACTGTCCAGGACTGACCAGGGCCACCCGGGCTTCGTCCGGGCAGGGCGAAGTCTGAATGAATGGTAATGTAGATTAATAGCACCAGTGGGATAAAGTCCGAGGAGTTTTTACATACTTTAGTCAGTATACCAGCACTCACCTTCCTTGAGGGCCACAGCATCGTAACAGAGATTCATCCAAATAAAAAGAACTGGGCACACGTTAGCATTACTGCTTAATAAATAATATGTGCAGATGAAAACTTATAAACATAGATGATATGAAAGCGAGAAGTACCTCGCTCAGTGCCTATAGGCACTATTAAAGAGTGGTAGGCAGACTGGTGATGGTTATTAGCCCGGTCTACCGTCCTGTGGTAGTACCACCACTTTGGAACGTGACATCCGTGAAGTGACTTTGTCACGTTTCAGGAGCTGTTTGAAAGTAACCAGGTATCGAGACAGGAGTGTGCACTGTCAATCTACATGGTGCATACTCGTCTCCTCAGGCCGGCATAGCGGAGGCGACTGCTGCTCGTAGATATTTATCCGTAGTAGCAGTTGGTTTCGTTCATGGACCGCACTCTAGCTTTACATCAGGCGGCGTGTTGTCACATGCCGAGCTACAATAAAAAAAATTATAGTAACAAACTTACTTTAACAAGTTTTATTAGGAGTTCATAAGTCTGTACAGCTAACTCTCTAGTAGGTACCACAACAACGGCTCGGATACCATCATGCCTGTTGATTTTAGGCCTAATAGCTTGAAGTCCTTCTATCAATGGTAAAGCATATGATAATGTTTTACCAGACCCAGTCTGTGATCTAAAAAAGTGAGTGCAAAGACCAGTTTCTTTTTAATTTTAATAAAAATTAGCTATAGTATCTAAATAACTTAAAATTAATATTTTCCCAAGACTTAATATGGGCATACGATAGACAAAAACCAATACAAGTGCTCCCTTAATAAAAATTAACAGAAAGGAAGAACTGAAATTCAAAATCAAATTCTCTATGGTGATAGCACAAAAGGATGACGTCAACCTTGAGAAGCTTGCGATGACAGGAGTTCATGAAACCTAAGAAACTGGATCGACCAAGTAGCAATAAACCTGAAGATGCCGGTGTACACTAGGCAAACAAGGCTGTGAGCGACTGCGGTCTAGCGGTACCCGTCCTCTAGCTCAAGATCGACAACACCAGTGGTTAAATCTCACTAAATTCTGATTAGTATCAATGTAACTACAACTAACTTAAATTGACTACATTGAGACAAAGCGGGACAAATAGGATGAAATGAGAATTACAATTTAGTTATATATATTTTATTGTATACATTCATATATTGTACAAAAATGTATTTATTATTAATTATAATTGGTAACTATAAAAATACTGTACCTACAGTCTGCATGCATTTTGTGTTTTTTTTTTGTACAATTTTTATTTCTTTATATTCACCATAATATTTAATAAATAATAGGTAATATATTTTTACAGTACATTTAAAATAAGAAATGCAGATATTTTTTAAAAAAGCAGGACATTTTAAAAAATCCACTAAAAAGCGGGACTGTCCCGCCAAAATCATACAAATTTGACAGATCGTTATATCAAAATGTATGGGGAATGTGTCTATTAGAAAAATGTGGTGTTTCAAATAAGTCTGAAGAGTGAGTTACGAATTGCAACTCTTTTTACACAGTTTACAGTAAGCTTTATCCTCCTCCGACATCACAATACACACACAAGTCCGAGAAGCGGAACTGAGCCTGTCCCGCACGGGACATTTAATTTTGATTTTAAAATCAGGACGTACCGCTAAAATCGGGACGTCTGGCAACACTGGCTATAATGTACTTTGGTCGCTTACTGCCTGTAATACAAGCAGTATAAGTATTTAAAAAAAAACTACATCCTCAGCAATGAGAGAATGATCAAATACTCATGCTAAAATAAATAAATTACTAACCTTATTAAAACATCTCGTCCATTTAAAATAACTGGAATAGCTTTTTGTTGAACCACCATCAACTCTTTCAAATTTAAATTTTGTTGCAAGTTTGCTACACTATGTGGATGTATTTCTAGATCAGAAAAATTCTTGCCTGCAAATACTTTCTCAACTAATGGCTTAACAGCTCGTTGTCCTATTCTAGGAACTTCAGGATTGTTTTTAAATAATGATGATATCCAACCTCCGCTCCGAACCTTTTTAACTTTTAAATCATCATTAAGATCTTGGTAATTTTTCCCTTGAAATTTCCCTTTATTCTCACTTAAATTACGTAGATTAGTAGCAATATTATCTTCAGAGGGCTCAGTTCTAGGTACTTTTTCTTTAGGAGTCTCACTATTTTGTTTTCCTGTTTGTTGATTTGGACGTTTTCTTGCTATTGTTTTACCAACAAATTTAGGTTTAGATACAAATTTAAAGTCTATGTTGTCGTCTGTCTTCTTTACAACCTTTTTAACGGCCTAAAAATACAAAATTAAATAGAAAAACATAAGTTTATAGGTTATGTTGTGGTAATTTATGTAATACAAAATTAGGGAATATGCAAACCTTATTGGACACTGTGATATTGAGCTGCAAATCTTCCATTTTTTAAACCTCAACAGTAAACAAATATAAAACAAGTATATTCATATGTTAAATAATAATATAAGCGCAGAACATGCGCGGAAAAAAAAGTTTGTTTTGACGTTTTTTGAGTGCGTTCGGAAATAGGACTCTAGTATGGAAAAACAAACATTTTTTTAAATTTATACATGTATATGATATATACAAATCAATCTACCTACAAACCTACAAAAATAACATATGTTATAAATAAATACTAATAAAAGAACTAAAAAGATATATATAATATTTCTGTGATTGTTACTTTAAGAACGCGTGTCTACTACATTTTTGCAAAAATTCAAATTATTTTCTTCTATTCTCTTTTATACCACATTATTATTTTATTTAGGTTGCCTAAACTTTTCATAATTAGAGGAAAGTGTGTAAAGGAAAACCTAATCACATAATAATAAAATAGAATTCGGCTATAACAAGCGAAATTATTTTAATTATGTACTTGTAAGTTATAAAAAATATCTTAACCAGAGAACAGATATTTAAAATTTTCTAAAGACGCCAGCCAGACTGCCTACTAAGCAGACAGATAATGGTTATTAGCTCAGTCTGTCGTTCCGGGGTAGGTGTAACACTTTCCAAAGCCCGTGAAGTCGCGTTTTGAAATAACCAGTTACAAATATTGTACTCGTGTAGAAATTAAATATTCCTATACACTCACTAGGAATAATACACGTTTACACCGAGTCCATACACATTGTATGGCTGCTAATTTCGAAGTGGTCACGTGCCGGCACGTGCGTATAAAAATATTGCTCTTTTAGCGGTTCAAGTGGAATAAATATTTGTAATACATATAAATGTGACCGTAAGCCCATTATAGGCGATTCAATGATTTTCAAAAGGATCGTGTAAACAGCTATTTTCTTTAGTTGGATAAAAGTATACATAGGGTACAAAATATTTTTTTATTATAATATATTTTTTATATATTTTATAGAATTAATTTTAATTAAAGTTAGGAATATCTTAACACCAATTTAATTTAATACTAACCCTAAATCCTAATAATAAAAATAAATATAGTACAAAATGAACAAAACCTTTCGCAATAAGTAAAATAATTAAGAATTTATTCATTAATTGTTCTAAATATATCTAAATTATCAATAAACCATAAAGATATCTATAAACCATATTTTATAAGTTACCTACTTACTAGTTACTTTATATTCTACTAACGAAATTTCTGGTACCGTCTCGTACGGGAGGGCGACAAACTTCATTACTTAGGGTCACCCCTCTCAACCTGGATGCAAACATTCCAGGATAAATCTTACATTTTGTCAACGTACATGACTTTTCTATATAGTATTATCCCTTTCAAAAACATCTTAGCAATCACTTGTTTTATTTTGTTTTAACAGTCTCTGTGGCGTAGCAGTTGGCACTCCAATCTGTGATGTGGAGGTCCCGGGTTCATTCCCGTTCGAAGCAAATATTTATTTATAAATAATTATTATAAATATCTCTGCCTATCCTTGTGGGAAAAAGGCATGACAATTGTATTGTATTGTTGTATAAATATTAATTTAAAATAAATGTAGGTAGGCATTTGTTTTGGGTCCGGGTATTTTAATAGTTTATGTATACCCATAGTATAGGGTATCATAGTCTGGAATCAGGGCATCGAGGAATTACTAAGTTACTATAATAATAATATATTAATAATAAATGTTTATTGGTAGTATTCAGTGTTTTTTTTACAATTTAGCTTCACGCCAGTAAACTATGAACTAATTAAATAAAGTGTAGTATAAGTTAGTGTAAGTAATAACTAGTATTGTTTAGTAGTTTAGTTTAAAAAGTCCCTAAATATTGGCTGAATGTAAAGGTTTACAAAAACTGAACTAAAACTTTATCTTAAAAGCATCTATCTCCCTTTAAATAATATCATTAGACAAAGACAAAATGTCTACGAAGTCAAATGTCAATATTGAAGTTTAATCAATATTTCTTTTAACATTGTTAAAAATAAATAAAATTGTGAAGAAATGGCAATTAAACCAACAACTTGTAAAGAAGCAATTGCGAGATGGGAGAAAAATAAAGGGGAAAGTGCTGCGGATGCAAAAGAAGTTTTGTTACAATTCCAATGGCCTCCGATTGAGAAAATGGACGGAGCTCTGTCTACCCTTATCAGTTGCGAGTAAGTATATAATTTAAAAAATTAACATTATTAACATCAAAAGAAATATAAAGTTTAATTATATACTTTCTTAATAAGTAATGCTAATAATAATGAAATACTTTAAAGAGCAGTAGACAGACTGATGATGGTTATTTGTCCAGTCTGCCGTCCTGGAATAGTACCACCACTTTCGAATGTAACACCCGTGAGGTGACCTTGTCGCGTTTCGGGAATAGTTTGAAAGTAGCCAGGTATAACGAGAGGAGTGTGCACTGTCAATCTAAGTAGTAGCAGTTGTTTCCATTCATGGACCGCACTCTAGCTTTACATCAGGCGGAGTATTATCACATGCCGAGCTACAATAAAAAAAAGGCGGCTGTATAGGAGAGAGAGGACCTCATAATCGATGAGACCCGTGTTCAAATCTCACTAAATTGTGACCGGTACCAATGTAACTATGTTATATAAATTAATAAAAGGTCGATCGTCTATTATATGACATCTATTATATCCACATTTTTACTTTTATTTCTACGCGACTTTGGAAAATGAAAGCTATATTATATAAAATAAGTATTTATTATAGAAACTATAGGTTTATATTTGTCCATGTCCAGAAAATTAAGCCTCTCGTCGAACACGATTGATAAAATCGCTGGTATTGCCGGAATGAGGAGTCTGAAGATATTATCCTTAGGGAGAAATAATATTAAATCGTTGGCTGGTGTTGTAAGTTTTTTTTAAAACATTATTTTTACATTTTTATCTCTTGTTCTATGGCTACTTATGTATCGTATTTAATAACACTAATTAGCAACAAAAGATATGCCCATGGGTATATGGCTATTTTATGAATACTACACATTTGTCTCACAAGCCAGCATAGTGGAGGCGACTGTTAGAGAAGCTGCTGAAGACATTTCTCTGTGATAGCAGTTGTTTCCGCTCATGGATCGCACTATAGCTGCACATCATACGGAGTAGAGTCACGTGCCCAGCCACAGTGTACTTTGAAATAATACTGTCCAGCTAAAAGATTTTTTTCGTTCAATCAAAAGTTTTGATTTTAATTTCCCATTGCAAGTGAATAAAATGAATGATGTATTAGGAAACGGTAGCGGATACTTTAGAAGAGTTATGGATTAGTTACAATTATATTGACAAATTAAAAGGATTAGGTGCACTGAAAAATCTACGTGTTCTTTACATTTCAAATAATCTAGTTAAAGAATGGGTCGAATTTAACCGTTTGCAGGTACTCTTATGTTTATTTTATATTTGAAAAAAACAGTAAAATCAACACTTTCCTTTGGTTTATGGCTTGTCATTATTATTCAGAATTTAATCCTTATTAGCGACACTATCGGATGGTGCAATAATACAGTATGTGTTTTATTTGTCAATGGGTTCGATTCCTAGCTGGGAAAATGGATTTTTCAAAAATTTGCAGTCTTAGTTTTCATCAGAATCAACCTTATACTTCTTTCAGTATTTTTTGCTATCGCTAAAGTTTTATTCTTTTTTAATCTTACGTTATTTCCCATATTAAATGCTCTTAAAATTATTCAGGAATGTCCAGCATTAAGAGATTTGGTGTTCATAGGAAATCCGATATGCGAGAATCAACCTGACGTAGAAACTTGGCGTACGCAAGCTAGCAATAGACTACAACAAATTAATAAATTAGATGGTATCCCTATTCTTAGAGAAGGGGATTAATTAGTATAATTAAATGTATACCTACATTATATAACAGATATTATAATTACTTACGATTTATTTCTTAGTTTTTTTTTATCAAATCTTGGTCGTTTCTTTTTAGTATAATAGTTAAAACGAATTCGTCAAATTAAACCACAGGTTTCAGGCAGCGTGTAAAATGGGTTTATTATAATTTTTTTAATTTAAAAAATTAAAAAAAACTATTGTATGAAAATTATTAAACTTTATTGAACGCTAATAAACGAAAATATTTATTGGACACGAATATTGTAAAAATTACTTTTTGCTATCCAAGCGAGTGCGAATATAGACGACAATATTATTATTGTCGTTATTATTATTACCATCAACCCTATTATTAATGTGACCACGTAGCACAGCATCACATTTTGTAGCTATCATTAGAATCAAAAATTCTAAAAATAATAAGTCAATTAGTGAACTATTTCGTGTAGAACAACCTACTAAGTTAGATAATATTCCAAATTAGTGTCGAGATTGCGTGACACTTTTCTTAACAATTGTAGATAGAGCATTCCACTTGTAGAGAATTGAAACCGTTCTAAGTATTCTTTGGAAATAATAATCCCCGTGTCGTTCATTGTCATTTATGACAGATTGTGACTCTGGGTACGCTAATAACTGTGTCTCACGCCATCTATCTATTAAATAACCGATGGCGTAAGGGACACGAGCGGGTTGAGTCAATTGTTTTAATGGACAAATGATTATAGATATATTACTTTGAGTAATTTTGGTATTTGACTCTTTGGAACTAAATAATATTATTCTAAAACATTATGCTATTTCAAAAAGAAATTAATTATATTTTTTTGGGATTTTTTCAATTACCTTGTTAGCAGATGTAAGATGGCAAGTAAATACGTATAAAAAAGGAAATTTTCTTTATTATCAAAGGCAGTTTCCTGAGGAAATAGATTTTCCGTACGAAAAACGCACGGAAATGCCATACGATATAAAAAAACGTCTACTTATTCGGATCTAAATTGTTGAAATCTTCATGTGAATGCGTCGACATTGTCCAGCGCGCATTATGATTCGTCATACGTCTGTGAGCCGACTTAATAGCCTGCTTAATTCGTTTCTAAAGGAAGTGGGAGTTGGTAGGGGACTCGTAGCGTTGGCGGAAAAATCTCTCTGCGTCGACGCGCGGATGGCCCTCTATTGTGTTGCCACTAATAAAATTTAATGATGTAAACGGATAACGCGAATTTATCTAACTCCAGACGCTCCCCATGTTACATTATTAGGGGAAATCAGTAAGACAATGTATCAGTTGTGTAGCAAATTGAGTTATTGTTTTGTAATTCGATATAGTTGAACTGTTTTAAAGTGATTAAATATTAAATTAGTGCCAATTTGTTGTTTCTATTGTTACATGCGTCTCTTAAAGTTTATTTCTAACGTAGAATAGGGGTTGAGTTTATTTTTCCTATATTCAATTAATTCAATTTAAAGAATTTTTAAAATATCTGGCGTTTATATTTTTGACATGGCACTGTAAAATTAGCCAGTGTCAAAACAAACAAAAAAGCGAATTAAGATTTTATGTGATTGCTATCGCATATATTTTGTTTACCCGAGACGCGTCTTTACGAAAACATTACATTATACTCGTCGAATGTTTATCTCATGAATGAAAATTAAAAAGAATTTAGTTCAAAGATCTACTAGTTAATTATATTCAGTCTTATTGTTTAGTATAATCAATAAGTGTAATATGTAGATGGATATCTACATAGATAGGCAGGTGACAATTGTGTACTCAAACTAATGGACCGATAATCGTCCAGCCAAATAGAAATAACATTGTTAATCACAATACACGTAACGCACCCCACTTCAAATAATATAAGTGAAGTGGATTTCCTTGTACGCACGAAGCCACAGCGAACCCATCATTATTTAATTATTAACACTACAATCGACCTAATTTTGATTTGTATTTGACAGTTCGATTAAGCGCCGCGTAGCCTCGGGCTAGTAGCCATTTTGTGACATCTGTCCTAGAATGTGTCGTCAACTATGAAATTCAATTTCCCCAATCGGCCAACTCGACACATTTATTATTCATAGATAGCCGCTTTGTGACAGATGTGATGTTTTACGTGAAGGAATATCAAAAAGAATGAATATCAATGTTGTAAAGGCCTGAAAGTCGATGAATTTAATATTAAACATTCAAAGCTTTATTGCGGATGATGGAAATGTAACTACTTACCCCAATCTCATCTTCATATGGGAATAATTCCATAATAATGTGAATAATATACATCTTCAAAATCCAGAAAAGAGTATCATGTCTCAAAGTAGATATATTGTAGATAGTTACAACTAAATAACCCAGTAACGAAAGATTTACATTAAGCTAAAATTTTGTATAAGTACTGCTCAATTACAAGCTAGTCTACCCAGCCAATATGTGGCTTGACCACTCTTTTTAGGATAGCAGAGATTTTTTTTCTAAATTACTTACTTTCTACATAACTGGTTTTAAACTTTCATAAAAATATTATATGGTTGGGGAAAAAGAAATCCATTATTTTTTCGGTAGATAGCTGTAGACCAAGACTTCTACTCATACTCTCTCAAGAGGCATTATGAAGCTACCTTTAAAATGGCAACAAATTATACAAAAAACGGTGCATATTTGGCCCAAATCGGGCAATCCGAATTATGTTAAATAAAGTCATTAATTTCACGCAAAAATTATGGATTTCTTCAACCTATTATTTAAAAATAATATGTAATGAAAATAAATACAGACCGAGATAGATTAATAAAAATATTACAAAAGAAGTAGGCAAACTGATGATGGGTATTAGCGCAGTCTGCAGTCCTGAGATTGTACCCACTACTTTCAAGTGAAGACTTAGCTATTAGGCATTGCTGCGGACATTTCTCTGGTAGCAGTGTGTCACAGACCGCACCGCAGCTAATATAGTCACACGAAAACACTTCGAATTTAATTTCTAAACCTACATTTTGTACATAGTTAAATTAACAAACACTTCGTCGAATAAAGTAAAGTCATTCATTTCATTGTAAGTTTGTAATATTAACTCTATGAATCGAAAAGTTATTGGCAATCAAAACTACGACACGCTATCCATTTACAAACTCATAATAACTGTATCAACCCCGACTTTTCTTTGAAATCAGTAGATACCTAATTATTTTTAATATTCACAATCACGAAAGTGAAAACAGATTAAGAACGACTTAGATTTTTCAACTTAAACATTTTTATTTCAAAGGTTGCCGTAGTCTATTACGCAGACGTTCCGGATTCGATTCGAGCGATAAAGAAACTAAAGACTTGTTTTGGGTTTGTTGTTTGTTTGTGTTGTCCTTGTCCTGTTACCCTATGGATATCCTAGTTTATGATTAGGACATTGTACGAGTATGTCTATTGTACTGTATTTGTTTAAATATTTAATTCATTTTAATGAAAGATGTATAATAATAAATTAGTATTAATCCGTAAAAGGCACATAAATCTATCTACAACACGAGTTAATGTTCAATCCATTTCCCAACATGTATCTTAATTGCCGTTAGCGCCGCCCAATGACCACTTTAGGTTGAAAAGCTCCGCCCGTCGACCAGGTTTATCCGACTTTAACCACAATCCCGCTTGACTCTTTAGCCTATTCGAGCTTAATGGTTTATTTTCTAGCCCATGAGATGTTGGTGGAACTAAAGTGCGCGCGGTTACGCCACTGAAAGGCGGAGAAAATGGCTTAAGTGCTTTCTCTATTATACTTATGGCCGTTCGTGAAAAGGATAATTTTCAACTCCCGAGCTCCCCGCCCTAGACTCGCGTTCACTATTATGGATATAACAAACATTAATTAACTTTTTTAAATTTTATTTAAGTTGAATTTAATAATATACACACGTAAAATACTTATACATAATGCCCATCGATGGCGATACGGATTGTTATCTATCGACTGCGACGCTTTCAAACGCGTGGGATCAAATTAATAATAAATCGTATAAAATATTTTATTCTGTTAATATACTACACGTCTAATTAAACCATTTAAATAAAGTACTACGTTAGTTATTACAGATTTTTTAAATAAGTATTGTGTTATGTTTATGAAGTCAAATGGTAAATTTAATAATTTTCATTTTAAAATAATTTATTATTAAAAAATAAACGGTATATTCATACAATTCCAACGTTCAACAAGATAATATATTTTTAAGTTGGGTAACCTATTGTCGCGCGGCAAGCGGCAGGGGTTGCGAAATAAAGCTTTTCCTACAAACAATAGTTCCGGCCCTTTGTCGAGATCTGAGTTAAGTAAACATTAGTATAGTTGTTTTAGGGCATTGTCTACGTTTCTGTCGCAGCTACACCCCGCCCGCCTGCCTGCCTGCCCGCAACCGCGTTTAAGAGGTTACGGATACGGACAGCTAACTCCCACTTGTCCTCTCATTACCTTTGTCTCTTTGATATATCTTCTTTGTAACTCAGAATTAACTTATACGAACAATACCGACCTAATTGTTAAAGTTCTGCTCTAAAAGCTCTCTATTCACAATATAAAAAAGGTTTTTATAATATTTGAAAGTACCTACATACTTTACATAGTCGGGTACTTAGTAATTAATTCAGATAATACCGCTGAAAGCGTGAAACTTGCTCAAAATACGGAAGTCACGATCGTATCATAAATAACTGTAGCTACATTAACACCTACTTTCCATAATAGCCGATAAACCAAATTTAGTTTTCATGTAACACACCCTCATAGCTACTTATAATAAGCAATGATCAATGGAGAATAATCCTATTGTGTCACGCGCAGACAAAAAAGCCATGTCTGAATTATTCCGCTACGCTCTCGCAGCTAATATCTCCATCAGAAATGCTGCTCGCCCATTGTTACTCGTATAACAGCCATCTACATGTAAAGGATTACCGCGCCAAAATTTTGACAGTTGTCGAAGCGCAGACAAAGAGAATCGACTACGAACTGAAATAGTATAATGGGTTGTGTTTATTTAATTTAAGTCACTGGCAACACAGAATAATGGAGTATTTTCGCCGGCGGCGTTCCTACTTGAGTCGGAGCGCCTCGGGGCAATAAAATTAATGAAGCGTGGAGATGGGACCATTTTACTTGTATTATTCGTCTCCTGCGGGCTCCGACTGAAGCGAATGTCCATTAGTTCTGTTTTAACATGTTAGCGAGGTTGAATCGTTGTAAATGTGATTTTCTTTACAGAGAGGGTGGAAAAGTGGCCGTAGAGATTCGGTCACGATCGATAGTTTTGATCGGAGCAATGGATTTAACCTGCCTCCTTTGTCCACTCTCGGAACAGCACACACGTATCAACACTCACTGCTAGTTGCTACCCGAAACGATACATCGATATCGATATCGATAAAGAAATAATCCAGCTTTTTTTATTATAGCTCGGCATCTGACGACATTCCGCCTGATGCAAAGCTAAAATGCGGTCCACGAATGGAAACAACTGCTACTACAGATAAATTTCTACAGGCAGCAGTCGCCGGCCTGAGGAGACGAATATGCACCATCTAGATTGACAGTGGACACTCCTCTTGCTATACCTGGCTACTTCCCGAAACGCAATAAGGGTGTTACATTCGAAAGTGTATTCGTACTACCCCAACAAAGCAGACTGGGCTACTAATAAACATCAATCTGAGCTCATATATTATTAGACGTTATTCAGTAGCATCAGTCAAGTTTCAAATTGCACAATGTGATATTAAAAAGATCATGGAAACCATAAACAATGAGCGCATTACAGGGTATTAGCAATTTGTAAGCACACAATACATGCGGTAAAGTAAGTAGTATTTGAGGTACATTAGTTGATCCACGGCAGTTGCACGCGGTTGCGGCGGGCGTCAGGTTCTTTACGATAAAATCTTAATCCGCGAATTTACTCACCCTCTGTATTCCATTCTGACCAATATACATGGAAACAGCTTTCGTCTGATCCAAAGATTATTATATTGATAAATATTGATTGATTAGTGATAATACTTTTAAGTACAATTACAAAAAAGGTGACGTGAAAATGATGCGAGCGAACGAAAGACTTGGAGTGAGAAAAAGGAATCTCGATGGTGTGAGGAAGTGATGGGAAAAAGATAAATAAAGAGCAATAGTGATAACAAATAATGAAAAAGAGTGCGATGGAAAAATACCGTGGTGGAAGAAGACAAACGTTTTTTGTTTTTTTTTAATTTCCAGCATCAAATACGTGAAGTGAAATGTGAATTAATCAAAATAAACGCAATAGCAAACCAAAAATCTGAGTTGAAATTGGAATATTTTATTGGAAAAATTATTTTTTTAACAAGAAAATATTTATTTTCCATAAGATGTCAGCGTAGGCGCGAAACCGTCGCACGTTCATTATACGAACATTTGCCACTACTATTAGCATATCAAACGTTTCTTATCAGATGTAACGGCTGCCCGATTGCAGACCCCATCCCGGACTCAAACCACGTACCATGCACACCGACTGACGATACATACTTACACCAAATTAGCGCTTATTTAAAAAGAAACGTGTTATTTAGTAATATTTTTTTATTACTATAGTTTCATTTAAGGTAAAGGGCTCACTGTCCATGCAGCCCAAATTACTAACACTTTTAACGCAGTTACCAGTTTTAATTTATCATTAACACAAGTTTGTGAAAATAATTCAAGACTTATGCAGCTATCCAGATGCCCAATCATTATTTTTTTTGTTCTTTTTAAGACAAAGGGTTCTAGCCCATGCAGCCTACATTTTTTAAAACATGACTACGAATTAATCATTAACGTAATATGTTGCAACAGAATAGTCGTTTGCAATTCAAAAACATGCGGTACTTAATCTTTGAAGTTAAGATCTCCATCTCCATGAGAGTTATTTAGGTTATTTATAATTTTAATGTTATTGTTTACATCTAAATTTAGGCTAACGTAATCAAGCACCGTATAATATATTCTTAATTTTACATTCACTTTATGAACAATTATGCATGGAATTTTTTAAAATACACAACTAAACGGACCGCTAAATGGATATGTAAAATGATATACGATAAAGACCCACACCCGAGTTTCAATGTTAGTGCCAGAACTGTTCAAGAGATTATCTCTAGATATTATCGATGCTCATCTCTTGTATGGGGTTCACATATTCCTAATGGTTACAACTATTTTAAGCTTACTTCAATGAATTATGAATTTGATATGAATGAAGTTGATTTTAATCTTCTTTTTATGTATATACACACGCACACTACGATAAGTATTGTTTACGCACATAATTACAACTTTAGAAAATACTTATCATGAGGTAAGTACCTTCACCAGATACCGAGCCGTTGAGGTTTGATTGCGATACAAACATCCAAACATTTTAAAATGTAACATTATCACGAATAGAAATAAAATCATCACACCAAGATTTATGAGACTCCACAAGTAACACTGTTTATTATCATTAAATGATGTAAATTGAACAGAAAAATCAACACGCAAACAAGAGCCTGTGCAAAAATGGGAACCGAACCCTTCGCAGTCTTTCTCAGTAAATCTGTGACCACTGGGTCACCACAGCCATTGGCGCATCACACACCACGTTGAAAATTCCCTTCGAGTTAGTTATTCCATTTTTTAAGCTTCAATATTCATTATTATTTAATAATATCAAATAAATTCAACTTTTAAATCTTCTAAATGTTATTTCCATTAAAATATATATTATTTATTATTTTATACACAAATAAAAAGTATGCATAACAAATTGAATAAACTTATAAATTCATATCACAATAAAGGGAGAAAGCTTTATACTTCTGGGTAGCTTTAAAGCTATAACAATTTGTCAGATTCGGGTGGGTTTTAGTGCATCCGATTTCCATACAAAAACTACGATTTCCCGAGCTAAATGACACGAGAGAGGACATAAAATTGTTAACATAAAGTAGTATAATGCGTAACATAAACATTCGCCACAAATTATGCAAAAGTTTTGGAATAGGCAGAAAGTTCGAATAGCTTTGTAACGGATTAAACTATTCACTTAAGTCACTAAGTACATGAGTTTATAAATTTAAAGAATACGTAGGTAGGTTCTGTAGGTAGGTAAAAAGTAAGGAACATTTCACAATTAACAATTATTATAAAATTTATTAAATTACAATTAATATAAATAGAGTAAAATCGACTCGCACATGAATAGTCGGAGCTGAGATGGCGATCCCCAAACCCACGCGGCCACGTCCCCTGCTTTAGCAAACTACGCATCCGTTGGTGCTTCTCATGACCGCGTCGAAATTTCTCTACTCTTCTTTTTTTAATCTTTTCATCTATTTATGCCAAAAATAATATAATTAAAAAAAATCTTCTAGTTTTTTATTAATATTTCAATTTGAGTACGTCGTTACGTTACGTTGTGTGGTGCTGATTTTGCCGAAATAATAATAGGAGAAGACATAATAAAATTGATGTAGCAAGTCAGTACAGTTGTTAGGCTTTAGATTATTTCATGTGACACGCGTCAACTAGGACTATCACAGAAAACTTAGCGACTTCTGGTATCTCCCGAGGAAGTGATTTGTCAGGGCCGCCCCCTCTCGATTGAATAATTCAAATAATCGAGGTATTTATATGTAAATAGCTGTCCGCATCTCCATACGAAAAGGGCCGATCGGTACATAAATTTGGCAAGAGTACGAGAAAACTGCGACGCACCGAGACGATGTGATTTATACGTTAAGTTTTTTGGAAGAAGTCGCGTATCAGGAAATGTTTGTCTAATCGCATTTATGGCATGACTATTTGCGCGTCGCTTGCCACCGTTTCGTAGGCTCCACTTTGCCTGTTTTTCTGTTCATAGTCCCGATTCACAACAAACACTTTTATTACGTAATGCAAATAAAAATTCATTGTGTCAACAGTTATGGTTTCTATGTATTTTTACATACTATGAAAACATTTCCATCTTCTGAGAAATAAAATTCAACGATATTAATAATGAATAAAATAAACATTTATAAAGCTTGAGTGATAAAACTCAATCTCTACCACTCAAAAAAAAACAAACATACGTGGCGTACATTATTATAACAACTTTAATCGCAAAGGCTTGACGCCTTCGTAACGTAATTCTAGAGGGTCGCGCCCTTTCACACTCCCGAGAACTCACCCTCCTTCTACAGGGAATTCCAAATTATTCCCATAACTTTTTGTAATAACATATCATAATTTGAGAATTGCTTTATATATGTACCTTTTGTTCCTTGACAATTAATTTACAATAAATATTTATTAAAATAACAAAATTAATAAAAAATAGTTATGATTTAGATTGCATTTTAAGATTACGTATTGTGTCAAATTAACCATAATTATAATCTTACTGAAAAGAACACATTTACAAACATATACAAAAGAAATACATTTCCCCTTTTTACAATTATTTATTGTAATAAAAATTTTATTTTGATTAATTCAAGGAGAATTAATTACACATGATTTAACAATGGTTTATTCTTCTTAGATTAATTTAACCCGAGACGTTTCGAAAGCTTTGCAGCCATTGCGTGGTCGCGGCTGAATTTATCAGAATAAACGCGAAGTTAGCAGCAAAATCACTTAAGTTAGTTAAATCATAACCTCTGACTTCGGACATTTGATTTGTATCTCCATGTAGACTCTACATTGTTGCTCAATAATAAAGTATTTTTATTGCAATAATTATTATAGGGTTTTTGGCGGCCATCTTGAGACGTCAGGTTATCTGTTTTGAATTATTTTCCTAAACTTGTGTTTCTTCGAGTGTTAATGTGTAATAATGGTGGATTATTAACCATTAAGTGTTTGTAAACGTGAGTGTAGGCAAACAATTCAAAAGAAGAAAACCTGTATTTGCATTTTCCCTCCAAAACTGCGTAGGAAGTTTCAGTAAGGATTCTACCATTTTACTGGAACAATTTTTGACTTGACCGAGACTTGACCTGACTGTTTAGTGTGATAAATGAATGACTCATGATGCACAATATTATATTAACTTGATGCAAAAATGTTTACGATAATTATTATAATTATAAATATGACTGTTAGTAATATGTTTTGACAGGCAACAGTCGGGAGCATAACAAGTAAGCGAGCAACAAAACGCACTTTATCAGGTGCTGCTCGCTTTATCCCGCTAATGACCGGCCACGCTGACGTAATAAAAGTCGATATCCCCACGGACGTAACAAACAACCACTGAATCTTAAGACTTCAATACTGTTTTTAATTTTTTCAACTCATACGTAAAATTTTTACCATAAAAAATTATATATTTTTTTTTAACAAGTAATTGAACAGTTTTGATACTCTTAACGCATACTTGAGATTTCTTCCTAAACAGTTTATCTTAGTCCATTAGTAACGTGATAAAAAACTTAAAATTAAAAAAGTTACAAAAGTATCATGATTATTTGGAAATAGTATTTGTTCAGCGAAGCGCAGCTGCGAATTAGCAGCAGCGGGCGAAAGAAAAATGATTGTGACAGTCCGGCGAGCACCGCTAATGGACTCTGCTGCTGCGAAAATGTACCCACTTATACTGTGCGCGCACCCTTATGTCATTTATTATAAATACATGTATATTGTTATTCTAGATATACCTAGGTACGAGTTTTAACCATTACGTGTACCAACAAAAAATATTTTTCTCTGTGTTAAATAAAAAATTTTTCCAAATAACTTAGTCGCGTTTCGGGATCACAGGGCCAAGTACGAGTTAACTTTTACGCCGTAACAGCGTAATGCAAGCATCTCTCCACAAATCACACGATGTTATTTTCACAGTCGTGGTAATAAAAAATCAAATGAAGCTATCCTATTGGTGGAATATTAACTCGCACTCAGGAAAATATCCAGGTATAAGAAGAGGAATGTGCATTGTCAATCTGGATGGTGCATATTCGTCTCCTCTATCCGGCATATCGGAGGCTACTACTAACTGTAGAAAATCTGTAATAACAGTTGTTTCCGTTCATGGACCGCATTCTAGCTTTTCATCAGGCGGAGTGTTCGCATACGACACGCTATAATACAAAACAGCAATCTGTAGTAGATAATGCCAAAGAGTGGAAAGGTTACTGCCCCGGGATAGTACCACCGTAGTCGCGGGTAAATAAAACCTATCCACATTCGTCTACTACTGCCTGCAGAGCGGCCGTGGTCTAGCGGTAAGAAGCGTGAACTCACGATCGATGAGACCCGTGTTCGAACCTCGCTAATTCTGACCGGTACCAATGTAACTTTGTTATATGTACTTTGGTCGCTCAGTGCCTATAGGCACTATTAAAGAGTGGTAGGCAGACTGGTTATTTGTCATATCTGCCGTCCTGGGGTAGTACCACCACTTTCGAATGTAACACCCGTGAAGTGACCTTGTCGCGTTTCGGGAATAGTTTGAAAGTAGCCAGCTATAGCGAGAGGAGTGTGCACTGTCAATTTAGATGGTATATGCTCGTCCCCTCAAGCCGGCATAGTGGAGGCGACTGCTACCCGCAGATTTCTCTGTAGTAGCAGTTGTTTCCATTCATGGACCGCACTGGAGTGTTGTCACATGCCGAGCTACAATTTAAAAAAAAAAGACCTGGTAACCCGTAACAATCTCTATACTGCTTAATATAGAGCGAAGTGAGGTCAGATGTCGATCTACTATAAAAAATGTGGAAAAGAAAATTCACGCATCATAACTAACCGAAAAAAAAACTTACAATTGAATTCAAAAAAAAAATTATAATAACTAAAGAAATTACAAACCAATTTGATTAATTCATATTTAAAATTACTTATTATTCAAACATGACTTGTGATAGTGGTCGATGTTATTACAATTTCATATTATAACTGTAAGGAACCACCCCTACAATTGAACTGAAGGGCCCTCCCCTTCACAAATTAAGTGTAAAACAAACCTAATGAAATTTAAATATCGCCTCTAACGTCGCAATAACAGAACAAATAACTACGCGAGGGAGAATAATCGCTTCTATTCCATATATAACGTATTGTATCACCCACATTGTGTTATTATTTAGAACTTTGTCATTGTAACATTTATTATACTTATCATATAATTTAGGTGATGTATTAGGGAGAGATTACTGTGAAAAGGTTGTAAGCTTTAGATATAATCGAGTAGGGGCGGGTGTGGTACTTGAGGCGAAGGCAGACACTCACTAATAGGCTCTTGGGGTGATATCCAAACCTCTCATTGTTGGCTTGTTAGCAGATAATTTTGAGTAATGCACTTACGAGTTTATGTGGAGGGAAATCTGCATATCAAATGTACTTGGGAAATTATATTTTGGGATAAATTACGATTATGTGTTATTGCGTGTTTTGGTTTTGGTTCGTTAACATGTTACTGTTGGCAGAATGAACACGTAGTAGGTACTACCACTTCCAATTTAGAAATAAACGAGCTGAGTTTAGGAATCAGGTTGGAAGTTAGGAGGAGCCTACACTCATCTCATTAAGCCGGTATAGTGGGGATATTAACAACAGATGAAGTGTACCGAAAAGTACCAATTTGTCCCTTGATTAAATAAATAAACAGTTTCGAATGTAAGCAATGTAGGTAAATGTATGTATATGTAGGTAGGTAAGTAATAAACTAACGGGCTATACTAACCTGAAACATAAGGTCCACGATGATTAATCTCTTCCGTAACAGTACAGTAGGCTTTGAAATGATTTAATATCACACCTCTACCTATTTTAGGTGAGGCAAATCATGAAAGTGTCGGTATTACGACTACCCCGGGAAACCAGACTGGACTGTACTAATAACCATCATTAGTTTGCCTAATTCTCGTAAAATATCTCATACATACTCGATTACCATTCATTCATTGACTGACATCAATTATGGAATGCAAATGCCTGGGGGTTAGAGAAATATTTTTTTCTGATACGTATAGACGAGGCCCATGCGACCTCAGATAAAATACGACAGGTTCCAGAAGTCCATTCTGTCCTGTTCCGGAACGCGATATCTGCGGAACGGAACGAGATACGGCCAAAGTTCCAGAACAAAGGTTGTAGGAAATGCCCTCTAATTTCTAAATCGACACTTTTTTTTTCAAAACTACCCACAAACTATCCTAGCGCTAGTCATATGTTTAATATAACCGACATATTTTCCTACATGTGATTGAATTACTTAGGTTTTTTATATACTCGTATATAGTAGCTCGGCATATGACAACACTCTGCCTGATAGAATACGATTCTTGAATGAAAACAATTACTACCACAAAACTACTACGAACTACGGATAATAGTCGCCTTATCTACGCCCGGCTTCAGGAAACAAATGTGTACTATCCATGTTGTATACTCTGCTACTTCCAAACTGTTTAAAATAATATTTACTCAAAGAAGAAATGTAGTCACGCAAATGTTTACATATAAACTTCATCTTTAATTTCAAATAAGTAAATATTTTAAAAATCTGTAAGCGTTCAAAGTTATTCTTAAAGAAAATTGTAAGATTGTGAGGAAAGCAATTCCTCTTTAAAAAATACGTTCAAAGGGAAGGATACTAATTTTCTTCCAACTTTAAAAGAAGGTTTCTTTTAAGAAGTGGAAAAAAGTTACAATCGGAAAGGAAATTTGCGTTTTAAATCTTTCTAATGAAGCCGAGAACTTTCTAATGGAGGGGCGAAAGGCTGTCGGGAAATTGAGGAAAAAACTCTCCGAGGTAATCGGAATGCTTGTAGAATTGAGTGGGTGGTTCCGGGATTGCTTTTGTATTATTATATCTACCATTTATATAAGTACTTCTTTTATCTTAAGTGTTATTTATGCAATAATTTTTGATGTAAATAAAATTTTGTTTTCATTGTCATGGAAAAATATAATGCCGACGCTAGGTCGGCGGAGCGATTACGGCCTGCTTCGACGCTAAAACTGGCCAGAGTTGTCGGCAAAAATAGACGCCCGAACTAAAGCGGGCTACACATGTTCGGTTTTAACTGACAGGTATAACACGATCTACACACGATCAGTGTTTTTTTCAGTTCTAACCTATTCTGACAACACAACGTAAATTATCAAATTTTTAATTACCAAATCTTTATCACAAGTTTTACCAAATAGGCTGCATCTTTTTTTGTCACGGTCGTGGTACTCTTTGATTTTAATTTTCCACAAGTAAGATTCGGATGGTACATTTCTATAAAACCTTCCATTCATTCAAGTTGATTTAACATTGTTACTATTTTACACAGTAAAACTCATGCCTACGATGCTCCAGCGAAACAGACAAACTGCACAGTTTTTTCTGTACAGTTTTATCTAATAAAATTTTGATTAGATCGGTTCAACTGTACAGTTCTCAGTTTTACCTACACACGTTCAGTTTTAACTGAACAGTTCGACTGTTCGTGTGTAGCACGCTTTAACCCTAAATGCATTTTGTTGCCAAAAGTATACATCATGAGCGGACTAAGGCCTAGGCATCCTAGGCACGTGCCTAGGGCCCATAATTTTAATTATGTTTATTTAATTTTTGTACATGCATCTTTTTCCTTTTTTTCTTGGATTTCGATAATTAAATAGAACTACATACTATATGCTTTAAAACCAAACTCCCAAATGTGAAGTATGTATCATGACTGAAAAATAGGCCCGGAATTATAATGTTGCCTAAGGCCCGCTTTAGCCTTAGTCTGCTACTGGTATACATACCTACTACTTAAGCTTAAATTTTACGTAATCTGTGACAAATTTTCTATAATAATCGTATATTAATTCAAAACAAAAAATTATGTATTTAAGGTTTAAAGAAGGGTCAGCCAACGTATGGTCGTTCAAAAGCTGGGCAGACGGTTCGCCAATCGGCTAGAAGACCGCCGGCATGCATTCCCTTAGAAAATGTTAAATACTTGTCATATTCTCAACAAAATAAACTAAATTTTTCACACAAATTAAAGTTAACGAAGCTTTCTAAATAATTTTTATATAGTTTGATTAAAAAATAGCATTTTAGAGAATACAAAGAGTAATTTAATCATAGAACGACAAAAGTAATAATGCCGGCCTTGTGTTGGCCAGGCCTGATCTATGGGTGTAGTAGGTAGGTTAACACTTGAAGAAATAAAATAAAAATTATAAAATAAAACTTTATTATTATATAAATAGTATTAACAAATATTAAAAGCGCAGATACTAAATACGATTTACGAGCACCATTTAATCAATACACATGTTGGGGCTGACAAGATAATAGGAATATAAATGAAATTAAAACATAGGTAATAAAAGGATTAGACAGTTATTTCGATTTACCAAAATACTCGGATTTAAGCAAAAAGAAGATAAGGTCAATCTGGGTGGTGCACATTCGTCTCTCGAGCCGGTATAGCGGAGGCGATTGCTTCCTGTAGAAATAAAAAAAAAACTCCAGAGACTGCAACGTGTCAAAGTATGTCAGTTAGACCTAGCTTGCGGAGTCCACTTTTTAGTCGTGCGTAACGTGTCTTCCTCTTTTTGTTTTGATCTAAAGTAACACATTAACTATCAATAAGAAATTCAATAATGAGACAATTTTTTTTTAAAGATTGAACAAGAGTAGAATTAAATAATTTGTCTATAAAAGAAAAATTACAATGTTTAAAGTTTTTTAGTCACATAAAGTTTTTAATATATTTTTTTTTTATTGTTCAAAAAATTTACTTGGATAAGCAGTTAATTATAAATATTAAGCAAAATTTGAATTAATACTGCCTATCCTAATTAACTAACTGTTCACAACAAAATTACTGCAAAACAGCAGCATTGGCGATGATCGATGGTGAATTAACGGTCTCGCCGAGACTCTCAAGAAGCTCCTTGCGATAATCATCGAAGTCCCCGTCAACCTAAAAAAGAAATATAAATTATTAATTTTTAGTGCCCAACCAGTTTTTGGCACTGTGGACTAGCGGTGGAGGACCAACGGGCCGCCGATCGTTGAGACCCGCATTCAAACCTCGCCAAATTCTGACCGGTATCAATATAACTATGTTATATGTACTTTGGTCGCTTTATGTTAAGTTAAAGTGTGGTCCATTGATGAAAACAACAACTACCACAGTGAAACTAGACGCCTCCGCTATGCCGGCTTGTGGAGACAAATGGAGACATCCATCTTGACAGTGCAACCCTCCTATCGTTATGCCTGGCTAGTTGATACTTCCAATTTTTTTATTGTAGCTCAGCATGATGTAAAGCCTCTACGGGCAGCAATCGCCTCCGCTATGCTGGCTTGAGGAGACGAATATGCACCGTCTAGATCGACAGTGCACACTTCTCTCACTTGAAACGCAATATTGCAAAAAAAAATTACCTCGTTTATAGTTTGGTCCTCTATGACATAAAGTGTACATTCAGTTTCTCTTATAAGTCTTTCGTCGTGTGAAACAATAATGACACCGCCCTTGTATTCGTTGATGGCTTCCGCTAAGGCGTCAATACTTTCTATATCCAAGTTGTTCGTAGGTTCATCCTGTAATTATAAATAATAGAGGGTAGTTAGAAACTTTTAGAGGAAGCTAAAGTGCCAAAATACAAAAGTATGAATTAAAAAAAAACAAAAAAAAAAAGAGTGGTAGTGGTAGTCAGCCAACCACCACTTTCGAATGTAACGCCCAGGGCCGGATTTGGACTTCGGCGGCCCATAGACAGAGCATGTTGTGAAAGCCCTCAAATCGTTTGTGGTTAACTGTTGAAAGTTTCTATTAAGGTCAAGGTAAAGAAATAAGCAACTAAATAAGTTGGCTAACACAAAATTTAAAACAAAACTCAGTATTTTTTTGTTTCTACTGAGCCTTTATCGATTAATTTTTTTTTTTTTTTTGTGGTGTGATAGCGGCCCTCTTGTGGTGGCGGCCCATAGACAACTGCCTATGTTGCCTCTGCTTAAATCCGGCACTGGTAACGCCCGTGAAGTAAGATTATCGCGTTTCGGAAACAGTTTGAAAGTAGCCAGGTATAGCGAGAGAAGAGTCTTCCAAACTAATCTCGAAACGGTTATATGTTATGCTTGTACTACCGCAAGAACGGGCTGATAACCATCATCAATCAGCTATGTTAAATTAATTTGCTTTGCCATATTAACAAACAAATAAACATACCAAAATAACAACATCTGGGGCCATAAGAGTTAATTCGGCAAGCGCAACTCTTGCTTTTTGTCCACCACTTAGATCCTTCATTTTGATGGTGTGCGCATGACCAGCCAAGCCGAACGTGCCTAATGCCTTACGCGCCTTCTCATGCTGAAGACCAAACAACCTTTGGAGGTATTCTGCTGGTGACTCTTCAGCTGTTAAATGTTCACCAGAATGCTGATCAAAACGACCTATACGCTAGAAAACAAATGACTTATTAAAATTATTGCGTGTAGAAGGATAACGAGAATTCCACTTAACCATGTTAACTAGTTAACATTAACTTTAATTAAGAGTAATGTGTAGGTAATAAATAAATACGATAAATCTTACTATTTTAAACAATTTTTTACGGTTTCAAAAATATGCCAAAAAGAACAATCCCCATTTTTTTGGGCCCACTAGATGTCTAATAGTTTGTTAAAAAAATAATATCTTATTTATTTAAGTTATATTCTTATGTTTACCAATCAATAGACAATGTTTAATTACATTTTTAAAAAACCAGATATCATCAATTATTAAAGCACTAGCGACGAAACCCCCGGCGGGTCAAAATACATCGCATGTTTAATGGTATAAAAAGTAATAAAGGATCCGTTTTTAACGTAGATATTGTAGATTTCTATATTAGATATTGAGAGACTTATTTGACCATTAAACATACGGTGTTTATAGAGTTAATCAAATCAAATTGATTAACTAATTAACGAATTGAAAATCAGGAATACTCTAGTAAATGTGTAAACAGAAATTTGTAGAACTTTCTAGAACGTTCTATATCGATTTTAGCAGCTATACACATTTTTAATGTTTGTAGATCAATCTAGAAGTTTTTAGAACTTTCTAGAACATTTCCTGTTGATTTTAACAGTTGCGCTCATTTTGGAACCTTCTAGATCATTCCAGAAATTTGTTGAGCTTTCTCGAACATTCTATATCGATTTTAGCAGTTGATAAAGTTTTAGAACTTTCTAGATCATTCCTGAAATTTTTAGAACCTTCTAGAACCTTCTAGATCGATTTCAACAGTTGCGCTCATTTTGGAACTTTCTAGATCATTCCTGAAATTTTTAGAACCTTCTAGAACATTCTAGATCGATTTTAGCAGTTGATAACGTTTTGGAACTTTCTGGATCATTCCTGAAATTTTTAGAACCTTCTAGAACATTCCATATCGATTTTAACAGTTGCGCTCATTTTGGAACTTTCTAGATCATTCCGGAAATTTGTAGAACTTTCTAGAACATTGTATATCGATTTTAGCAGTTAATAACGTTTTGGAACTTTCTAGATCATTCTTGAAACTTTTAGAACCTTCTAGATATATTGTAACAGTTGCACACATTTTGGAGTTTTCTAGATTATTTCAAAAAATTTTAGAACTCTATACTTAGTACTCTCTCTCTCTCTCTCTCTCTCTCTATACTTCGTAGTTAGAAAAGGACAGATATACATTTTTTGGGATTTTTGCCTCCCACAACCACCCTCTTCCACCCACCGCGACCAAACTCCCTTACTTTCACCAGGAGACCAAGGGGTATCTACCACCACAACGGGAAGCAGATTGGAGTTGGTGATCATGGAGAAAACCCTGTATTTACGTACTAACATTAGCATTTTATATAAGTATTTAGATTAGAAAAAACAAATTACTCAGTAATCCGGGTAAAAAATTAAATAAAACTGATTGATTTATAAAGAATGTAGATTTATTTTCCTACAAAATCATCGAAAAACACTAGAAAAATATTAAGGGCCCATTTCTACTATTAAATTGATATTTAAAAACATTCAGCGATACAACAATCTTAAGGTGAAAGCCAACACCTGAGCATCCATACATTTTGTTTTACATTGTTTGAAACATAGCAGATTAATGTTGAAATTAAGTAATTTGATAACTTTCTCAGCACTAATTATTATCGCAAATCACTGTAATAAACTAATAGCTACGGTACAGAATATATAAAATGCTTGTGAAATATAACCAACATAAAATGTTTAAAATATTTAAAATGCATTTTATATATTCTGTACCGTAGCTATTTGTTTATAATAGTGATTTGCGATAATAATTAGTGCTGAGAAAGTTATCAAATTACTTAATTTCAACATAAATCTGCTATGTTTCAAACAATGTGGTAAAACAAAATGTATGGACGCTCAGGTGTTGGCTTTCACCTTAACAAACCTTTTAACATATTGAATATCGTCCAAAGCCCATTAAAAAAAAGAACTTACCAATCTATGATTTCTAATAAGCTCTCCGCGTATAGGACTGAGGTCACCAACAAGCAGCTTGAGGAAGGTAGATTTACCTACACCGTTAGGTCCAACTATGGCAATACGAGAATTAAGATCTATACCAAAATCGACGCCTATGAACAGTGGCTTGTGGTTCGGGAAATTGAAGTTTACATCTGCAAAAATAATTTAAGAAAAAATTAAAAAAACGAAGTTTGTGCTTTTTAAGGCTTAAAAAACAAAAAAAAAAAAAAAAAAAAAAAAAAACCACCCACCACTTTCAAATGTAACTCCCGTGAAGCGACCTAGTCGTATTTCGGGATCAATTTGGAAGAATCTGAGTATAGTGAGATGAATGTGTGCCCTGTCAATGGATAGTACACATCGGTCTCCTCAAGCCGGCATAGCGGAGGTGAGTGCTGCCTACAGACATATTTTCTCTGTGATAGAAGTTGTTCCCTTCTATCTCCCCTAAAAGGTTAAAAATAAATAAGTAGATACTAACTATGTAACCCGAGTATAGGCGGTTGCAATGGCGGTGGATCCGGGAATGAGAACTTGACAATGTATTCCTTAGGTCTTTGTAATAAGGTCGTGGGCGCCGTGCCGTCTTCATCGGCACGTTGCGATTTACTACGATTCTTTTCTTGTTTACGCGTGAGAGCTTCCTTTTGTTTTTTCTCCTGTATAATGAAAAAAATTGAAAAAATCAAGTTTTTAATATTATTATTATTATTTTATTTTTTTTATTGTAGCTCGACATGTGACAACACTCCGCCTGATGTAAAGCTAGAGTGCGGTCCATGAATGGAAACAACTGCTACCACAGAGAAATCTCTCTGGCTGCAGTCGCCTCCACTATGCCGGCTTGAGGAGACGAGCATGTACCATCTAGATTGACAGTGCACACTCCTCTCTTATACCTGGCTACTTTCAAACTATTCCCGAAACGCGACAAAATTTATTAGTGGATTATTTATCTGATTTTTGTACTTTACTTTTTTTGTTTGATAATATTAGACGTTACTTCACGGAAATTCATAACCAGATTTACTTTTAAACACAACTTTGCAACCAATTTCCGCTAATCAATGTTAGTGAGGGCAAGCACACGTCTCCTGAAGACGCCACGTATTTGCATGTTGGTGAACGGTCTAACATTGATAGCTGATGTGACTGTGTGTACCTACCCTCACTAACATTGATTAGCGAAAATTAGTTGCAAAGTAGTATTTAAAAAAATAATTATATATTTTATTTATTGTAGCTCGGCATATGACAACACTTCGCTTCGAGGGAGGAGTCGCTGGTGCTCTATAGTTTCTGCCTACCCCAGCGGTAACAGGGCGTGAGTTAAGTAACAGTAGTATCAAACATTTTTTTTATTATTAGTGTAGCTCGGCATGTAACAACACTCTGCTTGATCTAAAGCTAGAGTGTGGTCCATGAATGGAAACAACTGCTATTACGGCGAAACCTGTGCAGGCAGCAGTCGCCTCCACTATGCCGGCTTGAATGTGCATGTACCAAGGTCGCTTCACGGGAGTTACATTCGAAAATGATGGTGGTACTACTACATACGGCTTGTTTAGTTGATTTTCCATGAGCCTTCATCTCCTTAAGTTTCTTCTCTTGCTTCTCATATTCTTTTATCATCTCTTTTCGCTTTTGTGCATACATCTTTTTGAACATTGAATAATTGCCTTTGTAATAGAAAAGTTTTTGTTGATCCAAGTGTATTATTTCATTGCAAACATTGTCTAAGAACGATTGGTCGTGAGATACTACTAGTAGAGTTTTCTTCCAGCCTTGTAGGTAACTAAAAATAATGCATTTCATTAATCATTAAAATAAATAAATATGCGACCAAATTAAGAATAGCACTGGACTTGCTGCTAACTTCACTTCGACAGATGTCAAATAAGTACGACCAGCAAAACAAAAATATACAATAAATCAGTTTCCTTTTTTGTACTGAACAATCAAAAATTGTAGTCAACGCCTTTAATTCGTAATAATCACTTTAGTAGCTACACATGAGAGATTTTTTCTATATTTAATTTGTTTTTCAAACATAATGCATGTTATTTGTAATGCGTAATATTTGTTCGTTTTTTTTTCACACCTTACATATCACGTGTGCGATTTGCGAAACAAAATGGCGTCTCTTTTGTAGACATAGATGACAACTTAGAATAGGACTGTCATCTAAGTTGCCATCTGCGTCTACATCTATGGCATAAACTCAAACTACAGGATGCTGTACTTACTTATCTAACCAAATCACAGCGTTCAGATCTAAATGATTTGTAGGTTCGTCTAGTAGTAACAATGTAGGTTCTATGTACAAGGCTCTGAAACAAAAGACATTAAACCCACTGTTAGAGTATTCATTCAAAAAATTAATCAATTAACGTAGCGGTACAGCCCTACCGCGCCTGTACATCACTATGGCTGTTATTACAAGTGTGTGACGTATTATTACCGCCCGCGCATTGAGAAAAAAAGTATTTTACTACATCTGTTTTTTAAACAGCCTATACTATGATAAGAACAAAACAAATACTTCCTTTTTACTCATATTTATAACATGTTTAAAAATAATAATTTACAGTAAATAACTATACCATAGATAATGCCCATTTGCACCAGAAGGCCCGTTAAAGTCACTTTAACTATTACTTTTACCTGACGGCGTAACCCTTAAACATTTACTCCACACGCATTGTAATATCGTGTAAATTAATATTGTTATCGTTAAAAGGGTGGCTGATCCCGAAAAAATAATTTAAAAAAACATATTTGGCATCTTTTCATACATTTGATGTTAGTAACATTGGTTTGACGATTACTTTAACTTTAACTAGTCAAGATTCGCTGGTTAAGGTTAAAGTAACCGTAAATGTAACCAAAGTAACCAAAAATGAGAGGCGGGACGATGGTGCAACTCGATGGTAGAGTAAATGTAAAAAAAAATTTAACGGACCTTCTGGTGCAAACGGGCCTAAGAAGTCTACAGGTAGTGGAAAGTGGCTGCCTATCCTTATTATTAAAGGCGTAACAATACAGATAAAAGGCTCACCTAGCGAGAGAAACTCTCATTCTCCAACCACCAGAGAAATTCTTAGTTGGTCTATTCTGCATTTCTCGTGTGAATCCGAGACCTGCCAAAATCCTTCTCGCTCTGGGCTCTGCTGAATCAGCCCCTATTGCTTTCAATTCTGCATAAACCTATTATAAGAATAAATTACTTTTAAGACATATTTTTTGGATAATATAGATTAATTTAGTCGACGTGTTTCTGGAAAACTTTTTTTTTTATTGTAGCTCGGCATGTGACAATACTCCGCCTGATGTAAAGCTAGAGTGCGGTCCATGAATGGAAAGAACTCCTACTACAGAGAAACCTGTGCGGGCAGCAGTCGCCTTCACTATGCCGGCTTGAGGAGACGAGCAGGTAGCATCTAGATTGACAGTGCACACTCCGTTCGTTATACCTGGCTACTTTCAAACTATTCCCGAAACGCGACAAGGTCACTTCACGGGTGTTACATTCGAAATTGCGATTGTAATATAGTAATCGTAATGATCGGGACGGAACTAAACGATTGCCAGGAAACATAAAAACTAAATCCTTGTCAAATTATTGAACTAAACTTTCAATTTTAAAAGGTTTATTTTAATTAAAACATGGTATTTGTGGTATACGTTTTTGTTCATTACTATCATACTATTAGTATGAAAATAATGTTATCGTAAGGAAACATAAAAAAAAAGATATTGCCAAACTACTAACTAGACAATAAAAATGTATATAAAATTGTTAGGTTAATGTATACCACCTCTTTTTCTACACCAATGTCTATGGTCCATCCGAAAAAGGTCGATCGCGTGTCATTATAGTTTTTCAAATAACTCCGCAATTTTTTTCAGACGGGAATAAAAAAATACAGCTAATTGAAGTGTTATCTCGAAATGGTTTTCGATTTAACATGGGTTATTTTTTTAATACCTTGCCCATTGTATATTACTTTACAATGCAGTTTATAGGCACTCACCTCATTAAGCCTATCTTGTAGTTTAAGATTTCCTTTTTCTATATCAGTCTCTAACTGTTTGCATTCGTTTAGTAACTCTGCAATATAAAATATGTTTAACAAACTTTTTTTGGTTGTTATGGTTTCATTAAAGGAGAAGAGGTTGTTCCCCATGCAGCTTAGTTCTCAACAATATTTCTCTTTATTTAAATTAGGTACTTATTTTACAATACTACAAATAAAACTATTGGAATTCAACTTCCAATAGAAGCATATTAAATGTCGCAGACAAGGAAAACAATAAAACACAATTTTTTACAATCGGCAACACCCAATATTTTTATCTACTATAGTTCATATCTCAATCTTTGTAACTATGTTATAATATGTACTTTAGTCGCTCAGTGCCTGTGATACTAGCTTAGTACAGCATTAAAAAAATATATATATTGATGCTCATGTGATGTTAACTGGCCTGATGGTAAGCACAGTGGAGGTCCCAGTCGTCGTCACTATGCTGGGATAAGAAGGTGCTTTTTCACGCTCCGCTTGAAGGATCCAAGATTAAGGTCGTGGAAAACTACGTGGGAGGGCAAAGCGTTCCATTTATCGATTGTGCGACAGTAAAAGGGTGCACCGAACCGTTTCGGCTTTCAGTTCTATCTACACAACGCGAATGCTTTCCCCACCCAGTGAGGGTGTTATAGGAGTAGTAGGAGGAAGTAGGAATAAATAAATAAATGATTATAATATGTACCAGTTCTCTTAACATCGGAAGCGAGCAAAGTGTCCACAGCACTCATATCACTAGCAGTGACCTCTTGTTCACACAACAATATATCTATATGCGGTGGCAATGGAAACGCTCTTTGGGACAAATGTCTTAACAATGTTGTCTTTCCATGACCATTCGGTCCGACCAAACCATATCTACGGCCATGAGCAATAAGTAAATTTGCATTTATAAATAAATCCTTTCCTTTGGCTGCTATTGAGAAGCTTTCTATTTTTATATCTACAGCGTTTTCTAATGCCGCCATTTGACCTGAAAAATGTAAACCAATATAACATCGGCGGTATAAAAACCAATGGATATACAAAGAGTGGTAGGCCGCCCACAACTTTCGAATGTCCAGTGTGAAGTGACCTTGTCGCGTTACGGGAGCAGTTTGAAAGTAGCCAGGTATAGCGAGGGGAGTGTGTACTGTCACTCTAGATGGTGCATTCACGTCTCCTCAGGCCGGCATAGCGGAGGCGACTGCTACCTGTAGAGATTTCTCTATAGAAAATAAAAAATATGTAGATGGTGTCTTTTCACGCCCCGCTTGAAGAATTCAATGCTAAAAGATTAGAAGAACATAATAATAATACTTCTGGTTACAGTCAAAATGGACAAGAGTATTTTTGAATACATATTATTATAAGTACATAGACAATTTACCTGCAGATTTTTGTGCTTGACTTAATGAACAAGAGTATTTTTGAATACATATTATTATAAGTACATAGACAATTTACCTGCAGATTTTTGTGCTTGACTAACAGTAAAATTGGAATCTAGATCACTGTGTCCCTGACCACCTTTCTTAGTCAACATTTCCACCTGCTTCTCATATTCTTGTTGTTTCTTTAACTTTTTCTTCTCTTTATGACTTAGTTTTTTTTCTACACCATCGTCTTTCGATTCCTAAAATTGTTCATTAAATGTCACACAATCGATAAATGGAATGGTGAAAAAGCACCTTTTCGGGCCGGCATAGTGACGGCGACCTGGGCCACAGTGTAGCGCAGTTCTCCAGTCGTTGGCTAATCGAGATCACATGTCGTGTTAATATAAAAAAACTAACCATTTGATTGTCATCTTCATCTCCTTCGGCCGCTTCGACTTCCTCAGCGAATTTTAAGCCTTTCTTCTTCATTTTCAATTCCTTAAAAAATAATTTAGGTAATAATTATAATATAGATTAGATAATGTTTTTTTTTACATTACCACATGCTTTCCATAAGTACTAGTCTGATTTAAAAAACTCTTTGCATTTTATAACGTTTTTATTGATGAAGATTTTAAGTTTGTATTAGTTTTGTGTTTTACCGTTTTAGTAGGTTCATTTGCTGATTGTTTTATTGACATTTCAATTAATTCCTTCTCAATTTCGTCTAATTCTTCATCTTCTATTTTCTCATCGATCTCTTCCTCTGACTCTATTTTAGGTTTCTCCACCTTTTTATGTTTACCTAAAAGGAAGAAATTCTTTAACAATATAGACCCCAGCTTTTCTTTGAACTAGAATGAAACAAAAATTGAACCACTTTCCAAATGTAACACCCGAGTCCTTGAGAGACCTTGTCGCGTTTCTGGGGCAGTTTAATTAGCCAGGTATAGCGAGAGGAGTGTGCACTGTCAATCTAGATGATGCATACTCGTCTCCTCAGGCCAGCATAGCAGAGACGACTGCTGCCCGTAGAAATTTCACTGTAGTAGCAGTTATTTCATGAACCGCACTCTAACTTTACATCAGGCGGAGTGTTGTCATATGCCGAGCTACAATAAAAAAGTCAACTTATATGTAAAATAAATTGTATTGGATTTACAGCTTACCTTTTTTTTTTGTTACAGGCTTAGCTATATCTAATTCATCATCAGACACTTCTATATGCAACTCCTTGTCACTATTATCTGACCAATCACCATCCTTCTTGTTTTTACCTATAATGAAATTACAATTAATTGTAAACATTTTTTTTTGTTATAATAATGGCTTGAGCAACATGTAATTTCACTGTAGGAGATGGCATTTCACCTTTTTTTTTTTCTACAGAATCTACTACCTCACAACAGACTGGGCTAATAACCATCATCAGTCTGCCTGCCATACTGTTCTTGAAGAATTCAATTTCACAAATACAATTTTTCTTACTATTTTCAGGCAATTCATGTCATAATATTTATATGAACTTTGTTAAGTGTCTAAGTCCATCTTAGATTGCTTTATTACACACATTGGGCCTTAGAATATATATATACCTTGTACTTAGTGACAATTGTATTGTATTGTATTGTACTTAGTGATACCTTTTTTATTTTTAGCAGCTCTAGTTAATGGCTTTGAAGTGTTACTTGATACATTACTAACTACAGATTTAGAATCATCATTTTCATCATCTGAATCTTCAGCAGCGAACTTTTTTTTATTTTTTCCTGTAAATTAATAAAATTACATATTACTATTAATGGTTATCATTGATTGACAGCTCAGACCCTTCACTATGACCTATTTATGCTAAAGGAGAATGCCCATTTGCATAAAAAACATGGGCCCACAATTTTTTTGTCAATGATTTTTAGTTAATTTTGTAGAAAAATAAATCTGCTTCCTTATTAAAAATCAGTTTTAATTTTTTCACCCGAGTTATTGAGTAATTAGATATTTTCTGATGCAATATTTGAGGTTATTATTGTTTTAAATGCTTTAATAATTGATGATATCTGTTTTTATGTAATTAAACATTGTCTATTGATTGGTAAATGATATGTTGATACACTTAAACGAATTAATAAAAAAATAAGATATTATTTTAAAATATTGTTTTGTTACCAAACTATTAGGTATAGAGGTGGGCCCAAAAATGGGCATTCGCCTTTAGAACAGAAAGGTTTAAATATTTCTGAATTTAAGAAACGACGTCTACATTATCATAATTTATTATCAAGGCTTAAGAAATACCACCACTTTCGAATGTAACACCCGTGACCTTGTCGTGTTTCAGGAATAGTTTTTAAGTAGCCAGGTATGAGAGAGGTGTACACTGTCAATCGAGATGGTACATGCTCGTCTCCACAAGCCGGCATAGTGGAGGCAACTGCTACCCGTAGAGATTTCTCTGTAGTAGCAGTTGTTTCTATTCATGGACCGCACTCTAGTTTTACATCAGGCGGAGTGTTGTCACATGCTGAGCTACAATTTTTAAAAAATACCTTTTTTCTTAGACACAGGTTTAACTTCCTCATCAGATGCTTCAGGTAATTCTTTGTCGCTACCTTCATCGGACCTGTCACCACTCTTTTTTCCTTTACCTTTTAACAAAGATTTGTAGATGAAAGCACTCTATTGTAAACAAAATAAAACCAATATGAAAGAATAAGTTACACTGTATTTACCTTTATTCTTTTTATTTTTTTGTGCAGTTTTAGAAACATTACTTGTAGTGCTACTTAAAGCTGATTTATTATCATCTATATCATCATCATCATCATCAGACATCTCAACTTCTCTCTTTTTAGTTTTACCTGAAATATAAAGTTTACACAATTATAACGTTAATTGTTCTTTTTTTTATATATTTATCAAATGTGTTCTAAGACATTTTGTTTAATTTATCTTGCCCGCCTACTGGATGTGAATAAAAAATTTATATAAATTAATTATTTTGCTAATATTAGATAGACGCGCAAGGATGGCGACAATCTGGAAAGGCTTGTGGTGACAGGGAAGGTTGATGGCAGAAGACCGCGCGGTTGAAGCCCAAGCTGCTGGACAGACCAGGTTTCCATTTGTCTGGAGATGCCGGTTCATAAAGCTCTCCATGAGGCAAGCAGTCGCAGCCGATGGAGACATCTAATTGAGCGAGCCACCAGGACTCACGATCCTCAACAATGAGGGACCGACGAGGAGAGAGAGAGATAGACGAAAGAGCAGACGCCGCCACGTACATCACCCTCAATCTCATTCCATGTTTAACTAAGCAGTACATCCATTAAACTAAAATTAACTAACCTTTTCTTAGAGCTTTTTTTACAGCGAGTTTTGGAGTATTTTCATCGTCAGATACATCTTGTATATTATTTGGTCCTCCTTTACCATCGTCATCGCCATCACTCCAATCATCCGACTTTCCTTTGCCCTTCTTTTTACTCTTACTCTTTTTGGAGGTTACAGTTTCAACTTTATCATTCTCCAACTCTTCGAGGTCCTGATTCTTTTTGCTAGCTTTTTTCTTTGACATATTGTTATAATTATACTTGTACTATAATATTACTTGCATAAAGCTGACATGAGCACACAGATCTGGCAAATCAACCTGCAAGCAGCAGGTATGGCAAAATTTGACACTGATGACAATGTGGCGGACCTTTTTGTTTCTGGTAATACAAAGGGATCAAAACCCATACAGCCACGTCTCAAATATTGTATTCACTTCTTTTTTACATCGAAAAATGATAGAAAATTCTCACCATGAGTGCATAAATAGAAATTTTGTACTAAAAAAAGCATGTTGGTAATAATTGACGTAACTTTTGACCTTTTTGATTTTGATTTTTCCAGTCAATGCTATGTTACTGGCTGAAAGTAATACATAATAACTATTAAATAAAAATTCATGACAGAAGTTAAGACAGAGGAGTTCTGCTTCATTGTTTTTTAGGATGTATTTTCTTAATTATTTATACATTATTCTGATTCTGACATTATCGATTCTAACTATTTCTAAAAGCGATAATGTAAAGAAAAGTGTTACCGAAAATGAAGAAGATATTACTGAAAGTAACGAGGATAAAATTGAATCTTCGGAGTCGTCAGCAGAAGTTAGTGATGTCTCACTCAAGAAATGCGGTAGAAGACAAAATTCTAGAGTTCACGAAATACGAGACGCGATGCCGGGAGAGTTTCCTTTTATGGCTGCGATTTTTTCTAGACAAGATGAATACTTGTGCTCCGGTACAGTAGTAACCAATGGATTAATCGTTACAGTTGGTCAATGCCTAGACATGTCGCCTGCTTATGTTATGTTAAATACTATAAATAACCGAAGAGACAATGACTCTGCCGTTCTTCACATCACTGATAACGAGAAATTCTCCTTCGACTCAACCCTCAACTCAATCGGGCTACTGCATACCGTTAAACTTAATTCTTCGATCACCACTAAATTAAAACTTAGTAGCATTACTGAGAACCAACAAGTTATCGAGTTTGAAGCCTTTGGTTTTGGACTTAATGCTGACGCGTTCAAAGAAAGGAGATTGCAATACGTTGGTCTTGAAATAAGGCCTTCACTACAAAGCTTAGTGGTGACTGGTTATATTGATTGTATCGAAATTAATGCACCAACGTGTTTTAAAGATATCGGAGGGCCGGCTCTTGTTAATGACGAAATGTATGGAATTGTAATGAAAGGTACAGCTGAATGCACAAAGGCTACTTCTAGTGAATTCTCTGTAAATAAACTGCTTGTTACTGTTTTACCGATATATGTTTTTAAGAATTGGTTAGGTGATCGAATTTCGAAGTATGATGTTATCGAAAATTCTAGAAGAAATTTAAAGTTTTATCCAGAAAAACCATTACCGCGAGACATCGAACACACCCCGAAACCTAAGTCCGCTAATGCCGGTACAGCAATTACTTGTAGTTACAGCATGGTTCTCATATGTATTTTATTATTTACATCCTAATACGATACTAAACGTAACATCGATTATAAAATTGGTTGGTTTTGAGTTCATTGTTTAAAATTATTGGATGTATTTTAAATATAATAAATTCGTTGATAAAGTTATAATCGTTTAATTGCTTTGTGAAATCGCGGGAATGTATAATTCAAAATAGTAATTCTAAAATAACCAGTGATCAGAGGGCCTAGTATCTGTTTATATTTACCCTATCACGGCGTTAAGTATCCACTGATGCGATCGCTTGATTTGATTTTTTTGACCTCTTGACGAAAATATTGGTTGAGACTACATATCGGACAAAATTATTTTGGCTGCCAAGGTAAAAGAAAAATCAAATAAAGCGATCCTATTGGTGGAGAGGTTTCACTTTATAACGTGAAATCGTAAATATAAACTCATACTCTGCCAGAGGGTTACCTGTCTGAAATCATTTTCCTAAACTTATATTCATTCCACAGATTATTCATTCGAATGTTAATGTGTAACGATGGTGGACTTTTAACCATTAATTGTTCGTAAACGCGCGTGAGTATTGGCAAACAATTCAAAAGAAGAAAATGTGTGTTTTCATCCACATCTCTTCAAACCTACCACTTTACTGAAGCTATTTTTTACTTGACTGGGACTCGACCTGACTGTATAATTAATAAACACAGAGTACTTATAAGGTGTTTGTGAATGAATGCACAACAATGCAAATATTTATTTTGACATTGGCAATTTGTTATATTGCTATAAAAAATACAGTTGTGTTTTTTGGTTAAATTATTAGTGTCTGTTTATCATTTATAGTTTGTAGTCTGTGTTATACAAATTGTTATAATTGTGTTCATTGTCGCCCGTGAATATCACAATAACGAGTTTATTATCTGTCCATAACTTTCGCATGGCTTTCGAGTAAAACAAGATTAAACGTTTCTGGAAATGCTAACATAAATATATTAGGTCTGAACGAGTTTAACACTACAATAATTACCCTCAAGAATTTATTTTTAGTAAAAATAGTGAGTAAAATTGTTTAGGTTTATGTATATTTTTGAGGTATAGAAGTAGTGTTTTATTATATTAAAATTTATATTATTATTTGTGGTTTCTATCTATAAGTATCTATTATATTCTTTAGTTGTTTCGATATTGAGACATTCTATTGACTTTAGAATTGTATATATTCCAGGGTAGGCAAACCATTTTACCGTTGAAACGAAAGCCTCTTCATGCGAATTGTCCTGATAGTTGTTACTCTAAAATGGTGAGGTACGGTGTTGGTAATGATAAAGATGAGTGCGACGGAAACACATCTCAAAAAGATGATCATCTAAGTGCAGATTGGAGACAAGATACTGGTCATGATGAAGTTGATAACGTCCAAAGGTAATGATAGAAACTTCCTTTACAATTTCTCCAAATATATAATATATGTATAATTTTTCAGCAAAATGTTAAACAGTTCAATGTCACCACTGAAATGTAGTCCATCATTAAAAACCAACATAGATACCTCTACGAGATCGCTAAGTAGCACAAGAAATGACAGGTAACATTATTTATTTTTTATAAACACTTTTTCATTGCATGGTACCTTTTTAAACATTTTATATTGGTTATAATTCCACAATCATTTTATATATTCTGTGCTGTAGCTATTTGTTTATTATAGTGATTTGCGATAATAATTAGTGCTGAGAAAGTTACTTAATTTCAACATAAATTTGCTATGTTTCAAACAATGTTGTATGCTCAGGTGTTGGTTTTCACGTTAATAAGGACATATTGTGGTCATTATTTAGAGCGGGTGTAATGTATCAATCCTTCACAACTAAGATTTTGTTGTTTTTATGAATGTACCTGTTTTTATAAAAGCACTGAGCGACCAAAGCACATATAACATAGCTACATTGGTACCAGTCAGAATTTAGCAAGGTTTGAACACGGGTTACTTCAGTTGTGAGATTTGTCCTCTACTGCTAGACGTCGGCCGCTCTAGTGATTTTGTTGACTGCAGCCAGTCCAAACAGAATAATAGCTATGTTTGTTATGAAACAAAGGAGAATGCCTATTTTAGGCAAATGGGCCCACAATTTTTTTCTCTCCTTTCACGATAATTTTCAGTTCATTTTGTAGAAAAATAAATCTACATTCCTTATCACCAATTAGTTTTAATTTTTTCACCTGGGTTATTTAGTAATTAGACTTTTTTAAATGCAATATTTGAGGTTATTATTATATTAAATGCTTTAATAATTGATGATATCTATTTTTTATGTAATTAATCATTGTCTATTAATTGGTAAACGATATGTTGATGTAATTAAAACAAGTTAATGAAAAAATAAGATATTATTTTAGAATATTGTTTTAATATCAAACTATTAACTGGGCCCAAAAATGGGCATTGTCCTTTGATCGCTATTTTTTATAATAATATAAGATAGATTTACAGTTAAATCAGTCGTAACCTAACATTATTATTTTATTTCATTTTCATTAGTACTAAAATTTTATTATTATTTAACTAATAATGTAACAATTATTCATTTAATATGTTCAATTTAACAATAACAAACACATGACCATCTTAAAGTATAAACATGTTATATCATCTAATTCAGCTAAAGGTGCACATGAAATGCTTATTTCACAGTCATAGTATCGCTTTAAGTCATGCCTGGCAAACCCAAATAATCTCGTGAGACCGCTTTGCTGATGTATAAAGTATAACGGGCTTCACTTACTGTTCCTAAAAAAATACTTCCAATTCAAAATGAACAAAAACTTTCTTGTTATACTTTGATTAATTCCTTTTGATCATCGCACAAATATGTACAAAAAATATGCTTATGATGACTTTCGCCGCAACCTTAGCACAATTTAACATGGCGGTCTGCATGTCGGCCAGGTCTGCTTTAAACGCTAAAATTGCTGTAAATAAAGTTGAATTTTATTATGAGCTGGACATGTGTTTGTTGCAGAAGTATTCTGTCCACATCGTTACCTACCGTTCTTCCTTCTCACTCAAATTCCAGCTTCAGCTCAGATGAAGAGTACTTATTTAGAAGGGCTAATAAATCAATATTGACATCCGATGAAGGCTGTAGTGATTCTGAATCAAATAGACACAATAATAGTTCAAGACAACAGCGTTCGAGCCCAAGGAGACCAACACTGATTAAAAAAAGTACAGCAAATGATAGCAGACAAGAACATTCGTACAATAAATTATTACCATTGTTACTTATAGTCATTGTATACTTTATTGCGAACTTTATGCCATACTTTTGGAATCCTGTTAAAAAAAACTTATATACAGATGTCAATTTTGCTAATGATTTAAATAAACTTGGGCGGCTATTTCTGGATCAGGATGATCCTATTCTCAAATTACAAACAGGTGACAATTTTTTTTTCTACAAATAACATTTATAAATAAAATATCTTAGAAAAAGAATTGTTTATGAACAAAATATTTTGGGACTTAATTGTACTTAGTACAATAATTGTCGGCTTATTTGATGTTAGGTTAGCGCCTTAATCGTGTACGTGAAGGTCCCAAGTTTGATTTCCAATAGAAATGAACATATAGTGGTATATTTGCATCTGGGTATTATATGATGAAAATTGAACAGAGAAATGACATGATAATGTACTTTGTGCACGGACACTGACCACTAAACTAAAAACGAGTAATAAAAAAATACTTTTTTATAATATTAATGTAAATTATTTAATACGTCAAACTATTTCCAAACGTTCTGCCTGCCCTATTTGAAATGCTTATATATTTACAGGGATTATAGCAATAGGTGAAAAAGAAGATACAGGTTCATTCATATTCGTGTACGACAGTGATAATCCAAGTCATGATGCGCAAAAGTTTAATGACTTTGTTGATGCTGTCGCTGCATTAGCTGCTAAATATTTACGTGAGTTTTTTGAGTGTTAAGTGGGCCCGAGCAGGACAACGAGCGTTCTGCATTCCTTTGCCGTACGCTATGCGGGCCTGCAAACTTATTTATTATTCAATATGTAACGGCAGAACAGGTGAACTGTCAACCTGGACGACTCACAATCGAACCGGCATAGTGGGGGTGACTGCTGCAGACGTTTTGTCAGTGACAGTTACCTCTGTTCATGGACTGCATATCGATATAAGCGTCTATACTAAGCTAGTGCTTCTATCGTAGGCACTGACTGACCAAAGTACATATAAAGCGCGCTACACACGTTCAGTTTTAACTGTCCAGTTTAAGGTCCAATTGCACCACATTATTTAGCTATTACTTTCAAGTTAAAGTAGGTAATGATTGAAATTGGGTTGCTTCAAAAAACAGACAGAAAGTACTCTTCGTAACTCACGGTGAGTTCGGATCGTAATCAGCACCCTGTATAGTTCAAAGTTTTGCAGTTAAAACTGAACTTGTTATGGCCATAAGTTAAGTCTGTATCGGTTAGTGAGATTTGAACATGGGTCTCATTGTTCATAAATTTCATGCCATCTAGCGCTAGACCCCGGTCTATGATTATATTAGGGTGATTGCATCGCCCCCCAATAATGCAAATTAGGATTGGTACATGTAACATTTTATTCGTCAAAACTAATTTTAAATTATATTTATTTTTACTAACGTATAGGTAATGAAACAGCTGAAGTTCATGTGATTGATAAGATAGATCCAGTCATGTTAAACCATGGAGAATTTGTCGGTCGACACAGAGTTGCTGTGGAAAATCAGGGCGTTCTTCTAGTACGGCGGCTGCAAGAAGTGCCCACACATTTAGCAATGGCATTTCATTATTATTGCGACGAGCATTCTCCTTTAGTAAAGAAAAGTGCTATTTTCTTCACATTGGATTTGAAAAGTTGTCCATCAGGTACTCTTCAAATTATATTGTAAGATTCCTGTAATCTTAATAATCTTGAGTGCCGGGCGGAGTTGAATCATCAATTGTAACACTTGTAATGTGGAATAGTCACGTTTTAGACATCTCTTACGAGCCCATGACGTTCAGTGCAATGCCAATGCCGTCCTCTGGTAGTACCACCAGACCAGACTTTTAGACCTTCCCTGGACTTCCACAAATAATTCAAAAACAAAATTAGCCAAATAGTCCAGCCAATCTCGAGTTTTAGCGAGACTAACCAACAGCAATTGATTTATATATATATATATTATTAACTAAGATTTAATTTTCAGATAATAAAGAAACTACACACCGAATAATAGAAAAGTGTCTATCAAACGTTTGGAGGACATTACCCCAGTATAATCTCGCTCCGTTATTAACAAGAGTTGTGAATGTTATTGTAAAAGTTGATTTGTAATATTATTTAATTAAAGTTGTTTTTTTTATGATTATATTAAAATGTTGCTGCTAGTATATGTATAGACCAGGGCCTATAAATAAAAGCATATTTTTTTTAGCAATTTGTGGATAGTCAGAAAATTTGGGGTAAATTGTGGCTATCTGTCTAATTATTTATTTTTCTTAATTTACCCAAAATTTTTTGACCACTGTTTTTTTTTTATGAATTTGGATATTTAAAATTGGTTTGGCACTGGATTATTAATTAATTAAAAACTTGGGAACTAAAATAATGATGCAATGTTATAATGAGTATAACATGACATCCATTAATAGAGTTTCTAGTAAATATTCGAGGACTAGCAACACTGTATTAATTTGTATTTTTAAGTATTATTAAATTTATTTACATTGATTTCTGGATATTTATTAAATAAAACTAAATTCAATTAAATCATGCATGAATTGTTATTTAAAAGGCTGGGTGAACTGAAACTATTAAAACATTTTAAATTTAAGATTTGTTTTATTTTTCTTTTTTTAATGCCTGTACTAAGTTAATCACAATTTATAGCGGTACAAAGTACACATAACATAGTTACATTGGTACTGGTTAGCACTATATTACAATACAAAGTTCATTTAACTGATACAAAAACTTAGATCTAAGATTATTTTTCTGAACTGCATCCAGCTAGATATTAAGTTCAGCTATACTATAACCTTCTATTTCATTATTATTTCTGGTAGGTGAATATGCAGCACCGAGATCCTCCTCCTCCTCATCGTCATGAGTATCTTCAGACTCCTCTGATTCATCGTTTCCTGTAAATGCAGATTTTTGTTGCATAACTTTTCCTAATAATATTAATGGAATAGATAAATTTTAATAAAAATTAAGCAAGCTTCGATACCCTCTTCATCGTCTGACTCCGCTTCCTCATCCATTGGTTCGAGGTCGAATGTACCAAGCGCCGTCTTCGAATATAGCTGCACCACCGCAGTAAACTGCAACAGAAAATAATAAAGTACCAGATTTTTTAAAATATAAAGTAAAAAGCTGCTTACGCATGATCGCTGGTCTTGTTCCAGAGCTATCAATTCGGCTTCCTCATCACACGGACTATCGGCATTGAACCACTTTGAATCAATAAGGCGCGGCGTTAAGACCGGGAAGGGCATATACATTTTGAATTTATAGACCAACTATTGCAAAGAATCAAATAACTTAACGTCAATAAAAATCCAAAACACAAGAGAAACAAGATTGGAGTTTTTATTGACAATAGTTGACGTTTTTCTTTCTTTTGTATGGCATTATAACAATTTGCCAATGTCAACGAAAAACGAAAACATTGCTTTTTTAAAGTTAATAATTAATTGTTTTATTCATTCATCATATCTATGTATTGTAATTCTACGTCTATGATATCTTCAAAATAGTCTGCCTGATCGAGTCAATGGAGTTTTGAGAGGGAAAATGACAATACATTTTGAAGCATTTTCCCATAGTCACGCACGTTCATGAACACCTAATAATTTATAATCTTGAGTTTCTACGTTCGTTTTATTTTTCTACGATAATATTATTTATAAATATATAATATTATGTTCACAGAAACTCATTTATATTGAAGAAAAATTATATTACCTATTCATGATAAGGCTCGTGCATTTTTGTAGGTAGTTTAATTTTCCGCCATGAATTTTAATTAGTCTGCTAAATTGTGAGTTCGCAGGCACATTATCATAATGAAGTTAAGGATCTGTTGTTTCATTTTATTATTAATGGTAAAGTTTAAAAAAATAAACTAATATATTACATTGAAATGAATTAAGCACATTATGCTTTCATTTGTTTTGCAGATTACAAAAGTAACAAATGCAAAAAATTACAACATATTTGATTATAATAAATCATTTCAATTTCCTAATCATAAATCAAAAGAAGCGACCTTCGTTAACCATTCAGGTATAATTTTCTATAGGTTTTTTACACTAAACTAGCATGTGTATATGAGTGAAGACAAGAGCTACCGCAGACCAAACACCCTTCAGGTTGACAAGATGTACTCCTTTTGCCCGGCTACTTCTTTGTGTGTTACGGTTGAAAATGATGATGGTAAATTAATAAATATATAGATTTTGAGAATGGATGTTGAACGAAAACAGAGGGCCCATACTTGTTTAAGTTTACGCTTTCACGGTGTAAAGTGAGGGGGCACCAATAGTAATTCATTTTAAAAAATTATTTTCTGCGCCCAAAATAATATTGTCTGATTAGTAGAGTTCTCACTTTACGCCGTGAAGGCGTAAATGTAAACTCACACTTGGCCTTCAGGTACTTAAAAATTAATCGTAACAGTTATTTAAAAATCTTTCAGAAGATAAGAATTCTTTGTTAATATCGAAACTGCCGAAAGAATCTCATGAAAATCTAGATATTAAGAAACAGCCAAACGCACTATTTCCTGAATTTAGATTACATAAAAAAACTATTTCATACAATCCTGAATTAGAATCGAAATACGTTGTTTATCAAAAACTAACAGAAATACTAAATGAACGTCAGCCGTCTTACTTTGACGAGAGAATGGATAATAACTATCCAAATGAAGCATTATTTAACCATTTAAAATCAGAATTAAACTCGTTATGTTGTAACAAACATGAAGTTGAGAAAAATAATGAAGAACCTATTCCTTCATTTCACGTAAAACCATTAAACTTAAATATATTCCTAGTTTTCAATGAGGAAATTAAAGGTCCTGTAGCTGAAGATGGACTAGTAATAGTAGATCCCAATAGTTTAAGCAAGAATTCAACTGTTTTTCCTTTAGGGACTATAGACGAATATTTGGATAGCGATGATTTAAAAGCTTTGGTAAGATGTTCAATAAGTACTGAAGCCTGAGTATGAGTTTATAGTTATGATGCCACGACGTAAAGTGAAAAGTGTACCAATAGGATCGTTACATTTGAATTTTTTTTTACTTTTTTATTGTAGCTCGGCATGTGACAACACTCCGCCTGATGTAAAGCCATAGTGCGGGCCATGAATGGAAACAACTGCTACTACAAAGTAACCTGTGCGGGCAGCAGTCGCCTCCACTATACCGGCTCGAGGAGACGAACACGCACCATCTAGATTAACAGTGCACATTCCTCTCGCTATATCGGACTACTTTCAAACTGTTCCCCAAACGCGAAAAGGTCACGAGTGTTACATTCGAAAGTGGTGGTGATTGTTGAACCTCAGCTGTCAAAATAATGTTGATTGGTGGAGAGCTCTCACTTTACGCCGTGACAGCGTAAATGTAAACTCATACTCTGCTTTATTTATATTACGCACTTTTTTCAGATGTCCCGCATATCGCAAGAACTTAATAAAGTTGAATACTTGCCAACATTGTCCAAATTAGCTAATGGTCAAATAGAAGGACCTAACGCTGCAATTTTAAAATATATAAATCATCCACAAACAAGAAGATATATTAAACCACATAGATGCAATTATCAGGCACCCTTATCTAAAGTATTTGGTGATACGAGATGGATAATTTGTACTGGTTATATTAATATAAATATCCCTTCAATATATGATCGATAATTGATGTAATAAAATACATGGCGATAGTTTTATTTAATAAAAAGAATTCCGTTTTCTTGGGTCTGTGTGTTCATCGAATTATATTTCAAATTATGTCTGAATATTGGAACTCTGAGGAATTTTTTGAACTCTAAAGAAATCGAGTGTTAAATTTAAATTATTCTAAATATTTTTGTAGACATATTTTTTTTTAAAAGGCACCATTACGCTGCGACCAAAGAAATTGGAATACAAACTAACACAGCTATTATCTGTCAAAAGTTGAAAACGGGCGCCGAATTTTTGGCGGCCATCTGGAAACGTCAGTGGGGCTATTCCGGACGCGAGCTCACCGTGAATCACGGCGCCTCTCTGGTTTCCTTCCGGCGCTATTTGCAATGTGATTGGACGAGACACGATGGGCGTTACCTTTCGTTTCCGGTTCGAAGGCTAGCTTTCGAGTTTCCGTTTTTGACCGACAAACGAATGAATCTTTCTAAGAAAATGTTTACTCCCGGTATTCCGGACATGAGTTTTGACAGTTCAAGTGAGTAACTCGAAAGCCAGCCTTCGAGTTGCGTGTCACGGAGAAAAAGTAGGTGAGACGGCCAGTGAGTTCGAGCGGAAGTGTAGAAAAAAATCGAAATTGTGCCTTTAGTAATTAATTTTGTCTAATATCTTAGATATGTATATTAAACTTCACCTTCTTTGAGTTATAGTTTGTAAGTTGATTGATTAAATAATGCGAAGAAGAGAAGCGATTATTATCTAGCGTCAAGTGTGTTTCCCAATGAGACTAAAGTAGGTGGTTATTTCATGAAATGCTTATTCTTTTATTAAACGAGGTAGCAATTTGTGATCATTTTATATTTTTAGTGAAATTATACATAAAAGCGTGCATGAAGTGAAAGTGGGAGTCGATGGAGGTAACCGAAATGGAATTTCAGAAACGTTACCGTCTCAACAGAGAGGCTTTTAACCTATCTGTGCAGCCAACTAAAGGACAAAACTGCTTTGATATCAAGCAAGCGGATGAGCTTTGAACCTAAAGTGAGGATAAGAATAATTTGTTGCTAGCACTATAACATACTTTAATTAATAATCATGTACAATTGTTACAGGTTTTGTGTACATTATCATTGTATGTCACAGGCTCATACATTTAGCACAGCTTACAGTGAGCAAATACATACAGGAACTGACTGATGCAAAAATAACATTGCACGATACTTTCATCAAACCAGCTGAGAGACATGTTATTAAACATAAGTATATATACAGATACAGAGGCCTGAGTATGAGTACATTTTTTATTTTATTGTAGTTTGGCATATGACAACATTGCTTGATGTAAAGCTAGAGTGCGGTCCATGAGTAGAAACAACTGCTACTATAGAGAAATCTCTATGGGTAGCGGTTGCCTCTGCTATGCCGGCCTGAGGAGAAGAGTATGTACCATCTAGAGTGACAGTGCGCACTCCTCTCGCTATACCTGGCTACTTTCAAACTGCTCCTGAAATGTGACAAGGTCACTTCACGGGTGTTACAAAGTGGTGATACTATCCCAGGGTGGCAGACTAAGCTAACAATCATCAGTCTGCCTACCACTACTTAATAGTGCCTATAGGCTTAGTGACCAAAGTACATATAATAAAGTTACATTGGTACCAGTCAGAATTTGAATTATTAAATTTTAAAAGAAATTATGCTGTCATAGCGTAAATTGATATTTTCACCAATGGGAAAAAGAAAATACATTTTATTATAACAATTTCGAATAAAACTATATAATTTCTTTTAGATAGAGTACGGGATCCCTGGAGTTGTGTGATGCGTTGAAAGGTCACACTTTAATATTTTCTCACTGAAGAAAAATCTAGAGCCTGGTTTATTCCAGAAAGCATTTCTACTTCTTAAATATCCAAATGTCACGTTTCGGGAATAGTTTGAAAGTAGCCAGGTAGAATGAGAGGAGTGTGCACTGTCAATCTGGATGGTGCATGCTCGTCTCTTCAAGCCGGCATAGTGGAGGTGACTGCTGCCTGTAGAGATTTATCTGTATTAGCAGTTGTTTCCATTCATGGACCGCACTCTAGCTTTACATCAGGCGGAATGTTGTCACATGCCGAGCTACAATAAAAAAAAAATTTTGGTAATTAATAAGAATCAAATAAAAGCTATTTTTATAATTTCAATTGTTTTATTATTTTTTTTACATATTACAATCACAAAGTTAGGAATATTCTTATTTTCCATTATTTCGTTCTTTGTTTGTGAGGTCGGTGAGTATGCATACATGCACGTATGTCGCTCCACAGTTGAGAGTCTAAAAGCACATTTTCAAATAGTCACCAACTTAATGAGTCGGTGGTGGTAAAGGTGGTGTTTGTGGCGGCGATTGCGCTGGTAGTGATGATGATGGTGTTTGTGAGATTAGTCCTTCTAACATACTCCGGCATAGCAGAATTGAAGTAATCATGTCCTGTGCAATGGAAAATGTACATGTTAAAAAATTAAAAAATATTTTATTAATATTTTTTTCGACATTCTGTTACAATTATGTTTTTATAATTTGACCAACTTTTTTTTATAATGAGTATTATAAGGTTATAATAAATAACATTTAATAATTATTAAGTGTATAAGTTTGTTCAGTAACCCAACTTGCTCGTATTGTCAGAGCAAAAAGTAATATTAAAAGATTTTTATTTTGAGAAAGCAACAGTTATAGGTAGATAAAAGTTTTTTTTTATTTCAGTTATTTAGGGACTTTTAACTCAGTTCGGTTACACCAACCCCATCATATCCTAAACATTAATAAACGTAAAAAAACTTTCAACTTATAGATAAAAGGTTAATAAAGCAAAATATTTTAATAAGACAATTTCACAATTCTTATCTAGACACGTACCAGCACGCATATAAAAGATAGAATTGAATCGAGTCTTCTACTTTGCGCCACCTTAACACATTGTCAAACGGACGTGCCATCAAGGTTTCAAATTCTTCCAATACTTTTAACACCATAGCCCAGCGACCCTGGACTGTGTCACCCTTCTTTGGATATGTCCCCCTTCCTAAAAACAAAGCGAACATACATTTCATGCTTCTTAACATTGAGATATATAATCATCTAATATCTCAACGCTTCTTAATAACTAATTGTCAATACGATACTTTATACGTATCTATCTACTTACCTACTTTCCGGAAAGCTCACCAAGACTTCAAAATTACTGAGGTTCGCCTCTTTGTTTTAAAACGAGAGAAATACTATATTATTTAGATACCTACTATACGCATGAACACAATACTCTCTCACGAGAAACTAATAAACGATAAACATATGAATTTGACAAGAACCATTATGAACGTTCAAAATATAGATTAAAAGTATCATGCGTAAAAATTGTCTGAATATGTAAATTAATCTTTATATCATAAAGCATTTATTTCGCAGTGCTTATAAGGTACAAGCATGTATTTACATTTTTCACACTTTAAGTCGCCATTTTAAGCTAATTCTTATTAGTTTTAGAACGAACTTGATGGAAATTAATCGATTGTCTTATCTGCGGACATTATTCTGTGGTTGCATCGGTCTTTCGGTCATTTCGTTCCTCACGAGTCGCCGTTAGCTAGTCGTCACGGTGACTCCGCTGTCCGGAATACCGAGCTAACGACTAACGACTATCGACTATCGAGCTGTCACGGCAACTCGAAGGCTGCGTCCGGAATAGCCCCTCAGATTATGTCTTGAATTATTGTGTGAAATAAACTTGTGTTTCTTCGAGTGTTAATGTGTAATAACGGTGGATTATTAACCATTAAGTGTTCGTGAGCTGTGTGAGTGTGGGCAAATAATTAAAAAGAAGAGAGCCTGTGTTTCTATTTTCCCTACAAAACTCCGTGGGAAGTTTTAATAAAGATTCCATCACTTTGAAGAAATTTTTGACTATACAGTGGGGCTATTCCGGACGCGAGCTCACCGTGAATCACGGCGCCTCTCTGGTTTCCTTCCGGCGCTATTTGCAATGTGATTGGACGAGACACGATGGGCGTTACCTTTCGTTTCCGGTTCGAAGGCTAGCATTCGAGTATCCGTTTTTGACCGACAAACGAATGAATCTTTCTAAGAAAATGTTTACTCCCGGTATTCCGGACACGAGTTTTGACAGTTCAAGTGAGTAACTCGAAAGCCAGCCTTCGAGTTGCGTGTCACGGAGAAAAAGTAGGTGAGACGGCCAGTGAGTTCGAGCGGAAGTGTAGAAAAAAATCGAAATTGTGCCTTTAGTAATTAATTTTGTGTAATATCTTAGATATGTATATTAAACTTCACCTTCTTTGAGTTATAGTTTGTAATTTGATTGATTAAATAATGCGAAGAAGAGAAGCGATTATTATCTAGCGTCAAGTGTGTTTCCCAGGACGAAATGAGGCTAAAGTAGGTGGTTATTTCTTGAAATGCTTATTCTTTTATTAAACGAGGAAGCAATTTGTGATCATTTTATATTTTTAGTGAAATTATACATAAAAGCATCCATGAAGTGAAAGTGGAAGTCAATGGAGGTAACCGAAATGGAATTTCAGAAACGTTACCGTCTCAACAGAGAGGCTTTTTAACTATCTGTGCAGCCAACTAAAGGACAAAACTGCTTTGATATCAAGCAAGCGGATGAGCTTTGAACCTAAAGTGAGGATAAGAATAATTTGTTGCTAGCACTGTAACATACTTTAATTAATATTCATGTACAATTGTTACAGGTTTTGTGTACATTATCATTGTATGTCACAGGCTCATACCAACATTTAGCACAGCTTACAGTGAGCAAATACATACAGGAACTGACTGATGCAAAAATAACATTGCACGATACTTTCATCAAACCAGCTGAGAGACATGTTATTAAACATAAGTATGTATACAGATACAGAGGCCTGAGTATGAGTACATTTTTTATTTTATTGTAGTTTGGCATATGACAACATTGCTTGATGTAAAGCTAGAGTGCGGTCCATGAGTAGAAACAACTGCTACTATAGAGAAATCTCTATGGGTAGCGGTTGCCTCTGCTATGCCGGCCTGAGGAGAAGAGTATGTACCATCTAGAGTGACAGTGCGCACTCCTCTCGCTATACCTGGCTACTTTCAAACTGCTCCTGAAATGTGACAAGGTCACTTCACGGGTGTTACAAAGTGGTGATACTATCCCAGGGTGGCAGACTAAGCTAACAATCATCAGTCTGCCTACCACTACTTAATAGTGCCTATAGGCTTAGTGACCAAAGTACATATAATAAAGTTACATTGGTACCAGTCAGAATTTGAATTATTAAATTTTAAAAGAAATTATGCTGTCATAGCGTAAATTGATATTTTCACCAATGGGAAAAAGAAAATACATTTTATTATAACAATTTCGAATAAAATTATATAATTTCTTTTAGATAGAGTACGGGATCCCTGGAGTTGTGTGATGCGTTGAAAGGTCACACTTTAATATTTTCTCACTGAAGAAAAATCTAGAGCCTGGTTTATTCCAGAAAGCATTTCTACTTCTTAAATATCCAAATGTCGCGTTTCGGGAATAGTTTGAAAGTAGCCAGGTAGAATGAGAGGAGTGTGCACTGTCAATCTGGATGGTGCATGCTCGTCTCTTCAAGCCGGCATAGTGGAGGTGACTGCTGCCTGTAGAGATTTATCTGTAATCGCGGTTGTTTCCATTCATGGACCGCACTCTAGCTTTACATCAGGCGGAATGTTGTCACATGCCGAGCTACAATAAAAAAAAAATTTTGGTAATTAATAAGAATCAAATAAAAGCTATTTTTATAATTTCAATTGTTTTATTATTTTTTTTACATATTACAATCACAAAGTTAGGAATATTCTTATTTTCCATTATTTCGTTCTTTGTTTGTGAGGTCGGTGAGTATGCATACATGCACGTATGTCGCTCCACAGTTGAGAGTCTAAAAGCACATTTTCAAATAGTGACCAACTTAATGAGTCGGTGGTGGTAAAGGTGGTGTTTGTGGCGGCGATTGCGCTGGTAGTGATGATGATGGTGTTTGTGAGATTAGTCCTTAACATACTCCGGCATAGCAGAATTGAAGTAATCATGTCCTGTGCAATGGAAAATTACATGTTAAAAAATTAAAAAATATTTTATTAATATTTTTTTCGACATTCTGTTACAATTATGTTTTTATAATTTGACCAACTTTTTTTTTTATAATGAGTATTATAAGGTTGTTATAATAAATAACATTTAATAATTATTAAGTGTATAAGTTTGTTCAGTAACCCAACTTGCTCGTATTGTCAGAGCAAGAAGTAATATTAAAAAGTAATTATATAATAATAAAAATAATAATTACGTATAATAAGAAGTTATTTAGGGACTTTTAACTCAGTTCGGTTACACCAGCCCCATCATACCCTAAACATTAATAAACGTAAAAAAAACTTTAACTTATAGATAAAAGCTATTTTAATAAGACAAGTTCACAATTCTTATCTAGACACGTACCAGCATGCATATAAAAGAAAGAATTGAATCGTTTCTTCAACTTTGCGCCACCTTAACACATTGTCAAACGCACGCGCCATCAAGGTTTCAAATTCTTCCAATACTTTTAACACCATAGCCCAGCGACCCTGGACTGTGTCACCCTTCTTTGGATATGTCCCCCTTCCTAAAAACAAAACGAACATACATTTCATGCTTCTTAATAACTAATAGTCAATACGATACTTTATACGTATCTATCTACTTACTTTCCGGAAAGCTCACCAAGACTTCAAAATTACTGAGGTTCGCCTCTTTGTTTTAAAACGAGAGAACACTATATTATTGAGATACTATACGCATGAACACAATACTCTCACGATAAACATATGGATTTGACAAGAATCCATTATGAACGTTCAAAACATAGATTAAAAGTATTATGCGTAAAAATTGTCTGAATATATAAATTAATCTTTATATCATAAAGCATTTATTTCGCAGTGCTTATAAGGTCCAAGCATGTATTTACATTTTTCACACTTTAAGTCGCCATTTTAAGCTAATTCTTATTAGTTTTCGAACGAACGTGATGGAAATTAATCGATTGTCTTGTCTGCGGACATTATTCTGTGGTTGCATCGGTCTTTCGGTCATTTCGTTCCTCACGAGTCGCCGTTAGCTAGTCGTCACGGTGACTCCGCTGTCCGGAATACCGAGCTAACGACTAACGACTATCGACTATCGAGCTGTCACGGCAACTCGAAGGCTGCGTCCGGAATAGCCCCTCTGTTTAGTGTGATGAATGAATGACTCGTGATGCACAATATTATTAACTTGATGCAAAATATTACTTTGACACTGGCAAATTGTTATAATGCCATATAAAACAAAAAAGAAAGAAAACGGCCGCCCCCCGCGCGTCGCCATAAACATAAAGAGTTTTCTTTTTAGTATTTTATGAGTTAGTGACAGAATGCCAAAATCCACAATTGAATTGAATTGAATTTTATGAGTTATAATATAGTATAGTTCTCAATATTATACAAAGCATTCAGTTATGTGTGTACAGCTGTGTAGGTATTTAAATATATCACAGATGTCACTGTATAAACATTTTTGATGTAGAATCGTAAAACTACGTGATGGTTATGAAAAACGATACAGACTTGCAAAGATGCACTTGGTTAACAAAAGACCCGTTATATATTCAATATCATGATGAAGAATGGGGTGTACCACAATATGATGCCTTAAAATTATTTGAAATGATATGTTTAGAAGGACAGCAAGCTGGACTCTCCTGGATTACAGTTTTAAAAAAACGAAAACGTTATCGTGAAGTTTTCTTTAATTTTGATCCAGTAAACATAGCTACCATGAATGAATCCGACATAGAATTTCTTTGTAAAGACATCGGCATTATAAGACACAAATTAAAAATATTAGCTATTATAGACAATGCTAAATCATATTTAAGAATGAAAAATAGTGGTGAGAACTTTTCAGAATTTATATGGAGTTTTGTAGATAATAAACAAATTGTAAACAACTGGACTATGACTAGTGAGATTCCAACCACAACAGAAATATCTAGAGCGTTATCAAAAGGATTAAAAAAAAGGGGATTTAAGTTTGTTGGCCCGACCATTTGTTATGCATTTATGCAGGCTTGTGGTTTAGTTGATGATCATATTTTAAATTGTTATAAACGTTTATAATTATATATACAGTGTAAACTCTTTATAACGAAACTCAAGGGACTGAGCATTTTTTGTCGTTATAGAGAGTTTTCGTTATATGGAGTGAACAAAAAAACAACCATATTAACAAGATTTTTTAATATGTATGTATTATAAATTATTGTTTATACATATAGTCTGATAACTTTGTTTGACGTTTTTTGCTATGCCAGTACTTGTTTTGTATTATTTTATGTATTCTATTCATATCTAGATGTGTGGTGGAATCGTCTTGATTAAACAGCAAAAATTTTTCTACCAACTTAGCGGCATCTAGGGCTTGTTGAATTGTTGGTGGTGATTCGGCTTTGTCCACTTGATCATCTTCTTCATCTTGATTATCGGGTGTTTCCTGACTTTTTGACACTAAATCAACAATTTGTTCATCTGTAAGTGTACCAGTTGTGGCTACATCCTCATCTATATTTTCGTACGATTGTAGATCTTCGTTGAAATTGTTTGGTATGTCGAACTGGCTTATCCATTCACTCAGTGGTAGATTGTCTTCACTGTCAAATTGGTTCGTTTCTTGGCTACTACATAATCCAGCATGTCGAAAAGAATGTTGGATAGTGGCTGCTGTTACCTCTTCCCAGGCTTTTGATAAGAAGTTCACTGCCTGTAGCATGTTGATCGAGACCTTGCCGTCAGTTTCGATCATATCCATCAACATTTTCCGTCTATAGTGGCCCTTTATGCTTTTAATGACACTCTGATCCATTGGTTGTAGAATACTGGTTGTATTAGCTGGGAAAAATGCTAACTCTATGTTTCGAAGATTAGATATGATTGGGTGAGCAGGACAATTGTCTACTAGAAGCAAGATTTTCCGTGATTTTAATTCAGCATCCCATTTTCTCACTTCCTCTTCAAAAATCTGCGATGTCATCCAAGCTGACTTGTTTGCTTTGTACGTAACTGGCAACTGTTTTATGTTCTTGAAACACCGAGGGTTTTTCGATTTGCCTATAACTAAGAGCTTTCTTTTTTCTGTGCCACTCATATTGGCAGCCACTAGAACTGTAATACGCTCTTTAGACAGTTTTCCTCCAACACATTTTTCCCCTCTGAATTTTAAAGTTTTGTCGGGAGTCAACTTGAAAAAAAGGCCAGTTTCATCTGCATTAAAAATGTCTTCTGGTGAGTACTTCATCTTTAATTTAGGCCATACTGTACTAATCCAATTGTTAGTCACATTAATATCGACATCCCGCGCCTCTCCGTTCATTTTACCGTACGTAATTTGGTGACGGTGCTTAAATTTTCCGAGCCAACCTTCAGATGCTTTAAAGTCAATTATGCCAAGTTGGTTGGCAAACTTTTCAGCCTTAGCTTTTACAATTGGCCCCGAGATGGGTACATTATTCTGGCGCTGATTGTTAAACCACGACAACATTGCCTGATCTAAGTCTTCGAATTTTGGCTTTCTTAATTTTTTAGAAGAGTTTCCTTCCAGCGCCGCCTGTAGAATTGTTTTTTGGTTTTTCCAAATGGTAGCAACAGTGGATTGACTTAGTTCAAAACGCCTTCCAACGTCACTTTTCTTTTCACCCTTTTCAATCGCACGTATCACACAAACTTTTTCGTCAACACTAATCGCTTTCCGTTTACTGGCCATGTTAACAGTTTCAAAGTAGGTTTACGACTGATAATACGATAGGTACCCAGTATGCTTGGTCGAAGACCATCACTTCCGAGAAAACAATGCGTCTTACTGCACGTGTTCAAGGCAATTAAGGATAACAAAAGCTAGACCGACATCGGATGTTTCGGAGCTTCAAAGTTTTTTGTTACCTGATAACATAACATAAACAATAATACCGATAATAAATATTTACTGCCTAAAAATATGAACACATTTCTTCGTAATAGAGAATGGCGTATCGCTATAAAGAGTGTTTCAATATATGGGTTTTAACGCAAACCAACCAAGTTGGGCTCACTTCAACGTTATAGGGAGTTTATCGTTATAAAGGATAACGTTATAAAGAGTTTACACTGTATTTTTTTGTATCTAAACACTACTTTTGATTTTGAGCAAGGAACATCTCTACCTATTTTTATTTATATTAATTAATTTGTTTGTGGAACCAAATAAACTAATAAGTCAGTATTATTAAGTCAGTACAATATGCATATTATTAAAAATATACTCAAATTTTACCTTTAAAGCTTTGTGGAAAATTTTAGTAAAGATTCCACCACTTCACTAGAAATAATAGGGGGTATGGTGGGTGTTACTTTCTTTAAAAATTAAATACTGGGCTGCATGGGCTATGTTCGCTTTGTTTTGAATAAAACAGTGACAAAATGCAATTTAAGCTGGCAACTTTTTTATCGATTTTGGCTGAATACATAAAAATTCCAAGCCACATTATATATTTTGTAAAAGTTGACGTCATAACCGTGTTCGGCGTTCGGCTTCCTTTTCGCATGCTAACCACTTTGTTGTACGTGCTTTATCTCGTGGCAAGACGTATAATGGCGGAACAACGTGAAAGAACCTTTATTATGATTAAACCTGACGGTGTCCAGCGTGGACTCGTCGGTAGCATAATTAAACGCTTCGAGAAGAAGGGCTTCAAGCTTGTAGCTCTGAAATTTGTTTGGCCATCGAATGAACTTTTGCAAAAGCACTACAGTGATCTGTCGTCAAAGCCGTTCTTTCCTGGACTCATCAAGTACATGAGCTCAGGACCTGTCGTACCAATGGTATGGGAAGGATTGAATGTAGTTAAAACTGGACGGGTAATGCTCGGCGCGACGAACCCAGCTGATTCTCAACCGGGCACAATCCGCGGCGACCTCTGCATCGATGTCGGCCGCAACATCACACATGGCTCTGACAGCGTGGAATCCGCGAAGAAGGAGATCGGGTTATGGTTTACCGATAAGGAGCTGGTTGGGTGGACACCCGCGGTAGATAATTGGATTTATGAATAATTTTAAGTCGATTCCATGCGTGTGTTTCGTTATTATTATTATTTTTTAATTATTGCTAATAAAAAGTTAAGCATAATCAAGTTATTTTGTGTTCTCCCTGTAGCTTTATACGGAGTATATTTTCTCGTAAAATATTTAAATGCAGGCTACATCTAAAAGTTAAGGACCTAAGAGTACTCTTCCTAAACTATAACGACTGTCTTAAATCTCCACCTGTATATTAAGCTTCCTTATACTAAACTCACTAGAATTAAGATTAATGTAATTAATAAAACAAAGTTAACATTCTAATTCCATTTATTGTTATATAATTTATTAAACAATAAAATTTAACTAATAAGAAAGTAATGTGATGTTAAACTTGCAATTAAAATAAACTGAGTACTATTGCATAAAGTCAAATAATCGCATATACCTACATAATATCAAATGAAGGCGTCAATATTAACCAATTGTTTTAAATAATAAAATTAAAAACACATGTTGAAGCCAACATGATAAAGTAGTTAATTGATATCCGATATTTAAGACACTGTGGAATATTCACGATCGTCACGAAACATAATCCTCTCAGTACACAGCCAATTTTCTTTTCAAAAATTGTAAAAGAAAAAGGTCCACTCCATAAAACTTAGAATGCCAGTCGTGTACAATTAAAAAAAGCCTATATATTTACACAAAATGTTAATATAAAAATAAAATATCCTGGTGATTATTATATAAAAAATCATTTACCTAAAATATTTTTACTAATAGTGAATCAACAACCTTCCCCAACATAATCACTTTAATACAAATTATTGCTCAATATTCCTTATCCTAACATTTTTTTGGCAATTATTGTACACAGCATGAATGGAAATTGTTTTGTATAAAAAATCTATACATTTTGATAGTCACATTTCTATTATTATTCATCAAATTACACTAAAAATTTGTTTGGAAAGACATTTAAGTATAATTCTATTGAAATATAAAAAATATAGATAATCTAAAGTTGTAAAAAAGTGTAAGTAAAATACATTATGATGGTATATATATGTACAATAGATACATAATCTTTACGCTTGAGCAGTCGTCACTTCATAGACATTTGATTGAGTATCTGTGTTCCTTTTGTATTTCCTAATTCAAATACTATCTTGCACATGTTCTTCAACTACAGCTGTTTGTTCAGTTGTTGGCTGCTGCTGATCTTGCTGGTTTTGTTGTACTCTTGACGGCAAAGGAGCAGTCTGACCTGTTTATTTTAACATTTTAAAGATTGTTGTTAATCATTATTATCTTATCAAAGAGCAAAAAGTTCAATGTCAATCTAATATATAAAAATGGATGTTTCTTTGATTGTCCAGTATGTGGTTCTGTAACTTTTATTTGCGTTAGATAGCCTGTTATAGTTTTTCAGGGAATGATAATATTAATCTTACCATATTTTTCATGAATAACGCGATGCCTTTTCAGTGCAAATCTATCAGCGAAGGCAGCCGTACAAATGTCGCATTTGAATGGTTTCTCCCCAGAATGCACCTTGGCATGGTTCTTAAGATGAGCCGCTTGACTGAACGCAGATCCACATGTAGCACACCTATTATATAACGCAATTTATTACAATCGTTTCAATCTCTTTCAATAATTTTACATCATTTTACTCACAAATTGAGTCTGAACAACCAACCAACCAATGCTCTCAATATTCCACAAATTTAAATAATATTTCATTTTAAAGAGTAAAGGTAATAAAATCTAATATTCAATTAGTTGCCTAATTATCGTTTCTATTTTGTTTTATTATCAAACTAACATCATACAACACACAAGTCTCGAAATAAGCGTATATTCTGATCAATAAACAACCATTGGCGCTCTACGTGACCGCGTCGAAATTATTATATTTTTTCATCAGCAACACTGTCAACTTCTAGGTTGACATTCTATATATATATTTTTTAATTCACTTTATTTTTCGTTTCCGTTCAATTTTATTATCATAATAATTAACTTTAAATTAGACTTACTTATAAGGCTTCTCGCCCGTGTGAATACGTCTATGATTCCACAATGTCGCGTGTCTTGCAAACCCTTTGTCACATACCTAATAATACAATTAAAATAATAATTAATTAAAGAAATACATCTTAATATAAGTTATGCGAGAAATTACCTCACAAACATAAGGTTTTTCACCAGAATGAGTCCTCTCGTGATTCTTCAAATGTGGCGACTGTGAGAACTGCATACCGCATGTATTACATCTGTTAATAAAAAATATGTTTACTAAATTTAATGAGAGATTCATTGATGCATTTCTCTTACATTTAATTAAACAAACTAAAAGATCAGTATTATCACTGCGTAATGAAAATAGTGTATTAATTTTTCATAAATCGCGAAAATTAATGATTCATAAAGAAAATTTGCGACCACGACCGCCCCAAGTTTAGAAGCAACATTTACTATTTGTAAATACACATTTTTAATTTCATCCTAGTCTTACCTATAAGGCTTTTCACCAGTATGTATTCTAGAATGATTCTTAAGATAAACAGCCTTAGCGAACGCAATCCCACATATACCACATTTGAAATTCTTCTCTCCAGAATGTAATTTTTTATGGGACCATAATGACGAATATCTTGAAAAGGTACCCCCACATATGTTACAATGATATGGCTTATCCGCACTAGATTGATTTGTCTTATTCTTATTTCCACCTATAAATATTATTCCAGAGCCGTTGCAGTTCCGACATTTTGTTACTGCGGCTAGATTGCGTCTCTTCACAGGATGGTGGCCGGGCACTGTCACTGATGACAAGACAATTTGGTTAAATCATGGCAACACTGAATAACAAAACTTTAGTAATCACAAAACATTGTTTATTATTAAGAGAGTTGACCTTTTATGTAAAAAAAAAATAATTTGAAAAGTTTATACCATATAAAACCATTTTTTTCTAAACTATTAATAGCTAGGTTTTTTTACTTTCATCATGATATTAGACAATACAATACCTAGAGAATCTTCAGTTTAATTTTGCAAATAACTTTTCGAATTATTTTTATTAATTTTTTTTTTTACATAAATTGACACAATCGCGTGAAAAAGGTCAACGGCGTCTATCCCCCTCTTAAAAAATCTATAAAATCTTATCTATTATTATTAAAAAATCTATTCATTAATAATTTCATATCCAGCATTTTATAATACCAAAAATTTATAAAAAAAATACCATACCATTTTTAATTTGTCCGGACTGATTTGAAGAATTAATTGCTAAGGGATCTGCATTCTGAGGTGGATTCGTGCCAACTTCATATTTCACATTGTCATCGTGATTTATATATATTTGGGCATTACTTACTGAAAAATAACAATAATAAACCAACAATAGTATATTAATTTATTATGCATTGAATAATGAATTAATAATATAAAAAATACTAGTTTTTGTGGCGCGCTTCACGAGGGCTGGGATAGTTTTGGGGGTACTTTTGAAAAAAATAAAAAAGTGTCGATATCGCATTCCCTACAACTATTGTTCTGGCACTTTGGCCCTATCTCGTTCTGTTTCCGAGATATCGCCATCACTTTCGGTCAAAGTCGAGGTTTTCCTGGGGTCACGGGGGCCCCTCTATACGTCCCAAAAAGAATCACCCCTCCAACCCCCCCAGCAAATGCTCGATAATTGATGTCAGTCAGTCAGTGAATGGTAATCGAGCCTTATTATAAAAAATATAACTTACAATTAGTATCTTGTGCTATACAACTTTCGCATCTAATTAATTTAGGGCCTTTCCTTTTTGGATTAATGGGAATAGGACCGCCACAGGTAATACATTTCTGTAGTTTATTTATAGTTTCCATTACTGATGATTTATCTGGGAATAATAATAAAAGAATTTATTAAATAATATGCCTGTACTATTGTCTGTATTATAGGCACTGAGCGACCAAAGTACATATAACACAGCTACATTGATGCCAGACAGAATTTTGTGGGGTTCGAGAACAGGTCTCATCGATCGTCAGAGACATCGCGTGGCCAAGTATTCTCTGAGACCCAAACCGGCACCACTGTAGTGTGGTTACTCATATAAATCAATAGAAACAATATTTGAAAGGCCGTTCTGTGCCTCATCAAGTGCGGTTTCGGCCTAAATTGTTAAAATGAAAGTGGAGGTATGAGTTCATTAGGGATCTTTAAATTACTGGCAAAAAACAGCTCAATGCAGATCGCTGCTAGGCAGAAATGAAAAAAAAGTTCTACCTAACCCAAAGCTCACTAAAAGCAAGCAATTAGTGTACCAAATAAAATAAATAATATACTAACTCTCTTGCACAGGAACATGATGCGTTTGCTGTTGATCTGTGTGGTCAGATGATAATATTTGTATGTGAGGTGGCATATTTACATCACTATTTGTGTTTACCCCTGTTGTTACTACAGTTATATTATCTAGAATAAAAACATATTATCAAAATGTTTATATATAAAGGAGAATGCCCGTTCGCCTGAGAAAAATGGGCCCACAATTTTTTTCTTGAGTTTGTTGATGATTTTTAATTTTGTAGAAAAATAAATCTACTTCCTTATCACCAATCAGTTTTAATTTTTTCACCTGACTTATTGAGTAATTAGATGTTTTCTGAGGTAATAATTGAAGATATCTGTTTTTTATGTAATTAAACATTGTCCATTGATTGGTAAATGATGTGTTGATATAATTAAATGGAATTAGATAGATATTATTTTAGAATATTGTTTTGTTACCACACTATTAGGTGTCAAGTGGGCCTGAAAATGAGCATTCTCCTTTGATGCTCATCATAATCTTATAAAACAAATTTTAAAATTCTAATAATAATTTCAGATGTTGAATTGCAATTATTTGAGATGTTTCTTGAGAAGATACACTACTCTCGTTATACCTGGTTATTTTCAAGCTGTAGGTGTTATTATTGAAAGCATTGCCACAGGAACCATTTATCATTTTCAGACTACCTACTGATCCGCAACAAATGTTTTTCTTAGTCTTTTAATAAAAAAAAAAACAATAATTACCAGTATCCTGTGCATGTATTCTTTTATGCGCATTAAGTAAAGATAAATGTCCAAACATAAGTCCACATACATCACATTTGAAGCTAATATTAGATATAGCAGCATTTTGTAAGCCATTTGGAGCAATCTGCATTTGATTAACTAAAGCGTAGTTATAAGAGAATGGTTGTGCTATGTAACAAGTCTTGTCATCACTAGTTGTAAGCTGTGCCAGATTAACTCCACCAGCCACACTAGTTGAACCCGTTGCAGTCCCCGCATTAATTTTCCCAATCATGTTGACATTGGTTGTTGTGTAACAAAATGTAGGAAATTCCTGGAATTAGTGATGCATTATTGATAGGCGTCCACTTTTATAAGTTCTTATAATATGGTATCCATAGAGATTTTAAAGTTAATCAAGGTTCATATTACAATGGGACACTTACTTGCTGTTGCTGACTTTGTTGTGATTGTGTTACTTTTTGTTGTACATTTTCTATATTTTTTCCTTGTGATTTTTGTCCTGGATGTTCTTGAAATTGCAAAGTGGGCACGCTGCCGGTTTGTACAGTGTTTGTAGTAAACATCGCGATAGTATGTTGCTTACTTGATCATACCAGCGTCATAGTTTCTCCACACAACTATATTCCACATCTAAACGTATAAAGATTAATAACAATGAATATAATAACATATTTTAAAATATTACGTTTAGGACGGAAACCAAAAAGCGCGGTTTATCGCGACGAGAAAGAGAGATCCAAAACAAAGTGTGAAGGTAACGGGGAATATTTCTTATCTTTCTATTCAACTCGCGATCGCTTGTTATGAACACCGTGTCACCGCAAATAGGGTCGATACATGTAAGAAAAGGATGACGAACTATCTATAAACGCGCTTCAAGTTAATGAACTGACGCCATTGTTCCGTACAGACGCCGAGATCACACGGTATTCAAGCCTTCTTAGGTCATTTTAATCCCCATTGGCGTCTCCTACTGAAGCCTATATAAAATTACGGATAGGAAATTCATTAACTCACAACAACTTCTTTCAATTAATGTTTGTAAATCGCATAAAACCGCTGCTTTCTATCTCACTTTTGTAAAATATTACCATCTCACAAAAGAAATGAAACGGCGATAGAACAAAATGGCGGACCTCTTTCAATGTGATACCAGTGTAAAAAAGTATTTGTTTTTCTATTGGCAATGGTATGAAAAACTAATCAAGCCAAAACTAGTAATTTTAAAAACGAAAAAAAGGTCGTGTAAAGCAACATTAACATAACATAGATTTGTACCGCTTATTTATTTGAGGAAAAAATATTTACAACATTTTTAAACATGAATAAAGTATTATTTAGTACTAAGTAAAAAGGAATGGTAGGTGAGTCTCTAAATAGAAAGAAACTAAATCGAAGACAATGTTTTGTTTTATTCGAGCACAAAACGTGCACAACACCTCAGCAAGATAGTCAAGGATCGTTAAAAATATTACTGTGTTGCCAACTTATATTATAAATCGCCCTAAAAATGTGCTAGAATCTTGATCTGTGTATAGTTGAGACCATTGACTGAGCTATAGGCAATTTTTAAATATTAGTCTCAGATTCCTTAAAATCATTATCTTCACAATCTGGAAAATGTTGTTCAATATTTTCTATTTTTATTTCTGGAGTACTTGAGTCATTCCATTCTTTCCTGAATTTGTCTAAGGCTTCTTCAATTGAATTAAAATTAAGCACATTAACCTCTTCTTCTGGCTTTTGTATTATATTAAGCAATTCTTTTTCTGTAAATATTATAAAATATCTTAAATAAATAAATAAAAAATAAAAAACACTTTATTGCACATGTTAAATCGTACATAGGCGAGCTTAATGCCTTTGGCATTGTCTACCAGCTAACCTTTGTTGGTGTGAGCGGAGATGTCTACAGTGCAATGAAATAAATAAATATTGACAAAATAAATAGAATAAGCTAATAAATGAAGTATAAAGTAAAAATAAAAGATTAAGTTATTAAAATATAATACATACATACATATCATATAATATAATATACATAAATATAAATATACACAATATAAGTTAGGGAATGGAAGAAGAGTTAAGAAGAGTTCTGTGTTAGGAGAAAGTATTTAGTGAGCATGCTTTTGAAGCTTCCAATCGATGAGGATTATCTTTATCTTATTTAATAATATTAAAGAAATATACAAATTTTTAAAAATAATATACTGTATGTAAAAATATCATAATTATACCTTTTTCTTCTTTAGGTGTTACGTAAGTTCGTTCCATTTTCATAAGTTTCCTAGTTTTACAGATATATTTCAGATTCTTTTCTGGCAATTTATCAAACAATGGGTCTGTACTTTTAATTGTGGTATCTTTTTCGAAAAACATGTACGTGCCTAACGGATGCTCGTATCTACCTGTGATAAAGTGTATTATTGATTTAATAAAGTAACATTCATGTATATAATCTTAAATAAAAAGTATATTAAAGGAAAATGTATATTCGCCTAAGAGAAATGGGTTCACAATTTTTTCGGCTTTGTTAAAAGTTTTTAGTTCATTTTGTATAAAAATAAATCCACATTACTTATCATATCACTAATCACCTCTAATTTTTTTCCGGGTTATTAAGTAATTTGACTTTATTTGATTGTTGTTGATATAATTTAAATAAAAGATATTCTTTTTGAATATTGTTTTGTTAACAAACGACATATTAGATATTAAGTGGCCCCAAAAATAGAATTGCCCTTTAAAGTATAATGCTTTTTAGCAAGAGTAAAATATAATTAATGTTTATTACCTACGAAAAAGTTATCGTCCACTTGGATTACTGGATTCTCTTTTTCAACACCTAAAACATGGATTGTCCTAAAGGCATCTATATTATCATTTCCGTCCCACTCTGCATACACGAAAAACTCCTCCTCTGTTTCGGACATTTCAAATAAATAAGAGTCGCGGTAGAGCAAACCAAACATAAACAATCCAAGATCCAAACACCAATGAGGTTATCTGTCAAAGCAAAATTGTTAGTTGTTTTAGTCAAGGCAAAGTGATCACAGCCTATGCAGCCTAATCGTCAACAATCTTTCTATTTTTTCAAAAGGCATTATCTAGTGTCTAGTAATGTTTCCGTTTTTCAAGAGACATTTCCTGGTCTTCAGTTTTCTCTTTCAATCATTTTTAAGATTGTGGTCTACCATTATTACACATTAATTTGAAGAAACAAAAGTTCAGGAAAATGTTACAATGTTATCTTCAAAAACCCGCCAAAACATTAAAGTGTAGACCTATTTCAATAATACAATCAATAAAAAAGAAAAATACTTTATTACAGCACATGTGAAATATAAATACTTAATGATGACAAGTACTTAAAACACAACTTTAAAAATTAATTTCTACAGAAGCTATTATCACTTTAGATCTTAAACTACATCTTTATGAAGGAGTTCTGGGTAAATATTTGACTCGACACATTTTTTTATGTTACTAGAATAAATAGCCTTTTCAGATATAGGAGCCAAAATAAATACTAATATAACTAATTATGGAAAAGATCAAATTATTTTACAATATTCCAGAAAGTTGAAGTTATAACTTTGTCATTTATCTGTCAATCTCTCCAAAGACAATATCAAGTGTACCCATAACGGCTACTATATCTGCCAGCATTAGATTCCTTCCAATTTTATCCATAGCAGCTAGATGGGCAAAGCCGGGAGCCTTGATCTTACACCTGTAAGGCTTGGAGCTACCATCGGAAACAAGGTAAACGCCAAATTCGCCCTTTGGAGCTTCTACAGCAGTGTATGTAGTACCTGCTGGTACTTGATAGCCCTGAGTGAATAATTTGAAGTGGTGAATGAGTGCCTCCATGGACGTCTTCATTTCCTGTCTACTCGGTGTTGTAAGTTTAGCATCATCAGTTTTGATGTCACCAGGGGGCATTTGATTGAGGCATTGGTCAATAATACGAAGCGATTGACGCATCTCCTCTACACGAATCAGATATCTATCATAACAATCACCTTTTGTTCCAATAGGCACGTCAAATTCCATATACTCATATGCATCATATGGCTGAGTTTTACGCAAATCCCATTTGATGCCCGATCCTCTCAACATCACTCCACTGAAGCCATAGTTCAATGCATCCGCAGCAGTGACAATACCGATGTCTTTTGTTCTCTGTACCCACAATCTGTTAGTAGTTAAGACATCCTCCACTTCATCTAAACGTTCAGAAAATTTTGAACAAAACTCATAAATGTCATCCATAAGACCCAATGGCATATCGAGCGCCACACCACCAGGACGCACATATGCTGCGTGCATTCTAGCACCACTAACTCGCTCATAGAACTCCATCATCTTTTCGCGCTCTTCAAACAGCCAGAAGAACGGTGTCATAGCACCAATGTCTAAAGCGTGAGTGCCAACTGCCATTATGTGATTTAGCAAACGAGTTATTTCAGCAAAAAGGGTCCTTATGTATTTAGCCCTGATTGGGATGTCAATGTTGAGCAGTTTCTCAACAGCCAAGCTGTAACACTGTTCATTGACCATCATCGATACATAGTCCAGGCGATCAAAGTATGGCAAAGCTTGGGTGTAGGTCTTGTATTCGATTAGTTTTTCTGTACCACGGTGAAGTAGGCCAATGTGAGGATCCGCAGCGCGGACAGTTTCTCCGTCAAGTTCCAAAACCAGCCTGAGGACACCATGGGCCGCAGGATGTTGGGGGCCAAAGTTTAACACCATGTTCCGTACGCGCTTCTCACCTACGGGAATGACACCCTTGTAGGGTGGATGCTTTATTTCATATGGCATGAGCTCAGGGTACATTACGGCTCCTTCGAATTGCTTAACAAACTCCGTGTCAGGGAACCAACGGTGTGCATCCCTTTGAGAGTTCACATTATAAACCGCAGGTAAACACTTCAATATGGACTTGTTCGGATGAAGATTTCCTGATTTCCTAAGCAAAATATTAACGAACGAGGCCATTTTTATACACGACCGCCGATTTAATTAATTTATTTTACAATTTTACATAACACCAGCTGCATCTGACAATATTTTTTTCTGGCAAAGAAAGTTCAGAAAAGTGCTTTATAAAAGGATTTCTTCACTATTCCGATAATATTGCTATTTATTGGCAAACGACTCCTCTTAGAGTATTAAAATAACAAAATAAATATTACGTAATTTTAATTAATTATTTTTATTTTAATATAATAATATAAAGTTTATTATGCTAGCAACATAAATCAGCAAACACGGTTCATGTCGATCGCACATTTCAACAAATACGAGAATATTACGTGTGTTTGTGTTTGTATAGGTTTTCTTGAGTTTTGTTGTTGTTAACATAAATAGGCATGTCCGACTGGGATACAGTTACTATATTGAGGAAAAAGCCACCAAAGGCGTCAGCTTTGAAGACTGAACAAGCCGTAAATGCAGCGAGACGGCAAGGTTTGCCAGTGGATACTCAACAAAAATTCGGTGCAGGAACTAATAAACAACACGTTACAACAAAGAATACGGCTAAACTCGACCGTGAGACTGAAGAATTACGACATGAAAAGGTTTCATTAGATTTAGGAAAACTTATAATGCAAGGCAGACAAGCCAAAGGAATGAGTCAAAAAGATTTAGCCACGAAAATTTGTGAAAAGCCTCAGATTGTGAATGACTATGAAGCTGGTAGAGGTATTCCAAATAATTTGGTGCTTGGTAAAATAGAAAGAGCTATTGGAATAAAACTTCGTGGGAAAGAACGTGGTCTTCCTTTACAGCCTCCTGGAGTAAAGAAATAACGGATTCTCTAGGAGGCGAAGACTATTTTCCGATTATTTATCATAATAATACGTGTCACCTTAAATTTTTATAAATTTTGTGTTATAATCATACATACTAACATAATATCTAAATTTTAATTGAACTTATAAAGTTTTGTTATGAAACAGTAGTGCGTTTCTGGAAATTTCTTTGGTGTTGCCATTGGAAGTAAATTGTGCGGACTATTAATTAGGATTGCAAAATAATAAAATAAAATATGTACTTCTAATAATATTTAATTATTTACATACCGGTTTTACACCCCTTTACTCTTACAATAGATAATATGTAGTGGTCGACGTGAAAGAGGAAGATACATGTCTGAGGGCCGAGTATAAGCTTACATTTACGGTTTCCCGGACTAAAGTGAAACACTCCATCAATAGGATCGCTTCATTTGATTTTTTTCTCTTTGAATTATTTGCCAACACTCATGCACGTTACTAACACTTACAGATAATAATTCACCATTATTACACATTAACACTTGCAGAAACATAAGTTTAGGAAAATAATTTAAAAAAAATCCTAGTGTCTCCAGAGATACAACCAAGTACGAGATTACATGTTCGCCGTGACAGCATAACGCGAATTTCTCCGCCAATCGGACGATGTTATATTAACCGTCGCATATTAATGAAGCGATCCTATTGGTGGAGAGTGTACTGTCACGGCGTAAATGCAACCTCTTACTTGGCCCTTGATCGCCGTCAAAATTCCTAATATTAACTTGATGGAAATATTTACTTTGACAATAGCAAATTGTAATAATGCCCTAAAAAGAAAAAAAGAACTTCGTGGAGCCGCGCTGCGCCTTTTGAGTTTTGCAGAGTTATGTGGTATTTTAATTTGGATTGATTGTGAGAAGAGTAGCAATTTATGAATTTTATTAGCTGCTAAAAGTAATTCGTACACGCTAAATTATGTCTTTTTCATTTGGTTCAAATGCTAATCAGAGTGCTTTTGGAGCTGCTGCAAAACGTAAGTGTTGCGACTGTTTATATCAGTCACGAAAGAAGTGTAAGTACTATAAGATAGTTGTTTCTCATTGTTCTAGCTGCCTTCTCATTTGGTGGAGTTGGTGCTGCAACTACGAGTACAGGGTTTGGTGGTTTCGGAAATACGACCACTACCGCCTCGGGTTTCACAGGTTTTGGGCCCACAACTAGTACAGGTAGTAATGTATAAATAAAGTGATCTATTGTAAATTGTGCCTTGTGGCTGTGTGTACCTGCACACGTGCGTGTCCCTGTGTACTTCATTACTGAGTCTTCTATACATTTAATCCTAAGACCTGTTTAATTAATTTACTAAAATTAATTTGGTTTAATTTTTATAGTTACTCCCTTCGGAGGATTAAATACTACTGCTACGACGGCACCCTCATTATTTGGTGCTAATACGTTTAGCAATACTGCTGCCAAACCAGGTAATTATTATTTAGTTATCAATTGGAAAATTCAATCTTATATGTACAAATCTACAAGTTATATTTAAAGTTGCATTAAAGTTATCTGATTGATTGATATCCTTTAATTTCAGCATTTGGTACAACTGCTTTTGGAACCAACACATTTGGATCTGGTGCACCAGCTTTTGGAAGTACCACATCTACGTTTGGTGCTGGAACTCTGGGTACTAGCACTTTTGGTACTGCACCTGCTTTTGGTACTGGTACAACTTTTGGTACTAGTACAGCCCCTGTTTTTGGTACTGGTTTAGGGTTTGGTACAACAAACACTTTTGGGACTAAGCCTGGTACAACTGGATTTGGTTTTGGTACTGGTCTAAGCGCTTTTGGGCAACCACAGGTAATTTTTTTCTTTAAGATTTATTTTTTAGAGTGGCCGTGGTCTAATGGTAAGATGCGTGAACTCACGTTCCCGTGTTCGAACCTCGCTAAATTCTGTCCAATGTAACTTTGTTGTATGTACTTGGTCACTCAGTGTCATCGGCACTATTAAAGGGTGATAGGCAGACTGATGATGGGTATTTACCCAGACTGACATCCTCGGGTAGTACCACTACTTTCGAATGTAACACCCGTGAAGTGACCTTATCGCGTTTTGGGAGCAGTTTGAAAGTAGCCAGGTATATCGAGAGGTATGGACTGTCACTCTAGATAGTGGATTCTCGTCTCCTCAGGCCTCATGGACTGTACTCTAGCTTTACATCAGGCGGAGTGTTGTCATATGCCGAGCAACAATAAATGAAAATAAGTAAAAATCATCGACAAACTTGAGTACAAAATTGTGGACCCATTTCTCTTAGGCAAATATACATTCTCCTTTTGTTTTTTTAAATGAATAATCATAACATTTAACTTTATAGCAACAACAGCAACAGCAGCAACAACAGGGTCCAGCAACTGCTCATGAAGCTTTAGTGGCAGCTATCTTCAATTGTGCAGTCTTTGGAGATGAAAGGGACCAAGTACTTGCCAAATGGAATCTACTGCAAGCGCGATGGGGAACAGGTAAAGTAAAAGTGTAATTTTCATGAACTATTTTATAGGTAAAGGGCAACAAATACTTATTATTTATATTATAATAGATACCCAGAACCATATACTTTTTTTTTCTTAATATCATATTTAAAAGCGACCGTGGTCTAGCGGTCATGCACAATTAATGAGACCTGTGTTTAAATCTCACTAAATTCTGTCCGGTACCAATCAGTAATATTATGTACTTTGGCCACTCAGTGTCTATAGGCACTGTAAGAGTGGTAGGCTGAGTGATGATAGTTATTAGCCGTCCTGGGGTAGTGCCACCACTTTTCTGCGTAACACTCATGAAGTGATCTTGTCGTATTTTGAGATCAATTTGCATGTAGCTAGGTATAATGAGAGGAGTGTGCATTGTCAATCTGGATGGTGCACATTCATTTCTCCAAGTCGGCATGAGTCGGAGACGACTGCTACCTGTAGAAGTTTCTTGCTTAACATCAGTCAAAATAAAATAATAAATATTACAAGTGAATATTTGTTAAGACTGAGAATTTACCTCGGCTGTCAGAATAATATTGTCTGATCGGCGAAGAGAGAGTGACTTTATGCCGTAACAACGTAAATCACTGCGCCATGGATGCCATTAAATTTCACTTCATTTGTTTTTAGGTAAAGCATATTACAGTAGTAATGCTCAGCCCCTGGAGTTGAATGAGCATAATCCGCATTGTAGATTCAAAGCTGTCGGTTACTCGCGTCTAGGCGGTCGTGAGGATAAGGATGGACATGTTGCTTTGTTATTTAACAAGCCCGAAGCTGATATTAAGTTAGTATTTCGTTAGTCCCTTCGCTAGAGAAAAGGGCCCACATTTTTTTCTTAAGTTTGTTGATGAATTTTAGTTAATTTTGTAGAAAAATAAATCTACATTCCTCATCACTAATTAGTCTTCTTCTGATGCAATATTTTAGGTTATTATTATATTACAGTGTAAACTCTTTATAACGAAACTCAAGGGACTGAGCATTTTTTGTCGTTATAGAGAGTTTTCGTTATATGGAGTGAACAAAAAAACAACCATATTAACAAGATTTTTTAATATGTATGTATTATAAATTATTGTTTATACATATAGTCTGATAACTTTGTTTGACGTTTTTTGCTATGCCAGTACTTGTTTTGTATTATTTTATGTATTCTATTCATATCTAGATGTGTGGTGGAATCGTCTTGATTAAACAGCAAAAATTTTTCTACCAACTTAGCGGCATCTAGGGCTTGTTGAATTGTTGGTGGTGATTCGGCTTTGTCCACTTGATCATCTTCTTCATCTTGATTATCGGGTGTTTCCTGACTTTTTGACACTAAATCAACAATTTGTTCATCTGTAAGTGTACCAGTTGTGGCTACATCCTCATCTATATTTTCGTACGATTGTAGATCTTCGTTGAAATTGTTTGGTATGTCGAACTGGCTTATCCATTCACTCAGTGGTAGATTGTCTTCACTGTCAAATTGGTTCGTTTCTTGGCTACTACATAATCCAGCATGTCGAAAAGAATGTTGGATAGTGGCTGCTGTTACCTCTTCCCAGGCTTTTGATAAGAAGTTCACTGCCTGTAGCATGTTGATCGAGACCTTGCCGTCAGTTTCGATCATATCCATCAACATTTTCCGTCTATAGTGGCCCTTTATGCTTTTAATGACACTCTGATCCATTGGTTGTAGAATACTGGTTGTATTAGCTGGGAAAAATGCTAACTCTATGTTTCGAAGATTAGATATGATTGGGTGAGCAGGACAATTGTCTACTAGAAGCAAGATTTTCCGTGATTTTAATTCAGCATCCCATTTTCTCACTTCCTCTTCAAAAATCTGCGATGTCATCCAAGCTGACTTGTTTGCTTTGTACGTAACTGGCAACTGTTTTATGTTCTTGAAACACCGAGGGTTTTTCGATTTGCCTATAACTAAGAGCTTTCTTTTTTCTGTGCCACTCATATTGGCAGCCACTAGAACTGTAATACGCTCTTTAGACAGTTTTCCTCCAACACATTTTTCCCCTCTGAATTTTAAAGTTTTGTCGGGAGTCAACTTGAAAAAAAGGCCAGTTTCATCTGCATTAAAAATGTCTTCTGGTGAGTACTTCATCTTTAATTTAGGCCATACTGTACTAATCCAATTGTTAGTCACATTAATATCGACATCCCGCGCCTCTCCGTTCATTTTACCGTACGTAATTTGGTGACGGTGCTTAAATTTTCCGAGCCAACCTTCAGATGCTTTAAAGTCAATTATGCCAAGTTGGTTGGCAAACTTTTCAGCCTTAGCTTTTACAATTGGCCCCGAGATGGGTACATTATTCTGGCGCTGATTGTTAAACCACGACAACATTGCCTGATCTAAGTCTTCGAATTTTGGCTTTCTTAATTTTTTAGAAGAGTTTCCTTCCAGCGCCGCCTGTAGAATTGTTTTTTGGTTTTTCCAAATGGTAGCAACAGTGGATTGACTTAGTTCAAAACGCCTTCCAACGTCACTTTTCTTTTCACCCTTTTCAATCGCACGTATCACACAAACTTTTTCGTCAACACTAATCGCTTTCCGTTTACTGGCCATGTTAACAGTTTCAAAGTAGGTTTACGACTGATAATACGATAGGTACCCAGTATGCTTGGTCGAAGACCATCACTTCCGAGAAAACAATGCGTCTTACTGCACGTGTTCAAGGCAATTAAGGATAACAAAAGCTAGACCGACATCGGATGTTTCGGAGCTTCAAAGTTTTTTGTTACCTGATAACATAACATAAACAATAATACCGATAATAAATATTTACTGCCTAAAAATATGAACACATTTCTTCGTAATAGAGAATGGCGTATCGCTATAAAGAGTGTTTCAATATATGGGTTTTAACGCAAACCAACCAAGTTGGGCTCACTTCAACGTTATAGGGAGTTTATCGTTATAAAGGATAACGTTATAAAGAGTTTACACTGTATTTAATAATTGATGATATCTTTTTTTTTAAATGTAATTAAACATTGTTTATTGATTAGTAAACGATGTGTTGATATAATTGAAATAAATTTATGAAAAAATAAGATATAGATATCGAGTGGGCCCAAAAATGGTTATTGTCCGTTTTAGTAAATCAAAGTCGTGCTAGGGCTTTTTGATGGTCTGACACCATTTGTTGTTGGACTTTTTTGAATTCATTTTGATGGCCATAATGTTAAAATTCTTCTGGACCTTTTCACAAGCCTTATAATGCTAATATTACGCCCTAAATATTTTGTTGTAATTTTAGGAATAATCAGCCATCCATGACAACATCTATTATGGGTTTATTGGGCAATAAACCGAATTTGGTTGTTCATATTGATAGTGTTAAGGCTGTAGCTGACAATAAAACACAGGTATGCCAACGCACTGATTTTTACATTATTAAGATAAAGTAGCATCCTTTTATGTTAAAAATCCATTGAAGCGGCATGGGTGTGAGAGCGCCTCTCGTTGCGACGCGCAGTGGGCCGAAATTTGACTTTCTTAGAAATATCATATTTTTTCCTCAATAATAAATATCGACTTTTATACTTCGAAGTATAATGGAAGACTAAATATATACCTAGAAATAATTTAAGTACTCAGTTCACTTACATAAGTTCCAATGTCGAATTTGTTATTATTTAGGAAAGAGCGAGGACTCCCGTAATACAGACTATAGTCTAGTACTCGTATGGGTGTCCTCAACCTATGTAACTTGTAAATAATTTTTCACTCAATAAAGATTTTATTTATTTAATGTTACCTGTCAGGCATCCCACAGTGGCTCCATTTTGTTTTAGTTATAAAGCTAATTATTTTTTTATTTTTTTAGCACGTAATTTGCGTTACTTATTTTTAATTAGCAGTAGATAAATATCTACGGGATAAAAAAGTATATATGTTTTTCAATTATCTGTTTTAAATATATATTACCCAGAAAGTGGGTAAATATAAAAATGAAAGTAGCCAGGTATAACGAGAGGAGTGTGCACTGTCAATAATGGTACATGCTCGTCTCTTCAAGCCGGCATAGTGGAGGCGAGATTTCTCTATGGTAGCAGTTATATCCATTCATGGACCGCACTCTAGCTTTACATTGGGCGGAGTGTTGTCACATGCCGAGCTACAATAAAATAAAATAAAAATGTACCCTTAATTTTTTTTTAAATTTTTTATTTTTTTTATTTTTTAAATTTAAAATTATTATTAACATTATTAAAAATTAAAAAAAAATACTTTAAAATTTTGTATTACAGGTTGTAATATATGTAGTGGATAACAATGCAGCTGGATCTCGTGTGTTAGCAAGTGAGTTGTCTGCATTCCTGAATAGTCCGTCTCCTAAAGCGGCACTCACAGGCGGAGGATGTGCCACTGTCACTGCTGTTACTCGACCACCGCAACATGCATTGTCGCAGTATTTGGAGACGCCGCCTCCAGGTATGGTATACTGTTAAATACCATTAAAATTATACTAAAGTGGTCTAAAAAACGGCCATGGTCTAGGGGTAAGACGCGTGAACTCCGCGATGAGACCCCGTGTTTGAACTTTGATAATTCTGACCAGTACCAATGTAACTTAGTTATATGTATTAGGAATAATGAGACTTACCAGTAGTAAGCGCTGATGGTAGTACTGGAGGGCGAATAATATGACTAACGGAAATTTAGCAGACAGTGCACTGTTGGATCGAGAGGTTTCTTCTTATATTATTAATACAATATAATATATAGATTAGCGGACACTTAAAACGTTATAACAATAGTAGTTCTTCCTTTTACGTATTTTTCATCATCTGGCAGATTTGTTCTCAAAAGACAACCACTAGTGTCATTCTAATATTTTTTATTTAGTTAGGTTGGGTGTAGTGTACAGCCTTATTGGTTGACACTATTATCCAATCTTAACACTTTCCCTCGCTAGTTGGTGATATCTTGGAGCCCCAGATTAGCTCTAATCTCCATGAGCCGAGGTCTAGGAACTGCCTTGGTCAACAGGTCAGCTAATTGGTCAGCAGAACTAGTTTTCAGCACATTGATTAAACCTTCTTGTACAGTCTCACGTACAAAGAAGTGTCTCACTCTAATGTGTTTAGTTCGCTTGTGAAACTCGGGATTGTAAGCAAGGCGTATGGCTGCTTCGTTGTCAACTTTGAGTGTGGGTGTGTAATACATATTAGTAAGTTGATTAAACACCCTTTGTAGCCACAATAGTTCACGTGCGCCTTCACTCGCTGCTACAATTTCTGCTTCGGTTGTAGATATCGCAACTGATGCTTGACGTTGGCTCAGCCATGAAACAGCACCTCCAGCAAACATACAGATGACTCCTGTAGTGGATCTCCCAGTGAGTTCATCGCCAGCATGATCTGCATCACTATAGCCCTCAATTATGGCTTTTTCGCAGTTTGCATTGTATTTAATGCCATATGATATTGTGCCTTTTAGATAACGAAATATCCTTTTAACTTTGAGCCAATCAGCTTGCGTTGGATTCTCCAACTTCCTTGAGACTACCCCGACGGCATAAGCTATGTCGGGACGCGTTCCAGTCATAAGGTACGCGAGCGCTCCTACAGCCTCACGATATGGGAATTGCTTCTGTTCAGAACTTTCGTACCCATCTTTCCCTGTTTCAACAGTCGGATTCTTTTCGATAGGAGTCGACACTGGATTACACTCTGACATTCTAAAACGTTCAAGAATCCTTTTGGTGTAAGACTCTTGACTAATGAATATGGCTCCGTTGTCTGAACGCTTAATTTCCAGTCCAAGGTAGTAGGTCGCTTTCTTCGATGTGATCTTTAGCGTGTCGCCTAATTCCTCCAGGAATTGGTTTGCTAGATCTTCATCTGTCGTGGCTACTAGTCCATCATCCACGTACAGTGTAATGAGAATTTTCTTGTTCCCTACAGTCTTTGTAAAAAGACAACAATCAGCTGTATTTTGTGTAAAACCTTTCTGTAGCAAAATATCTTCAAAACATGAGTTCCAGCAACGAGGTGCTTGCTTCAGGCCGTACAAGCTTCTCTTCAGATGACAGACCTTTGATGTACCATCACTAGATCCTTCTGGCTGTTTCATGTATATGTCTTCTTTTAGTTTGCCATTGAGAAATGCGGTTGACACGTCGAATTGAGTCAGATACAGCTTTTCATGGGCGCTGACACTTAATAAGGATCTAATAGTGGCCATACGGGCAACTGGGCTGAAAGTTTGGTCATAGTCAACTCCTTTACGTTGTTTAAAACCTTTTACCACTAGTCTAGCCTTATATTTGTCGATGGTTCCATCTGGGTTCCGTTTAATTCTGAAAACCCATTTACACGGAAGCGCCTTTCTGTTGGGTGGCAACTCACACAGGGTCCAAACGTCATTGTCTTTTAAGGACTTCAGTTCGCTGGCCATGGCTTTTTGCCACTCAGCACTGTCCTGTCTCTTCATTGCCTCATCAAAAGTTTCAGGAAAATTTTCGGTGCCTATGAAGCACACATAATCCTTAAACCTAGTAGGTTGACTAATCATGGATCTGTCTCTTAGGTTGTACCGAGGTTCCACTTCTCTCAGGGGCTCAACTACTTCTATAGACTCTCCATCAGCATCAACAAAGGTTTCGTCACCATTATCATCATTGTGATAATCCTCGGTGATAACTCTCTCGTCTCTTGCTTCAACCTCCTCGAATAAATCATCTCGAACTTGGTCTTCTCCTGTTCTATCTCCCTCTAGAACTTGTTCGGGATTTTCATAATTTACAGACTCGATTGTTGATGGTCTTCTATCGTTGCCTTCTGCGACTCCCTCTAAAGAAATAGGAGTGTTTGTGGAAATTTTGAATTCAACATTACTCTCAAAAGTTATGTCTCTAGACCTTAACGTCTTTCTTCCATCCCAAACACGATAGCCATCATCATTCTCGTAGCCTATCAGAATGCCTTTGACTGCCTTTCGACTCATCTTCTTACGATTTTGCTTTGGAACATGCGCAAAACATTCACTGCCGATGATCTTGAGGTGAGTTATTTTGGGTTTCTTCCCATGCCATAGCTCAAATGGAACCTTGCCATCTATTCTAGTGGGACCTGTTCTGTTCAGTACATAGGCGGCAGTATTAATTAACTCTGCCCAAAGTCCTTGTGGTAACTCTCCTCTTGTGTGCATCATCGCCCTAGCAGCTTCTACCAGTGTACGGTTCTCTCTTTCACAGCAGCCATTCTGCTCCGGCGTGTAGGGCATTGTCAGCCGATGCTGTATACCGTATTTTTCTGTTATTTTCCGGATGGTTTCATTATCGAATTCGCCACCGTTGTCGCTCAGCAGTGTCTTGACAGTATGACCTGCGTTCCTTGCTTCTTGAAGCATCAGGAGGAGTTTATCTTTTACTTCAGACTTCTGCCTAATAAAATAGACCATACGGTACTTCGAAAAATCATCTTTAAATAAAACATAATAACAAAACTTTGAAATACTGTTAGCAAATGGGCCACAGACATCAGTGTGTACTAGCTCTCCACAGGTTGTCGCTCTTTCCCTTGTTCCAAAGGGCTTTCTGTGTGACTTTCCGTATATGCAGCCTTCACACTGTACGCCGTCCGGACTTAGGCTTATGCCAAGTTCACGTTTTACCACACGTATGACATGCCTTTTGTCTTGATGTGCAAAACGCTCATGGTAGAGTTGCAGCATGTTTGATCCAGTTATCGCATTAATTTCTATGCCTCTATGCACTGCTGGAATGACTGTCTTCAGAGTCAGTCTATAGAGTCCTCCGTGCGGTTTTCTATTACCGACAACTGTCGTTTTACCCTCTATATCCAGTTTGCATTCTCGGGTTGTTGATAGAAAGACACTATTCTGCATTCTGTCTTGTGCTGCTAAAGGAGAGAAGAGATTTTTAGTAAGTGATGGTACCAACCACACATTATTCAATGTCAAATGCTCCTTGTTTCCATTGACGTTTGACTCCACCACTACGGTACCCTGGCCCAATGCTGGTATCGTGGTTCCGTCTGCCGTTGTTACGGTGTGGTCCGAATCGAAGTCTTGAAAATCATTGAATACATTTCTCTTCACTGCGATGTGCGTCGTAGCTCCATTGTCCACATACCAGTGCTCAGTATCTTGAACATTATTTGTGGAACAAGCATTAACCATCAGGGAAATCTGCTGAACCTGTTTCGTGTTGCTTTTCGAACTGGATGCTGTTGTGCCTGGTGATGGTTTAGGTGGCCTCCCATCTCTAATCCATTTCTTGCACTTGCGAACTCTGTGCCCCCTCTCAGAGCAGTAGTTGCATATCAGCAGTTCATCCTTCTTAGCTCTACGTTTATGTTCAGCAGGCGCAGTCACTAAAGCTTCCTCCTGCCGAGAGCTTTCTTGATTGCCCAAATCTCTCTCAAATGTGCACAGATGATTTGTTAAACTTTCTATTGTTCTTTCGCTTTGTTTGAGCATTAGCCAGCTTGACTTAAAATTAAAATATTTGTCATCAAGTGTGTCTAAGACCTTACATATGAGGAACAACTCGGGCAGCTTGGCAGTTTTGTCTATTTTAAAAATTTCGTCCTTTAAGTTGCTCCATAAGTTCTTCAGTTTAGACATGTGGGTGGGTATATCATCCTCTCTTTTATGTTTAAGACCAAAGAATTCTAGACACAAACTGTAAGCCCTGTCCTCGGTTTGTCCATCATAAAGTCTATGTAGCTCTTGCCAAACTTCGTGTGCCGTTCTGTACCTCATAACCTTTTTAAGGGTTTCCTCAGTCATGTTGGTTGTTAACATGAGAAGAGCGCCACTTTCGAACTTCCTATATTTGGCCAGTGCCGCAATATATAGATCTGACGTAGCGTCCCCTTGCTGAGGGCCAGGAGTTGGCTTAACTAGTTTTCCTTCGACAGCTTCTAGGGCACCTTCAGTGCCTTCCAACATTATGGAAATCTTATATTTCCACGTTGACCAATTAGCCTTTCCTTCTAGTTTACCTATCTCTATCTTTGTGCTAAAATCCATTACAATACTTTCTCCCCTTCCTGCTGGGCCCGTAACCTATTAGGAATAATGAGACTTACCAGTAGTAAGCGCTGATGGTAGTACTGGAGGGCGAATAATATGACTAACGGAAATTTAGCAGACAGTGCACTGTTGGATCGAGAGGTTTCTTCTTATATTATTAATACAATATAATATATAGATTAGCGGACACTTAAAACGTTATAACAATAGTAGTTCTTCCTTTTACGTATTTTTCATCATCTGGCAGATTTGTTCTCAAAAGACAACCACTAGTGTCATTCTAATATTTTTTATTTAGTTAGGTTGGGTGTAGTGTACAGCCTTATTGGTTGACACTATTATCCAATCTTAACAATATGTACTTTGATCTGTTAAAGAGTGGTAGGTAGACTGATGATGGTTATTTGTCCAGTCTGTCGTTCTAGGGTAGTACCACCACTTTCGAATGTAACACCCGTGAAGTGACCTTGTCGCGTTCCGGGAATAGTTTGAAAGTAGCATGCTGCCCGTAGAGATTTCTCTGTGGTAGCAGTTGTTTCCATTCATGGACCGCACTTTAGCTTTACATCCGGTGGAGTGTTGTCACATGCTGAGCTACAATAAAAAAATGTGGTAGGCGGACTGATGATGGTTATTAGTCCAGTCTGCTGTCCCGGAAGAGTACTACTTTCGAATGTAACATCGGTGATGTGACCTTGTTGTGTTTTGGGATTAGTTTGGAAGTAGCCGGGTATAATGAAAGGAGTGTGCACTGTCAACCTGAATGGTGCACATTTCTGTATTAAGCCAGTATAGCAACTTGTTGTCTGCATACATTTTTTATTTCTGCACTCTAGTTTTGTATCAGGCGGTATGTGGTCGAATAAAAAAAATTGCACCAGAAGCATAATAAATGTTAATAAACTTAGACTAAATTACTACTTCGCACTTGGCTGTCTATATTCGCACGTATCTGTATGGACAGCAAAAAAAATTTTTATTTCAATAATTTTCACATAAAGTATGGATTACAAAAAAATTAAAAAACAATCATTGCAATCACGGGACTGAGCCTTTATTTGACTGATTAGTGCATGAAGTTTTTGAGTACAATATTTTTTTATTAATTTTTATTATTACTCTAGGAATGGACATACGTTTATGGAAACAAGCCCAAGCTGATAACCCGGATCCTGAAAATTATATTCCCGTGCCCATAATTGGGTTTTCTGAGGTAATTATTGCACAAAATCTTTGTTTAATTACACATCTCCATATCCAAGACTAACTAATCTATAGAATCTACTTTACTATAAAAATATATATACAGGGTGATTGTTTTTACTGGGGCAGTATGGGTAAAACTGAAACCATAAGACAATTTTGCCATAGTTACTTTGTATCTCAAAAAAGATCTAGTGGTTCCTAAGACAGTTTTCCTGTTAAAAAGTCAATTTAAAAAACCACTCTGTATATACTTGACAAACTAAAATTTTGTGACTAAATAGAATCTGATTGATTCATATGATTTATTACGACTGATGATGGTTCCTATCAAGCCTCGGGGCAGTGCCATCACTCGTAAGTGTAACGCCTGTAAAGTGACATATGGGATTTGTCTTATGGTTATTTGTCCAGTCTGCCGTCCTGGGGCAGTACCACCACTTTCGAATGTAACACCTGTGAAGTGACCTTGTCGCGTTTCGGGAATAGTTTGAAAGTAGCCAGATAGAACGAGAGGAGTGTGCACTGTCAATCTGGATGGTGCATGCTCCTCTCTTCAAGCCGGCATAGTGGAAGACTGCTGCCTGTAGAGATTTCTCTGTAGTAGCAGTTGTTTCCATTCATGGACCACACTCTAGCTTTACATCAGCCGGAGTGTTGTTACATGCCGAGCTACAACAAAAAAATTTTGATGTTTTACTGTCACCTAGGTGATAACGAAGCGTCAAATCCCGTATATCGTTGTCAATTCGATCAAGTGAGAACTGTCAACTGGCTTTTGACTTTAACCCCTAGTTCTATTTCAGGATCAACTTGGATATTTCCGAGGTATATGTAGAGTTGTATGCACTGTCATCCTGGATGGTGCATCTTCGTCTCTTCAAGTCGTCATAGTGGAGGCGGCTCCTATCTGTAGACATTTCGCGTTATTTATTGTTTTCGCTCGTAGCTCATACAATCTCAATTTACACTAGGCGGAGTATTGTCACATGCCGCGCGCCTATAAATATTACAAAGTATCTAACTGGTCTTCACTATTCAACAGATAAAGTTCCGAGCCCGTTGTCAATCTGAGCAGGCATCTCTTCAGGCTAACTGGTTGAAGAAGGCCGGTGAACAACTGTCAGAACTGCGAACGCGTAGAGCTGCATCAGCGGCTAGATTAACTAATTTAACAGCTAAGTTTCACGCTATGAGACATACACTCTTACAGGTAAAATACAAGTATCTATATCTATACAGAGTGTATCAGGCAACGTGTAAAAAAATTAAGGTAAATAATTAAGTGAGGAATGAACACCCCCAAAAAATAAATTTACTAAATAAAAGTTCTCGTGTATGGTATTATCACAAAAACAAAAGGTCTATAAATGGACCGGCCGACGTGGACCACCGTTGCAGGTGGGCCGCCACACGGCTTGTCGGCGCGAGATCAAAGGCGAGGCGGCAAAAGTTGTCGGCGTTGATCAAAGACAAGGTTATTTGTTTGATGCACCGCCCGACGACACAACGATTACGGGTTCGTGTAGTAAATTATGTATGTTTATACAAGGAAAAGGTGGACATTTGGATAAAAAAAAAAGTATTTATTTTTTAAATTAATTTCTGCTCAGAATCACTTACTGAGTCATCTCTTGAAATTTTTTACACGTTGCCCGATACACCCTGTATATGGCATCTGTGAAGTGAGCGTATGGGGAAGTAGCGAAGTATAACAAGAGGTGTGTGCACTGTCGATATGGATGGTGCGCATTCATCTCCTCAAGCAGGCATAGCGGAGGCGACTGCTGCCTGTTGACATCTGAAGTAGTAGTTTTTGTTCATGGACCGCATTTTTTTTACACCAAACGGCGTAAGGGTCATATGCCGAGCTACAATAAAAAAACTGATTAAATATTGCAAGTTACTAATGTATTTAATTTGAATAATGGTTTCGCGATATTGAAAATATTTGTTATTATATTTTGAAAATTTTAAGTTGACAGCAAATAATTTAAATGATGTTTTAGGTATTGGGCAATCAAGAGGTGCGTAGTAGGATTGGTGTAGCATTGAGTCCTGAGGAAGAAGCTGCACGGACACGTCTCCACGAACTGGTGTCCCAATTGGCAGCGCCTCCCTTGTATAATGTAAGTCGACAGTTTTACCTTCCAACTCTTGACCGCTTTTTTGTTTCTAGTTGCTAATAATTATTTATTGTAACTCGACCTTTGATAACACTCCGCCTGATGTAAAAGCTTGAGTGCGGTCCACGAACGGAATTTTGCATTAAACTCATTAACCTATAGTTATTGCGCGCAATTGTAAAAATGAATTATTACGTTATAGCGAGAAGAGTTGGCACTGTCAATCTAGATGGTTCATACTCGTCTCATCAGGCCGGCATAGCGGAGGCGACTGCTGCCCGTAGAGATTTCTCTGTAGTAGCAGTTGTTTCCGTTCATGGGCTGCACTCTAGCTTTACATCAGGCGTACTGTTGTCATATGCCGAGCTACAATAATAAAAAAATAATATCTGTATTACATCACATTTACACTTTTCCCCAATTATTATTTTGTTTAATCCTCAGTGTAATTATAATCAAAGTCCAAGGTACAGTGTTTTTTAAATCAATAAAGTACTAAACGTATCCTGTTGATGAAATCGCCAAGAGATAAATAAGTAGATATGCACTTAAGTAGATAGGTACTTACAGATATAGAGTACTAAAGGAACTAGTGACGTAACACAACACAGACTATCGCTAGACAGGTGCTTGTGTTATCTAAAGTGTTTTAGTACTCGGTTTTATCTAAATCTGCAAGGCTGCCATTCATGAATTGCATTTTTTATATTTATTTCCTTCCCTGGCACAAATCAGTGACGATATGCTCTCCACTGGTTCTTGTGCTTCCTGGGGCTAGTCTAAAGCCAATTGATAGTTGGATTGGCGTTTTACTTAAACCCCAGAGGCTTGGCTGGTGGCTGGTGGCTACATATCGTACTATCTATCTATAATATAAAAATGAATCGCTAAATGTGTTGCTAAGCGCAAATCTCGAGAGCAGCTGAACCGATTTAGCTAAGTACGAGGGTGGTTCTTACGAAAGAAAGAAAAATTTGAAAAATTGGCTAAAAATGTCTAAAAAGAACACTTTTCTATACTCCCATACAAAAGATTCGTAATTATACTCAAAAGTCAATTTGAACTTTAATACCATACCATAAAGTTTGAGTCGTTCAGTAATGCTTTTTTATTTATTGATTCTGAAGCGGTACGAAGTTTGCCGAGTCAGCTAGTTATAGATAAATAAACGAGCAAATGATTATTTATTTAATTTAAAATCAAATATATTGTTACGTGCACCTGGGGTGCGAGAGAGATAGCATGCGTCGAAGTTTCTAGAAAGTTCTCGTATAAGCGGCGTAGCGTAAACAACATGGCCACGCCCACTAAAGTGGCGTGACCTGTGATCTTGTTTACATTATAATTAGTAAACAACTTCGACGAGATCTTTCTAGAAACTTCCTCCTGTTTGAGTATAAATACCGACACCCGAGTGTCCCAAAAAAGTAGTCCTATTCTGGATGCGATACAAGCAACACCTGCGATAACAAGCGATACTGAACAGCGACTGAAGGCTATCCTGCGACTATTGTACCACTCCTGCTTCTACGTTATTGTGTGTCGTATGCAATAAATAGTGGTGTGAAGACCGAAGTCGTGTATTATTTATTTTGTAGCCCCCCACGAACGTAACAATATAATTATTGTAAATAATAATATAATTGTCGTTATGAATGGTATCCGTTGATTAACCAAAGCGTTAAAGAGTTCACTTTACGAGTTTTGACTGCCATCTATAGACATTAGGTTATGTGTCTTGAAAATATCCTAAACTTGTGTTTACTGAAGCTATTTTTGGTTTGACTGAGACTTGTCCTGACTGTCTAGTATGATCAATGAATGACCCGTGATGCACAATAATATTAACTTGATGCAATTATTTACCTTGACACTGGCAAATTGTTATAATGCCATAAAGAATTAAATTCGATTAGATAAGTTAAATTAAATTAGAGCGGTAAGACGCGTGAACTCACGATCGATGAGACGCGTGTTCGAACCTCGCTAATTCTGACCGGTACCAGAGTAACTTTGTTATATGTACTTTGGTCGCTCAGTGCCTATAGGCACTAATAAAGAGTGGTAGGCAGACTGATGATGGTTATTTGTCCAGTCTGCCGTCCTGGGGTAGTACCACCACTTTCGAATGTAACACCCGTGAAGTGACCTTGTCGCGTTTCGGCAATAGTTTTAAAGTAGCTGGTAGAACGAGAGGGGTGTGCACTCTTAATCTAGATGGTGCATACTCGTCTCCGCAAGTCGGCATAGTGAAGACGACTGCTGCCCGTAAAGATTAATCTGTAGTAGCAGTTGTTGCCATTCATGGCCCGCATTCTAGCTTTACATCAGGGAGAGTGTGCTCTAGTGAACTCTATTTCAACGAATACACGAGAAACTTATATTTGTTTAATAGTTTATATGTAGTCTAAAATTAACTCGACACTTGATAGTGCGCTATGGGGGACACGATTAACGAGAACCCCATGTTTGCATAGAACATACTTGTAGTAGGTTTATCTCATAAATTAAGTCCCGACCTCGTACTTATTACGGTAAGCAATAATAATGTTCTAAAAATAAACGAACTAATAATAGATTGTTTGTACGGATTATATAGATTAAAAGATAATTTGGTTGCAAAAAACTGCCATAGGAAATTATTACTTACTTAGCTCACGCCTTGTTCCCACTGGGGCAGGAACCATGGTGCGCCGGCGACTTATTTATCACTTGGGTGACAGTGAAACGTCAAATCCCGTTTATTTTCTTTTCGATTCGATCAAGCGACAACTTTTGACTTTAACCCGCAGGTCACTCACTCGACGTGTATTGTTTTTTTTTTTTTCAGAGTAGTTGTACTACCACAGGATGGCAGACTGAGCTAATAACCATCATCAGTCTGCCTACCACTCTTTATTTAACACTGCAGTTTCGGTGTTTGTTACGCGTCTATTACGATACGCTTTGGTGGATAGTATATAGATAAATAATGATTATTTTTTTTAGGGTCGTCTCAACGAATTGTTGTGTGCAGTTAGATTGCAAAGAAGTTCTAGTGCTGGGACATCGCAGGAGCGTTATCAACTTGATCCAGGTAATATTGTGCTCTATTATGTGCAATGTATGGTAAAAATAATAAATATATGCATGTAAAGGACATTCGCCTGAGAAAATTGGGCCCACAATTTTTTTCCCGAGTTTGTCGATGATTTTTAGTTCATTTTGTAGAAAGATAAATCTACGTTACTTATTATCAATCGTTATTGAGTAATTAGTCTTTTTCTGGTGCTATATTTGAGGTTATTATTATATTAATTGATGATATTTGTTTTTTTTTATGTAATTAAACATTGTCTATTGGTTGATAAACGATGTGTTGATATAATTAAAATAAATTAATAAGAAAAATAGTCTAGAATATTGTTTTGTTAACCAACCATTAGATATCAAGTGGACAGAAAAATGGGCATTGTCCTTTGAAAGTAACTGTTTCTCATCTTTTCACGGCCAAACTGCTGAACAGATTTCGAGAAAATTTGTCGAGGAAGTTGATTTTTGTCTTAAAAAAACTGAAGGGATAAAAGGGGTTAAAAGTAAATAATCTCTACTGTAAACAGGAGCACAAGAAGACGTGAAGCAGTTCCTGGCTCTTCAGCAACGTGGTACGGCACATCTACTGGATACGGCTCGACGAGATTTGGCTGCACTCAATACGATATCGGAGGGACTAGCTCGTCTTGTGAGAGCTTGATCGTTGGACATAATTTTTCTACAATTGAAAATTTGATAATTAAAAATTTGATTTATTCCAATCTATCAACTACACTATGGAGGGGGATATAAAAGGAAGGATTTTTTTTATAAAAAAAATTAATGACGATACGCTAACGTTTCCGATAGTCGACAATAATAATAATAAATATATAAACACGCAAGGACTTAGTATGAGGTTACATTTACGTCATTTAGGGTATCTTGTACTTTGGGTATCAGGACAAGGACAACATAAACATGTAACACCCAAACCCGGAACAATATCTTTAAAAAAAAGCGATTATATTTATCATATAATATTATGATAAAAAAATCGATCGGAAATCGAACCCGGAACCGCCCCGTAACAGAATATCGTGATAAAGCTTATCCTAGAAATTAAAAATAATTGTATTCATATTTTTGTCGAATTTAAAAAAAAATGTTTAAAGAAATGCGATAATTATTATTCTTACTCGGAAGATATTTCCTTTAATTACTTATTTACAGTTTTACCAATTTAACTGTATATTGAAAGGTGAGCTCATTAAATTTTAATGTTCATAAAAATAGGGAAAGTTACTCTATGGTTTTTATTTTCGCCATTTCACAGATAACTTGGTGGCTCTGTAAAAGTAATAAATAGTATTTGCTGGTATTAGGTTAGGGTGACGTTTGTGTGAACAAAGCTTTGCGAAACAATTTGGCGGGAAAAAACCAGGCTCGGAAAATTCTCCTTTTATCATAATCCTACTGTAATATGTGTAAATTACAAGTAATTTAATAATTAAATTTTTTTAACAGAAAAATTGTATTTTTCATTTAACCTCTTTGTAGTTTGTATATATATTTCAAGTTTCTATAACTTAGTAGAGTAGAATACTCGTTTTTAGGCTATTTAAGAGTGGAAGGCAGACTGATGGTGGTTATTAGCACAGTCTGCTAATCCACTTTCAAGCACCCGATCATAAGTAAGTGCGGACATGGTATGGTAGCAATTGAGTCCGTTTGTGAACGCTTACTAGCAAGCGAAGTATGACCCCGTGGTGGTTTATTAAAAATCGCCTTCGAATCTGAGAATAGTATTTAATATTTACACTAAAAATAATTTCGACAAATTTTTTTCTGTTAAATGTTTGTGATATTTATTATTCTTGTCTAACGAAGGCGTGTCCTGAGAAAACGTTGCACATTAAAGTCTTTATTAAATTACTAATTGCCTATTAGTAATACCATCTGAAAATTTTGATTTGCCCAGTTCTAACCAAAAAACTTAACCTATGCTAAATAGAAGACAATTTTGAAATATCACTTTTATTAAATGATTTTTTTAATTCAATAACATTTAAATAAATACTTTTTTTAACATCTTCATTTTTTCAAGTTTTTCAGACAAGACTTAAAAATACATCTAATAGAAGTGATATCTCGAAATGTTATTCGATTTAACCTGTTTTTATTTAGCCCATTAGTAATCAAGATTTGCTGTTTGGAATTTGCCCACGAGAAGATTTTTTGATTTTACTGTGGACATGTTTGCCACATAACTTTTAGGTTCAATATGTGAAGCCAAAAAATTTAAATATATTACTTAATTCTAAGTAATATCCTATAGGCCAACCACTATCACGATCGTCTGTAATTAACTTCTTTAATATTATAATAAATACAACATAAATGTTATATTAGCTTTACACAAATAGAAAATGATGATTAGAAAAATAATGTCAACGTAACTTTGTTACTAATAGGAGAAATGTAAATAAATATTTATTTATACAGGATGCATTATTAATTATAAAAAAAAACAAATGAGTTCTAACACTAAAGATGTGGGAATAAAATGTGGATCTGCATTAAGGCGTGCTTACACGGGCGACCTGCAGGCTCAAGTGGGTTTATTACACGATATGGAGCATTTTGGCACTAACAATTCACTTGAACAACCGCTGACAATGGACGAGGGTTTTCTTGCGGCTGGGTGTAACATGCTCCTTTTGCAAAAGTTAGTCATAGTTACGCGTTTAACTGAAATATAAAATATTTGACTTGGCTTTTCAAGTGCGCTGGATACTCGGTAATACATGTTGGCGACAATCAGCAATAAGAATGTAGGTATGCAGTAATTAGAAACAATTGTAGATTTTTTTGGAATTGATCCAGATTGTCCCATTTATTGCTCCACTATTGCGCGGCGACTGTTACTGGGCCATCACATCTATACCTTTACAGATATAAACATACAAATAACTTCAAACCCTTGTTGTCCATCTGGGGTAGGCATGAAGCCCCAGCGAATTTTAGAGGTGTATCCCGTGTATGCGATGTATGCTACATCTCAGCTCTGTCTATCCCCAAATTAAACCATGATTGTGTCGGAGGTACCACGTGTAAAATGAGTTCGTTTGTTTATTTTTTCTCACATATTTTTGCAACACAATGTATTTATAATAAATTGTGTTAATTTTTTTAAAGTACAATGTAAATATTGACAATGATAGAATGATAGTTTTAAATAAATAAGTGTAATCTAGTAAAAGATAACGTTCTGCTGAATATGATGAATAGCTTAAAACATAAATTACTACTGTTTAATAATACTTCATATCTTTGTATAACTTAATAGTAAGGCGGAGAAATATATAAAACAAAATAATTCAACTTATAATACATTTAATACTGTCAAATTAGCTCTTTGTACTTAAATCTAAAGGTAAGTCCATACATCTAACTATTTGATATTCTCTAGAATCTTCCATCATCGATTCAGTGCGACAACTCGTCTGATGATCATTCCGTTTCAAATTTAATGGCATATCAGATTCTAAACTTAACCTTTCTGTGCGTCGCCTGAGATCGGGTTCTTCGTAACTTATTTCTTTTATGGACGTTTCAAATTGTGGTCTTTCGTGGTATGCAGAAACCTTTTCATACATCGGTGGCGTTAATGACACACTATTAGTGTAGTAACTCCTATAGGCGTGTTCATACATTTGAGTATATTCCAGATAAGACATTTCATATGCTGGTACTCTTAAGGGATACATTACAGGCTCTAGGTAAGTAACTTGTTCTGGAACGGGCGGATATAAAATTGGACTTCCGATTCTTGTGGACGGATTCTCACTTATAATGTTATAGCTAGATTGTTGCAGCGTCCTCAAAGGTGAATAAATATGTACGTTTTGTCCGATCGGTGATCTTGGCTCTGCAGCGTAAGGTTTAAAACTTTCGCCCTCTCTGATTGGAGAAACTTCCCGCATAATTTCAGTCGAGAAATTGTTTTCGTGCGCATCATTTGTGAATCTCGGTGTGAAGTGTTTGTATGTTTTGACGTGTTTTCTGAGGCTGGACGGATCTGTGTATCGTTTGTTACAACCGATGACTTTGCAGCAATAGGGCTTGTCGACGGTGTGCGTTCTTGTATGCTTGAAACGATCGCTTGAATTCGAGTAAGCTTTGCCGCAACCCTGTTAACAAACATATGTAAAAATTAGATACGTAAAAATGTAAGTTTATATACACAAAGTTTTGTCAATAGTATTGCGAAGGCCAATCAGTTTTTATCGGCAATTAATGCGCTAATGAGGTTGATTTTGTTGTAAGTACAAACTGGTGATACGACACTTTAGAAACTAAAGTTCGCAGGTGCATGATGCACGTGCCGATAAATTTTTAGCCAATTATACACATAGAGATTGTAAACCGATTCATAAAGATCGATATCTAAGCGGCCGAGCTTGTTGAATTGCCCAAGCACAAAGAGGTGATGCAGCTGATCTATTGCTGGTTGTAATATTTATTGTGGATACAATACAACTTTTCTTGTTTTTTTAATAATGTCTATAACAGTGGTACTAGTCAAAATTTAGCGAGGTTTAAACGGGTCTCATCGATCGTGACCATGAGTGCTTTCATACGACAACGACGATTCATAATAGGTTAATAATAGAAGTTTATTTATTGTTTGGCTTATTTATTTATAACTTTAATGATAGTCGGCTAGACTTTCATTATTTATTTTAATAATAGATAATATTTACCTCGTAGGGGCAAACGTAAGGCTTCTCTCCAGAGTGTGAACGCAGATGGATCTTTAGGTTTTCTGCTCTTGAGAAACTTTTGTTGCATTGTGTGCATGTGTGTGGACGCTCATTTGTATGTGTGCGTACGTGTACTAACATTTTGTAACTGTCAACAAAAAAGAAAAAATAAGTAAATTATCGAAAGTATTGATTCTGGGGTAGTACCACCACTTTCAATTGTAACTCTCGTAAAGTGCCTTTGTCGCGTTTCGGGATTAGTTTGGAAGTAGTCGGGTAAATAAGACAAATAGGCGACCAATTCTTTTGTGGTAGCCTTTAGTCATATCCGCTATGGATCGCACTCTATCTTAAAATCATGTGGTGTGGTTTGAAAACAGAAAAATAATATCGAATAAGATTTCATAAATAGATGTTCCTAAGAAAGTTTTTTAAAGAAAAATGTAAATTAAACTAACCGTGCATTAAATCCTCTTTGTGGTCGCATGCAACCTCGCCAACTACAATAGAATAGACCATCGTGGTGTGGATGTGCATGCGTTCGTGCTACGTGCGCGGATAAACGTGGTATGCTCCCGAACTGAGCGCCACAACCGCGCCAACCGCATAACGTAATCTCTTCTGAACTATCACGGTCCGGGGAAGACCCACCTGATGAATCTTCATCATCGACCTTAAATAAATTGCGAAATAATTAAAATTACAATTTATACTAGATGTAGAATAAATGTTTGATTGATTCTGTTATCTTTATGTGTAGGAAAAAGTATTTATTGTTGGTATTGCAATATCATTGTTAGGAAAAAAAAGTGATAAGAAAAGCTATTTCATAAAAATGTATTTTTTCCGTGTTTATTTATTTTGTATAATGTTAAAACCTTAGTTTATTTATTTGTTGTATAGAAAGGTAAAAATAGTAACCTGAATAGGTGGAGACGAACGCGTAAGAACAATAGGACGAGCGATGTAGGGTGCAAATCTGGGCGGTGGTGCCCATCTCAATGCTCTACATCCTTCACTAGCTACCTCCATAGGCCATGGCGGAAACGCTAACATATTTAATCACGATATATCACATATAATATTAGGTGTGTACACGATGAATACTCGCGATATAATGATGGCCACAACGTTCTGCCTACTTATAAAAAGCTGATAAGGCGCCGAGTCCCCTGCGAACATCGACGACGCCCTGTCCTCCATTGTTATGGAATAATTTCGATCTTATGATACGCATCTACTTTGATATCCCAAATAAAAACACACAAGAACATTAGATTATGAATATTTCCAAAACGCTCGTGAATTAAATGACATAGAGACTAAATTTGTTCGGCAAATACTTCGGTTACGTCATGAAATACAGTTTAAGTGTATTTTAACGTTATCATGTGTCGTCCGAGATCCACTAGCCGGCGGAGTCGGTTCAGTTTTTACTAGTTCGATATGTATTGGTTCAAAAGGTGATTGATAAGACTTCTCCGTGTCACTCGAGCCGACCCCTTACTGGTTAAATGCTTTGTTAGGTGTACTTTGAATCCTGCATGCTCTCATTATTATGTAGACATCTCACTTAATTATTCTAGAATTTGTTATTAATTTGTGTCGATATAATGATACTTCTGTGTGGGTGTTTATATTAATTTATAAATATCTATAATATTTACTTTTAAATACTCGATTGCGACATAATTTGTTGGATAAATAATATTCCAAAATATATCGTACGTGCGTAATTGCATGAATTACATATATATATTTTATTTTGTGTTCGGGGTATTTATTGTGTCCAGCAGACGTTTGGCCAAGGATCTGGAATATACAGGGCCTAACAAACAGGTACACTAGGGCTAAAGTTAAAAGCCAATCGACAGTTTTCACTTGATCGGATCGAAAAAATATGGGATTTGACATTTCGTTATCACTTAGGTGACAGTGAAACGTCAAATCCCATATATTTTGTTTTCGATTCGATCAACTGTCGATCGGCTTTTGACTTTAGCCCCTAAGCAACGAAAGTACATTATTAAAATAACTGGTACCGATCGGAATTTTACGAGTTTTGAACACGGCTTTAATCACTAGGCCACGGTCGCTCTATTTGAGGATTTAGTGATCTACACTAAACCTGGACACCAGTTTTTCAAAGCTCCCTCAGGCGCGTGCGAGGCCGAGCATGGACGTGGACATTGTTCAGCTTGTTATCCTGTTGCGAGGCCCCTTAGACGCGAGGCCTAGCGCCACCACTGTCGGGATTAGCTTGGAGCTTGGGTTACTGCTGTCAAAGGGTTTTTTTTATGGCGTAGCAACACAGAGATTGGATATAACTACTAATATGTATAAAAAAATCTTTTGTTTATAAGCTAGTAAAAAGGTATGTATGACATTTTGATTATTCATTTCATGAATATCTTTTAGCATCATAATACTATACTATTTATTATGCATACAATTATTCAGCAAATGTAGTCACACACTGATACTGTTTATTGCATTTTTATTTAACAACGCTTGTTAACAGAAAACTTTTCCAACAATTTTTTTTATTATCAAAGTTTCTATTTACAGAGTTCAATAAATGACGTAATACTTATATATGTAAAGGTACTGTTCAATGTCCAAGAATTAAAATACCTACTGATAAAAACTTATACAATCTACGTATAATAAACAGTTCCGACTTTTCTATGAGGGCACAGCTGGTCCCCTGCCCCGGCTAAGCGGCTGACGCTTGATGGGCATTTGGTGTTTAAAAAGGAACTCAATTTTCAGTGCATTTTTATTAAGAATTGCTGTTTTCAATAATATATTTCTTTAACACCTGTATTAAATTTTATATATGTAAATATTTATATTATAATAAACCTTTTCACACCTAAATTGCTGATAAATGAAGAACAATTGATCTTAAAATACAAACTGAAGGCGGTAAAATAGGAAATGAAGGTTTATATGGAGACGAGTTAGAGAGATGAAAATTTGTTTAGGTTTCTGGTAAGAAATAAAGAAATTAGTGTTTCAGTGTTTTTCATCTTTCAAGGGAGTCAAATAGGGATGGTTTTAAAATTAAATTTTTACGTGAGCGCTCGTTGTTTTGTTTAGTGGCAATAGCGAAACTATTAACAATCATTGCTATAAAATACTAAAAAAGTTTTAAATTTAATAAATAACTTCTATGAGTTTTGGATTTTTTTCAGATTTTCAGACAACTGAAAAATGATTTGTAATATTTCGTTAAATTATATAAAATTAAATTACTACCACGGAGGGTCCTTTTCTTAGTTTAGTTTAGATAATTAGTTTTCAGTATAGTAAGTAAAGTCACGGTGGTAGTCAAGTTAGATATGTACTTTGAAAAATACTAATTTTGGTAAACAGGAAATGTTTACTAAGTACAAAATCATCAAACGACTTAATTCTTGTCTATGTTAGATATTTTCCATTGTTACGAGAATCCCTTGACATTTTTGTAGTAAATATTATTCAGAAATTATCTTTGTCGAAAGGAATCGAACTCGCGTCTTCATTAAATTTCATTCGTAGCTAGAATTTATGTTTTATTGTCATTTATTATTAAATTTAAAAAACTATACGCACACTCAGCCTAAGGTAAGGTTTTTTCAATTTAATTTCCAGTATAATTTAATATTAAAGTTTATTCCTATTTTTCAGGAAGGGTAAATAGAGATATTAGGCAAATTTTCTTATCTCCCTTTAACGTTTGCCGAATGTTATTCCATAATTATTATATATTATTTTAATATAATAAAAAAAAAATGGATGTGAAAATGGATGGAGGAGAAAAGGATGTGATCATAAAATTAGGACAGCCTGTAGAACGTATTTGCGATAAAACTAAACGGTTTCAGCGTGAAGGTAAAATATCAGTGTATGATTACGAGGCCGTAGGAAAATTTTGCCTGTCATAACCACATTACACATCTCCAAGTAAACTAGATCATCCATATGAAGATTTTTATCTCACTGATAGGAGGCAGATAATAGCGGCAAAGCAAATCGGCTTTTTGGCGGCGTTTATTCGGAAGTTGTTAAAAAATAGCTGGGATAAAGTCAAATAAAGAAAAATGGTATTAACGGCACGTGGCAGCTGTACGTTAGTATACAAAATAGTGATGTATTTTTTTTAAATTCGTGCACTGACGGACGCTATTCATATATTTCAAGATCGATGACGAGAAACTAATAGAAACAGTGAAAAACATCCTGTTATTTACAATCCTGCTCGCAGAAAATAATTACACATCTATATACTTTAATTAAATAGACCGAGATTGGAGCGGCCGTGGTCTAGCCGCCCGTAGAGGACAGACATCATAATCGATGAGACCCGTGTTCAAACCTCGATAAATTCTCAGCGGTACCAATGTAACTATGTTATGTGTACTTCGGTCGTTCAGTGTTTGTGACGCAAGCATTAGCTTAGACAGGCATATAAAGCAGATTTGTGCGGATATCACGTCGGAACCAATCGACACGTATCGGAACGGTTGTGTGCGGATAATCCTTTAATCTACTTATCCCAATAAATAATACGCGGCGTGTGTGGTTATTATCTTTTTAGGTAGGTAGGTATACGAGGAAACTGGTTAAGATTTATCAAAATTTTAAGATTAAAATCTGTCTAGACATGTGGAAAATTTTGTTATCTAGCTTGCTGTAAGCTTTTCATTTCAGTTGCATATATTAAAAGCGTTTGTTGATTTTTATTGGTATTTGTTTCGTTTATATATATATTTTTTAAATATAATAGTACGGCTAGAGTTCTGCGCACCATCGTTATGGTTGATGAGACGAAGTGAGTTGTACTCCGGATACTTCGAAACTATTTTTGTAACGCAGCTAGATCACTAGATCACTTAAGAATGGTGATTTAACTCAGGTCAGCAGTCTGGGTAAATAATAATAATAAGTTTGCCTATCACTCCTTTAATCTATTTATTTATATTATCTCGTATTTAGCCATATATTAAAATACGTATGTGCTTTCAAAGATGATGTAGTGATGAAGATTGGGAAAGGAATGCTTCGATGGTTTGGGCACATGGAAAGGATGAATGAAAGGAGATTGACGAAAGGAATATATAAATCTGATGCGAATGGATGCGTCTAACAAGGCAGACCCAGATTCCCAGACTCAAATCGGAAACATCCTTATGAAAGTTGGGCTGCCTAGTGCCCATAACTGTTGGGCGTACATGAAGAGAATTGTGGATGTGAGGGAAGCGAGGGTGTTGTGTCAGGATCGTGGTAAGTGGCGTTCTGTGGTCTCTGCCTATCCCTGTGAGAAAAAAGCGTGACAATTGTTGTTGTTGTTGTTAAAATACGTATATGTACTCTTTCAAAATCATATATTTTTAACCCACCTCAAAAAAGGAGGCTATCAATTCTACTTTTTTTTAAAAATCATGTTGTACACGTTTAAGATGATTTAAATAATAGATACTATTAATTTCTATTCACGTGATTAAACAAAACAATGAAATGATACTACAGAAACGAGCCATGATCATTACATTTTACATTATTTGCAAACTCTTAATAAATATTCAAGAAAATCTGCGTCATTTCTTTACTTAGTTTACAGTTTTACAGTCACTAAAGATAGGCGAATATTTTGTGTTAGTAGGCGGTCGTTTATCTACTTATACGAGCATGGAGTTTGTGTGTGTGCGTGTACAGTACGGCCCCCTGCGGTCGACTCTTGCGCCAGTTTTACCCGGTTTTCTTATCTTTGTAATGTTGACGAGACATGATGTTATGTACAGCTCAATAACAAAAGTAATTATTTAAAATAATCGTTTTATTGCATGATTCTTTTGCCTTGACGGTTTTTAATTTAATTTTCCTGGTTTGAAGGGGAAGTTCCCTTTTTTATTTGTTTTTGTTTTTGCATTATTTCTTTGATTATTGCTAATATTGTTGACATTTGTAGGTTTATCGTTTAATTAATAAAAAAAGTACTTTCCCGCGATTTTCCTTAACTCTCTTGTCATTTCGTTAATTCGTTTTTATTAGATTTATCATTAAAATATTCTTTTAAATATTGACTTTAAAGCAATTGAACAATGTCCATTATTTTGTTTGCATGCTTGTTATCAGTTAGCGGTCCGGAGGGGATACCGAACATCGACATCTCCGGTTAGAACTGGCTCGTAGCTATCGTCCACTGCGCAGCCGGACCTAATTTCATCATTTTACTATTTACAAATGCAATATTATAAATATATTTACCTTTTTTTACTGTTTATAGTCATGTGACCGCCTGATGCAACCATACAATAGATAATATGCCTGCAGCTGCCCCTATGCCGGCTTAAGGTTGACAGTACAGTACACTCACTCTTTTTGTAAATAGTACTAAATGCTATTCGTTCTATTAGTTCAGATTTTTTGAATATTTCTAATACCTAATAATTTTCATTAGTAAAAGTCACATTTAGTTTTACAGTTTTATGTAGCACATATTTATATTTAATTTAAATCAATAGCTTAGATAATTATTTTACGGTATATTACGGCTATTGGTCGCGGGTTCGAACCCCCCTCTAATTTTTCTAATTTCTCTCGTTTGTCGATGATTTTTACTTCATTTTGCAGGAAAATATATACAGGGTGAATTTTTCAAGTGGGCTTTCATGGCCAAATCCTAAACTATAAGAGATATCGAAAAATGCTGAAAGGAGTCTCGATGCCGATTTTGATGAAAACTAAGACTGCATTATTAGATTTTTGATAAATCCATTTTCCCGGCCAGGAATCAAACCTGTTGATTTTGAAGAAAAAAAAACACTCTGTATTATTGCACCATCTGATAGTGTTCCTGATAAGGATCAAATTCTGGGAAGTAATGATATACGGCAAACCAAAGAAAAGTGTTGATTTTTAACAAATTGTCTCTTATTTCCATGTATTTATACATTACCGGTACATTGATTGAAAATCATCATAATGATTTAAAATCTCGCGCTCTTCGAGATTAAATGAAAGGAAAAACTTGATTTTTAGCAAAATCCTGCTTTTTTAACATTAAGTAATTAAATCTTAATTAATCAATTGTTCAAAATGATAGCCATTATTTTCAATACATAGCTGAACTCGACGCCTCAAGGAGTGTACTGCATTCCACATCACAAGGTTATTGATTCTGTTCAGAATATTCCCTAACGCTAGTTTTAAGTCATCAATTTCATTGTACGTACATTTGTAAATTTCATTTTTGACATGCCCCCAGAGAAAATAATCTAAAGGTGTTAGATCTGGCGGTTATGGCTTTTAACCTCGAAGAGCGCGAGATTTTAAATCAAAACATAATAAATGTAGTAGGTAATGTATAAATACATGGAAATTAGAGACAATTTGTTAAAAATCAACAATTTTCTTTGGTTTGCCGTATATCATTACTTCCCAGAATTTGATCCTTATCAGGAACACTATCAGATGGTGCAATAATACAGCGTGTTTTTTTTTCTTCAAAATCAATAGGTTTGATTCCTGGCCGGGAAAATGGATTTATCAAAAATCTAATAATGCAGTTTTAGTTTTCATCAAAATCGGCATCGAGACTCCTTTCAGCATTTTTCGATATCTCTCATAGTTTAGGATTTGCCCATGAAAGCCCACTTGAAAAATTCACCCTGTATATTAATATACTTGTTTCACCTGGGTTATTAAGTAATTAGACTTTTTTGATGCAATATTTGAGGTTATTATTAATTATTATATTAAATGCTTTAATAATTGGTGATATCTATGTAATAAAACATTGTCTATTGATTGATAAACGATGTGTTGTTATAATTGAAATAAATTAATGAAGAAGGTATTATTTTAGAATATTGTTTTGTTAACAAACTATTAGATATTTGTTTCTGTATTAAGTAATTATGTTCTGTTCTTTTTAACAAATGTTATGTATAACTATTAGGTTTACAAAATTTAACTTGTCTTCATTTGTGTATTATCTTTCTTGTATTACTGTGTTTTGTAAACTGTTTGTTATACTATTTAAAATAAATAAATATCAATTGGGCCCAAAAATGGACATTGTCCTTTTCGTACCAAGTTATATGGAATTTAAACTAATCTCGTGTCCAAATATTTATTGTTTATTTCACGGATTTAGATATATTTATATAATACGCTCTGCATATAAGTAATCCGCCATTAACCAGTTCTTGCCTTTCTGTTTAGTCACGAATTGTTCACGGTTTGTGCATAAATTTATTTATCACCTACATATAGTCAAGCTGCCTTCAACCAGAATTCTATGCAGGATTTATTCGGTTTGAAACGAATATGGTTTGGTAATATACCCTGGCTACTTTCAAACTGCTCCCGAAACGCGACAAGGTCACTTCACTAGTGTTACATTCGAATGTGGTGGTACTACCCCAGGACGGCAGACTGGGCTAATAACCGTCATCAGTCTACCCACCATTCTTTAAAAGTAGCTAATTATAAACTGATAATAGCTTAGGTTAACTGACATGTACAGGATGATTAGGATTAGGTGATATTTTAAATCCGTGTAAAAAGAAACTTTAAACCATACGGATACTGCTGTATGACAGAGACATAGCTGTTACTCCGGACTTTGTATGCGTATAATAAGGATTATGATGCGTTTGTAGTTCATCATAATCCCTGTAATCATAGTTCATCATATAGTTGTGTCTTTTGTCAAGATCTGATAAGTCATTTGAGTGTATTAGGGCACAAACTTATTTTCACATTTGTAATATTAGTAAGTATAGATTGTCTAGACTCTAGAGTTTTATGTCATCTATATCATTATAAATGTCCATTGGTTATCTGAAACCTGACTCCAAAACTGCATTTATTAGATTAGATGTCTGGAAGTTAAATGAGATTAACAAGGTGACTTTATTATCAATATTAACTCTCTAAATCAATATTTGGAAATACAAAATTCGTTTAGCTAAATAAAAAAAAAGCTAAAAATAGATCTAGAATTAAGCTAGAAGAAAACTCCCAGGAAAATAAGAATCTAATTAGTTAAATATTTACCATAATCTCAGAAACGCCGTGAAAACATTCTGGCAACGTCCTACCAAAATTAATGAAACACGTTAAAAAATATATGAACTTTGTCAACGGCTGCACAGAGTGCTGTCGCCGGCCACTGTGACGTGGGCTTTCCCGCCAAAAGAGAACTCGGACCACACGCGAACTACGCCAAAATAAAAATTCTAAAATAACTTTCAACATAATGCCGTCGTGGATTTATTAAAATAGTAATATCTACGCGGTCCGAGCACCTAGTTTACCCGGCTTTTCCCCCCGGCGAGATTCTAAATTATTGCTTTTTACATAACTTTCTCCCGACCGCAATAATAATGATGTATGTATGTAAATCAAATGTATGTAAACAAAATTTTAAGTTTACATGAAGTTGCAATGGGGGGCCCCTGACACTGATTTATAAATTTAAAATAATATATATAATAAATATAAACTAAAGATAATTACAATAAAAATATATGGTATTATTTAGAGAGATGTGGCGAGATTTAAAGCAAGTTCTATTAATTTAAAGATTAAAAGAGACAGTGCAGACTGAATAGACAATGGTATCCAAATTATTCCTTCTTTCTAATAAATAAATTTATAATTTTTTGTCAGTACTTAGGAAGTCTTAAATAAAAATCGAGAGTAAGGCTAAAATAATTTAATGCTAAGATATAAAGAATAAAGCTTACGTTAATACTTAATACTTTAAAGCTTTTCATAGTGCTCGTAGATTCTCACTAACCTTAAACGAAAAGTTTAATGGTAAAGAGAATGGCAAAGCTTTTTAAAGGAATTCATTTTATATTTTCATCTTTTTTGAGTAATAATTTCGTTTCTTTTGAAGACCTGTATTTGTAAGTTGAACGTATTTTTTGTTTCATCTGCCAAAGTATTATTTTTACTTTCATTTCACCATTTGTTTTGTCGTTAGTATTTTCAGTTTCCAATATATTTCTCACGTCATCTGTATTTTCATTATTAACATTTTTATTATCAATCGCTTCATTGCAGTCAAACATCTGCAGTTTCATTTTGACAGTTTCCAAATTTTTCAAATTTTCATTTAATATTTCCGCATCAGAAACGATTTGCTCTAAATTTCGTATTTTAAGTTCCAATTGTTTGTTTTTATCATTGAGTGATGCGCTTCGACTTTCCAAACATTTTATACGGTCTTCGTACTGACTCAAACGTGATGTCATATCCTCACATCGTTTACTGATTAAATCGACAGAGTGGAGAACTTTGCCTAATTTTTCATGTGCAATTTTAGTATTTGAATCTTGGAGAAGTTTTTTGATATCATATTTTAAAGTTTTTACATCGACGACATCTATTTTATCGTAGTACACGGCGTTACCTTTTGAATTGCACCTACTCGTTGTCGTATGATGTTCGTCGAATATTTTATCCTTACTGACATCATTGACCAGCTTCGAGAATGATTTTCGTCCACCGATATCAAGATGCACCACTTTAATGCCACATTTTTCATTAGATAAACTCTTGCTGTTACGTACGAACCATTTTGCCATGATTATGTGGGGACTCGAGTGAATGAAGTTCGTGACTGCGGTGGGAGTGGCGTGTGGTGATATCGATTTGTGGGGTAACCATAGTACCAGAAGGCAAACATTGTAGCACCCTATTCTTCGTCCCTTCTTTTTATTAAGGATAATATGCTTAATTATATGTAATAAACTATTTCATTAATTTTATTAGCGGAAAGTAGATAACATTTCAGAATAGTACTATCTTATTTTACAATGCCGAAAATAATTTCGGAAATGTGTGTAGGCAGATATTTTTGTTAATTATTAGGACAGTGCAAAAAATTGAATTAAAACAATTAATATCAAATAAATCACGTCTTTATTTTCAAAATCATAAGTACAATAATAAGTATAAAATGTCTCAAATGTCTTTCGTAATCTTCTTCTGAGGGACATTATAACATTTTTTCCTATAAGTAATGTGGCAAAAGCAAAATTAACAAAAGTTGGCTTTCATGCCGGCACTCATTGCCATATCTCTATCATATCTCTATTGCGATATCCATATTTCTAAGTTTGAATACTGACTTTGTAAAAATAAATACATAAAAATTCTTGAAGTATTTTTCAGATTATGGTACCTACGCCAAATTAAAATATTTTATGTAGCTTATTTATATTATTTGATATCTTTCCACAACAGTAAACCGCATAAAATATTTTAATCTAGATAAAACTTGCATACAACTTTTTCGGATTTAATAATTTAACAAAATCTTTGCAAATATACGCAGATATATCGTAGGAAAATAAGCGATTTTAATCTCGTTAAAATAAAATAAAAAAGTAAATAAGTAGTAATTTTCAAGTAACTTGGACACGATGTTTTAAAGTTTAAATGATTTTTTAAATAAATACAATTTGAGATCAATTTTAACAATGGACGTTTATTAGATTGTGGCAATTATGATCTTAAGAATATGATTTGAGGAAAAACTACACGAACGCTAATTAAATGTACAAGCCTCTTTATTTGTAGTTATTGCTTTGGTTTTGTATATATTTGATAGCCATGAATTAAAAAAAAAACCACACAAGGTAAAATTTATCCCAACATCGTATTCGTATGTCGAAGTCTGTACTATATTATAAGAATTGTTTTTAAAATACTTTTTTTTTTTATAAATTCATCCATGGCTTTGTAGGTAAGCATATTAGATTTATTTTAAAGCTAAACCATTTATTATTATAATAAGGAATAAAAATATATCGTTATATGATTTCCTGATCATGTCGATTTGATTTAGCGAAGACTTCTCATATGTAAATCAAATATGTTGCTAAAGGTAATCACTTCCTTATACTGCTTAAACTATAACACGCAAAGAAAATAATATTACTGACAAATAACTCGAGCGAAGAGTGGATGTCTTGATTACTAAAAAAACCTTTTGAACGAAATTTAAAAAAAAAGACGTGAAATTTGCAATTTGCAATCAATGCTCTAGTCAGTTACCGGTTATAAAAACAAAAAAAAAATCTAAATTTTAAAAATTGTTATTTATTTAAAAAAAAAGATAATAAATGATGTTAAGTACAAATTTAAGTACGGTTGACAAAAATCTATTTATTTTAATTTTTGAAATTATTTAAGCTGGTAAATCAATTCTTGAATCCTTATTATATTAAAATAGAATCTTAAACTGAAATTCTCAATTAATTACCTAAATTGCTTTCTTAGGGCATTCAAGGGACGTGGATGAGCTTTCTTAAGTGGCTACGACTGATTATACTATTTTATTTTAACCAGTAAGACGATCTTTGTTTAAAGTATAACCATTGATTTACCAGCCGTAAGGTGTATATTTCCAGCTTGTTTGTGCGTCGAAAATGTGTTTAAAAATTAATTTAGTAAACAATGTCTAATTTGAATAAAATTGAGCTAAATTATCACAATTAAAAAATATTAAGATTAGAAAATGCTTTATTTTAAAAGCAAAGAACACACTAATGGGACACACAACTTATATGCATGTATAACATGTATGTATGTATGTATGTATATAATTATCCAAACGAACACTATTTATATGGAAGGAATTTATTTTTAAACTTTTTTTTATTTTTCACATGAAAATTTGGAGAACAAAACGGTCTAAAAGTTTATAGTATCTTGACATGTGATGCGAAAGCAACTACTATTATAGAACCATTGAGAAACTTTTGCAGTCAGCAGTAGCCTCCGCTATGCTGGCTTTATAAAAAATATTTATAAAAATACTATTTCATAAATGATTTTCTCCTGAGTTCACATTACAGTTTACAATAGAAGCGAGACAAAATAACTCGGCATATGACAACACTTCGCCTGAAGCTAGAGTTCGGTCAATAAACGGAAACAACTGCTACTACAGATAAATTTCTACAGGCAACAGTCGTCTCCGCTATGCCGGCTTGAGAAGACGGATGTGCACCATCCGATGCGTTCTCCTCCTCTCTACTTCCAAACTTTTCTCGAAACACGACAAGGTCACTTCACGTGTGTTGTGTTGTAATGAAACCTAATAAATAGGGAATGATTGTGTTTTGAAATTAAAATTGCCATGTCCGATGGCAAGAATAACTGAAATGTTAAAAATACTTAATTAAAAATATAACGGGTGAATTTGTTTATGCTACAGCTCCACCTGTGTTAGCGTTAAAGTTAATAGCTGTGTCCAACTACGCGATAATGGGCAAGGTATACTAAAATTAACCCATGTTAAAGTTTGTTTGAACATTTGACAAATGATTATTTTTCTTGTTTAATGGCAATGTAGTGTCGGCCGAATTGTTACGATTACAATATTACAATCGCAATTTTTACAAATTAATAAAAAGAGTTTTTGGCGGCCATCTTGAGAGGTCAGGTTATCTGTCTTGAATTTTTTTCCTAAACTTGTGTTTCTTCGAGTGTTAATGTCTAATAATGGTAGATTATTAACCATTAAGTGTTCGTTAACGTGCGTGAGTGTGGGCAAACAATTCAAAAGAAGGAAACTGTGTTCCCATCTTCCCTCCAAAACTCCGTAGGAAGTTTCAGTAAAGATTCTACCATTTTACTGGAGCAATTTTTGACTTGACTGAGACTTGACCTGACTGTTTAGTGTGATGAATGAATGACTAGTGATGCACAATGTTATTAACTTGATGCAAAAAATATGTACTTTGACACTGGCAAATTGTTATACGCCATATAAAACAAAAAAAAAAGTTTCGGGAATGTACTCCTAATTACATCACCCACCCTATGAATTTACACGATGATGCAAAGCGTGTGGAGTAAATGTAAACGTAACCGTTAAAGTTATCATAAAATGTAACAGTCAAATTAACTTTAACGGGCCTTTTGGTGCAATTGAACCAAATGATATGAAGGTATGAAGTTTTGCCTGATTCTTTTAGATTTTTTTTTTTTTATTGTCACTCGACATGTGACAACACTCCGCCTGATGTAAAGCTAGAGTGCGGTCCATGAACGGAAACAACTGCTACCACAGAGAAATCTCTACGGGCTACAGTCGCCTCCACTATGCCGGCTCGAGAAGACGAGCATGTACCATCTAGATTGACAGTGCACACTCCTTATACCTGGCTACTTTCAAACTATCCCCGAAACGCGACAAGGTCACTTCACGGGTGTTACATTCGAAAGTGGTGGATGCAGTTTTTCTCGATAAAACACGTGTGATTCTTTTTGACAATAATATTTATTTGCTTTTTTTTAAATAAATGTACCACTGACTGTTTAGTGTGATGAATGAGTGACTCGTGAGCACAATATTATTAATTTGATTATTACTTTGACACTGGCAAGTTGTTATAATGCCATATAAAACAAAAAAAAAAATTGTTGAAGGTGATTAGCAGGTATAGGGCCTTTAACAGAATAAGTCTTGACCACATTAACGTAATTAACGTGTTATGACGCGGGTGGAGCCGCAGTGTTATAACAGTTTAATTTCAAATACTCAATATATAAAATTAATTTATCACAATCAAAGAGAGTGTAAACCCGACAACCAAGACATAACATTTCTATTTTAATATTGGCTAACCAAAATAAACTTTTATTATATTACACAGACCAATTTTTTTATATTGTAGCTCGGCATATGACAACTCTCCGTCTGATGTAAAGCTAGAGTGCGGTCTATAAGCGGAAACAACTGCAACTACATGAAATAGTCGCCTCCGCTATGCCGCCTTGAGGAGACGAACATGTAACATCTAGATCGACAGTGCACACTCCTCTCGTTTAAACTTAAAGAAATTGATTTTAAGCGGTTTTCTACTTTTAAATACGGTCTCCTATAATTGGTTGAAAAATAGCCTTAATATTCTCTATAGTTTTAATGTCTTGATATTCTTGGAGCAGTGGTCAACAGCGCCCTGGGTAAAGTACCTCGTCGGTGCCTCTTTGGTTGCCATCTAATATACATTTATTTGCAAAACATTGTATTGTAAATATCCAAAAAAGTGGGCACGTGATATGTATCTACTTTTTGTGCAATACGTAAAATGTTTTCATTAAAATAATGTCTGAATTTCTCGCCCCTAGGCAAGTGCTTATTGTGCCCAAGGCAGAATCCGCCACTGCTTAGTAAACAGACAGAAACACTATTGGAGGTTATCGTACTATTTTCACCAACAGAAACCAATTATCCGCTATCTAATTGTATATATATATATTGGTCTGTGTATGATTGTTAAGGAGTAGTATGATGTCTTGCAATCGGAGTATGTTCCGAATGTTTTTTATCCCGTGCTAGTCATGCGTAAGTTTCTCTAAAACGTTTATGTAAATGATGGGCGGCATTAAGTAGACGATGATGTAGAGTCAAGTGTGGAGTGAAGACCGGAGTTGGAGTGGGTGTCGGTGCAGCCCGTGGTGGCAGAGTAGGAAGATTAGCGTCTTTATCAGGATGGCAGAAGAACGCTACACAATGTCGACCACGAGCACGCGCGTATATACCCTGAGGTACAACTACCCGATGCTCCTGAAAGAGAAAGGAAGATTCGATTAATATCTATTCAGCTATGCTCATGAAAATAATAATAGTCTTCATAAAATAGTTTTTACCAAAGCAGGAAGTAGATTTGTTGTCCACGTAGCCAAGAGTTGACCAGGTTGTACCAATATAGCTCCTGGAAGATGACCTACAGCTTGCCATTTTTCGCTACCATTCAGTTTCACCTATAAAAATATTAAGCCATATCAATATTGATTCACAAATATATGGGAAATGGGTGATGGGACAAAGATATAACCTACGCGTTGCCATTTACCTCAAGACCACCTTCAGAATCTTGTGCCAATAATGTGAAAGTTCCATAATCGGCATGAGCACCACATCGAGTGTAGGGACATCCCTTATTAGGTTCACATCCTGGACATTCATCTTCTGGTGGAACAGGTGGATAGTACAAGAGGCGCATGGCAGAAGGATTTCGTCCATCGCTGGCTAGCATTCCAGAATGACAAGCCAGGAGAGTTGCTGGTGGTAGTCCTGGAAATTAATCGTTATAATATCACTTACAATACAGACAAATGATTTTTTTCTTTTTTTCTTCAACACTGCTGCTCGTCGGTTTGGATTTCAACTCCACCTTCTTGATAGTAAAAAATTTGTAGTAAGTACAGATCAGTGGCGGATTATTCTCTGAGCAAACTAGGCAAGTGCTCAGGACGCGAAGAATGAACTACGCGTGCGGAAAATTTTAAACGAAAAAAAATTAATTGAATCCCTTACACTTTACCAGAGATATTAAACAAAACTTTTCAAAGGCAGTCAATTAGGCGTTTTGTCTAGGGTGCTCTCAATATTTAATCCGCCACTGTCTTTAATTTAACATATAATTAGTTAAAACTAACCTAGTCCATAAGCAAGAGCTTGAAGAAGCACACGAGACAAGTTGGTAAGGTCGTGAGCTAGTGGTACGGTATGCTGACAGAATTCAGGCACCTCTTCATCTGCTGGCATTGATGCTGCTGACAAACTAGTGATGTTGAAAGTGTGACGTAGTTCCTGGAAATGTACATATCATGGTCTTGAATCAAAGAGCGGTTATGTTCTAAGTTGTTTGACTAAGTTGCAGCTTGATAATCATTAAAGTCTTCTTTAATGCCGTTTATATTTTACAGAGTGGAAACAAACGAGTGCTGACAACCATGGTATATTATAATTACTTAAAAGAAAAGGAAAAACTTGGGGCTTTTGATAAATTAATACATTGAGATATATATCAATGCATTAATATGGTTAAAAATAATGATTTCTGATTGGTATAGTATTTTTTTTTTTTGCTTTTTTTTTGTTCTTGATGTAAAGCATCTATTGCCGTAGCGACACAGTGGATCAAATTCAAGTATACATATACATACTCGTATACCGATTTATTTCTTTTTTTTTAATCTTTTCATTTAAATATATTTTTCATAACTCACGTACATGAGTTTCTATGTATGTTTCATATCTACCAAACGTCCCAAGACGCCTCCAATATTTTTATACTTGTATATTTTTTTATTCATTATTGTTTTTATTAGCTCAAGATGTTAGGTTTTTTTATCATATTTAAATTATATCTTTTTTATCTCTAAGAACATTGCTAAGTACGTTAACATCTGCAAGCATTGTCTGATTAATAGATGATAGAATTTGTTGTCAAGGTAATTTATGTTGTGATATTTTTTGCATGTACTGTAATATAAACTGAAGATATAATGAGAGGCCACGCTGCAGACTGAGGTTACCTCGTTGAGGTGGCGTGACACTAATGTATATTGATGTAACATGATTGTTTATCATATGGCGTGTTAATTTTTTTATTGGGAAACATTTTTATGTAAGCAATTGCAATTAATTTACAAATAACTATTGTAATAATAGGTATGTATTATTTTTCTATTGCATTAAAATATGTGACTCTTCTTTAAGTTGAGACGTAGGTTTTAGATTAAATTATTTAGATTCAAATAATATGACAAAACAAAAGAATGTTTAGAGCTGGTAATTCAATTCAGACGAAAGTAGCCCTAAAGGTTATCCAGCTTAGTTCATCTAAAGCCGTGATCATACCTGTTTATTAGATTGTTTATCCAGAGTATCGATGCCGGGGCGAACATAGCCATGGTTGCTTTCAGGGTTCCGTAGATATTGAGCTTGACAACCTTCGGGTAGTGCGCAGAAATTGTCCAAATCGGCGTATATTGCTTTCAACTGAAATTAAACGGTATATAAAGTTATTTTTTTATTAATTACTACTATTTTTTATACATTCATCTTAACTCATATTGCTAGAGAAGTTCGATATATAATGACAAAAATATTAATAATGATGAAAATTGAACAGAAAAAAAACATGTGACTTCGACGTGATGCGATGGTAAGCTAGAACAGTATAGAGAAATTTCGTCGCGTTCAAGGGAAGCGCCAATGGCTTATGTATAACAGCTAAGAGAATCTATGCGCAAAGCAGAGGAAATGGGTTCGAATCCCTACTGCTGATTTCCTCCTGCTATGGGTTAAGGAGGCGAATGAGCGGGCGCCGTTTAGGTTGACAGTGAACACCCTCAAGATGATCCAGAAACGGGCGTAACACTTGAATTCGCCGAATCAAAAGATGTTCGATAAAAATTTAAGGAAGAAATTAGTCTTTATACCATAATCGGTTTTGAATTATTCAAACATTTTTTATAGAGTAATGCCTACCCCTGTTAGGATTATAGTCATAATAATATACCAACACACATGATAAAGACGTAATTTTAAACCAGTTTATGCAACTAATACTATATCAGGTATGTTAAAACGGGCAAATAGTTACAGTAATTACTAGAAAAGATGCTGACACGAGTACCTAGTTAACGTTCCTTGAGTCTAGATTAGTCTACACTACGCGGGATACATGATACCAGTTTGCAAGCCTGTATGACTCAAAAATATAACTTCATCTTATAAAATTTTTCTCTCTTATTAGCTTCTTTACTGACTTACTGGCCCAGGAATGTAGTCAGAAGCACTAGCTTGCTAGCTTACTGGCTTGACTTGCTAACTGGACTTATAATTATGTAAAGTAATTTTATTTCCAGTCTGTCGATACTGTCCTGTTACGTTCTAGAAGGTAGGCTAGGTTAGGTTTGCGTCTTTCTTTGACTATTGCTTGTTAGCAGCTGTGGTTATTACGCGCGTTAAACAGTAGAAGATGCAGATGTGAATGAAAAAAATAACTTCAATCGTCAGCTAGGGTTGTCATTTGTTTCTATTTCTAGTTAGAAGAATTATAGTAATAAGATGTTAAAATCAATTGTGTTGTACCTTCTCATCAGCGATGCCATGGTTGACAAGTACTGCTAATCCTTTACCACTGAGCGCTGTGAACAATTGTTGGCCAATTCGACGAACTACTGATTTCATAGGGCATGTGTCTGTACCTGAAAATATAAAGAAAAAGCTAAATTAGCGCTGTTAAACTATAAAAAAGAAAAGAAAAAAAATTAAAAGAAAGACGTGTGAACTCTAGGGAATGCAATCCCGACTCGAGATCGCAAATTCGAGATCCCGCGGGATTAGAAATATCAATCCTGCGGGATCCCGGAATTTTCGGGATCTCATCTAGTTTTAAAAAAATGTAAAGTTCGGATGACTGAAAACGATGAAAATTCAAACAAATAAATCAATAATATATTTTTTTTCTGCAATAAGCATTATTAGTCGAACGACAATGCTTTTATCTCGTTCAACAACTCCTTTCAAAACGGAACTGTTTTTGTTTACAAACAGTTGATGGATTCAACTGGTTTCGCTAAACACGAAAATCGCTTAACTCGTTGACAGTAGAAAAACAGTTGATAAAAACAGTTCGTTGAATCAACGCCCATCTCTAGTTAGCCCGAGTAGACGTATGTAGCGTTGCTGACCACTGCCGCCCAATCCCGTCAATCTCGAACGGGATCTCGTCATATTATGCTTCGGGATTGATCCCGAAGAATTACACGAGATCTCGCGAGATCGGGATTGCATTCCCTAGTGAATTCACAATCGATGAGACCCGTGTTCAAATATTGCTAAATTCTGACCAGTACCAACGTAACTATTTTATATGTACTTCATTATTAAAGAGTGGTAGGCAGATTGATGATGATTATTAGCCCAGTCTGTCATCTTATGGATCTTGTGGATGTAACACCCTTGAAGTGACTTTGTCGCGTTTGGAGACAGTTTGGAAGAAATTTAGCAGTTGTTTCCGTTTATGGACCGCACTCTAGCTATGTCAGGCGGAGTGTTGTCTTATGCCGAGGTACAAGAAAGAAAAAAACATATGGAGGAGTTATAGCGGCGTTAATCCGGATTTTTTTTTAAACTTTATGTGTTGCAAAGTATTTAACTTGATGCTAATTTTTATATTGACTAATGGAAAAGTACGATGTAAGAATCCAAATAAAAATAATTTGTAAATAGTAAAGATGATAAAGATAAGATGTTCTTTAAGTGGTTTCTACAAAAAATTATATTTAATATTGGTTAGAAATCTATTTATAGATATTTATTACTACATGTGTTTGAAATTTGGCTGTTAATGTCCGTTAACTGTCACAGATATCGTGATATGAAATATGACGTCACGCCAATTCAGCCACGTCATGGCCCGCTGATAACAAAGTAAAATATTGCTTAACCGAAATCACAGCGAAACTAATTGTCATAAAATGAGTATTTTAAAGTACTTGGTTTTTGTATTTAAAAGAATTTTAATAAAAAGTGGTAGGCAGACTGATGGTTTAGTCCTGTCTGCCGGCCCACACTCAAGCGTAACACCCGTGAAGTGAGAGGAGTGTTGCTGGATTTGTCTTCTCAATCCAGCATAACGTAAGCGACTGCTGTCTGCATAAATTTCTCTGTGGTAGCAGTTGTTTTCGTTCCAGACACTAGCTATAATCGTTGTAATATTATGCCGAGCTACAATAACTATTACATCTAATTGAATTTTTGTATTACGGCACGGTTTGGCGGTCTCGCAATAAACTTGAGTACTCGTTGAAAGTTTAATTTGAGGTAATGTGTTTGAAATCATAACTGGGCCATTATTAGGGCGAGATTATCACAAAGTAATGTTGTGATAAATTTTTTGATAAAAATTATAATCTATGGCATATTTTATAATTTTATCAACTTATATTATTTTTTTGTGCCGTAGGGGATCACCCTAATTAAATATTTGGTCAATGAACTTGCGATTTAACCTAATTTATTTCATAACATTTTTTCATTTTATTTTATATTTTCATGGTTCCTAACTTTTTACAAGCGACTGCGGCCTGAATTTGATAGTTAGTATAAAATTTATAATAATATCTGTAAACTGTTAAAAAAATCTATGTGAAATACTTCTCTTTTGTTTTTAAACGTAACGGTATTACTTTTGTTTAAAGCCGGACGTTCAGATTTAATTTGTCACAAATAGCACCGTTAGACAAAACAAAACGCGCGAAATAACATTCTTATATTTATTTTAGTTATTGTATGTACACGTCAGTGGGTGTCATAAGAATTTACTAAGAATTAGTGAAGATAAATTCTATTCTAGTAGAATATTCCGGCAAATTCACATGCGTTAAAAACGTGGCGCACCAACACGCTACAAGTCGTATTTACGCTATTATATAAATATATGAACATAAAAGTATTATTATCTCTTTTATTTTATTTACGAATTACAAACGTAGAACTAATTTTTTTTTTAAATTATGGATATGGAGAAAGCTAAAAAATGCCAATCTAAATTTTTGTTTACACGAAACCTAATGGAATGGTTACACGTGTAAAGTACGAAAATATATTACACTGAAGTCATCAATCGTAAAAATAAAATTACACGACATTAGAAATACACTCACGCATATTCAGCATTCGAAAGGCAGACAGAAGCTTTGGGAAAACCATGTGTTGTAACAACTTAAGTACCAAATAAATATTGTTTCTTTGAGATAAAAGTTATCGCTGTCATAGATTTATTATTTAACAATATTTAAAGTATTAACTGGAAATAGATTATATTTAGCAATAAGTCGTAGGTATATAGGTCAAGTTATTTCGAGGTTGTGTAGATTAATTAATAAAGGCTGGTTTAAAAATGACCTCCTCTCTGCTGCCTTTGGATTTTACAACCTCGAAAGGAACATACTTTTTAAATGTGGTTATAGTCGGTCAATGTGGGTGATCTGTGCCAGTTCACAGGTTGGCGTCCATTAGAGGTGAACAGACTATTTTCAGGTAAATAATTTACATTTTTTTTCTTTTTTAAAAGTCACTGTAAAGAATATGTGCTGCGGCAAACGCAAACTACTCGTAAATAATGCCTTTAAGATTTTTTTTTTCCTTTTTATTCTTAATTATGTATTTGCGAAGGGTAAAATAAAAAAAAGGAACGACTACCGATGATCATAATGATGAAGTTAATTTATATATATAAAAAAAAAAGTTTTAAATGATCACGTTTCAAACGCGTGTTGAAATATTTCGCGAACATTTGTATTTGACCCCCAAACGGCTACTTAGTTTTCTATCAGTTTATTTTTAGGATTTCTACTTAATTTGCACCTTAGTTCGAGATATTTTTTGTTACACACTAAACACGTGAATAATGCATTGATATATTTTTAATTTACAAAAAAACCCAGTTACTTGATTTATTGACAGACCTTCACAGAGTATGGTTTAGTGGCCGTGATATTTATTTTGTTACCCATATGTCGTTATCCATTATTAATAAATATTTTAAATCTTAATGTGTAGGAAATAAAGAATAAAATACCTAACGGTCAGTTTCTGAGTAATTAGTTGTTTTAATGTGAGGTTACTTATACGTTATTTAATGTTGTATGTGGATTGTGGAATGTGTGTTAACAGGAACTGAGTTATTCTCAATACAATAAATGCCTTTTATAGTAATCTCAATTTTGTATTTTAATTTACAACAGAAAAGAAGAAGTTAAAGTACTCATAGCTCACTGCTATTATAGGATAGGTAAATCTGCATTAAATAATTGTATTTTAGAAATTAATCGACTGACCTCACACGAGCATGTTAGGTGGCCCTCTTTATTTTAGCCAATTATGAATGGTAAACCGTTTTAATTTTTTTATTTATTTTGGCACGACATGTGACCTCGACTGGTCTGGTGGTAAACTCAGTGGAGGTCCATGAGCATTGACGACTGGAGAAATGCTCGCACGGTGGCTTCGGTGGCCACTACTATGCCGGCCTGAGAAGGTGCTTTTTCACGCTCCGCTTGAAGAATCCAAGGTGAAAGGATTGTGAGAACACACGGAAGGGCAAAGCTTTCCACTTATCAATTGTGCGACACAGAGAGGACCGCCGATTTCTACGTCCAAGCGACTAAAAACGAGTAAGTCTTTAAAATGATCCAGTAAATTTATTGCTGACTGTACAGCACGTACTACTCGTACCATGCTGCTTGTTCAACATACATTTAGATTATATTTTTCTTTTCGGAATAACCCATATACGCTGGTACTGCGCATGACCCTGTGTTTAATTCCTCCACGCATCGATGAAGGTGTATGTATGTGCTCAATTTAACATTGGATTTATTAAATTCAATTGTCATTATTACCTAAGAAAACTTGCCCATAAGATCATGGGTGGACTAAGGCCTAGGCAACTTAGGCACGTGGCTAGGGCCCGTAATTTTAATTATGTTTATTTAATTTTTGTACATGCATTTTTCTTAGATTCTAATAATTAAATAGAACTACATAATATATGCTTTAAAACCAAACTCCCAAATGTGAAGTATGTATCATGACTGAAAAATAGGCCCGGAATTACAATATTGCCTATGGCCCGCTTTAGCCTAAGTCTGCTACTGCATAAGAATCATATAAATATGGTTCTTCTCGGGATATACATATATTGGTCTTGAAAATTACTATTAATTTATAATATAAATATTTTATTTAAATAATAATAATAAATACCCAATTCCTAACGCGGAACACGCTGAGGTAATGTTTGGGGAAGTTTTGAGAATTTACAGTATAATATTGTAGATAATACCTAGTAATTTTGCTATTAATTAGTAAGTAACAAGCGTGATAATTGCCTGCACGTATTTCTTGTTAAATAGATATCGTAGTTGATTGTTGGAAATATAGAAATCTTTCAATAGTATGTAGGAATAATAATAGCTGGATGGATACAATTCAATAAACGATAATAGATAGCGTGCTACGTGAATCAATCAATGTGGTTGGTTCACATACTGCTTCTTAGGTTCTAATTTATGACGCAGAATGATTTGATTGATCGTGATCATTGATATTATTATTGAACGTTTTATTTACTTAATGTAGGTAAATGAAAGTCATTAACACATGATTTAAAATTAAGCATAATCTTTGAATTATTTATCGTAGTCTATCTAAGCCCTAAAACGTTAATCCTTACAAGAAAAAAATAGAAACAAAAAATGCAAGCATATTATTATACAATTCGACATTGATGCCGTCACTTATACGTTTATGGCTGTACTTCCTTATCATTGCTCAGAAACACAGTACTTGCTAATACATAAAACATTATTTTAGGGTTGGCAATCAAGCATAACATTTCTTGAACTAAATTAAAAAGATTTTATGCGACTTACCATCGTGTTTATTTTGAAACGGACCTAACCGTTTGCACCAGAAGGCCTGTTAAAGTTACATTTACTCTACACGAGTTGCGCCATCGTCGCGCCTCTCATTTTTGACATTTACTTTAACACTAACCGTAACCAGCGAATCTTGGCTGGTTAAAGTTAAAGTAATCGTCAAACCAATGTCACTAACGTCAAATGTATGAAAAGAAGCCAAATATGTTTTTCTATTATTTTTTCGGGATAAGCCGCCCTTTTAACGATAACAATATGAATTTAAACGATATTGCAACGCGTGTGGAGTAAATGTAAACGTTTGACGGTTACGTCGTCGCCGTAAAAGTAATAGTTAAAGTAACTTTAACTGGCCTTCTGCTGCAGACGGATCCAATTAATCAAAATAAGTGTGATAGTAAGCCGTATAAAGTTTATTATATTAATTTAGTTAAATTATATTATATTTGGAAATAACCTCAGACATCACTTTTTTACATTAATTCATAATTTTTTAAAGAGATATTAATTAAAACAGTTTTTATAATTATTTCTTGGTGATATTTCTGTTATAGTTTGTTTGAAAAACAGTTAATAATATTTAATACTAAAAATAATATTTAAAGCAGTTATAAAAGAAAATTGTGTTAGAAAGTTTGTTTTTGGTTCACTTTCACAACCCTAGAAACATGTTAAATATTCTTCAAAGGAACTAGCGTTACTATGTTCTACTACCTGGTACGATTAAAAAATTTAAATGATTCTTTAACTGGTGAGTACAACAAGTTTTCCTGTTTCTTCACAATCTTGATTGACGCAGCTACTTGAAGAATATACGAGGAATATAAATTATTTATATTTGTTTATACATATTCTTAAACACGAGTGAATATGTACAGAAAGTACAAAGCAGTAGCTAGTTGAAGTTTTAAGCAAATAGAAAGTATTTCTTTTTACTATTGCGAAACAATAAGTTATTAAGGAAAATCATTTTCATTGTTATTTGTACAAAACCGGGATTTCCCTTTAGTAGTAAATCTAGTGTCAAAAATCGAAAATACTTCCTTATCAAATTGCTGAGAAAAACCTTCATGGAAACGGATTACTTTTGACACGGTCACCTACGAATTAGCTTATAAAAAATTAATTAACATCTGCAATCCTCATATAGATATAAAAAGCTTAATTAATTAGTTTTAATTAATAATAAGTAGTGTTTTATAATTATATTTTATTTATTTTATGTTTGAAAACAGAATTTATTGCAAAATTGTACGTGCCTTATTTTTATTTGTAGGAATGTAATCCATTTTACGAATAAATATATTATTTTTAAAAATAAATTTCAACAATACGATTTATGATTTTTAAATAATTTTTGGGTAATTTTCGAGTAAATTATGTTGCTTGTATAAAGATGGATGTTTGTACTACAGACATTTTAAAGTGTACACAATAGCATGCTCACAATGATCACACACGGGCGCGTTTTGGAAACGTTTTCCGAGCGTTTGCGAGAAGTCGACTCTTTTGTATACTAATTTAAGCGATTGGCGAGCGTTTGGGCGTTTTGCCCACGAAAAATATATGTAATTTAATATAAATTTAGTAAACGGCGAAATTAATACAGTTTCAAGCTCACTTTGGGAATAACAGAAACCTTTATGTTACTTTAGACGTTTTATTTCCGCAATTAACCAATAGGCATGTTGAGCATGTCAAGGATCGAATAGAATAGGTTTCACCGAAGGGAGCAATTAGGCCGAATGATTCATGTTTATGTGTACATTTGTACTGATAGCAATAAAACAAAGACCAATGGCGAAATAATAATTTTGTCGAGGTATAAAATTTCAATTTATGTTTCGCCTTTGATAACGGCTTTGTTTGTTTAGCTTAGTAATAAAAATGAGTTATACGCGATATATATTGAAATATTTATCAAATTATAATTGTTAAAATATCCTTTTATTTGTTTTGGTGGTTAGCCAATAAAATAATAATGATGTTTGAGGTCACAGTTTAAAAGATTTTATGATGGTTACGATGTAGGCTAGTAAGTAGGTCTCAAATGCATGAAGGTTGCGGTACGTAGGTAGGAACATCGCGGCCGTGCAGACCTAACGACCTACTTAAGTATTGCATTCGATTATTGCAGTTTATCTCTTATTTTATAGTGTATAGTGTATTTAACAATTATTAAAAATAGATAGTTTATAAACTATATATATATAAAACATATAAGTAATAGTTATAAGTTAGATTATTTTTTTCTTTTTACTAATTTTTAAGGTATGATGGGACTGGCTAGGTTACGCCCTAGGTTAAAAGTCTCTAAATGAAATTAAAAAAAAAACCAAAAGCTTATTCAATAACTGATAAAAGTTGGTTTAGATATAACAACTAAAAACTTATTTGTTCGTTTTAAACTCAGTTTCGTTAATTATTTTTAAAAAGTGGTTTACAAAGTGTGTCGTGGCTTGTAACACTCCATGATAATTTTTCCCTGCCTTGGTGTTCCAAACTTCCATCCTCACTACGAACGTGTCTGAAATTCGCGTTCGTGAACGCATCCAACGACGGTGCTGCCCTCTCGCGGCGCGCGTAAAAGAGTAGTACAACGGTCTCGGTCGACGGCGCGCGCGCGAGATTCAAGTAAAGGCTAAAAACAATTAAAATCAACGTCGAGAGAGTTCAATCTGCATAATCATCGTGTAATCAGTGTGTCCTGTCTACTCCTCAGGCAGTAAGTCCACTTTACACACCTTTCCGTTGCATGCCTGGTATTTGTCTCCGTGTGAATTCAGCAGGTATAGGTATTCTCTGCGTGGGTCAATACCGACCACTAATCTAGCTGCGACCAGCCCTACACCGTACCCGGTGTACCCAAGGCCGACCCAACTGCGAAAATATTGACGCATTCTAATTTCAAAAATCAGGGTTTGTGCCAAGTACTCACGGCGAGCCCCAGGCTCCGTTCGAGTACCGTACATCCCCTATTTTTGTGGTCCATTTCGAGCGCGAATATCTGTGGAGAAGTTTTATATCTATCAAAGGGGTTCAATTTCGTAAGAAAACTCCCATTTGGTATATAAAACAGTTCATTTACGAAAGAAGTTTCGTTGCGTCAATATTATTCGTCCAGTTTGGGTGGTCTTGTGCATCGTACGTCGATCTATGTACTCGGATACCTCTTTAAATTAGTAGGGTTATAATTTTAACTTTTATTTGGGTTGCAAATTAAGTTTGTTCTACCTAAAACTAGTCTCTTTATAACAAATCCTTTATTTATAAATAGGTAAATCGATACATATCGATATTTAATTATTATTTTTTATATTAAATACATTTAGTTGTTCTCACCTGACCTACCTTCATTACATATCTTATTAACAATGTCGGAAGAGAATTTAACTTCACTTATTAAAAAACAAGAATATGGTTTTCGTTGTATGCAGGTTATTTATGATTTGTCAATTGAAGCACAAAATGATAAAAAGAAAGTTGGTGCATTTCGTGCGAGGTTTAAAAATATCGAGAAAATTCGAGAAGAATTTATTAATTTAACGGTTGAAATCAATGCATTAACTTTAAAATTAAAACCGAAAACCATTGTAGACATGCAGCGAGTGTTTGCGATCGATGACATTTATTATCAAATTTTAGAAATTGCTGAAACGTTGTTTACAAGCGAAACGGCGCTCGGCGCTGTAAGCGCTTCAAGCGCTGCGTCCGATTCGTCCCGTAATAAAAGCGGCGAAAATAATATTGCTCATTTACCTAGAATAGAATTACCAAAATTCGATGGCAATATAGAAAATTGGCCTACGTTTCGGGATACGTTTTTACGGTTAGTACATGATAATAAATCGTTATCTAACATAGAAAAATTTCATTTTTTAATTTCCTGTCTTAGCGGCTCAGCGCTTTCTATCGCTAAGGGGTTACCTATTACGGACTCAAATTATCCTGTAGCTTATTCCTCACTCTGTGAACGTTATCAAAATAATCGTCTCATAGCGGCGACTTATTTAGATAAAATTTATAATTTTGCACCTTTAAAAAATAGTAATTTAAATGATTTATCACGTCTCGTTAACGTATTGTTTGAGTCGGTCAATGCCCTCAAACAAATGAAAATTGACAATTTAGGCGATTTCATTTTATTTCACTTATCATCGCGGGCGTTAGATTTGGATACGCGTAAGCGATTCGAATTACAGAATAAATCTGAGATCCCTAGTTTCGATGAATTGCTAAAGTTTTTAAAGGAATATGTCAAAATATTAGAAACGAGTGAGTACAAATCAGCTGAGTCGGGTCACCACTCCTCAAAGGCGAAACCTTTGGAGTCGGCGGTAAATAATAACGGTGTTCGAAATAGGGGTAGGCAGAACTATAAGAGTAATAATTTCACAACGCAGAATAATATGAAAAATTATTCTTGTCCGTGTTGTAATCAACAACATAATTTATATAAATGTAAAACTTTTCAATCCCTTGACTATCAAGGTCGATTAAATATAGTTAACACAAAATCCTTGTGTTCTAACTGTTTGAGACCTAGGCACAACGTAGGCGAGTGTTATTCTAAATCGGTGTGTTCCTCATGCGGCGGTCGTCATCATTCTCTCCTGCACTCCGACAAGCAAGCGAGTGTCCAGGCCGGCGAACCACAACCGTCCACCAGCAGCAGTCTTGCTCACCTAGAACACAGCCGTGCTCTCGTCCTACTGGGCACATGCGTCGTGCGAGTTAGCTCTTCGACGGGTGACAGCCACCTAGTACGCGCGCTCATAGATAGCGGTGCGCAGGATTGCTTCATCACAGCTGCCTGCGCGCAACGGCTCGCTCTTCCTCTGCGACGTTGCAATATCTCCGTGTCTGGCGTTGGCCAGAATATGGTACACCAAGTCAGAGGCGTCACGTCCTGCACGGTTACACCGCGAACGTTCGACGTACCTCGTTTTAATATCAAACCAATCGTATTAACCAGTATCACATCTCAGCTACCTTTGACTGAAATTTCGTCTTCCGTGCGCGAACACTACAAACACCTAATACTAGCAGACGACGACTTCGACAAGCCGTCAGACGTCGACATGCTATTAGGCGCGGAAATGTTTCATGACATATATGACGGTCTACGCATAACACCGCAACCAGGTCTACCTACCGCACTACACAGCGTGTTCGGTTGGGTGTTAACGGGCAAATTGGAAAATAGTGATCCCACACGTGCTCAAGTTACAGCACTGGTGTCTTCCACTCTTCAACTCGAAGACGTCGTGAAACGGTTCTGGGAGGTGGAAGAACCACCGCGTGCACGTTTATCAGTTCCAGAGGACGACGAGTGTGAACAGATGTATACGAAGTTGGTTAGGCGTGACAGATTCGGCAGATATATTGTACCAATTTTATTAAAGCAGCCAAGTTCTGTCTTAGGAAGTTCTTTCAAACAGGGGCTCAATCGATTAGTAAATCTTGAGCGACGCTTGGCTCGTCATGATCAGTTAAAGACTGATTATGTCAACTTCATGCGTGAGTATGAATCGTTAGGACACATGCAGCCTGCGAAGGATACACACAGCTTACGTTACTTGATTCCACATCACTGCGTCATCCGCCCTGAGAGCACAACTACTCGATTACGAGTTGTGTTCGATGCGAGCGCTAAAACTCATAATGGTACATCGCTAAACGACATCGTGCATTCCGGTCCGAAGTTACAAGCGGACATTGTAGAAATTTTAACTAAGTTTCGGCTACACTCTGTAGTATTCACGGCCGACATTTCGAAAATGTATCGAAACATTTTACTCAGACCGGAAGATCGGCACTGTCAACACGTGTTATGGCGAGACTCACCTTCAAATTCGGTGATCGAGTACGAACTCAATACCGTGACGTACGGTGTTAGCAGTTCGCCCTTTTTAGCGATTCGTACACTGCGGCAATTAGCGGACGACGAAGGCTTCCGTTGGCCTCGTGCGGCTGAAGTTCTGCGAACAGACGTATTTATGGACGACACCTTGACCGGAGCGCCATCTGTTGGTGCCGCGCTCGAACTAAAAGATCAGCTCGTCGCTTTACTCAGTTCTGCTCGATTTGAACTTAGAAAATGGAGCAGCAACTCGCGCGAATTTCTCGCACACATTCCGTCGGAACATTGTCAGTCTCCAAAGCAGTTTTGTGAAGATAGCAATCAGTACACGTTAAAAATATTAGGCGTCCAATGGGATCCGTCAGGCGATTATTTTACTTACTCCGTTTCGAAAACCAACGTCGAGTATACAAAACGCCCAATACTATCGCACATAGCACGCATTTATGATCCGGTTGGATGGCTGACTCCTACGATTTTATTAGCAAAATTGCTGATTCAAATTCTATGGCGTATCAAACTAAACTGGGCTGATCCAGCCCCTCGTGACGTAGCTCACGACTGGGAACATTTCCAGGCTGAATTAAATAATTTAAAATTAATTCGATTATCGATTCGATTATTGCGGCGGACCTGTCCTTCTTGGCTCATTGATACTCCGTCCCACTGGCCGGCCAGGAGTTTTAGTACACCGGAAGTCGTACCAAAATTTAAAACGATTACCCAGTTCCCTATTTCAGATAGAAATTATAATATTTTAGAATTACTATTAGAGAGAAACTCATCCTTCAAACGTATACAACGCGTTTTAGCTCGGATTCGACGTTTTCCTAAAAACTGTAAACAAACTTGTGATCATCGACTGTTCAATTCGTTATCGAAAACCGAGTTACAGGAGAGTCACACAATATTAATCAAATACGTTCAAATTATCTCCTTCTCAATCGAAATCGAAAGGGTGCAATCGAGACTCCCGTGCAGTCGACGTATACAAAGACTTTTCCCGTTCTTAGACTCGGATGGAGTTCTGCGTGTGGGGGGACGCTTAAAAAATTCAAATTTGTCCAAAGCGTCAATGCAACCCATTCTTTCGCCCAAGAGAAGTCGATTATCATCGCTTATCGTTGATCATTTCCATTTATGTTACCTTCATTGCGGACCACGCATGTTAGACATCTGCCACTTCGTATGCTTGTCTACAAAGGTGTCTCTCGATCATTTTGTGGCTCGTCGCGGACTTTGTCGTTCGATCGTCACAGACTGTGGAACCAAATTTGTCGGTGGTAAACGGTACTTAAGCGAAATGCATCAACTTTTAATCACAAATCAACAAGACATCTGTAACAACCTGATAAACCATTCAATCACATTGAGATTCAACCTAGTATATCCGGGCGCAGACATTTTAGCTCGTGTTGTAACGCTACGCACCACTAAAGGCACACTCAAACGTCCAGTGATCAAAGTCTGCCCCTTACCTATAGCAAATTAATTTATTTTCTTTTTTTTGTAGTTAAGTTTATCTTATTCTCATTTAGTAATAGGTTAGTTACAGTATGTAATTTGTTAGACTTAGTTTTATTTTTACTATTCGTTTTATTTATATTATCATTATTTTTTTTGTATTAGGATACAATTCTTACTTTAAATTGTGATATCCGAGTACATATATCTAGTGGCTAGCGTGTGGTTTGTTTGGCACCGCATAGTTTATCTTGTGAAATCCTGGCTGATTTCATGTGGGGGGAAATGTCGTGGCTTGTAACACTCCATGATAATTTTTCCCTGCCTTGGTGTTCCAAACTTCCATCCTCACTACGAACGTGTCTGAAATTCGCGTTCGTGAACGCATCCAACGACGGTGCTGCCCTCTCGCGGCGCGCGTAAAAGAGTAGTACAACGGTCTCGGTCGACGGCGCGCGCGCGAGATTCAAGTAAAGGCTAAAAACAATTAAAATCAACGTCGAGAGAGTTCAATCTGCATAATCATCGTGTAATCAGTGTGTCCTGTCTACTCCTCAAGCAGTAAGTCCACTTTACACACCTTTCCGTTGCATGCCTGGTATTTGTCTCCGTGTGAATTCAGCAGGTATAGGTATTCTCTGCGTGGGTCAATACCGACCACTAATCTAGCTGCGACCAGCCCTACACCGTACCCGGTGTACCCAAGGCCGACCCAACTGCGAAAATATTGACGCATTCTAATTTCAAAAATCAGGGTTTGTGCCAAGTACTCACGGCGAGCCCCAGGCTCCGTTCGAGTACCGTACAAAGTGATTGTAGGTAATATTGAATATTTTATTTATGTATTTATTATATTTATATAATCCCTCCCTTACCCAAAGGTCAGCTGGTACACAAAGCCTCACAGCTTTAAGTCCACCTTTTGTCAATTGGTCAATAAAGTACATAAATAATAGTGATATGCAGACTGATAATGGTTATAGCCATGTCTGCGGTCCTGGGGTACTCGTAGTATCTCCACTTTCAAGTCACCCGTGAGGTAGCCTAGTAGTTGCGTTCTAGGATCAGTTTGGAGACAGCTGGGTATAAAGAGATTCGTCACTCCAAACATAGCGGAGGCGACTGCTGTCTGCAGATATTTCTCTATATAAGAAGTTGTCTCACATAATATGGAGGAGTGTAGTTATCACATTTCTTTAATAATGGTTGAATTATGAAATATATACTTTAAAATGTTTAGGGGTTATAACGTGATGTTTTTAGGTCAAACATTTTTAAAATATAAGTATATCTAAGAAACGAACGGAAATTATTTCGAGTACAAAGAACGAATGAACTCATGTTAGTCATAATGAGTAATATGCAGTTGGGTGTATTCTTTGTGCAGATACTAAACATATGTACATACATACATATACTCCTGTCTTTACTCGCTTTTTTATGTTGCGAAGAGATGTAAGTTTAGATGGGAAAGGAAATGAGATATATTACGTGTGAAAATCTTAAATATTAAATTCACAATCTATATGTCTATAGTTAATAAATTGCAATTTAATTTGAAGAGGGGTAGGCAGACTGATGAATTTTATAGTGTATAGTGTATTTAACAATTATTAAAAATAGATAGTTTATAAACTATATATATATAAAACATATAAGTAATAGTTATAAGTTAGATTATTTTTTTCTTTTTACTAATTTTTAAGGTATGATGGGACTGGCTAGGTTACGCCCTAGGTTAAAAGTCTCTAAATGAAATTAAAAAAAAAACCAAAAGCTTATTCAATAACTGATAAAAGTTGGTTTAGATATAACAACTAAAAACTTATTTGTTCGTTTTAAACTCAGTTTCGTTAATTATTTTTAAAAAGTGGTTTACAAAGTGATTGTAGGTAATATTGAATATTTTATTTATGTATTTATTATATTTATATAATCCCTCCCTTACCCAAAGGTCAGCTGGTACACAAAGCCTCACAGCTTTAAGTCCACCTTTTGTCAATTGGTCAATAAAGTACATAAATAATAGTGATATGCAGACTGATAATGGTTATAGCCATGTCTGCGGTCCTGGGGTACTCGTAGTATCTCCACTTTCAAGTCACCCGTGAGGTAGCCTAGTAGTTGCGTTCTAGGATCAGTTTGGAGACAGCTGGGTATAAAGAGATTCGTCACTCCAAACATAGCGGAGGCGACTGCTGTCTGCAGATATTTCTCTATATAAGAAGTTGTCTCACATAATATGGAGGAGTGTAGTTATCACATTTCTTTAATAATGGTTGAATTATGAAATATATACTTTAAAATGTTTAGGGGTTATAACGTGATGTTTTTAGGTCAAACATTTTTAAAATATAAGTATATCTAAGAAACGAACGGAAATTATTTCGAGTACAAAGAACGAATGAACTCATGTTAGTCATAATGAGTAATATGCAGTTGGGTGTATTCTTTGTGCAGATACTAAACATATGTACATACATACATATACTCCTGTCTTTACTCGCTTTTTTATGTTGCGAAGAGATGTAAGTTTAGATGGGAAAGGAAATGAGATATATTACGTGTGAAAATCTTAAATATTAAATTCACAATCTATATGTCTATAGTTAATAAATTGCAATTTAATTTGAAGAGGGGTAGGCAGACTGATGATGATTATAAGGCCAACCTGGCCACCACTTTCGAATGTAACACTCGTGAAGTGACCTTGTCGCGTTTATGGATGGTGGCCCGCATAGTGAAGGCTTGTCTCTAGATTTTATTTTATTGTCATTAAGGTTCATTATAACATCTCTGGTTATACATTTTAGTCCTAAATCTGTAAACCCAAACAACATGAGGCACATATTTCCGAGATTTCAGCTGATGTCTCATCGCGGACAATTTATTTGCCCGTCTGTTTAAAAAGATTTATATTATCTGGATTTTTATTTATATGCCAAGCGTTAAGAAAATAAAAACTTCGTCACTAAATATTTATGTAATTCTAACGACAATTCTTGGCAAAAACGTTTTAGTTTTATAAATGAATCAATTAGTTGTGTAACTAAAACTTTAGAGCGACCGGCGGCTGTGATAGACGAGTGGGCTCCCAAACGCTTTTAAATCTCACCCAAAAAACATACACACTTACACAACAATACACTTAGGCACTTATTTTACCCTCCACCTATTAGAACACACTTCCCCCAGACGTGGAGTTGGAGCTAGAGTGCGGTCCATGAACGGAAACGATTGCTACAGCAAATATTTTTTTACAGGCAGCAGTCGGCTCGCTATAAGACGCTTAGATGGGACGAATTAGCACCATCCAGATTGGCGGTACACACTCTTTTCGTTACTTGGCTATTTCCAAACTGTTCCCGAAACGCGATAAGGTCACTTTCGGATGTTCGGAAGTTACATTCGAAAGTTGTATTTATTATAAAAGAAATATACTCGTTTAAATACAGGTATAACAAATAACAGTTTATGATGAACAATGCTTTCGTATAAATAACGTATATAATAATTAAATATAAAGTTAATTGTGTATTATTACAATAAATATGATAATTAACTGTCTGCTCATTTACTATATGTATATTTTATTCTACTATGTCAGCAATTTATTAAATTGAATTATATTATTCGGTTTTGTTGCTTTATTCAAGGCAAAGAGATCATTGCCTGTACAGCCTAGTCTTCAGTAATAGTTTCATTTTTTCAAGAGGCATTGCCTGGTTTTTCAGTTTTATTTTTCAATTGTTTTAGTAGTGGTGGAAACTTTCAGCGTGGTTTTGGCGGCAACATGGAAACTTACGCTTTCTCTGTTTGAAATAATTTGCTCGTTCTCACGCAATTGGTAAGACTTTATAAAAGCCCTAAATACTAGGTACCTAATTAATTCTTTATTTATACGCCTTTTTTGTTATTTTTTTTTATTCTCTAGCTACATAACTATAGTTTTTGGACATAATTGAATACCCTAATGAAAAAGCATTTTTTTAAATAAATGAACAATATGAAAGGAGATTGACGAAAGGAATATATAAATCTGATGTGAATGGATGCGTTAAATAAGCCAGACCCAGAAGGGTGTATTCCGACATCCTCATGAAGGCTGGGCTGCCTAGTGCCCATAACCGTCAGGCGTGCATGAAGAGAATTGTGGATGTGAAGAAAGCGAGGGTGTTGTGTTAGGATCGTGGTAAGTGGCGTTCCGTTGTCTCTGCCTATCCCTGTAGGAAAAAGGCGTGACAATTGTATTGTATTGTATGAACAATATTTGTTTTGATTTTACGAGCAAGTGGTTTTCAATATAGAATCAACGCGTCCACACGTGATTTCGATACGGAGCTAGAATTACATTGAGATCACGTGTCTATGGGTATCTTATCCTATTTTACATATATTTTTTTATTACTAGGTTACAACCGATGGATAATTTTGTCATAACGACTTTTTGGAGCTTCGTGGACAAAATAAGTCTTTGCTCTTTATTGGTTAACGATAAACATTAAAACAGACTTTACATAGAATAATTATGTAAATAAAATCTTAATTAAATGCTTTTGTAAAGTGAACAGTTGTACCACGTCAATATACAGTGATATTTGAAACTACTGATATAGTAGATAATGATTTGATATAATTTAATTATCTTATCCAATTAATATTGAAAGAAAAACTACTTTTAAATATTTCAAAGAGAGACATAAGTTTTAAAAATAAAACCATATAAAAACCAATAATAGTAAAATTTAAGATCGCTTGAAGTATTTTTGTTCAGGAAACTATTTATTTTTAATTTTATTGATCTATTAGAGCGGAGTCCAATAAAAACATAGAAGATTAAGGCCGTATCAGTCAGCGGATGCGTACGCGCATACATTAGATATTGGTAAGTAGAGAGAATGAGTAATCATTTGAACAGTTTACGATGGATTTTAGTATGCTTTTCTTAGTAAAAAAATCGATAGGTAGTTAATTAATACTTTTTTATTATTTATTTTTGATGAGATATTCGCCCGCGTACGCAGCGTGACGTTTTTACGCGCACAATGTCATCTGGAATTGACATACGTACGTCACGTAATTTTTTTTTAAGGATATTTATTATATTTAGATACAAACGTGACGAGGCGATTATGCAAATCTTTTTTATTTTATGAATCATAGTTTAATACAAAAAGTAGTGGTTCAATTTTTTTTAAGCTTAAGTTTAACACATTGTGTTCGTTGTACAAATTATTCGTCATCGACTGTAAAAGGAAAAACAGTGTTTTCTTACTTGAAATTATAAACGATAAAAAACCTAGTAGATACTTTTTTATTACTAAAAAAAGTATTAAACTATTTATAAGCAAGCTAAAAAGTCAACTTAAAATAAACTTTAAACGTATTGTTATGTTTTTTACTTAGATATCAAGTAACTAGTGGTTCTTATTGTGCTAATTTTAGTTGCCTCAAACGATACCAGTCTCTTGTCTTTTTGCGAGTCTGCTAACCCCGCCAAGGTGACGCCTGTCACAAGGATAGAATAGAAAGCGTCTAAAAAGTCGTCGACTACGATACCAAGTACCCTTCACTTTAGTTAATTAAAATACACACAATAATGTTTGAATTACTTTTTTTCAGCGAACGTGCAACATTGCGATGGATTAATTTGTTTTAAAGTATAAATATAGACAACAATTTTAAATATTGTGGCACATTTTTAATTATTAAATAATAATTGAAAAAATGAAAAAAATAAATATTAACGCGCTCTGTTATGAGCCTGAGTATACATACCATTTTATGTCTAGCCGTTGCATGTTGATTTTTTTTTATAATTCAATAATAAATATAGTTGTTCTGATATAGTTGGTTAAGTATTTCTAAGTTAAGTTATATATAAGTCTTTTTTTTTATTATTTACTACCCGTGGCTTTCTACCTTTCTGCTTCCTGAAGGCCAGCTGGAAGAAAATGCCTTGCGGCATTAAGCTCGCCTTTTGTTGTACATAACAATAAAGTTTTTAAAATTAAATAAAACAAGTAAAATAAAATTTAGCATTTAATGACAAAAAGTGTCATCCTCACGTGTCGTTACAGACACTGCGACTAAAGTAACATTGGTATAATACCGATCAGCGAGATATGAACACGGTCTCATCGTGAGTTCATCGCCAGACCACTGCCGCTCTCAAAATGACATTTTAAATTATTTACTAAATTTCAATTTATATTACAACGATAATAATTTTTATTGTCGTCGGCAACAAACTAGAACGAAACCGGTTATTAAAGATGAGCAATTATTAAATCTCATTTACGATGTGTCATTTCCAGCAATTTGATTGATTGTTATAATAGTAGATAATAATGTACCAAACATTACACGTAATACATTTTAATGGGACGTGAAAAATACTATGAACCCTTATCATGAAATATTTTAAACTCATTTTAAGTTGTCACCATCTTATCTTATATTTTCTTTCGCATAGGTATTTTGTAGCTAATTTTAGTAGAATATGGCCTAATAAAAGTATAATAAACTTATGGGTAATTTTAATAAAGACAAAGAACTAGGTATCTAAAATAATTTGTAGTGCAACCACACGCGTAGAATGATATATAAGAGTACAAATAAGTATGTAAGTATAGTACATCTATTTTCGTTTGAAGAAAATATTTAGGCACCAATACGGCGGACGACATAAAGTCCAAATCTCCTTACTACCTCTGAAATTTACTTTAATCGTCAATTTGGAAGAAATAATTATAGTGAAAAAACGCAGTAATATAGATAGCGTCAAGTCAAGTAGTTCGAAGGGCTGTCGATGGAAATATTTAACAGGAATTTCGACGCGGAGACACTAATTCTGTGTGTATCGCGGAGGCGTAGCGGGTTCGAATCCCACCCCGGCTCAGGTAGTGTTGGATGCGTGTTGATGTTTTTGATCAATTTACTTTTTCATACACAAAAATTAATAAAAATAACCGTCATTTAAAAAAAACTTTTGAATTTTTTAATTAATAAAAAATAATTTTCAAAAAATCTTCGTAACGAAAACTTAGATTTTACTGTTTTCTTCACGAAATAGTTTTTTAAATTTAATAAAATACCTAAATCTACCTATACCGAATTTTGGACATTTTCGAGAAATGATCCTTTTAGAGCACAACAGCTCATGTTACTTCAACATAAAACAAGTAAGTATTGAGTAACCTATCGGACAAGACTTTCACTAAGCAAATTGTGTATCTACTTGTCGTTTGTTTGAAGTTGTTCGTTTCACTCATCAATTAAAACGACTTAGTACTCTACATCACGTCTTTATTCATATATAATAATGAGTATTATGAGGTCCATTATCCAATGAAGCGTATCGTCATAGTCGCGTACAATTGAATAAAAACAATACGACACGGCGGCGTGTAGAAAATTACTACAAAGAGAAAACTTACTCGTGTTGATGACGGGGTAGCGGAGGCGACTACTGCCTACAGACATTTCTCTGTGATTGCATTATTTTTTGTGTTAAATGTCAAAACTTCGCAAAAATTCTGCGTTTGGTACTCTGAAGATACAGTACCAAACGCCCAAATTATCAAACGAAACTTCATTTTCAGACGTTTGAAAGTAGCCCCCCAGGTTCAGTATTTGTTATCAATCGTGACGTGTCTATAACGAGATTTCTTTATTTATTCCTTTAAATAAAAACAGTATATTTAGAGATAATTCATGGTCGACGAAGCACGACGCAACGAATAGGCGTGAAACCACTGAAAATAATCTCTCATACGATATGAAAATTTGGCAATTAAAAGCAAGTTTTTAGACTGGTTTTTATTGTTGTATAATAAAATATAATTGCTAATTAAGAGTACATATTTAAATAGTTTATAATTACATACGTCATCATGTCATAACTCAGAATACATATTATAAATTTTATTCGACAATTGTAAAGTACGTTGGCGAGCTTAATGCCGCGTCATGTTTTGTTCTTTAATTTTCGACGTTGAAAAATCAATCAGTCAAGATAAGATTATGCTAATCGTCATTATTAAAAATAAAACGATTAATTATATATAATTAATCCATTAAACCTAAATTGATAAACAATTAGTAAAAACGTATGTTTCTAATTCAATAAATACTAAATAAATAGAAGTAAAATTATTGCTACATTTTTCTGTGGTAGCTCCCTAGCTTCTTTCTAGACTGAGGGCGACGCGTGCCGAGCTACTATAAAAAAATACTACAAAAGTATTCATCATTAATTTTTCGTTTTTTAATAAACGATTTTGCTCCTAGCACATGTGGCAAAATGCTTTGTTCTTACAAAGACGTCAATTGTGCAAATATTCAAATTGTTACTTTTGTTTTCTGATAACAATTGAAGTACTTAAATTCAAAATCCTATGTGATATCGTAACGAGTAAACAGTTATATAAAATTATCAACATCTAATAAAGTTACATTGCAAATTCTTCTAGCTTTTATTTAATTATGGAGTGTGGTTCGATAGAATGTTGGAAAATTCAGAAATACAATATTATCCTATATAACGAATTTAGGTTCAATTTAATATTTATTTACTAATTTATACGAGTAAGTGACTTGACATCGTATCGGATTGGTGAAAAGAAACCATTATACGCGGGAAATGCGTTAGTAAAATCAACACTTAAAAATATGTTTTAATTAATAATATGGTTGTATGAGCTTTGTTCCCTTTGCCTTCCCAAAATGGGAGAACAATAAAGAAAAAGAACTGTCAATCTAGATGGTACATGCTCGTCTTCTCGAGCCGGCATAGTGGAGGCGACTGCAGCCCGTAGAGATTTCTCTGTGGTAGCAGTTGTTTCCATTCATGGACCGCACTCTAGCTTTACATCAGGCGGAGTGTTGTCACATGTCGAGCTACAATAAAAAAAAAAAAAAAAAAAACTTATGACAATTATTTCCTTTTGAGAATTTTTACAGAATTATTTTATAACATGTTTACAAATGCATAGCATGTAGGTATAGGTCAATTGTAAATCTCGAGAGTCGCGATTTTGAAACAGTTTTTATATTATTACTTATAGGGATGCGATATGTAAATTAATGAGTAAAACTTTATAAAGGTTTTTTCTTTTGTCAGCATCAAGAGGGGAGGGCGCCAGGCGTGTCTTTCGCGCCAGAAAAATACAACTTCAAGTAGGATGCTTTTATTTACTTCTCTATTTACATGGAGGATATTTATAAGTTAATAAGTACATAATGATTAAAAATAATGTGCAGACAAATAGGCGCTATTTAGAGTTTATTGACGCGGTAATTCTATAACATTTTGTCTATAGATAGATAGGTACTTAATATTGTGTAAATGTGAAAGTAGCTCTGTCTGTATTGCCTTTTCGTCTAAATCGTTGAACTGATTTCGATAAAAAATATATATGCTTGTTTCTCCTAAAAAACTTAAAGGGGTGAAACAGGGGCTGAAAGCTGGTGTGGTGAATCCATCATTAAGTTATATGGGAATGTTACAGTGGCGGACAAAGCCTAAATTGGGCCGCAGGCAACATTGTTATTCCGGGCCTATTTTTCAGTCATGATACATTCTTTGCGTTTCGTAAAAACCAAATTTTCGGGCCCCAAAAATTACGGTTGCCCAGGTCTTAGTCCGCCCATGGACTGTTATTATGAAAATTCGTAAATTTTAATATGAATAGATTTTTGGTTAAAAATGAAAAAATACGTGTTTTAGCATCTTTGCAGAATCATCCCTCAAGGGGGTAAACACAAATTTTTTTTATTTTTTTTTCTAATTATTTAAGACATATAACTTTTGCCATAGATCTAAAATAATATTAGTTTAAACGTTCTATGACGCAAATGATGTTCATACAACATGGTAATGCGTGTGAGACGAATTGGAATGACACAGGTGGAAGTATTGTCTCAACGGTTAGACGTCATTGCATGGTTAGGTTAGTAAAATATTTAACTAAAGTATCAAAAATAACTTCTTCAGATGCTTCGTAATCCGGTTCAAAAGCATTATTAATATTGTTGTTATTAAAAGATTCTATAGTTCTGCTTATCCTCGATTAAAAGCGTTGTAAGTGTGTATTTTTACATACTTAGCAAATAAAAAGTATTGAAACGGAAAAGTACAAAGATATGGCTGTCACGTTGTATTTATTGATACCAAATACAGAAACAATAATTCAGTTGAACAATAACCATTTATGGTTTCTTATCAAAATCTAAACACTAGTTGTTTTATTTATTTTGTCTACTACCTACTTACCTGCGTATTGTTTTTTATTACAAATTGAAGTATACATATAAAGATTTATTTCAAATAAGTATGTTTTTTTTCTGTAATAAATTATAATTAATTTTTCATGGAAAAATGTTGTATGAAGAGAATGTGTGGATGTGAGGGAAGCGAGGGAGTTTTGTCAGGATTGTAGTTAGTGGTGTTTCGTTGTCTCTGCCTATCCTTGTGGGGAAAGACGTGACAATTGTTATTGATGTTGAAAAATTTTGTTATTTGTGATTTATAACATTTAAATATACAGGGTGTATCGGGCAACGTGTAAAAAATTTCAAGAGATGACTCAGTAAGTGATTCTGAGCAGAAATTAATTTAAAAAATAAATACTTTTTTTTTATCCAAATGTCCACCTTTTCCTTGTAGAACATACATAATTTACTACACGAATGCGTAATCGTTGTGTCGTCGGGCGGTGCATCAAACAAATGACCTTGCCTTTGATCTCGCGCCGACAAGCCGTGTGCCGGCCCACCTGCAACGGCGGTCCACGTCGGCCGGTCCATTTATAGACATTTTGTTTTTGTGATAATACCATACACGAGAACTTTTATTTAGTAAATTTTATTTTTTGAGGGGTGTTCATCCCTCACTTAATATTTACCTTAATTTTTTTACACGTTGCCTGATACACCCTGTATTTACTGGTATATACTTACTTACCTACTGTGAGTGTTCTGGTTTTTACGAATAGTAAGTAGCTCTCCGCCTGATGTTAATAAAGCTAGAGTGCGATCCACGAACGGAAACAACTGCTACCGAAGAGGAAATGTCTACAGGCAACAGTTGAAATTTGAAATGTATTTATTTCGCTTTATTGTTGTGATGGGATTATTATTATGATTTTTAATATGCATGAACAAATACGTTCATTTCAGATGAGGAAAACATATGAGGAAATCATTATTGAGGCAAGTTTTTTTAATGAAACCTCTATTAATCCTTCTCGTGAATAATGTAATCTTATTTAAATAATAATAATAAGCGTTAACTTTTTTTTTGTTTAATCAAGGTAAGTATAAAATTTTGCAGAAAATGCAACGGAGCTGTTACCATATCCAGTTGAGAGGTTGACCGACTTGTTTCGGTTCTGTCGCCAAAATTTTACACCACACGTATCTTTCAATCAGATTCTTGGAACCAGACCGTTGCAATTTCGGTTTTGGTTCGATGTTTATAAATGGTCATCGGCATACTTTTACCGAGAAGTATGTTCTGTTAAAAAATTTAAACATTTAGAGAAGGAAATATTGAGTTCGATGATAGGGTTAGTATTTATAGTGTTATAAAACAACCCGTATAATAAATATTTTTTTAAATATGAATGAATTGTTCTGAAATTTTCCGGATAAATGGTGTATTAAAATACCGGTACAACTTATTTGAAACAATGAAAAGCTTTGTATGAAAACTCTTTCTTAATTAGTAATAGAAAAGAAGCGTTTGTTCGAAGAATTTACAAGTTAATGTGAAGGTATTAATGGAAGATTTATGAATAGAAGTTTTCATTTCTTAATCTGCTTAGTCTGCCTTTAGATTTAGTTCAATAGCACTCGTTTTCCGATAACGAGTGTTATGTGGTAACAATAACATGCAAAGTCGCGATTGAGCATTTCTGTTATCATCATATGCTCGTAGAATAATATAGATGATTGTTTAGTTATTGGGTAGGTATTTCATTTTAATAATATTGTGATACTAGTATTTAGATAATGTTGTTCATCCATCATTATGACGTGAGCTTCAAAAGTTTCATTTTGATTGGTGGTCATAATTCGATATTTTTTTGAAGGGATTTCAAGTAATCCGTCATTTTAGTTGATAAGTATAATTAGGAGCCATTATAGTCGTTTATTATAGAATTTAGAAAATAAAAATCAGAATTCATATCTTTAATTCGAGAGCGGCCGTGGGTCTAGCGGTCAAGGCGTGGATTCACGATCGAAGAGACTCTTGATTAAAATCTCTGACTAGTACCAATGAAACTTCGTTATATATACTTTGGTCGCTCAGTGCCTATTATACAGGCGTCATTTAAAGAGTGGTAGGCGGACTGATGGTAGTTATTAGCCCAGTCTTCTGACCTGGAGTAGTATCGCCTATGGATTGCACTCTAGCTTAATCTGGCGGAATGTGACGTCATATGACCGCACTCCGTCAGATTTTGTGTCCGAGTGCTATCCATGAACAGATGCTGTCAGAGAAGGTGATCTGCGGGGTCGTCCCATTGTATATATTTTTTAAAATTTATTTTCTTACTTTTTTATTCTGAAAATACAACTGACTGCAGCCATTTTTAAAATAAGTTTTGTGTTTGTATTGTGTCAGGCAAAGATAAATGAGTTTTGTGAATGTGGGTCAGTTGAAGATGTTCGTCACCCACTTTTGTATATGAACAATTAGCAGTCTTCGTGTTCCGCTAACTGTTCGGCTTTCTCATGGTACACGACAACACAACATTGAATTCGACCTAGTTATTCATCATAGTTAGGTAACATAATGAAAACAGACGTTTAGGACTTTACAAATAAAATCGAGTAGTTTTTTTTGTTATGATTATCTATAGAAGCCCGACATGTAGCCCAGTCATCTAGCTTGGAGTTGTATCGCTCATGGTTGCACTCTAGCTTAACATCTGGCGGAGTGCGGTCATATGATTTTTAAGCACATCAAATGACCGCACTCCGTCTAATATTTTTTTTTATTGTAGCTCGGCATGTGACAACACTCCGCCTGATGTAAAGCTAGAGTGCGGTCCATGTATGGAAACAACTGCTACTACAGAGAAACTCGTGCGGGTAGCAGTCGCCTCCACTATGCCGGCTTGAGGAGACGAGCATGTACCATCTTAGATTGACAGTGCACATTCCTCTCGTTATACTAAGTGATATTAGGCTAGAGTGCAACCTGTGAGCGGAAACAGCTGCTACCAAGAAATGTCTGCAGGCGGTAGTCCCTTTCGCTGTGCCGGCTACTTTCAAACGCGGCTAGGTCACTTTGCGGGTGTTACGCTTAAAGGGACGGCAGAATAGGCTAATAACAGTCCAGTCTGTCTACAATTCTAGTGGTAGTACTAAAAATATGCATCTGATTATATAAAATCACCTCCATTGTCTATTATGGTTTAGTAGAAGCAATGACCTAACGTATATTCGCATATAAATACTGTTTAACTATTATTGTTCCACTTTTTAATAACATTATATTATGCACTTTTGATATTGGCCTTTATTTCAGCACTTAGACAAAGACATCTAACTATGCAATATTGTATTTTTTGTCAATGTTGTTATTATAAAATATGATACGCATGGCGCCAAGATATTTGAGGTCTTAATTACTCATCTGTTTTTTTTTTATATAACAATAAAAATTTCGTCGTGTATTAATTTCGAAATATTTTATGAATGGATAATGTATGTGAAGAATTTATTAATAAAAAACTAATCTTATCAAAATCTATCTTTTTTTTTGCGGTGACACCGTTCGGTAAGTTGGTCAACCCGTACTTTGTATTATTAAGGATATCGATATTTGATGTAGGCAAAACGCAAAATAAGTGTTCATGTAAACCGTCATGGCTGATTCACGTACGTTTGCTCGTTTATATCTCGAAATAAACTCGTCTTTATTAGTTGTCAGTCGAAGTAGCGTGGTCATTAAAGACGATCTGTTGAGTTGGAAATATAATCGCTAACGCGTTTGACGACTAGGGCCAGGCAACTATCTACAACAAAGGGCCGGTCGGCCATTGCCCTCGGGAACAAAGATTTTTTTATAATATTCCCCTTAAGATTAACACGATCGTATCCTGTGATCTCGTGCAACAAATTTTGAGCGGTCGGCGTTACCACGAGTTCGCAGAAATCCTCATAACCTAATATAAGCGAGCCGTGATATCAATTTATTCACGAGTTAGAAATCTTTTGAATGATATTACACTTGAATTTTAAATAAATATCATAAAGGTTTATCTTTTATGTACATTCCCGTAATTGTCTCTTGTATAATTAAACAATTATTGTGTAATAATTCATGATGTCTGTTATTGCGATTTTGTTACCCCTCCGCTAAATAACTTTAACTTTAAATTCATATTTTAATTAAACAGGATAAATAATATTATTGTGCTACATATGTAGGTATATTAGAATAATTCATTGTAATTTCCTAAATGTTAAATTCTTTGCAGGTGTAAATCGTGTTATAGGTAAATGATTAAATTTAATTTAAAATACAATAAGTAGACCGACGTCTGTAGAAGGCGGTCTTTGAACCCGTCTGTCGTTTGAAAAACGGAATTACAAGCTGCGGTGTTTGTCTACAAATAAAGCATCGGGCGCACATCTGCCGGTCGGCACGCAAGTGTCCCGCTATTATAGTAGGCAGGTAGAAGGTTGCAGCCACCTTTGTTCTCGAATGTGATCTCCCGCGAACCTATACGGTCGTTAAACTGTCGCGGTGCACTCACCTATGTGTGCCAGGTCGATGATGGGGATCTCGCATCGCGATAGCAACGTCTCCTCCTGTTTCTGCGCCATGCTGCAAGACATGACCGTGGCGTGCGCGCTTCTGGCTTGGACTTCCACTGAGATCGCTCGCCGCTCACCTCGTCGCCAGATAACGCTTATCAGCGACTCCCGCAGTAATTAGCAATTAGTGAACGAAACAAAATGAGAATGAACACTGGACACCGTATGGCGAGATGGTTATCGTTAAAGTTTATTGAAATTATGAATGGTCTTTTGATTACCCCGAGTATAGAAGCGTTCAGAACTCATTTGCATAACCTTGTAATTTCTACTGGATGCGCTCAGCGATCTCACGTAGCAGCAATGAGCTATACTGACGTGACACATTAAAAATTGCTTTCCGTGGATCAGTCACAGTAATACTATGTGTGAAACGTAACTCCCGCGTGCGTGAACCGGCGGCGTCGCACGCCCGACGCTCCCAGCTGTCGAGTTTCCAATCCCTGGCGGAACCGACTCGCTCACCGTCCGATGAGCGTTTACCCTGAAGTGCGATGTCGACTCTCACTTGTATATCATCGCGCGGACTTTCGTAACCGAACGTATGTCGAAACCGCACTGTTTGATATCGTGGAGCGGCGACCGAGACACAGTACGTCACACTCGGCGGTCGGGCTTATACTGTGACCGACTACAGTGAGTCTGTGACGTGAATGGCCAATGCCGTTCACTCCACGCAATATAGTCGTTTCACCATGAACGTATCGTGGCGCTCGCGCTCGTGCGGCATCCATTCACTGTTTTATTATATTTTGTCATCAGATTGTCGCATGGGCACTAAATATTTATTAATAAGTAAATAAACAACAGTCACGAACATTATACTGTTCACTGTAATTCATTTTAGACATTAAACGCTTCCAACAGTCCATAGAACCTAAGTCTTAAATCCTAAAGCATAAATTTTGTAAAAAAGTTTTACATGACATAGTTAGCATGGCAACGTGGATCAAGAATTTTCCTTTCCATATTTGTTCTATTCAGCCAAAGTCCAATTTGTATTTGTATGTTTTCTATTAAGTCACTACATTAGGAAGTGATACCAGTTCTTGTACTCACCATGAGGAATCCTTATAAACTTATCTTTATGAACTTATTTTATGTCATTATTAAAATGAATTTAATTAAATGATTGAAATTAGTCAATTATGTAATTGTCTGGAGCGAGTCCAGGCCTAATTACACGAAGACAGTCATGAATTCTATGACATAAGCAGTAGGTTTCTATAACTAATAGAGTGGTAGACAAACTGATGATGGTTATCACCAAGTTTTCAAGTGTAAGACTCGTTGAATGAACCTTAGTCACGTTTCAGGATCGGCGTAAAGGCTACTTAGGTATCTATAACGAGAGTGTACTGTTAATCTTGCTATAAACTAAACTATACTGATCTCTTCAAGCCGACATAGCGGAGGCGACTACTGCCTGTGGTAACTGCTGTTTCCCCACAAGTCCGCACAATATACGGTGGAGTATTGGTAACGCCATTAGGTTATTTTGTTAAAACTATTATTTCAAAGTAGAGATGTTTAAAAGGAGTCACTGGCAAACCAGATACAAGCAATCTGGCAACAAATACGAGTATTTAAGAGAAACTCGAACCAGTGGAAACCAAGGTTGAGTTTATCTTTCTTTATTTCATAAATTATTTTACAAAAGGTATCTATCTAAAAAAATCTTTTATATCGTCAAGTAGGTACTTAAAATTTTTTTTAATTGTAGCTCGGCATGATAACATTCCGTCCTTGTAAAGTTAGAGTGCGGTCCATGAACGGAAACAACTGCTACCATAGAGAAATTTCTACAGGCAGCAATCGGCTCCGGCATGAGGAGATGTGCACCATCCAAATTGACAGTACATACTCCTCTAGATTACCTGGCTACTTCCAAATTGACCCAGAAACTTTTAGCATCTTTTCATTGGAATAATTAAAAAAAAACCGTTTTCCTAAACTCCTAGATCATAACTGTTACAACTCCAAAATTAACTTTCACAAATCAAGGAAAACTGATATTTTATCATCTCACAAGATAAAGGATTTCTACAGAAATAATTTGAAAGTGTATAGTCATGCATAATAAGGTGATTGCAGTATAGATATTAGAATCAGAGATCAAAAGGTTATCTTGAATAGCACGATTTTTGAGTTGAAACATTTTTGATCCAGAACACAAAATTGTTGAAATTACATAATAGCAATACATTACGATTCGTTAGGACCACTGCCTACAGAGGAGTTTTGACCATTATTTTGTATGACTTCAAACAAAACTTCAAAAATTATAATCTAATGTAATTAAAACACAGACAGCCTCTGGTGGAGACTAGGTTTAATTTCCAGTTGAAATATTCCAAAATTTATATTACATTCGTAAAGAAAATGAAAATATTCCTTTCCAGGTCCAAGTATATATATTGTATGTAATTATTTATTATAAAAAATTGGTAAAAAACGTTGGATCAAAATAATAAAAGCAAATACAAAAAAGACCTTTGCAATAAAAAACACAAAGGTAAAATAAATTGAGATTATTTTTATTATAATAATTTACAGTGTGTGGTTTTAGTTTTTGAGACAACGTTCGAAGTAAGATGATCCGACGTACCCGCCTCGCATCGCCCTTTGTACGTGCTGTTCAAACAGTCTGCGGTTACTTTGAAGCTCATCAGCCGCTTCCTTGTTCAGTGGATCTTCAGGATTTGGTTCCTGAAATTTTATACTTAGAGTTATAAATGCTTTTATTGTATATAAATAAAAAAATCGCTAGTTTTTTTAATTCTTATGTTACAGCCGTGTTAGCGTTAATGGAAGCGTCCAACTAAATAATAATTAGCGTGTTAAGAATTACAGCATTAAAACAATGACATTAAAGGTTTTGCTCCAGTTAACATTTAACCTGTAATGCCAATAGTATTGACGTTAATAAAATAATGCGTTACAAGTCTTAGCCACTTTAATATAATGCATTAATTACTGCACAAATTATGTGTTTTCATTTAGTATTTTTTAATGACGGGGTTATGTGTGATGAAAGATGTGCAATGCAAGTCACTGTAATAATTAAAGTCACCACATCGATCCTAGGAAGACCTGGAGATTGCAGAACATAAATCTAATGTGTTTTGTTAATTATGGCTCCAGGCTAGTTTCAGACCCTGGTGCGTTCTTCTGCTCTCATGCAAGCCATCCAATTTCCTCCATGAGGGTCAGTACGTCATCAATATACCGGCACACCTCAGGGATACTTTTATATGTATAGACTAAACCAAATATTTGAAACAATATACTAACCAAAAATAGGTATTGTAAGCCGTAAACTATAGAATTAACTGTGAGTACAGGTTTCCAGTCTTCTCTAAGAATATTGAGACAGACATTGCCTTCCAAGTCTATGTTCGGATGATATACAGCTGTTTCACATTTTACCTTCGGTGGTTCATGTGGATAACTTGGTCCTACCTAAAAATTTCAAATATAATTTACTATAATTTTTTACTACAGTTGGAGAAGATCATAGTGTATCATAACCGGATTGATTGTAGATTCCTCGCAATTGAATAGCTATGGCCTCTCCTTGATGGGTGAGGAGCATAACTAGATACTGAGAGATGATTGATCATGACAGTAGACGTAGTTCACAGACCCCATGTCAATAAAGAACTAACACTATAGTTACATATTTCTGGAAAGCTTTATATATTGTTGGGAAGCTAATAAAATCCCAAAAAGTACCCTAATTCTCAAGTGTAGTAGACTTAACATATGTATACATTAATTTCAATCACTTTTGTATTATAATTTCCTTCAAAGTAGTATTTATTAGCTATCAAAAGTAGTAGAAATAGAAACACTTTAAGGAACAACTTCAGGCATGCTTATAAAACAATACACAAAATATCACCTTAAAACTAAATACAAAACGGCCTCCTTTATAAAAACCTTCATCAGGACATATGATTAATTTAAAAGTGAGTAAATCATCTGGATCAGGGAACTCTGTACAGCATGTTTTGGGCAAGTTTAGTTCGTTTAAGTCTGAAAATTAGAAAACTTTCTTCAAAATATATAGCTATGTATTGTACATTTATAAATGCATATATTAGCGTCAATCTAATTTCAAAAAGAAAAAATGAGTATGTTTTATATGTTGCATGACAATTCACTGAATATTTTAGGTAAATATACACTGTAAAATATTACAATATATCTTAATAATAGACATTAGAATACTAAACAAATGTACCTAATCAACGAAATGATGATGATTTATACAAACCTTTTGTGATCCGAAGCTGGGCAGCTGAGGCTTTTTTTTGGGATCCACCGGGTTTTCCTGAACCTTCTTCATCCTTTTTTTGTTGTTTTAACGAAAATAGCTTAATCATTGTCCTAATTTAATCAATAAACCTAACAAGACCCCAGATGCTAAGTGTTGACCACGATTTATTTTGATTTTGACAATTTGTATAAGTATTAGGTATCTCTTCAAACTTCGATCCGACAGATCTTGAATTAGTTTTAGATTACCAGTTAGCCAACGAAGTTTATAATTCTTCCGTGTCCAATTGATGGAATAAAATAACAAACTTTAATTCAACCAATGAAATTATATGTTTGATTTTATTATTTTGCTGTTTGTACAAAGAAAACATATAAAGCGAATAAAATTAAGTTTCGAATCGACGTATTCTCAACAAACCGATTACTACTTTTTAACGTGGTGATTACGTGATTATCCAACAAATAAACAAAAAATATACATATATTAAATTAATGTATTGATTTTTTAATCATAAAATACAAATATAAAATGTTAGAAAACGAAGGATATATATTTTTAAAATATGATCAAAAAAGATTCGATGTTTATTACGAATACGAATGCTGTAATTCGAATGCATAGTCAAACATCCTTATTTGTGTTTCAATGCAGCAGCGCATAGTTGTGGATAAAATTATCTCCTATTACTTCTTATGAGTTTACTTGATTTCATTTATTTGATTGTATATTTGCATTATATTTGATTGTATACTACTATATATTAAGCATACTTGGACATATTAATGGGATGATCATAATAATATATTAAGGATGCCTGGTGAAGATGTTATCGAATTGGGTTCGTCAGACGACGAACCCGGCCCTGCAGCAAAAAAGGTAACTCACATCGTTTATTATTGTAAATATATGTAAAAGAGTGCATCTGTATCTAACATCATATATTTTTGCGTTATAAAAATGACTAAATTGTAAACATTTCAGGTAAGAAAACCCAAGCCGAATGTGATGGTACATATCCCAAGGCCCCACAATAATCAAAATAAGAAACAATTTCCAAATAATTTGGGTAAAATACGAATAGTAAATGTTGAAAGCATGTTGAAAAAGCCAACAAATTCACCTCGTATACTAAATTACCCTCGTCCGTTAAATATACCTCGTGCACTAAATTATAAATTCCCTTTTAATGGCCAAAAAATGCCAGGTCTCATTTTAAATCCTTTGGCAAATAAAAATTCAAAGACTTTGACTAATCAAAAAGTTCCCATTCAAAAAGTTGGTATTGCGCAAGGCTCAAGGTCAGTTGCACAGAATGCATCTCGTAAAAGGCCAATTGGACCCAATTTGTCAGCTGTAAATCGCTCACCATCTACAAAATGTATGCCATCTGTAAAATGTATACCATCATTGCCACCTGGAATAACTGTCACCAGAACAGCAAAACCAGTTTCTCCGAAGAGGGCTAAACTGATTCCACAGAAGAGGAAACAGCTTCAAACTTTAAAAAATGTTAACAAAAATAATTATAATGTTGGTTCAGTACTCACTGTGGAATTAGATGATGATGATGACGATGATAATGGTGGAGCTCCAGCCACTCTCACTGCTATGCCTTCATGGTATGTGAAACCAGAGGATGGTACTTCGGCAACTAAAGATAACAAGAGTAATAAAGACCAAAATAATGCAAAAGCTAAAAGCGCTGTAGAAATTACAATTGAAGATAGTCCAGTAAAACTTAAAAAAATTGATTCGAGTAAACAATCTAACAAAGAAAAGGAATTAGCCATCACTATTGAGGATAGCCCCGTTAACACACCTAATAAACAGAAATCCGATGATTTAAATAGTAAAGAAAGAAATGAAAGAACTCCTAATAGTAAAAAGAGACTACAATATCCAGATGAAAATATACTAAAAGAAAATTCTCGAGGTTCTGTTATAGTTGAAATTAATTTTAATGAAAATATAGAAAGTGATGAAGACAATAGTACGCATAAAAAGGATGATGACTTTGTAGGGGAGGAAACATCACAAAATAATGTTATTGATGTGATCGACTTGGATACACCATCAAAAACGGAAGCTGATATTGACTCGGGACCAGCAAAAAAGATTCCATTATCCAATCTCAATAATAGTGATGAACAAAATGATTCTGACATCCATCCTGTGTATCAAAGTTTTATAGATTTATGTTTGAGTTTAGAAAATACTGATGACATGAGAAATATTGTTGAGAGAAAAATAATGCGCTATTACAAACAACTTCCCAGGGAATACATAGAATCTGAAGCTTTTGTTGAGTTGGTCTCATTTAAAATGAACTTCATTAAAGCACACCCTTCAGAATTGTATTTTCAGATCAGGGATGTTGTTGATGAACTAAAATTCCAACGAGAACAGGCTAAGGCGCGAGTTGAGACAACTCATCCTGCAGGTGATTTTATTTCTTCTTTTACTTCTATCTAGGCAGGTTGTAATTTGTCAAATCATTTTTTAACTTTTTTAAAATTATGTTCTCTCTTGGAGCGGCCGTGGTCTAGCGATAACACATGTGAACTCACGATTGATGAGACCCGTGTTAGAACCTTGCTAATTCCAATGTAACTTTGTTATATGTACTTTGGTCGCTCAGTACCTATAGCCACTATTAAAGAGTGGTAGGCAGACTGATGATGATTATTTGCTCAGTCTGCCATCCTGAGGTAGTACCACCACTTTCGAATGTAACACCCGTGAAGTGATCTTGTCACCTTTTGAGAGCAGTTCGAAAGTAGCCAGGTATAGCAGGAGGAGTGTGCACTGTCAATTTAGATGGTGCATACACATCTCCTCAGGCCGGCATAGCAGAGGCGACTGCTGCCTCTAGAGAATTCTCTATGGTAGCAGTTGTTTCCGTTCATGGGCTGAACTCTACCTTTACATCAGGTGGAGTGTTGTCATATGCCGAGCTACAATAAAAAAAATCCCATTCTGGGAAGTCAAAGGGAACAAAGCCTATACAGTAATGACTTAAAAAAGTCATTTATTTTTTATTTATTTTATAGCAGAGGAGAATTGCAATGAAGAGTTTTTTGCTGAATTAGACCCAAAGCGTGAAAGACAAGTGTTGAAGTTAGAAAAAACTCTCAGAAAATTACATATAGCTATACAAAAACTTGAAGAAGAAGAAATTAATTTTGATGATGATGCAGACTCTGTTTATATATTGGTTGACAGGTGAGCCAGAATCTTCGGAAATGGTTTGGTTTAATTTGATTTATTGACTGTAGTCTGTACCAGCTAATTGAAATGAATACGGAAGAATTTTTCAATAACAGTTGTTATTTGCCACATGTGATCGTCCTTTGTTAAGCTAGGAAGTGGTACATTTTTATTTATTTATTTACAATTTTAGTTTACAAATATCAAGCTTAGAGGAACCACATTAAGCAAAGCCTGTCTTGTGGGTCCAAGGTCGTACAGTTTTCCCCCAATTTTGGGTGTTATAAAAATACTGAAACAATAATATTTTTAAGAACTAATCACCACCATTAAAATAGGACTATAAAAATGAATAAATCAATACAATAACTACTTAAGCATATTTACAAATATTACGATAATGGGTATCTGGGTAATGGGTATCTTACATGAGTGGAGACAACTGCTACTGACTACAGACTGCAGGCGACGGTCACCTTCGCTATACAGGCTTGATAAGAGAAGTTATCATAATTTAACAACTTTATTCGCTTATTAAATATTAATCATTTCAAATTTCAGGTACAAAGAGCGATTGGTCAGAGTTCATGCTAAGTTATGTCAATTAAGAAACATAAAAATGCCCTCTGAACCTCGGATACATATTGAACCAAGACACGGAAGACCTATGGGTCCGATACGTCGTTTAGAAGCGTGGATCAATAAAAAAGTACCAGTCGGAACGCCTCTCCCGTTCCCAGATTTTCACGATGTATTGAATTGTGTCAAGTTTGCAAATCGAGATGACAATCTTGGGATGAGTGAAATAGAAATGATGGAAGAAGGTATCTTTCTAACTTTTTGTGTTTACTAGCGGCCGAAATTAATATTGTATCCACAATCAGAGATTAAGACCAATCTAACATTAATACATATCGACGGAATGATCTCCAACCTACGTCCCAATAATAAAATTCTGTAATCCTTTTTTTTGACAAGCTCAGATTGACGGCCCATCCGCACCCTCTTTAACGTTTCGTTTTACACAAAAGTCATACATTTTTGTATGGTTTAATTATATCATTTAAGTTTAAATAAACTGTTTAACGTACAAATTATTTATGTAGCGTAGAGTTTACCTTTAACTAGACAAACAAAACTACAACTGATTGCTAAAACTTGCAACAATCGTGATAGCGATAGCGATGACAAAAATATTAGGTTGTAATGGAACGTATGTTTTGAAACGTCGCCAAACGTCAGGTCGGTGCGCGTCAGTGATATTATGACTGTTATATTCGAAAATAAATAATATGTATATTAATTAAAATGGATTCAGAAATGGTAAGTTTTCTTTAATGATATCATTAAATTTCTTATCATTGTGTTCTTTCTTCGAGTCCTTGGAAAACTGTGCGTTTTCTACGAAATGAATGTATTCATTTTCTGCTTGTTTGTATGTGACGAACAAAGATAATTTACTACATATTTTAACAAACAAAAATATTTTTATTTTAGATGAAAGGAAAAGCTCTCCAAAGACGGAACGAAGGCATTGATGGAGCTGATAGAGGGCAGCAGAATAATTAAGTGCAAAACCACCAAATATAAACTCCCTCTTAATGTCTTGTATATCTACATTTTATATATTTTATAAAATAAAATCCTTGTGTACATAACAATATTATTTTATTATCTATCATTTTAGTTTTCAAAATCACAACACACAGCTTAGAATAATTGTAATATACATACATAATATGATACATAAAATAATTATAAGGTCCACTGATGTCCTGTATATTCATATTTTGAGTTGCCCTCGTCATAACTCTCTGCAGTCGGCAGCTCAACTTCTGGAGGAACTTCCTCGATGTTGTAATTCCTATAGATGATTTCTGCAAAACTAGATATTTTGGTAGTCGGTATTTTTCTTCATCTTATTACATTAAACAAGAATTATGTAGTATTTAGATATTAGGCAGATGTCGCCACACACCGTGGGTATTATGCATGATGTTGGTGGTGTAAGAGTGATAAAACTAATATTAAACTTACCTTGACGAAGTTACACGTATATACGGCATAATTTCAGTCAGCAGTGAATTTAGGTCTGTCTGTTTAGGTAATCTAAACCTAAAGGCAAAATCCGCATCATCGAGACTGCGTATAATTTACTCTTGATTTTACGTAAAGATGCGCGTCGTATCGAATCCGCATCAGCGCCTCCTCCGAATTACTGTCACTATCCAACAGAAGATATCGACAAAGCCATTTTTACCAATAATGTTTCAATAAAATCTCTACAAGTATGCGTAATCTGATCACTTCCCGGGATCGCAATTCTAGATCGAAACATCAATCAAAAGAAACGTCAAAATCGTCAGATAGCTTATTGGCACGCACAAACTACAATTTTCATACAGAGGTCAATCTGTAATCTGTGCTTCGTCCTCTGACAGATGGTTAGCTTTGAAAGATTGCAGTTTCGGTTAGCAGATAGGTTATTGGCACGCTTTTTTCACAATCTAAGTCAGTTTCCTATCTAAGTCAGAGAAAAAGGGATCAAGATTGATTATTAATTTCGGCCGTAGGACTAGTAGATAAACTGATGGCGGTTATTATTTGTTTTTTTTTTTTTTTTTTTTTATTTATTTATTTTTTTTTTTTTTTTGTGGCTCGGCATGTGACAACACTCCGCCTGATGTAAAGCTAGAGTGCGGTCCATGAATGGAAACAACTGCTACTACAGAGAAACCTGTGCGGAGAGCAGTCGCCTCCACTATGCCGGCTTGAGGAGACGAGCATGTACCATACATTGACAGTGCATACTCCTCTCGCTATACCTGGCTACTTTCAAACTATTCCCGAAACGCGACAAAGTCACTTCACGGGTGTTACATTCGAAAGTGGTGGTACTACCCCAGGACGGCAGACAGGACAAATAACCATCATCAGTCTACCTACCACTCTTTAATAGTGCCTATATGCACTGAGCGACCAAAGTACATATAGCAAAGTTACATTGGTACCGGTCAGAACTAGCGAGGTTCGAACACGAGTTTCATTGATCGTAAATCCATTTGTAGTCTAGTTTTTTTTCCATAAACACTTTTACTATCTATTTATGTTCCTGGATCAGTTTGAAAGCAGTTGGCGCATAATTAATAGTGGAACTAGCTGTACTTTTTGATAAACCATGAAAATATTTAAATATTAATTATATTTTTTATTTGCAGCTAGAGATTTATTTATAAGATGCGGTAAGAAATTACAACGGCGGCGACAAGAAAATGAATGGCGCTTGGCATCATCTAGATTGACTAGTAATGTGGATCCAGCGGAACATAGTCCAGAATTAAAAATTAAATTAGAATCTAATAGGAAAGCGGCTGCAATTAAAGAAAATGAAATTATTAATACGTAAGTATTATAATATTCTCGATTCTCGACTTGACTCAGAAGTTTTTCAAGTATCAGATAATTTTAACTTAGATTGTAATGAGTGGTAGATAGACAAGATAGAGTTGTTATTAGCCTGCCGTTCTGGGGTAGTACCACTAGTTTCCAATATAACGCCTGTGAAGTGATCTTGTCGCTTTTCGGGAACAGTTTAAAAGTAGCCAGGTATATACGAGAGGAGTGTGTATTGTCAATCTAGATCTTCAAGCCGCTATAGCCGAGGCGACTGCTGCCTGTAGAAATTTCTCTCTGTAGTAGCAGTTGTTTCCGTTTATGGACCACACTTTACCTTTACATCAGGCGGAGTGTTTTATATGCATAAGCTATAATAAAAAAATATTTACAGGTACGCCGATAGACAGAGTCAATTGAAACTCGAACCCGTGGAAATAACTGACAAAGATGCCCAAGTGTCATCAGAGAGTGATGATGATGTTGAAGAAATTATTGAAACAGATGATAATAAATCTAAAGATGATCCTAATGATAGGGAAGAACTACCAATTGCACTAGCAGATGCGGGTGAGACAAAACGTACAGAAGTATTCGATAAATATAATTTACTAGAATCAGATGGAGAATCAGCTATAAGTGTATCGTCAGATTCTTCTGATAGTGACAGTAGTGATTTATGTGTGGACGACAAAGATGGGAATAACGAGCTACAATACGAAGATTTTACTACTATCGACGATAGTAACTCTCCGATGGTGACAGATATTCCAGAGCTTAATATTGTGGTAGAAAATGTGTTTTCAATAGACAGTTCCGAATTTGGTATGGATTTTAAAAAAAGAATTTCTGATGATAACGAAATAGACACTCAATATGTAGAACTTGATTGTACAGAATCTGAAAAGGCAATTGTTCCATCAGAAAAGGTTAAAGAATCTATAACAAATGAAAAAGGAGTGAATGAGTTAGAAAATAGTGACTTACATGTTATTAACACGAATGTCTCAAATGCTCTAGAAACGGATCTGGTCACAGAAAATATTTCTCCGAAAAATAATTTAGTGTCTAATTCCGCTTTAAGAGATAATGAAGTTGGGAAAGGAAATTCTGATAGGAATACAAGTGTCACAGATGCTCTAGAGACTCATCTTGACGCAGAAAAAAATATTTCGAAAGATAATTCAAATTATAATCCTGTTTTAAGTGGTAATAAAGTTGAGAAGAAAATATCTGATAGTAAAGAAATATATACTCAATCTGTGAAAAATGATTGTACAGAGTCTGAGAAGGAAATTACTGTTTCAGAGAAGTCTAATGGATCTTTCACAAATGTACATGGCAAAAATAAGTTAGGGGATAATGACTTAACTGTCAGAGATGCTTCAGGAACCAATCTTGTCGTAGAAAACGTACCGTCAAAAGATAACTCAGATTCTAATCCCGTTTTCAACAGTAATAATGACGAGAAAGAAATTTCTGTTAATAAAAAAATAGATACTCAAAGTGTGGAAATTGATTGTATAGAATCTAAGGAAATAGCTGTATCAGAAAAGGTTAATGAATCTATATCAAATGTGGAAGGAGAAAATGAGTTAGGAGATGACTTACCTGTTATTAACTGGAATGTCATAAATGCGGCAGAAAATGTTCCTTCGAAAGATAATTCAAATTCTAAGCCTGTTTTAAGAAGTAATAATGCTGAAGTAAAAGAAATTTCTGACAATAAAGAAATAGATACACAAAGTGTGCAAACTGATTGCACAGAATCTGAGAAGAAAATAGTTGCGTCTGAAAATGTTAATGAATCTATAACAAATGTAGAAAAGGACAATGTATTAGGAGATGATGAGTTACCTGTTATTAGCTGTAATGTCACAGATTCTGCAAAAAATGTTCTTTCGAAAGATGATTCAGATTCTAAGGCTGTTTTTAGAGATAATAATGTTGAGAAAGAAATTTCTGATAATAAAGAAAATTATTTCCTGGAAATCGGTAGTACAGAATTACTCAAAGAAAAAGTTGCAACATCAGAAAATATTAACGTATCCATGAAAAATCCAGTATGTCAAATTGAGTTAGGGGCTGATGGCTTAACTAATATTAATGAAAATGGCATAGATACTTCAGGGACTGATTTTATCGTAGAGAATAATTCGGATTCTGATCCCGTTTTAACGAGTAATCTTGTTAAGAAAGTAATTACCGACAATAAAGAGAATTGTCTTCAAAGTTCGGAAATGGATTGTACGGAATCTAAGAAGGAAAAAGTGTCAACATCAGTTGCATATGTTAATGAATCTATAAAAAATGTTATTAACAATAATGTCACAGATGATTCAGGTATTGAAGAAATTGTCACAGAAAATGTACATGAAGATTCTAGTTCATTTTTAAATATTCTACCAAAGGTAAATAAAACAGACATACCTGAGAAGTTAAAGAAGTCAGAAGTTCTAGAAGATTCTAATGAAATTGTTAATCCTGAATTATCAATTTTTGATAATAAAGAAAATGACATACACAATATGGAAATCGATGAAACAGTAGAAGAAGACAGTGAGGCTGGGAGAAATTATTTTATAAAAGATTTGAAAGAGACATCCAGTTTGGTTTTTAAAGAAGACGTGACATTAAATTCTATGGATACTTCGTAATTAAATTCTTTAAGAACTTTTCTATTTTTTCTATAGGGATTTTATAATATGTTAAAACTATTTTTTAATAAGTTACAAATTGCCGTAGTTTATGTATATAGTTTTTGTAACAATTAATTATTATTATTGGAAATTCAAAGATTTCTTAAGATTCCTTCATAACTTTCTTACATAGGTTTGCATTCAGCAAATTATCGCTGCGACTTAAATTAAGTTTTTAGATTTGTATAATATTATAATATATCATAATGTTTAGTATAATAATATGTAACGTCTAATATCTACGGATTTTGGCACATACGGCAAATTTAAAATAATTTCTCCACTAAAGTTTGGGTGGACAGTAATCGTAGGTAGATGACATGTATTTATTATTAAAGTTTATGCTAATAAAATGTTTTATTGTTCCACCAAAAATGAAATAAAAATACGAATACAGTCGTCGCAATATTATATTTACAATATTTACAAAGGTCCCGAGCATATGTACATAATATAAAACGTTCTTAAAATTTTAGGTACTTAAATACTAAATGAAGCAAACTGGTCCCATTTCAAAGCTAAATTTGTGACCATCGATCGCTATAGGTTGAAAATCTACTATAGGCAGTTTCTCAGGTTTTGATGTTTTGATTTCAAGTATAATTTCACCGGACTGACTCTGTAAATAAATTTTAAATATTTTAAACATATTGATTATATTTCACAAGCATATATATTCTGACCCGTAAGCTATTTGTTTATTATAGTGATTTGCGATAATAATTAGCAGAAAGTTACAAAATTACTTAATTTCAACATAAATTTGCTATGTTTCAAACAAAATGTATGGACGCTCAGATGTTGGCTTTCACGTTAGACGACTGTGAAGCACATTTAAGTGACAATCGAGTTGGAATTAGTATCTCGAAATGATTTTCATAGGCTCATTTTTTGGGCAATCCCCCATTAATTAATATTTTTTAAAGGTATGGAAGTGAAACGCGTGTACAAACCTTGCATTCATCTCTTAGTACAGTCGGTTCTTTAAATTCGAATCCATTTTGTCCTACCAACTTAATCTGAACGGCATTTTTATCTGAACTGAAAATAAACATTTTGATGAATATAAAACAGTTTTTTTTATTGTTAAAGTGGTTAATTTATACTAACTGAATTTGTTCTGAATTTTGACAATTGTAAGTGAAATTTTGTTTTGCTCCACTGGATAGTAGACGTAGGTAACGCATCTGGATTGGACCTGGACCATTTGAATCGTATGATATCTAAAATATAGAAATGAAGTTAGAAATTATTGAAAAATAAAGTTGTGGTTATGTTATATTGACTCGCCTTATGGCCATCTTTAATTTGTGAAAATCGTTTAGATTTCGATGAAGCATTGAATATAGAGTTGGTATCTTCAATAACTGCTGATATACACGTGTTATGACCAGAGCAGTACACTTTTAATGTCCTCGCGCCTGTTGTACCACCACGAGCATCGATCCAATACCATCCTGAAATATGAATTCAGTTATGTTACACAAAAAAGATCTATCTGCTCGTAATATAAGAGCGGTTATTAGTTACCATCTTTTAATTGGGGATGTGATGTACGTAGATCTCGGCATGATAGGGCCGGATTTGTTTTACTTCCACGAGGTTTGATAGCTGCATCGAGAGCCGTTCTAGCCCCTACAACTGCTGTTAAAACTTCGCCCGCCCAGTCCATATCTAATAAAATTATATGGACAATTTAGAAAGTGTTTTTACGTCACCTTTATGTTTCATTTTTTTTCAAATATACTTAATACCTTGATCTTCATCTAAGTCGTCATCAGTAGTGGTTTCAATTTCTTCAGACTCTTTATTCACACTTCTGCGTCTACGATACGATATAAAGAGTTCTGGTGGTATATGGGGTGGTGAAGCAGGCGGACCAGGAGGCCCAGGTGCTCCTGGTGATCCCGGCAATCCAGGAGGACCTTCTGGACCAGTTGAACCTTTTGGTCCCATGGGACCTTCCGGGCCCTGAAGACCAACTAAACCTGTTTCACCTTTAACACCTGGTAAACCAGCTGGGCCCTGTAGATCGTACAAGATATTACCTATGTAATACATCGTGTTTTCTAATACATATTGTTAATTAAGTTTTAATTATAAAGAAAATAACCATTTCTCCTTTTAACCCAGGTGGTCCGCTTGGGCCTGGTGATCCTCGTTCTCCATTTTCACCTTGGTCACCTTTGATTCCCATAATTCCGGTGCTGCCCATATGCCCTTTGGGTCCCATGTTTCCTTTTTCTCCTTTGGGTCCAGGTAGCCCTTGTTCACCTATTTTTCCAGTTTGACCTTGAGGGCCTAAAGTTCCTGGTGGACCAGTGTCCCCCTAAAATAAAATAATGATTTATGGTTATAATAAAATACACTTTTTTCTTTATATTAAGACTCAACTTTATATTAAGTACTTACATCAGGACCGGGAGGACCTCTGATACCACGTTGACCTTCTATTCCAGCAGGTCCTATAGATCCCATAGGTCCCATTTCTCCAGGTGGGCCGGGAAGACCGGTTTCTCCTTTTTCGCCAGGTGATCCGGGTGCACCTTGTGTTCCAGGTTGTCCCTCTGACCCCTAAAATATATAAAGCGCACGATAACTCCAGCCTTTTAAATTAAAGTTAAGCGGTTCCAGGAGCGCCGCCGACACAGTATATCTTCGAATGTAGGCGCGCCATCCTTTATTTTTCTGCATGTGTGCTGAGGGTAACGCTTATACGTTTGGTGGGCTTAGTAGCGGGACTTGACTAGAAGTCGTTAAAAACTACGTATTATACTTGTATTGCTCGTCGTCCATTAAGGAAGCTTCCGCTATAACCATATTACTAATCATAATCTTAGGTAGTAATTATTAATATACCTGAGTTAAACCACACACACAAGCGGACTAATGTGTAATCTAATCTATAATTTTGTTACTGAATATTCACCGGATTGCCAGGTAATCCAATTTCTCCAGGGTTACCAATAGGCCCTGGTGGACCTGCCGGGCCAGCAGGTCCGATACTTCCTTCGGGACCATCTATACCTGGGTCGCCTTTAATACCCTGCGGTCCTGGTTCTCCCCGGTCTCCAGGAAATCCTGCAGGTCCTGCATCCCCTTTAGGTCCTTCTAAACCGATTGGGCCTTTGGGACCTGGTTCTCCTTGTTGTCCTGGTAAACCATCATCTCCTTTTAATCCAGCTGGACCTCTGGGTCCCTAAAACGTGTAAAGATTACAGTAACGATTAAAGCACACGAACTTAAATAACTGTGTAGCGTATTAACCTGTTGTCCTTCTGGTCCTGGAGTTCCAGGTGCGCCTTGCTTGCCAGTATCACCAATTTCTCCTCGTTCTCCTTCAGGTCCACGTAAGCCTGGCTCCCCTGGAGATCCTTTAGGACCTCTCCGTCCTGGGGATCCAGTAGGACCGGAAGGTCCTTGAGGTCCTAATAAATTAAATACATTTAAATTTAGTTTATTTTTTTGTGTACTCTGTAAGATAAATTAAAATATTATGTGTATATGTACCAATTGGACCAGTATCTCCGGTATCGCCCTTAAGTCCTGTTAGGCCTTTAGAGCCCATTGGTCCAGGTAAACCGATTGGACCTGGTAAGCCTATAGGTCCATCATGACCTGGAGCCCCCGTAGGGCCTGGTTCGCCTATAGGTCCTTTGTCGCCTGGCATGCCAACTGAACCAGGTTCACCTCTTAAGCCTTGGTTACCGGGAGATCCTTGTGGTCCCTAAAAGTTTAAGAATTTATCACAATTTACAATACTATATTAGATTTACCATAATTTTCTATACACTTACCGGCTCACCAGCTGATCCTTTAAATCCTTTCTCGCCAGGGGGACCAGCTTCACCTTTGTCTCCATCTTCACCTGGTGGACCTACTGGTCCAGGAGATCCAGGTAATCCTCTTGGACCGGGTAAACCATCTCTACCAACCGGTCCTAAAATAATAATGTATAATAAACCCTAGTTCAGTTAAATGAAATCGTTATTATTGTGTAATAATTACCAATTAATCCCATTTCTCCTCTTTCACCCTTTTGCCCGCCTGGGCCGGGTGAGCCTCTCGGACCATCACGACCTTGTAGACCCTGAGGACCTATAGGGCCACTATCACCTGGTTGCCCTTTATCGCCTCTAATTCCTGGTGAGCCAATAGGACCTATTTCGCCCTTAGACCCTGGTATACCCTGTATAGTAATACAATAATTAACAAAGTATATAAATTTTTTCAATTTATCAAGACTCTGTTACCTGGGATCCTGGTAGACCAGATTCACCACGATTGCCAGGAGGACCAGGTGATCCAACTGGACCCGTTTTACCTTCTGGACCTACTGGTCCTGGGGGACCAGATTGTCCGACTTCTCCTGGTGGCCCGATTTCACCAGGGGTACCGGGTACACCAGACGCACCTTGTGGACCAGGTGGACCAGGATCACCGTTTTGTCCCATTGGCCCCACTGCACCTGGTTGTCCTATTATTCCGGGTGCACCTTGAGCTCCCTGTAGAATGTAATGTAGAATGTAACATAGAATGTCAAAAATAAGTGCGATATGAAAATAAATATACTTGTGGGCCACGTTCTCCTGCTGGACCAGGAAACCCGACTTTTCCATCTGCACCTGGTGCTCCAATTGGACCAGGAAATCCGCGAACACCTTCTGATCCTTGCAAGCCTCTTTCTCCTTGAGGTCCGGGGGGACCGGGTTGGCCAGTATCACCTTTAGGACCGGTGAGACCATCAGATCCACGACGTCCACGTGGTCCTCTGTATCCCTGGTTTAAAAACGGTTGTAAATAATCTATTTATTATTTAAATGATTCCTAAGTCGTAAACTTACCCGTGGTCCTCCTTCGCCACGATCACCAGCAGGACCGATTAAGCCCTGAAATTAAAAGTATGCTATTTCTTTAGCTAATCTATTAAATTGCCTTTGTTTACAATGTATAGTAAAACAAAGTACCGCAACGCCTTTAGCTCCACGTCGACCTCTCCTCCCAGAAGCACCTTTATCACCTTTTTCACCCTGGGCACCTGGATAACCCCGTACACCCTGTAATCCAGTTGCCCCCTTTTCTCCAGTTGGACCAATTGGTCCAGTTTCACCTCGTGGCCCTTCAGCTCCCTATTAAAATGATACAAAAGTGGTAATGAGACTTTTAAACTTCTTCTTTTTAAAATGACTTGATGTATTTTAGACCTTTTGTCCTTCGGGTCCTTCTCCACCAGAAGGTCCAGATTCTCCAATAATCCCACGATCGCCTTTTGGACCAATCTCACCCTTTTCTCCCTCCAATCCTATAATTATTCATTATTTAAAGGCTATACGTACTCATAAATAAAATAACCATTTCATTATTATTATTGTATTAAGTACCTCGAGTTCCTTTATCCCCCTTTTCCCCTACCGGCCCACGTGGACCATCATCACCTTTGTGACCACGAGATCCAGGAAATCCCAACATGCCCTGGAACAATGAACAAGTAACAAAATTTGACACAATAAATATAGTATGAAGTTTAGTGTTTAAATAAATTTACCTGCGGTCCTTGTATTCCAATTTCTCCCGGAGAACCTTGTTGACCTGGGTTCCCTGGAGATCCCGGAGAGCCTTCAGGTCCAGGAAGACCCGATATACCTGGTTTACCTTGTGGACCCTTTAATAAATAAACATTAAAATAACTCTTCATTTTGAATTTAACTTATTAATTAAGTGGATAGTATCATATTTACTTGTATACCCGGAGCACCAATGGGACCCTGGGATCCCGGCGACCCCATTGGACCCATGGGCCCTGATTGACCTGGTAGTCCAGGTGGTCCAGGTTGGCCGGGGCTGCCTTTTATTCCCACGGATCCCTCATTTCCTGGAGATCCAGGATAACCTATTAACCCTGGAAAGCCACGTGGACCCATAAAGCCTCTGGGGCCCTGTAAGATCAAGAATCATCTATAAATGCATGTATACGTACACATACATATGTACGAGTGTAGATTATATATCTATTAGACAGATAGAAATCTATAACATTATTCATGTGCCTTATAAAAAATAGGACCTACCAATTCACCAGTTAGTCCTGGTGGCCCGGTTGGTCCATCATCTCCTGGTGGGCCATCTTGTCCTGAAAGACCTGATTCCCCTTGAGCTCCAGGTGAACCCCTTTCTCCTTTGTCTCCAGGCAATCCTGGTTGTCCTGGATAACCTATTTCACCTTTAGGACCAGGAGACCCAGTCATTCCTCTTTCTCCATCTCTACCAGCGTGCCCACGTCTTCCAATACGCCCTTGAAATCCTTGCGGCCCTCTGAGACCCGGTGGACCCTAAAAATTACGACACAAGCTTAAAGTAACTTTGCTATATGTATTTAAGTCGTTTAGTGCCTATGATATAATATAGGCATTCATTAAAAAAGTGACTGATGATGGTTATTAGCCCAGCTAGTCTACCGTCCTGGGGTAGTAATACTAATTTCAAGTGACATTTCAAGGTCAATAGAAACGTCGTCCTGGCTGTGTACATTCGTCGGCTAGAGAAGGTAACTGTTACTTTACAGATATTTTACTGTGATGGAAAACGGCAGTTGTCTCTGCTCATGAAATCAAGCGAGTGTTGTCACTTGTCATAATACAAATTACTTACAGGTTCACCAGTGTCTCCTTGTTCACCCTTGGGACCTTCAGGACCAATTTCACCTTCCGGGCCCGGGGGACCTGTCATACCCATTGGTCCTTCAACACCACGCATGGCAGCCTATACAATAAAATTACATTACGTGCATATAAGGTCTTTCAAGAATAAGAGAACTGACTGAGAAAGTGGTGTGATTGTAAAAATCGTATTTCATTCGCCACGACCGTAACAATATAATTGATTACTATTTACCATGTGATGTGTCAGCATTTGTTGTAAAGCTTCTGATTGCCCATCAGGACCTTTGTCGTTTCTCGATTGATGTAACTGAAACAGTATCAATTATAATTTAATGAATTGGTATAAATGAAAGAAGTGATTTAAAATTAGCTAATTACCGGAACAACGAAAACGTGCCCTGGAGGCCCTTGAAATCCTTGTTGACCTTCAACTCCTGATTTACCCGGTTCTCCCTTAGGTCCTCTAGGTCCTTGTTGACCAGGAGGACCAGGATATCCCCGGGGACCCGTATAACTTCTACCAGCGCCGTAATCGTAGTATGTTTCTTCTGAATCATAAGATATTGACGCATTTCCCTGAAAGCATAACTGATAATTAGGGGTTTGCCACATGAAATTCAAGAAAGATCGAGCAGCATCGGTTTTGCTTACAGAATATATCTCTGGTGAATGTGTAAGCCAATCTGAATCGGTAGTAGTAACGGCTGTATATGGATAATCAGTAGTTGTTATACCAGAATCTATTTCATCTTCAGAATCATCTCCTCGCATTTTCTAGAAAATTATAAATTAGTGTATAAACAAAAGTGACATAATTCTTTCGTTTTTTTCTAAATTAAAGTACTCAGTAGAAACCTTTATAATTTCTGTTGTTTCTTCCAGACTTAAATCTGATTTGCTTGGATCTGATGTTGTCGTTAATAAATCTTCATCATCGTCAGTAAATCTTCCAAAAATACTATTTTCGTCTAAAACATTTTAATAATTAATGTTAGATATGTTTGTTTATATAATATTCGTTAAATAAAATGAAATCGTAAAAAAAGTATCCATTTAAAAATGTATTCTGATGATACTTACTGGAATTAATCGAAGAGGCCAACTTACCGGAATCGGTAGGTATGATATAAGACCCGGTTGTGCGAAAATTGTCTGGGATTTGCCAGAAAGGACTTTGTGTGCCTCTGTGTGCCAATGAACCATAATCAGTCTGGGTAAAATTTTCACTGAGTTCACTTCCTCGATCGCGATTGGTTGGTTGATTTTCAAGTGAACCAATTTCTTGATTATAATATCTTAATCTTGGGTAGGTTGTTGATGTACGAAATGTAACAGCTGATCCTGTATTTTGTCTTCTAGTATTTGGGGCGTTATTGGAAGTAATTCTTTGTCGTCCTGATGTGCCAAGTCTCACGCAATCCGGAGCAATCGTTTTACACATATCATATGCTGAATCTGGTTTATTTGATAGTTTGAGCATGTCCATGTCGCCCTATGGAGTTAAAAAATTTAAGAATTTAATTCGAATGAATGACATATTTATTTTTGTTTAACATCCGACAAAACAGTTAAGCCGAAGCTCACATTTTTTTGTTTTGCCTATACTCGTTAAAATTTAAAAAAACTTTAATTTATAATAACAATTAGAATAATAAATAGAAGTTTAAGGTCCATTTGCACCGAAAGGCCCGTTAAAGTTACTATAACTATTATTTTTACGGCGACTTTTACATTTACTCCAATGGCGTTGCACCATTGTCGCCCTTGTCATTTTTAACGCTTACTTTAACGCTAACCGTAAAGTTAAGGTAATCGTCACTAACGTAAAATTATTTTTACGGGATCAGCTACCCTTTTAACGATAACAATATGAATTTACACGATATTGTAAAGGCAGCCTTGACAACATTACTTGTAACTTTGGTACACGAGTTGTTAATTGAAGAATACAAGAATTTCGACACGGTCACATTAAGCGCCGATGGCTGTGGATTTGGTTCAGTGGTCACAATATTTGCGTGTTCGATCCCCACTTCAGGCTGTGTACGTGTTTTTTTTTTCCAATTTTCATGATAATAAAAATCTTAAATTAATAAATACTTACCTCATAATATTGATCTGGTGTAGCTTGTGCACCAACTACAAGAGCACCAGCTAAATTGAATGCGCTGCCAGGCTTACGATCAAGACGAATTGAGTCAATGACATTACAATCTACTAACAACGTAACTGAGTCTCCTTTTACACTTATTGCTATACGATGCCATCTGAAATTGTAAACGAGTTTTATTTATAGACGTTATTTTACTTCACTTTTTTTAAATAATTGTAAACACGCATTTTAGGGTTTAGCTCAATATAAAGAAATATATCGCAGCATGTTCAGATAGAGATGATTCGACTTTTTCGCTACATGGAAGCAGGCGCCAGTGTGTGTTAGAAAAAAAAACTTATTTTACTTCCAGGAAGGAAATGTCAAGCCGAAGAGGTGAAAGTAGCTCGTGGCTGAACTATACACAAAATTTTAGCTTAGAAAATTGGAGGTTGAAAGAACACGGTTGAAGGGAAGTCTTTATTTATTTATTTACATGTCACACTTAATTCACAACAAGTGTGACGCTCCGCTAGGGCTTGGTAAAAATATAATTAACATTTAACAATTTTTAAATTAGGTTAATAATAATAATAAAATACTAATTAGAATAACAATGTCAAAATTTTACAAAATGTCATAAAATTACGTGTCACATTGAGTACTTGAAAATTAAGGGGGGCAGGCATCATTTATGAATTCCGTCAGTGTACACTTTGTCTACTAAAGTTTAGTACTTTGTATAAAGTCTTTGTGTTAATAGATTATAATAAATAAAATAATTTGATAATTTGTACTTGGCCCATATGCATTATTAAACATTACTTTTAATAAAAGCTGTACGTTTATTAGATCCCAATTGATTTTAATAAAGGTTTGTAATGACATGTCCAATTCTACGCACGCGTGTCCTAATTTTACTACTGAAGTAAGCGGTCTGACATAATTAATTTTATCATGAATTGTGTCAAGTGATTGGAAATCGGTACTTTGAAGAATAAATAGTGATTTTACATTGGCAATTGTTTTTTGTATATCAACACGGATTTTAAATAAGTTTACTTTTAAATATTACTTATAATAAATAAATAAAAATTATCTGCACTGAATAAAACCTGCACTGAATAAAACCTGCACTGTAGGGTCTGTACGAAATTTTTTTTTTCTTCTAAAATTTATTTATTTATTTATTTGGTCCTATATTCAAAGTGCACCGCCATTAAAACTAGTCTGGCGAATTAATACGACCATTCGTAAGGTGGGACTAGACAAGATACTACTAAGATTAGGTACTTAAAAGAAAAAAAAATCTAAAAATAGTGATACCTTATAAAATAAATGATAATAAAGTAATTAAACTAAAATAAGTCTTTGGATATAATTATAATAAATAAATATAATTGGTTTTTATTTATTTATGGATTTTAAATGACTGCGGGCTATCCCTTTAACCATGTGTTACACTACGAATACTGAAACGTTATTCCAAGGTTTTTATTATTATTAGCTTTTTAAAGGTTTTCAAGTAAATCAAGTCGCAATGACTAACCTAACAACGCTAATGCTAGCAACCTCGTCCAAAAATCGCGCGCTACGAGGACGTCGCGACACCAACCGTATCCTTGCATATATAGATTATTTGATATTGAGCAATAAAAAGAAGTACTTATACCTCAGCAGAAAGATGTATACAACTTCTAATTCGCGGGAATGACCGCTTTCTTTTTACATTGTATCGTAGTTTAGGTATCTACTTTAAGTACTCACTTTTTATCGGAAATATTAGCTCTGAATGTTAGCATTTCATGGTCTTGTGGATCTCCTCTGGTGTCTTCATAGTACAGTTCAATTAGTTCACCTATTGATACTATTAATTGCTCATCGCCAGCATCCGAATAGAGTACGAATAACGGATTTTGATACTGGCCTAAAATTAGAAATTAGAATTTTAATAGATACAAATTTTTATTTGTTACAAATTGCTTATTAAAATTAAGATATTATTAATGAAAATATTAAAATAATTTGTTTTTAAATCTATTTCATACCTGGTAAACGAACAACAGCGAGCACTGAAAAGTCTTCAGGAAAAGTATTATAAAATAGCCCAGCAGTTAGATGATGAAGCGTGGAGTTTTCGTTGAAAGTGAATGCGGTTTGGCGTTCCAAAGGCACATGTTGTGTTTGACATCGACCTGGAGTTCGGTTTAAGTTCGGCACCTCCGTATCACGAGCTATCGATAGCAAGTCAAAGAACTCTGGTTCGTCTGTAATTAATCACTGTTATAGATATTTATAAACATCATGCATAAATTCATTAGGATGGTTTACTGCGATACTCGTTCTATAATTATCAGGATAAGACAAATATAAGCATACGAGTATAATACATAGACCTGAAACTTTTTTTTATAATCTGGTGTGAACCCGTGATCTCCATTCTCTAGACTGGCGTGTTAATAACCGTTAGCGCAGAATGATCTTTTATTCTTATCATGCGATGTGGGTCAGAATGGAGCCACACTTGTAATGTTACGCGTGATGAATCAATAGTTAATGGAATTTTCTATGTTGAATCGTAATTATTGTCGTCGCATCCACACGTTGAATAACCTTTATCTATAAGTTTTTAGATCTACATATAAATGAAAATAGACGTACAAGAGAAGCGTATATCCCGAGATCTTTATTTTAATAAAATATGCACGATCATGATCTCCAAAATGTCACGAAATAAACCGAGTGCTATATCTATTTACTCACCATCTCTCACGACGCCATCGATAAGATGTGTGCAAAACAATAAAATGATGAGAAACTGTCTGAACCTCAATTGTGGAACCATTGCGGCCCAAACAAATAAGACCGCCGTATTATATTTGCATTTGATCCCATCCCGTTTTGTTGAATTATTTTAGGTTCATCACATCGCATTTGCTCTGAAATGCCATGTTGGGACGCGATGATGTTACTGGCGATACTGATCAAAAATGATTTTATCTCTACCATTTCAATTAACATGTTTATTGCATTGGTGTCATATTAATAAACTATCATTGGCAGAGATCGACAACCATTTACAATCCATAACATCTACTTTAAAGTATGCTGGTATGTGACCACACAAGCAGATACAACTATCATACTATCACAGATAATTGTCTGCAGGCAAGCTGATACTGAAACGCGACCCCGGTACTAGGCTAATAAACGTCAGTATTCTCATATCATTCAACAAATTTCTGTAAATTTTATTAAATTTGGGAGTATTTAGAGTGAAATATTAATTAGATAGTATTGTTATTTTTATGTGCAAAAGTGAAATTATGAAAAATGTTGCCAACGTCTGAATTCATATAAACGATCGAGGAATTCATCGGACAATTTAACATAGTCTCAGTTAAATTAATCAACACCACGCTATTCAGTAAAGAGGACAACTGAGGTTATTGAACATTGTTTTAAATGGTGTCTATAGCCTGACTGTTTAATTTATAATATATTCATATATTGTTATATATATAGTTCATGACGGCATATGACAACACTCCGCCTGATCTAAAACTAGAGTGCGGTCCATGAACGGAAACAACTACTACTACAGAGAAATCTCTACACTGCAGCAGTCGCCTCCGCTATGGCGGCCTTATGAGACGTATGTGCACCATCTAGATTGACACACTCCTCTCGTTATACCTGGCTACTTTCAAATTGTTCCCCAAACGCGACAAGCATTTAGTTATGGAAAATCCTAGTGTTGCTTATCCCCTATGGCGACAAGGACGAATATAACATCCGTACATTTGAAAGTGGGGGTGCCAGGACGGCAGACTGGGCTAATAACCATCATCAGTCTGCCTATTACTCTTTAATAGTGGCTATAGGCACTGAGCGACTAAAGTAAATAATATAACATTGGTCTATTGGTACCGGTCAGAATTTAGCGAGGTTCGAACACGGGTCTCGTCGACGCGTGAACTCACGTATTACCGCTAGATCACTAGATCAGGCCGCTGTTATTTATACACGTGTTCCTAAGATATTATAAATACACGTTTTTTTTTATTAATATTAATAAATATCAGAGTATTTTATTCTTGAACGTATTACTTAATTATAGCTTATTCAATTTGAATGAGAGCTAATAAAAATACGAAAAGTGCACCAGCTTTTCAATTAGTGAAACGTTTATTATGTTAGAATCACATAAAAGCCGCTATTCAGGAATGTAATGATCTCATAATGTTAAAACACGTATGTGAAGTAATTTGCTATTGCATATCTCAGAAATGTTGTAATTAAACCTTTAATAAAACCCTGCTCTTAGTTAAAAGTATGTGCAAATGTAACCATTCAAAGAATTTCAGAGTTAGCCCAGTCTACCTACGTCACTTTACTACCAGACAAAGATAGAGGAATGTACCCATTCCTATTTAGTTTACTACTGGATTAGATTAAAGCTAGAATACCGGCCCTTAGTGTTGCAAAGACTGACTGCTACCAGTAAAGAGATGGGATTTAAACCCGAGCAAATATCATGAAATATTCGTTCACAGTACACAGCCTTTCTTGGTTTATTGATACAAAAGTTTGACTACCTACCACATTTGAGTTCGTTAGATCAACACGGTAAAGTTTGACTAAATACATGATTAATATTCTATTTGTATGTTATTATATAATATAAATAAAACTTTAGATTTATATGTTATTTGCTCAGTCATCTAATCTTAGGTAAAGAAAATAATTTATTTAGTAATACTCGTAGATAGGTATTTATCAAAATCCGATGTTAAATAATATAAAGGGGGTAAGCTTCATAAAATTGAGTTTCAAGTATTTAATTCTTGAATAAATATCAATCACGATTATTTGCTAAGATAAAACGATGGTTGTTCTTAAAAAATTCACACTATTTCACCACAATTTTCTGTGTATATTGACAAATTACTTTGAATTATATTACTTATGTTTTCATTTAATTGAATAATGAATTTAAAACATAACAAATCAAATTGTAATCGTTTTCGAATCGATTACAATAATTGAGTTCCAGGTTAGATTGTTTATTGAAGTGTAAAAGACCTTCAGAAGGTACACACGAGTGGAATATGTATAAATAGTCATAGTTTTCACCCTTTGAAGGGCATATAAACTTTATAAAGGACTCGATAACGACTAATCTTTTGTGATTGCTTTGTGATTTGCTATATCTAGTAATTAATCAATATTTACGGTTAAATCGTGTTTATTATTTTGGTCTTATTTATTTTCGGAAAGTCTATTTAAGTAAGTTTTATTCTGTAGCTGTGGCTGACGAGAATACCTATATTAAAATTTGTGATTGTCAAATGAATGCATTTTTTTTCAGTAATGTAACGCCTAATGTAAAGCTGCCGTAGCAGTTACTTTCATTATGCTTTAGGAGACAATTGTACATCGTCCATGTTGACAGAGCATTCTTCTCTCGTTATACACGGTTATTTACAATTATTTACATAGTAATTTATTTTTAAATCCTGTCCTAAACAAATTAAAGACGTGATGTAGTAAGTTGTTAGTTAAACAGTTTTGACCTAAATTACTCATGATTTATTGATTCAAATAAACAAGCATCAACGTTAAGTCGTGTTACATTATATGGTAAATTCTGTAGAACAATTAACCCCTCAACGTTTTGTTGACATTTGTAGGTAAATAGGTCAGCTATGTTTAAATATCAAATATTTTTTGAATTCAATTATTTCTTTTTGAATTGAGAAAATATCCTCTTGACATAATTGTTGTAAAATTATTTAATTTTTGGGTTTTGGTTTTACGTCTAGTCTGACGTTAAGCGGTTCATGAACAGAAACAACTGCTACCACAGAGAAATCTCTGCAGACAACAAGGCAGCAGTCGCCTTCGCTATGCCGGCCTGAGGAGATGAATGTACGCCACCCATCGACAGTGCACACTCCTCTCGTTATACCCGGCTACTTTCAAACTGAACCCGAAATAAGACAAGGTCACTTCAAGGGTGTTACGTTAAAAAGTGGTGGTACCACCCCAGGACGGCAGACTGGGCTATTAACCATCATCAGGCTGCCTACCACTCTTTAATAATTGTAAGTGGATCATTATGCGCGTTCTCTGTAGTAGCAGTTGTTTCCATTCATGGACCGCACTCTAGCTTTACATCAGAGCTTCAATAAAAAAAAAAAAATTAAAACAACTTTTCTTGTCTATTCTATGTCTTAAACAAAACTTTTATTACTTAAAAATATTTAAGACCAGAAATAAAAAAGCTATAGAATATAAAGAATATTATAAATCTACTTTAATAAATAAAACATAGTAACCCAAGTGCGTCAAGTTTTCCCATTTCCGTTGCGATTGTTAAATAATACCAAAATTTCTAAAGAAGCAAACTTACCTCTTCAAATGATCATGGCTGACGAAAAGTTCGGTCGTTGAATATGAAAACTTATACAAAAGATGCTTTTATTTACACAAAAACAATATTCTGAGAGTTATGGTTATCCAAAAAGTATTTTTCAGTAGCTCCTACAATATACCAATACATAACGACGGGTTTTTTAAAAATATAAATATATATCGAGCTACGATATATGATTACACTCCGTCTGATGTAAAGCTAGAGTGCGGTCCATGAACGACCTATAGGCACCGGGCGACTAAAATACATATACATCACCTCAAATTCGCAAAGCGGAGGAGTTGTCTGATGTTTCTCTCGGGTAGCAGTTGTTTTCTGTTCGTGGACTTTAGAAAACAATGAGTTCTTGTTTTCCCTCTAAAACTCATTTGTAAGTTTTAGTACTAGTTCCATCAGTTTATGTACTAATTGAAGGGGAAAATTGAAGACAAATAGACAGGCTCTATGGGTAACGATCTCTTTGCCTTTAATAAAAAACCGTTTAGTTTATTACATATTAATTTTATTTAATATTGAATAACATGTGACCAATGCATGTGACATTATAAATTAAGATTTGTAAATAATTAATTATTCTAAGTCTTTCGCCGTTGCATCAGCAGGTTTAAAAAGTGTAGGATGAGTGCTTTTAAATACATCTTCTTCAATCAAATGTTTGTAAATTTTGTCAATAGTTGGATATTTTGAAATGTCCAATTTGCGTCTGAAAATAAAATATTTTTTAAAACTAAGCTTGAATATCGCGTTTCGGGGGCAGTTTGAAAGTAGCCGGGTATAGCGAAAGGAGTGTGCACTATCAATCTAGATGGTGCATACTCGTCTTCTCCGGCCGGCATTGTGAAGGCGACTGCTGCCTGTAGAGATTTCTCTGTAATAGCAGTTGTTTCCGTTCATGGACCGCACTCTAGCTTTACATCAGGCGGAGTGTTGTCATATGCTGAGCTACAATAAACAAAAAAAAGAAGAAAACTGGTTAAACTTAATAAGTACCTTGTAATAGCATTATAAACTTGTGGTACAAGACACAGATCAGCCATGGTTAAGTGGTCGCTAATACAATATTTTCCATTAGATGTTTTAGAGACCAAGTCTTCCAAAGTTTCAAGACCTCGAGCTGTATAATGGAGGGCCACACTTTAAAATTGCTCTTCAGTTTGGTCTTTCAAACCTACGTTTTGTAAAGGCTGAATACCAGATACTACAACCTGAAACGAAGATTTATTATTAGACACAAATTTCTAGCTAGAATAATACTAGCCACTAGATTCGTATACGTATAATTAGCAAGTTTTTTTTACAACGAACGAGTTCTGAATGCAATTGACAAATAAAATTATTAGTAATTATTGTCGTATTTTGATTTGAGACACATTTCATTTCATGACGAAACACACGCTATGATTTACCAGCGCAATTATTATTTTGCTTGTTGAATCACAGACTCATGTTAAATTATGTTAGATTTACGTAGCGTGTGTGCCAAGTGTAAACAAACAGTACATTTGTATTTTAAAATATTATTTTTCCTTTTGTAATTGATTTAATTATAAAATTCAGTTTATTTTTATATTATTTTATAAAAGAAGTTTTACTCCCTTCAACCCTCTATTTTTATTAAATTTACCTAACTATTAAATCAACTAACATAAATAAATAAATAAAAATACAAATTGGCTTGAATAATTGTTAAGAGATTAATTTATTCAATACTATGGAAACATCCTAGTTGCTTGTTGAATAATTTAAATTTTAAAATAACCACAAGACAACATTAAACTAACCACAAAAGCGTTCGTAAAGGTCACCATGAATATTTACCAAAACATTGTATTTAGCTTCTTTAAACGCAAAGTCTATATTTTTTACACTAGCCTGGCATATTGTGCTTTCTTTGAAGTCACCTTCGCTATGCCGGCTTGAGGAGGATACATTTTTGAATTATTCATTAGTGTTACTTTATTATTCTTGTGTAGGTAGTTAGATGCTTTTTAGTCTTCGGAGACCCACCAGTGAGTGGATCTCCGAATGTCCTCCAAGTGAAAATCAAATTATATAATATACTCGTAGAATACTATATTAAAATAATAATTATAAAAGAAAACTTTCTAAGTACAGACAACATTCATTGTCTTATAGAATGATGTAGTCTCAAAATAAATACGTACTCCCTAAATACGTAGACCAAAGTTAAGTTATTGATATTTCAGGTTATATTTATTTTATTATTTAATACATAAATTATTTACATCCATAAATAACTGATAAACTAATATCTGATTTGGACAATTGAAATATGGATTAAGCGGACCGCGAAAGATGTAATACCAATTATCGTTACACAACTTAATGGACCAAAAAATAATGTTAATCGCATTTCTTAAGATTTATACATCAATTTATTTCTTCTGAATCATTGCACGTTTATTTTTGGAGGATTAAGCTGAAACTAATATTCGTATTGCAGTAGAAAAGCTGTAATTAACGTTGACTATTACAACTGCTTATCCAATTTTTTTTTAAACTAAAACCAAATAAAGAGGGACAATGGGATTTACCGTTTAAGTACCGGTAATTCTATTATCCTTAATTACAAAGCGACCCTTAGCCTGCAATTCTTGACTCAAAAAGTTAGTCGCATTCTTCGGATATTTTAAGGGAGTTTTATGAAGCTTAACTAAGGAATTAATTGACTACGTAATTAATTAATAAATTATTTTATCTCAATATTTTGAAAGTAAAGGATTAAAAATAAAATAAGAAAAATAAAAAATAGAAATAAAGAATAGTTACGATTGCTTCGACCTTGATGTACTTGATATAAATGTATTTTTACTTTATATCTAATATAAATGAAATAATAAAAAAAAGAAATACCCAGTCTCTAGATCATGATCTTGCGAATATAATGATGTAAAATAAAAATTATTTCAATCAGTTATCACTTAGAAAAACAGCTTCAAAAATGTATTTTGAGCTCACGACTTTTTTCCTCATATTTACAGGACATAATTAAGTAAAAAAAAGAACCAGGCAAAACCTTCAAAGGTATTATAGTTACTGAATAAATCTGCTTAGAAAAAGTACACTGGCAACAATATCAAACATAGCTTACTGAAATCGCTTAGATCGAGTCCACGTCGAATTTCCTCTATTCTATCTTTCAGCAGTATTTTAAAGTGTATAAGTATTTATCATACATTTAAATAGCATTATATATTAAGGTGTTGAAACAAAAAGTTACAGTAAACTTGAATACCTCACAAATCTCTCTCATTCGAGCCCTTAACTAAGGTGTTAGTGGTAACAGAGACGGTTGCGGTTCAATTTCTTCTAAATATTGAATGATTGCCATTGACTCTATTAGGGTTACACCATCTGGAAGTATATAGAAATTTAGACATCGTGAGTTATTATTATAAAAATAATTAAAAAAATAAAAAAAAATAAAAGAGCGGCCGTGGTCTAGCGGTAAGACGCGTGAACTCACGATCGATGAGTCCCGTGTTCGAACCTCGCTAATTCTGACCGGTACCAATGTAACTTTGTTATATGTACTTTGGTCGCTCAGTGTCTATAGACACTATTAAAGAGTGGTAGGCAAACTGATGATTCAGTCTGCCGTCCTGGGGCAGTACCACCACTTTTTGACTGACTGCTGCCTGTAGAGATTTCTCTGTAGTAGCAGTTGTTTCCATTCATGGACCACACTCTAGCTTTACATCAGGTGGAGTGTTGTCACATGCCGAGCTACAATAATAAAAAAAGAATGTAGCGGCCGTGGTCTAGGACTAGAAGGCAAACTCACGATCGATGAGACCCGTGTTCAAATCCATACTGATGTAGCTATGTTATGTGTACTTTGGTCGCTCAGTGTCTAGTTTAATATAGGCATAAAAAATTACTTCTTTGTTTCGATCTTGTTTCGTTACTTAGGCGTTGTTGCTCGTTAGACAGTAGCAAGCAATAAAATAAAGCTTAAAACTTTTACTATCTCCCCTTAAAATGAGTAATGTACACTTAAATTAACCACAAGATATAAAAGGGATTGCCTGTTTATAGTTTATACATCTACATTTTTATTTTAATGTACGGTTTAAAGAGCGACCGTGGTCGGATTGTTTAAGTCGAGGACTCACTATCGAGATCTTATTTTTAGTGATCTTAAGCTAAAGTGCGGTCCGTGAACGGAAACAACTGCTACTATATACGTATGCTATCACCATCTTGTGGTGACTCCTTGTGTTCTAAAAAAATTAAATAATAATAATTAAATAAATTCCAGTTAGTGCTAATTGTTAGTTAGCTAACAACTGACTTCGTGTATACAAAACTAGCTTCATTTTAAGGCTAGTAAACTAGGGACAAAGCTCAATTGGATGGGGTTTTTTTTTTGCTAGTTTATATTTGCTTCATGTCGGCAACAGCTAGTGCTGTTCATTTTTCCCCTCGGATGTGTTGTTACCTTAGTCACAGCAACGTTACTGGTTATAAATTTATTTCAAGCCAGTATGTACAATAAGTCAAGGAAAGGCATAGCTTGGTTATTCTACCTTGAAAAACTAGCTTTCTATTTTCCGGAAATATGTACTATAAGCACTCGGCTTAGGAAGTTAAATAATATCTTTATAAAATAAAAAAATACTGTTGTTTTTATTTTTACATTAATTTTGTAATTTGACATTATTATTATTATTTTGACTCAATTACCCAAATGGGTAGTTATGGAGAAACACTAACATAGAAATAAGACCATTGTTACTAACCCATAACTAGTAAATAAATTATTTGATTTGTGTCTGAAACATGAAAAAAAAATTGTTGTGTTAGAAATTAAGGATTTTTTACTCGAGTCACACCTATTTTTATCTCTATAAAAAGCTACCCTAGGAACGAGAATTCTTGAACCTGAATAAAACATTTGCAGACTCCTGCCTAATTATATAAATTAATTAAGAGAAGTAATTTATGAGCACGAGTGACTTATAATAAATATTTACTTCGCTTCAATATCGTGTTGAGTACGTCGACTCCTTCCTTGGTCATTGATCTTTTCTAGATAATAAATATAGATGAGAAATAATTAACATTTCGTTGCTTATAATATTGCAATTACTCTGTGGAAAGAAGAGAGTAGTGATGGACGTGCTTCTTCGTGATCGTTCACTTTGCCTACAGGAAAATGGCACATCTACTTATACCGTTATAGCTATATAAATTTTAATCTATTGTAAATTCAGTACACCAAGAGCGAATATAATAAAGAAAACGTATCATAAGCGATTCTGTACATTAAATGAAGCTTTAACATTAACAATGATGATTGATTAGGTGGAGTTACATTACGTTCGTGCTGACCCTTTCGTGCGTCGGATATTAAGTCTTCAGTCATTCCGTCACATCACGTAAAGGTTCCAATAATATTGTATCCAATAAAATCCATTTCGTTGTAACTAACACATTTATTAGGTGAGTTTTCTTTAATCAACAAAAAATAAGTTAAAGACTGACTTTTTTAAATGGTAGCTTGGTATCTGACTACGTCTGCAGGCAGCAGCTGCGCACTCCTCTAGTTAAATTTTCAAGCTGATCCCGAAACGCGATTGAATAAATGACTGTCATCTGGTTTTATATTTATTGCAAAAATGATAAATTGTTTATTAAAGGAGTAGCCTTGGTCTAGCAGTATAAGGCGTAAAATCACTTGATGCTACCCGAATTCAAAACTCGCTTACTTCTGATCCGGTACTTACTTACATAGGTAACTATGTTATGTATTTTAAACGCTTGTATTATAAGGCTAATATACAAGCTAGTATAGTTTAAATTAAAAAAAAAATGGTTAAATCATGACAATTGATGTAAGTTATTGACGAAAGAATAAAATGACCCAAATAGTTCAATTTGTCTATTTGACTCTTTTAGATCGTTTGTAACCTTCGTATGATATTTGCTCATCAATCTTTTGATATTATTGGACAAATGTTATTTAGGCTGAGGCTACATACACTACAGGCAGTGACGTGACTGCGACACACGATTAATCGAAGCTTATTAAAGTTCGTATAAGTGCACCAAATACCGATAGTGATGTTTGATTTGTTGGCGCAGTAGGAACAATATTATAAGCATAACTACATTGAATCGAAGTTTTGCAATATAATATCAGCAAATTTACAACGTTTTTTTTTCAAAACTTATATGGCATTATAATTATTTGCCATTGTCAAAGTAAATATTTGCATCAAGTCAATATGGAGTTTTGGCGGCCATCTGAAGACATTTCACAGGTTATTTGTCTTGAATTATTTTCCTTAACTTATGTTTCTTCGATTGTCCCTCTGAGTTTCAATTTTCATCATAACTAAAGTGATAATAAAATTTTCAGTATTTCAATATGTCAAAAATGAATAAACAAAATAAAAACGATTTATTTTAATTTGAAGAAGTTGGAAAATGTAGCATTTTATCTTTAACATTGGATTTATAAACCAACAACCATTTAGTACAATGTTTAGGCGAAGATTTTCCGAACAATGAATTTCATTAGATGTTGATGCGAAGCAGTTAATTCTAAAATGGATCTTCAGGATTATCCTTTTATTCAATAATGTAGACAATTAAGAAGAAAATATTTTGAGATCAGTTAATTCAACTGAATATACTATTTGTTATATAAAGGGATACACTCAGCGACAAACTTCAAGTCTTCAATTCGGCATAGTGGATATGACTGCTGCCTACAGTAATTTCTCTGTGTTAGCAGTTGTTTCCGCTCATGAAACGCATTCTAGCTTAACACTAGTGTGGTTTAGTCTTAAATTTTAGTGTGGCTTATATTCAGTGGATCGTGGAGCTATGCATGTTGAGTTACCGTAAAAAAGGTGCTGTGTGATGAAATAAAGTAAGCTAAGGCAATACAAGGAATTTAAGACAAACTTAAACAAGCGACGTAAGTTTTTTTAAATCAAGCATTCAATAGGGGGACAGGGATCGAAGCCGCGACTGTAGGATCAGAACAGTTTTCATTGGTAACATTTTTTTAATTACCGGTTTTAGGTAGTCTAAATTAGCACGTACTCGTATAGAAAATTTATTTTGGTCTATTAACCGAATACTAGGTAAATTGAAATTGAATTCCTAATCCCATGAAGCATCATTTCATTTCCGTAGTTTGAGAGGATGCTTTGGGAATGATCGACAACTATCTATCACGATAACTATTTCTATGCAAAAGGAGAATGCCCATTTGCTTACTAGAAATGGGTACCCATTTTTTTTTCGGGTTGGTGTAAGATTTTTAGTTTATTTTGCAGAAAACTCAATCTACAATCGCTGATCACTAATGGGCAAGGTCCAAAAAAACTAACCCATGGTGAATCGAAAACCATTTCGAGATATTACTTCAATTAGAAGAATTTTTTGATTCTCGTCTGAAAATACCTAAAAATCGAGGAGATATTTGGAAAACTGTAATGACCGTCTTCGACCTTTCACTTCGACTTTCGTACAGTTTGACAAGATAGAATACAAAGTACCAACCTAACAGTTTTGTAGATTATTTTGTTATCTATGGTTGTCGCCTCACAAGTTTGTCAAATATCTTTTGTTTGTGTTTCCTAACAATAACAGTGTTTTATACGAATAACTATTGTAATTTTTAAAACAAAACTACACTATAAACACGATGTTTTAATTAACAGGAACTTTTAAAAATCAAAAGTTTGTTTGAACTTTTGACAAATGATTTTTTTTTGACCATTGGCAATGGTTTAGTTCCGAACGAAACCTCAGGTTTGCTATATTACGATCGCAATTTTTAAAAATTAATAAAAAAAGAACAAAGCAATTACAAAAGTTTTCCAGAAACACGTGTCGACTAAATTAATCTATGTTATCTAAAAAATATGTAAAAAATATAGCTGTCACCAGATACACCTCCCCAATTGTTGTTTAATTTTTTCACCTAGGTAGTAACCTAATAGAGTAATAAGACATTTTCTGATGCAATATTTGAAGTTATTATTATATTATTTGCTTTAATTAATTAATGATATCTGATTTTTGTCATTACCATAACATTGTCTATTAATTGGTAAACGATGTGTTAATATAATTAAACACATCTAAATAAGATATTTGGGCATGTTCCTCTTAAACACGATCGATGAGACCCGTGTTCGTACCTCACTAATTCTGACCGGTACCAATGTAACTTTTGTTATATGTACTTTTTTTATTCATTTTTATTTTATTTTGGCACGACATGTGACCTCGACTGGTCTGATGGTAAAAGCAGTGGAGGTCCATTGACGTCTGAAGCATTGGCGACTAGAGAACCGTTCGCACGGGGGCTCCAGTCGCCACCACTATGCCGGCCTGAGAAGGTGCTTTTTCACGCTCCGCTTGAAGGATCCAAGGTGAAAGGATTGGGAGAATACATGGGAGGGTACTTTGGTCGCTCAGTGCCTATAAGCACTATTAAAGAGTGGTAGGCAGACTGATGATGGTTATTACCCCAGTCTGCCGTCCTGAGGTAGTATCATTACTTTCGAATGTAACATCCGTGAAGTGACCTTGCCGCGTTTCGGGATCAGTTTGGAAGTAGCCAGGTGTAACGAGAGGTTGTCAATCTGGGTGGTGTATATTCGTCACCTCAAGTCGGCATAGAGGAGGCGATTGCTGTTTGTAGAAGTTTACCTTTAGTAAGTAGCGGTTGTTTCCATTCATGAACAACACTTTAGCTTAACATCGGGCGGAGGGTTGTCATATGCCGAGGTACAATTAAAAAAAAATGTGACAGGGTTAATAAATATGTGAAAACCGCAAAGTAACCTATTGTCTTAAATATTAAACATAATAATAATTTTGTTTCACAATATGTTCTATTTTCTGTTATAAATATATTATTAAGATTGATTGAAAGGAAAGCCCACATAGATATTATTTTGTTGTTTTAAAAATGCATGAGTCGAGGGGAAAGTTTATTTTTAACTTAATAAAGAAACTAACGTACATAGCAAAACGTAAAAGTTGTATCTCAAATCAGTTAAGTTACTAACTTTTTTTTATTATTATTGTAGCTCGGCATGTGACAACACTCCGCCTGATGTAAAGCTAGAGTGCGGTCCATGAATGGAAACAACTGCTACTACAGAGAAACGGCTTGAGGAGACGAGCATGTACCATCTATTGACAGTGCACACTCCTCTCTCTATACCTGGCTACTTTCAAACTATTCCCGAAACGCGACAAAGTCACTTCACGGGTGTTACATTCGAAAGTGGTGGTACTTCCCCAGGACGGCAGACTGGGCTAATAACCATCATCAGTCTGCCTACCACTCCTAAAAAGTTACTAACTACCTACCTAAGATAAAATTGTGTAAAAAATAATCGTAATTTTAAACGACAATATTTTCTCATCAAAATATTCATATATAGGATTTCCTGTCTCTATTCAAGCATGTTACTTTTGATTGTTTCTTTTGCGATGTACACTGTTTTTTCTTGCCTGGGGGCAAGTCGATATTCTCAAATAGCTGTACAAAATTAGAATTCTTACGTGGATTTATTTAAAAAAAAAGTCTTAAGGTAAAAGTTACCAGATGGTCCGATTGAAAACAACCGGACATTCCACAACCAAACATAAATTTTTTTTATTAAGTATACCCCATTAAATTTCTAAAAAAAAAACAAAAATTAAAAAAATAATTAAATAGATTCTCAATAGATTCCAATATCATTATGATCAGCTGACTGTCCCGTACAAATAAATATATAATAAATAAATAAATAATATATTGAATTCAGCATTAAAAACGGATAAGCGGACACGAGAAAGAAAAAGCGCACGTCTATTAACCTAATAAAGGTCTTATAGTAAATAATAAGGTTATGGCCGATTCAAGATGACGATTATTTAACGCTTAAATTTATAAATAAAAAAAGAGTGGTAGGCAGATTAACGTTTACTGCCATACACCCTGAGTCATTAATAATCGAGCGAGATATAAGTATAATTATTAAAAGCAATACTATTAAAAATAGGTATATTATTTACTTAGTTACAAAATGGATGGTTTAATGAACAATTTATGTATTTGAGTGAGTTCAAATTATTTATACCATTGCCCTTCGTTTCCATATTGACAATCAAAGGCGCGTATTAACTCGGTAGTAAAATTAAATTTAATGAACACATGCTTTTGGTGATCAAGACACGCGTTCAAATCCTGATCATTAAGTAAGCTTACATGCTTAAATAAACTCCTTGTTTATTTAAAGCAAAGCTTATTAATTTTTAGATAAAGATACTATAGATACAGGGGTAGATTAATAAAATTAAATGTTATTTTGGCGGGCTTCTGGATTTTTCTTTTGCGTTTTTCGATTTACATTTAATATCGATTAAAAACGTTCGTAAACATGCGTGGATAGGCGTCAAAACTCCATTAGAAGTTTTAGTAAAGATTTCACCACTTTACTAAAGCTATTTTTGACTTGACTGGGACTCGACCCGACTGTTTTGTGTAATCAGTGATTGATGGATGATGCATAATATTAACTAGATGCAAATATTTAATTTGACTTAAGGCATATGGCGGAGTTTTGCCTGATGTAAAGTTAGAGCGCGGTGCACGAACGGAAACAACTGTTACTACAGAGAAATTTCTACAGGTAGAAATAGCCTCCACTATGCCGGCTTGAGGAGACGAATGTGCACCATCCAGTTTGACAGTGCACACTCCTTTCGGTACCTGGCTACTTTTAAACTGCTTCTGAAACGCGACAAGGTCACTTCACGGGTCTTACGTTCGAAAATGGTGGTATTCCCCCAGGACGGCAGACTGAGCTAATAATTCACACTGCCTACCACTCTTTAATAGTACATAGACCAAAGTACATATAACAGAGTTACATTGGTACCGATCAGAATTAACGAGGTTCGAACACGGGTCTCATCGATCGTGAGTTTACGCGTCTTGCCGCTAGACCACGGTCGTTCTTAAATAATAATATATAAATAATTTTATTTCTTACCAATTTCCAAAGCCGGTACTTTTTGTGTAGGACAAATCTTTCTAAAATTGTCAGTCAAATGTTCTTTCTTTTTAAGTATTTCATAATGTTTTTCTTCATGGGCGATTGATTTGACACGAAGTGCTGCACGTACACGCCAAGAACATGAAGATGCCCAATAAGCATGAAGAATTACCCGATGATCTACCTATGATTTACAAGAATGCGTAAAATGAGTTGTCTTTTGGTAATAAATATTTGAAGAAGGTCGGATACTTAACTATTACTTATTTACTTTACTGCTAATAATAAATTCATTTCAGAGTTAGTCATTATTGTACGCCTACTGTATTCCCCCTTAGGTATATATTTCTCTATCGGAGCTTATGTGCGTGTGTTTTTATTGGGGAACGAATTTGTCACTATTATTTTTCTACGCAGTACTAACTCTAAGATGATATTTTAATTAGGAAAGGAAATGTTTAGGAGGAGTAAGGTTTTAGTGGCTAAACAAGGTCCCAAGACGTTTGTCGTGAGCCATGTGAATCTATGTGAATTACTATAAAACGATTGGAGATTAGAGAGGTAGGGGGGATCAGGCCCCTCTAGGCTCCCCTGTTATTGTGTTCATACATGTTTTGATTTCTTAGAAACATCGTGTTTAAGTTATTAGTGTTGTGGATTAAACAAATTTCAACCTTATTTCTTCTTCTTTTGTAAAATGGCCACGGATGTCATAACAACGACAATTCTGCCAATGTCGAGTAGTAAATTTCTTTTTTGATGTTTTTGTTTTTGAAAATTAGAATAGTGATTTACAATTTGACGCTTTCTTGGAGTATTTGGCGGCAATTCACCCAGTCACGTCACAATATGAGCGTTTTCACGGCAACAACCAGCAACATGGTATAACCACAAAAAAAAAACCGCTTCCGTTGTCTCATATAGAGTGAATTTTAATGTTTCCATAATTACTCACATGCGCAGCATAAAATTACGCAAAATAACACCAATTTTACACAATAATAACCACTAAACTAATCAAGGAAAGGGATAAAAACACCTCAACCTTCCCGGGCAAAAGCGCGCCAAACACTCCTAGCCTAATTTCAAGAATCATAAATAAACGAATGCCATTATAATTCAAAGGCTATTGGACATTTCAATCATTATTACTTGTGGATAAATTACGTACAATCAAGACTTATAACAACTCACATAAGAAACAAAAGATAAGAAATATGAATTCAGAGTTCAAATGAATAAGATTACTTGAGTTTTTTTATTTTGTCAAGTGATTCTACGACTATAAAAACATTACCTACCTACATCAAGAACGAGACCATAATAAACTCTACATCATTGCCTGTTTATTATAATAGTAATACAAAGACAATTAATTAAAAAATCTATAAATTAAACAACGAGAAAAATTTAATAAGCACCAAATTAAATCTACGAGTATATATCTTTACGGGTAAGTTTTGTTCGCGTTATATTTGTGAAATTAATATTTAATTAAAAATAAAACCCGTACTTACCATTTTAGTAACAAACACACAATAAATTCATACAATTAATGTATCAAATGACCGGCTAAAGGTACGGTGAGTAAATAATAGCATTGACAATTTCTGACAATGACAATAAAATTGCTAACATAGGTATCAAGAAGATGCGTCTGCGCAACTTATCTTTTTGTTTATAATTTGCAATACGGCCAAGCGATAAAAATGTTTCCAGTTTTTTTTTCTTTATTCATTTGGTGTTGCAAATATTAAATTGTAAAGAATCTAAATTAATTTGCAATTAAAACTTTTTTTATTTAATGATAGATAGCAACACCATATGTTAAAATTTATTATTAATAATAGTATTTAGAGCGTTTTTGCATGTAGTTGACGCGGTACGGACTCAACAGCGCGGGTGACCGCGGGTATGTTCACGTTCACGGTACCAGGTCCTGCCCTGCTCCCCGGAATAGCAGCAGTATAATTTGCCTTTAGTATCATGTCGTCTTAAGGTCGTTTAATTGAAAACGCCTAAAGTTGTTTAAATTAACGCTTATCTTATCTATCGTACATTATCTATTCAAATTAAATTATGTTTTTGTGTGAAATTTATTCAGTTCTGTTAAATGATTACGAATAATATTTGAATAACAAAACACCTTTCAGCGGATGCAAAAGCATTTTCTTGTCAGGGCGAAGATGAAGTGCCCCAAAATTGATTTCTCTTATTTACATAAGGGAGGTGTTATGAATCTAAATGTGCATATCATATGTATAAAACGTATGTGGAATTAAGTAGAAATAGGAGTCTTATGACTTAGACTCGCCCAAAAGTATTAGATAACTATTTATGTTTCTTAATATCATGAAATGTTTCTTGGGGCACTTAAATAGTTATTCTAATATAGAGATTATGTAAAAAAAAAAACAAAATTGAGAACTGTTTAATAGTATTAGGCGTTACTTAACGGAAATTCATAAACAAAATTATTTTTAAACGCTACTTTGCAACTAATTTCCGCTAATCAATGTTAGTGAGGGTAGGTCGACATTCACATCAGCTGTCAATGTTAGACCCTTCACCAACATGCAAAACCTCTCGACGCGTTTCGCCACTCCACGTGGCATCCTCAGGAGACGTGTGGTCGCTTCGACTTCGCCCCGACGAGAACTTGAGAACTGACTGACCGACGATGGTTATTAGCTCAGTTTGCCGTCCTGGAGTAGTATCACCACATTCAAGTATAATACGGTGTGAAGTGACCTTGTCGCGTTTCGGGATGTTTGCTTGGAAGTAGCCGAGTATAACGAGAAGAATTCTGTTGATGGACGGTGTACATTTGTGGAGTGTAGTTACTACTATAAGAAAAGTCAAGAAAAACATTGCGGCTGATTATACACTATATTTATTTACATAAAATGAATAAATGCGTATATATTGCTAATTGTTTATCCTATGGAAGTGGTAAAATATCTTACTTTTCTACTCGTATTAATAAAGTAGCCAAAAAACTTAGTAAATTTGTAAATTATTAATAAATATTATTATAAAATTATTTTTAAAAGCATCGAAAATGAATCAGTTAATCTTAACAATATTTTTTAAATTAAAATCAAGTAAAGATTTGTAAATAAATAAATATTTAATATTGAAGAGTGACAGGCAGACGGTTTATGGTTGATAATCTAGTCTGGCATCTTGGGCCAGAACCACCACTTTCAATACACACCACACCCGTAAAGTGTCCTAATCACGCTTCAGGATTATTACTGACATCATCATCATCTCCTCAAGATGTCATAGCGGTGGGAACTGCTTCAGGCAGACATTTCAAACTCTTGCTTAGCATCTGGCGCGGCGCGTGGTCACATATCAGTGACTATGCGTATAAGAAAAGGACTTTTATAGAAAAAAATATTTTAGATAAATAAATTAGAATACTAGAAGACAAAAGAAATGTCTAGGCATTTAATAACATACTAAAATATACTATATTTTAAAACTAATTATTGAATTGAATCATCATCAAACATTCATACAACACAATGTTATCACACAGCCAACTACGATAAATATTATAGTTATTTATATATTTATCCCCAACGAAGGGGAGATCCTGGTGGTCTCGACATAGCTCTGGTTTCTGCACTCATTACTCCTCCACCTCCTCCATCAGAGTTGGGAAGTCCTCCATAGTATGCGTGCAGATACCGTCGGTGATGAAGCTCGTGCCCTTTCGGATTTAAACTTTGTAAACGGCTCCAGACAGAAAATATTCTCTTCTTCGATGGTAGGTTTTTGAATACGTTCAATTTCTCGCCTGTAGCAATTAGAAAACGCAGTTAAAATATTAAATCATTAGCCAGTATGTATCTTGGGACAGTATTACCACTGGGATTAACTTGAAAGTAGTGCTTATTCATCTCATCAATCCAGTATAGCGGAGGTAACGGCTGTAAATAGGCGTAGACATACGCCTATACGACTGCTACTATAGAGGGAGATTAAACTTCAAATAGGAATGTAGGTTGGAGGAAAAGTGGCTGGCAAGATTCGAAAGTGGTGGTACTGCCCCAGTAGTTTTTAATAGTGCCTACTATAGGCATTGAGCGACCAAAGCTCATATTTTTTATTTTTATTTTATTTTATTTGGCACAATAACAGATTATAAACATAGGGCAATATTAAACTTAGAAGTTATATTATATATTCAAATAATAATTGTGCACGGCATTTACAAAACTAATTTTCAACGCTCTTGTTAAAATTATTAAAGTTATTTACCATAATCTGGATATGAATGTCTTTAGACATGTGTTGAAGATATCACAATCGTCGTTGAGTGTGTTATATCTACGGCACATTCTATGGAAGGGATTGTTATGTGAGATGTTATTATTTGCCCTCGGAACACTAAACAATTCGCACTTCCTGCGTGCTCTGTTCTTGGTCTTGTACAACACTTTTTCGGCAAGATTCCCATCGAGATCGCAATTTACTATCTTATGCAAAATTGAGAGATCATTGACGGTGCGTCTAGAGCGCAAACTCTGAAGGCGAAAGTGTGACAACCTATCTTCGTATTCAGGGATTGAGCGTCGTAATCCTTTTCTGACACATAACAACTGATAACAAAGTTACATTGGTACCGGTCAGAATTAGTGGTGTGAACACGGGTATCATCGATCGTAAGCTCACGCGTTTTACCGCCGGACCACGGCCGCTCTCAATACTGTCGAACTAAAAATCTATTCAGTTAATCTTTTTAAATTAAATTTTGCATTCATTTTTTTGAAGATTTTTTCATAGAAGTCTATCCCCAAATATTGAAATTGGATCTTTATGACCTCCTATAAGAATTGAGTCACCTCAAAATTAATTTTGTCGCATTTTAGCTAACAATTAAAATTATAAATAAATGTGTAAAATTCGCACTTACCAAAATAGCTTTGTTCTGCGGAATTCAAATTATTTTCTCTCTTCGTTTGCCTCTCTTTGGGGTTTTTGTTGTCAACGAGTAGAGGTATAATATTATCTATGTCTTCTAAACTTGCAGTTCTATCATTTAATACTTTAGTGTCAAGCGTTTTACTCAGACTTGCCAATCTTATTTTTAATATCAATAAGGGATTGGTCGAAGCCACAACAGTATCGTAAATATTTTGAGTATCTCCATCGTTACTAGGTAAAAGTAATTCGTTGGTTCCAATATCATTCGAATCACTATCTCTGTATTCTGGATATATTTCGTTCGTATTATAATCAGCAGTTGTTTCTGGAGCAAATTCAGAATTTATTTCTTTTACGTCATCACGTTTGCCTCGCTCGTATAGAAATCTTTGAAGACGGTCTAGTTGTCGCGGATAATTGTGCCATTGTTCTTTCCGAAAACCCTTTCCATTGTAATTCTCGTTATGTTTACTGATCGCTCCGTTCAATGTTTTAAATACTTTAATATTGTCAGTGTTCACATAATTCTTTAGTTTTACTACATTGCAAATAGCTATAGTCTCTGGATTCATGTCAGATGCATCGTCATCGCAAACAATTTTGTCGAATAAAATTCTATCGTTATTTAAAACAGTATTGTCATTATCTTGGCCATTATAATTTGTCGAGTCAATTAGTATATTACTTGACGAAAATGCCACTGCGGTTAACAACAACAATGGAAGAAGTGGATGCCGCATCTGTAAAAGATAAAAGAAATTTATAATAAAAAAAATTGCAAGAAATTATGAAATTCTTTACAAACAATTAATACTTTCTTTTAATATTAATTTGGCACATTAATTACTTTTGTAATAATGATATTTAATGTCATACAAAATACAACACAACACTATGTTGGGACGCCCGTGGTAGAACGGGCCAGATGTAGATAAATTATTAATTTGATAAGTTTTAATTGTTTCTTTGATTTATTTTACTTTTTATATTTGAAGATAACTTTATACAAAATGTTAGATATTCAGTATTTTGCTATCTCATACTTCATTAATAGACAAACAAGTTTTTGATTAAAATTCAAATGTCAAGTTTGGTGTGGTTGGTGGAATATTCATGGAGAAATTTTCAGAGGCATATGAACGCTGCTGGGTAATCAACAATATATTAGCATATAGTTTGACGATGTCATGAAAATCTTTATAATGAAATAAATTCGATATTTCGTTTAGAATCTGGAATAATTGTTTTATGAATAAAAAATACCTACATTATTTACAAATAGAATTTGAACCCGAACCCTTGGATTTGTGAGGTTTCTGTTTTTTGTTACAAAAAGTATACATTGTATTTTGAAGAATGATCGATCTGTATAGAGTTTTATACAAAAGCCACAAATGGGAACACGAGATATTTATAATTTTGTTGTAAATATAGTCACAAAATATAATGTATATAATAAGAGTCAATAATAAATTAAAATTATTTAAAATAAGAAAATGAAATGGATGGAGAGGGAAGAAAATACTGGAAATTATCTACACGTCCCACTTTTATTTATTTATTTGGATTTTTTTTTCCAGCACTTAGCTAGCATCTCGTTAAATTCTGACTGGATATATCAATGTACCTAACCTAACAATGATACGTATTTTAGTCCCTTAGTGCCTATGATACGAGCTATATATAGCTTAGTATAGAAATTAAAAATTGCATTGATATTTTACTAAGTGCACTTGAAACTGACAGTTAATTATTTGAAGTCTATGAAAGAGTATGATTTTAATTACCCACGTTATTACGGTGGTTCAAGAGTCTTGCATAAAGTATAAGCGAACGAATACGCTACCATATTCGTGGAATTTATAGAACTTTCGGTAGACTGAATGAACTATGAACTAGAATTCATCCCACTAAAACATAATTAAAATATTTTAATTCTGTAATATTATTACTTTTAAAGTAGTTTGGTCTTACTTAAGGTAGTTATGGTCGGCGAAAGAGGTCTTGCGGTTGACGGCGGCGTGGACTGAACGAAGGTCGAGAGACCCGTATTCAAATTACTTTGTTCAATTTGTGGCCGTTTCAAATTTTTGTTTGTCTATGGGGTATGTATAGGTATTAATTAAACAATGGTATCACCACTAGTCTAATAATCTTGAAGTGTCTAATAATCTGTCATTCTGTCTCTCTTCAAGTCGGCATAGCGGAGGCAATACCTATTTGCAAACATTTTTCCATGTGAAAATGTTCATATATTGATGTTACTAAGCAAAATGTTGCCTACAATTTAATGTAAAAAAAATTATAATACTGAAGACGTGGCTGTGTGGGCTTTGATCCCTTTGCCTTGTCAGAATGGGAGGACAGAACAAAAAAAAAATCATGGACAACATATTAGCTTTAAATCAGTGAGTGAGTGTGATCAAATGCCGAACTACTTGCTATAAAAATATAAAAAAGAAATTTTGCTGGACATTATTTAAGTCTAATTAACTATTTAGGTAGTCTAGACAACTACGAATACTGCGCACCGCGATATAAAAAGAAAAAAACAGCTTTTCCCTGTTCCTTGAGGGCTATAGACTGACTACGTTGGCAAAGATGAAATAAGTGGTCATCAAGAACAACTTTACCCCATTGAGCACTCATGGCTGCACAGAAACTTGTTATAAAATTATTTATAGATACGTTTTTAATTATTTTAAGATAAGCAGATTTTAACATCTAACTTAAAAAAATACATTTTTACTAATAAATATAATGAAGTAATCTTAGGCTCATTATTAAAAAAAAAAGTAAAAAACATGAAATAATTATTGCACTAATTAGCGCGCTAAGACTCAAGTGGAGCCGTAACATGAAACAATAAACAATAAACAATACAAACAATTTATCCAGTAAATATTCAACCTACCTTAAAAATAAACAAAAAGAAAATTAGTTCTATTCTTTAGGCATAATTATTTGCTTATGTAACTATTTACAGTAAATTTTTGGGTTTGTAAAACATCTAAATGTTGGTATTTCAATTTATATAAAGATTTAAAAGGCTATAAATCCGGAAAGGAATGGCTTTTTTAAGCCTTAGTACTTTGAACACAAGCCCTAGATTTAAAAGTAGGTTAATATAATTTTAGGATTGCTAACTTGCCATCAATCTTCGTTTATAAAACATACGTAGGCTTTTAAAATTTACATTAAGTGACATTATTCATATTTTCTGAGTTCGAGTTAAGTATTCATTTGGTTTGACTTGTGGGCGGGCGGCGTGGCATATCCATCACGGTGATTTACTTTTGATGCCTGTATCTACAAATATCTTGAAATCACTACATACAATTTTTATAAAAGAGCTTCTATCAACTAATATTCAATAAATATTTAGTTCTATTTATAACAACAGACATTATATGAACCGAAAAATTAAGTATAAAGTGGTTTCAATTTTAATCATTTAGTTTGTAATACAAACAAACATTGCAATAAAAGAAAGCTAAATGGTCTTTTATTTTTCTGAAATAATAAGGAAATATTCATTGCATTCTGAGAAAGGTCATACTCTTATTGAGTGACCTAAATATTCTGAACTTCAGTTTCATAGATCGCATTTTTATTTTATTTATTTAACAAATATAAAGCTTTTATAACATAGCTTGATAAATAAAATACATTAGCTAACACAATTCTTATTAAAATTAAACATTGTTCATTAATAATAAATTACAATAGCACTCGTAACAATTAAAATCCACTAAGGAGGTGAGATTCGAACCATACACCTTTCGTTATACGCACAGATGTTCTAACCATATTTTATATTAATAGGTTTCTTACTAGTTTAGTAATCGGAACATTCATGCGTATAACGGAAGTAGTCGGGTTCGATGCTCGTCTTAGTCCTGACTGTTGTGTTCTGATTTTTAAAAATAATTAATTATGTTCTTTTTTTTTGTAAATGTGTAATTTCGCTGAGGAGTACCTACACTTTTACAAATACGAAGGGTTATGTACATAATTAAATGTGTATTTAAAGTAAATACAAGATGCTTTTAAATGTATCTCCTCTGTGAGTTGAAACTCTAGCGAATTAATTGTACTCGCCAAATACACACATCAAAAAAGTCTAAGCAACATGCATCTTGATACAAATTCTACAAATTATATTAATGAAATATCCTATCTTTTCTTATCAAAGGTAAGTAGGTATGTAACCTGTTTTCTTCCAGATAATATACTGGCTAAAACTTTTCGATTGTGTTTTGTTTTTTCATAAAATTGAAGGCAAATGCAAATGCATGTGTTTTCTGTACTAATTGAAATTCGGTATTTAATCTTAATTTTATAATTTTATCAATATTTTGAATAGAGTTTTAGACAAAATTGAATTGTAAAACATTGTTTACTTCATGGAGCGACGTCATTTGAACACAGATGAAATGGAAAGTACTGTATGGTTGTTACAAGCGGGGGGGAATCAATCTTAGGCATCACGGCATTTTGGTGTCAACAGAAGCGTAATTTTCCGGTTTTGGCAGCATTACACTAACACAGAAGATCCGGTTGAGCAGCACCCAGGCCGCGGAAGAAGTACAACCACTCGCCAAGACCGATACATACAACCGACTGCAAGACGTCAGCCAATGTTAACCGCCCGAGAGATAGGTTTAAGGCTACAAAACTCAAGTGGTGTTGTTGTCAGCCCTCAAACCATGCGAAATCAGCCGCATTAGTCTGGCCTACGAGCTCGATGCCCAATCAGATTCCCACCTATACGCCACGGGAATCGCGCTCGTTGAAATGAATGGTGCAAAGAACACAAAACATGGACCCAAGAGCAATGGGATAAAAATTTGTTTTGTGGTGAGTCTCGATTCGGGTTTAGGTCTGATACAAGAAGGGCATGAGTGTATTGACGTCCCAGAAATACTAAAAGACTGAGGTGCGTTCAGGAAGTCCATCCATACAGCGGCTCAATAGTTATAGTGTGGGCGCGTATTATGAAGAACAGAAGATCTGAGCGCGTTTTTGTAAATGGAAACATGAATTCTGAAAATTACGTTGAGGATGTTCTTAGGCCTTATGTCCGTCCATTTGCACAAACACTTGGCTCCGATTACACGTTAATGCATGACAAAACGCGTTTGCATACAGCATTGCGGACCAGTGAGTACTTGGTAATGGAAACATCCGGGTATTGCCTCGGCCTGCACAATCGCCAGACCTCAACCCCATCGAGCACGCATAGGATATGCTCCGGAGACGTGTTTTAGAGGATGACAAAAACGTACCAGCTGAAGGATTTACTAAAATTCCATTGGGAACGATTGCCGCAGCATAACATAAACAGACTCATCGATTCTATGAATAATCAGTGCCGACAAGTTTTAAACAACAGAGGAGGCCACACTTTGTATTAAATTATCTAATTCTTTTACAATAAATTAATTTTGTTTATCAATTTATACAAAAAACAAAGTTTAGTTGCTTCGGTATCTTAGTTTGTAGTACGTATGATATTGTTCATTTATGTAAATAAAAGAACAATTAAAAACAAACAGTTGTTGTTTTTACATCCACAAGAAACTAAAATTATTATTTAAATAATAAAATACTAACGTTATAATGTGAAAAACCATCATAAAATTAAAATTAGTACATGTTGCTTAGACTTTTTTGATGTGTGTACATCAAAGAAACGTAAGCAAACGCCTACATATGCTATTAAAACGAATCGACCTGAGAATAATATATTTTTCATGATATACATTTTTGTAATGAATTCCAAATATTAATTTCATTTCTTTATACATACGTTTATAACACCTCTAGTTTGTAACTTAACACGCATTTCAACGTTCAAATTATAGAAGGTAGAAGATAGAGAGCTCCATGAGACCAGTGTTCTCGTCAGACCAATGTAACCGGCCATTTCTTAAGAAGTTTGTAGCCAAATGTCCATTCAGTAGCTTGTTTTGGCCCCAAAGCAAGCGTCTAAAGTCGCAAGTCGTTTTAGTAATATTGCTAAAATATATACCAGATTATATAAATTTTAGTTGATGAAAATATAAAAAATAAAAAGATAGGAACAGTATTCGCATTAGTAATTTTAATACTAACAAAAGCAATTATTTAGCGTTAATATCTACAGCTATATCTGCAGTTTGTATCTCATTTTCGGAGGTAACTATTGTTATTGGTTTCCGAAGCAATTTATCAATATAATCGGGGTGATTAGGGGGCTACGAGTATCACCTTGGACCGCAACCGAATTTATATTATCATTAGTCAAACTTAATGCTTTGGCACGTTTTTTTATAATGATGCTTACAACGTATTGATAAAATGTTTACTTTTAATATATTCCTTAACATAAATTGAATCTTATCTTGGTGTTAATAATGTTATATTTATTTTAGAATAAACAATTTTAGAATAAATGCCTAAATAAATAGGTGCGAGTGACTTGCACTCACGCTGTATGTGTACTTATTGGTTTATTTATCACATGTATTATGAACTATAACGCGGATAACTCGATTAAAAATATGTTTTCTGTAGTTTGGGCACCTGAGGGCGTTAATTGCCTTGGGTACTATTTTTTAAAAAACTTATACACTATGTATATCGTACACCTGCCGCGCACTCACCTTTCATCAACAGCTTCAGCGGTGGCGTAGCGTGAGTATATCGGTCAGCCGGTTAACGTTTGAGATTGTCGAAGGTCACTAGTTCGATTGCCAGTCGAAACAAGTATTTAGATGTAAATAATTATTAATAGGTTTCATATTATAAATATAATTTTTTATTTTTAAATATTAGTATTTGTTTTGCGTCCTTGTCCTGGTACTTAAGCCGAGGATTAGTCCTAATAGCATGAGAAAATATTTTATACGATTTTTATTGTACAAAGTAAAAATAAATCACAAAAAGGAACTTCGGGTCAATGTTTCCAGGGATTCTGGTTGACTTGTCCGCAGAACCAATAAGATGTTGTGGTCAAATGATCACAGTCTTGTTTCTTGGAGCGTATGTTAATCGTAGCATATGTTTGTACTCACGTTTCCTTTGGAATCTGGCTAACTCTATTTTTTTTTATTGTAGCTCGGCATGTGACAACACTCCACCTGATGTGCTAGACACTAGAACAACTGCTACTACTAAGAAATCTACACAGGCAGCAGTCGCCTCCACTATGCCGGCTTCAAGAGACGAGCATCTATCTTCCAGATTGACAGTGCACACTCCTCTCTATGTGCGTGAATTCATTACGTAGTACCACCACGTTCGCTTTCCTAGTCGCGTTTCGGAATCAGTTTGGAAGCAGCCTGTGCTGAATGGAGTGTGCACTGTCAATCTGGATGGTGCACATTCGTCTCCTTAAGTATAGTGGAGGCGACTGAAGTATGCAGAAATTTGTCTGTGGTAGCAGTTATTACAGTTCATGGACCGCACTCTAGCTTAACGTCAGGTGGAGTGTTGTCATAATATGTCGAGTTACTATAATATAAAAAAATATTAACACGTATTAAAGAGATATAAGCACCTTTCTAAAAATAAATTGTAAGTAAAAGTATGGACGCTTATCAATAGGTACCTATTCAACTGGTGGCGACGACAACGTTAAAAGCTTTTCAAAAAGTTATGCTTAATAACTTTTCTCATATCAACGGATTATTTTTTCGGTTTTTTTATAATTTCATTTCTATACGTTGGAATAAATGTTATAACTTTGCTAATAGGCAGAATATTTATATTTGATCTTGTGCTTCCTAAAAAATTAAAGCTATTAGTCACCTCCACTATGCCGACTTTGTTTCAATCAATGCGATTACTGAGAACGACAACGTACACTTTATAAAAAGTTCAATATTAATAAATAAAAGTGCCTTAAATTACTTTTAGTTAAATAAATATGAGCTATAAATAAAAAAAAAACTAAATATGAGCTATACTTAAAGTTAAATTAAAAGCCTTAAAAACCCATGAAATGTATTTGTTTGTATAAATTGCAAAGTTTTTAAGCAAGCTTATTTGCAGCTTTAATATGAATAATAACATTTATGGACGCCTTCTTTTCAAACTTACTTTTCAGTTTAAAAAAAAAATCATTATGGAAATTTTAAAATGTTTAATAGAATTAGACGTTACTTTTCGGAAATCCATAACCAAAACTAATTTTCGCTATCCGGGTAGGTACACAGTCCCATAATCTTAAGCTTTCTTAATTTGGCAGGAGTTAACTAAATTAAAAATTAAATTAAAATAAATTAAGTTAAAATCGCCATATTTAATAAGCTTTCTATAATTGCCTTAGATTATTTCACGCAGCACAACTTTATTGGGTTACCGGCCCTGCTTAATTAAGATCAGGAAATAAACAACCAACAGTCTAGTAGTAATAGAGTAGACACAGTAATGCAAAGACGAGATGTTATTTAATAAATGTCACAAACATATTCCTTTTTTACTGTGACGTAAACAAAAAAGTAGAACTTGAAAAGCAAAACAATGAACAAAAAACCCAATTCTTCAAGCACATCACTCAATTTTCAATTTGCAGCGTCAATTGATAATTTTCTTCCGTCACCCGCCCGAAGTCGTAAACTACACTCAATTTGGAAGTCTCATTACGACATCGGACTAACCAGCGAACATAAATTGGATTTGGTATGAAGTAATGATCCAGAGTGAAATGCTGCAAAATGGCGATAAGGCATGTTGTTTCTCAAAGTGTGTTTTTAAGTCTTTTCGAATAATAAGATAGCCCGCTTTTTTGATATATTTTTTTTCATCTATAAGTTTTAATGTTTGGGGCAAAATTCGATTAAATTCCTAAATAATATGGGGAATAATAATTATATATTATAAAGTGTAAATAGGAAATAAAATCGCAGTAAATAACCCGATCAGCTTAATATTGGATGAAGATAAATATATATTTTGGAGCGTGCCAGTATTTTTGTAGAAGTGTTGTGGTCACATGCCGAGCTACTATAAAAGAAATGTACATACGTAAAAATATATAGAATAATTCAGAATTTAGGTTTCGAGAAAATTTTAGATATTTGAAGAATAACAAACTAGCTATCGATTCTGTATGATCTTGTCTACAATATTTGTTGATAAAATCTTTGTTTGATTGTTATTTATGCATTCGGTTTAAGTTAATTAATTAATTTTAGAATAATTTTCGTTGTTGAAGTTTTTTTCTTTGTATTTTAAAAGATTTTTCCCGTGACAAAAGATGAAATGTTTAGTAAAATTGGTCGTTGTTTGACCAAGAATTAAAATTAATGGTTTTTAGAGTAAATTTTCAGAAAATTTTCAGTAATTCTTAAGGAAAATCAATTAGCATAATGTGCTATTGGTGGATCAATTGATAAAAATATGTAAATTTAGATGTCCTACTTCTTTGAGGTTGGCAAAATTAGAAATGTAGAAATTTTAAACGTCATTTTGTTGAAACGAACATTTTTAAATATTAATTTGTAGGTCGCTTTTATAGTTAGGTGTTTTAGCAGTTTTACAATATTCTTGCTAAAACTACTTATCGAACGGTGAAATTATTTTTTCATCTACTTAAGCATAGTATTATTTTATTATAACTTTTTAAAATAAATAATTTTAAATGTTAAAAAGAATAATAAGTAGAAAATGATTGATACTCTAATTTAATCCAGTTAAATTCAATTTTGAATTTCGATTATAAATAAATTTAGAAACGTCGCGGCGTTTTGATAATTGCTTCGATCTGAATGATGGACCTCTTAAAATATCCTGTTAGCTGGGAAATAATTAATGCCGGTGTGTTTATCCAAAGTTAGTTCAAGTTGTCACAGTTAAATATAGGCTTTGGAGAGTTAGAAACGCCATTGTTGTTAAATATAATTTACATTAACATATTTTGTACATGGGACTTTTCTTTATATATATATATAAATTTTATAGTTCAACGTGTTACTACTCCACCTGATGTTAAGCTAGAGTGCGATCGATGAGCGTAAACTGCTACCACAGATAAATAATTGCCTTGTCGCGTTTCGGGAATAGTTTGAAAGTAGCCAGGTATAAGAGAGGAGTGTGCACTGTCAATCTAGATGGTACATGCTCGTCTCCTCAAGCCGGCATAGTGGAGGCGACTGCAGCCCGTAGAGATTTCTCTGTAGTAGCAGTTGTTTCCATTCATGGACCGCACTCTAGCTTTACATCAGGCGGAGTGTTGTCACATGTCGAGCTACAATAAAAAAAAAAAAAAAAAAAAAAAAAAAAAAAAAAAAAAAAAAAAATGTTGGCTTAAAGAGTCGAATGTACCATCCAAGGCGCACTCCTTTCGTTATGCCCAGCTAATTCCGACCTGATCGTGACTAGGCCACTTCACAGCTGTTACTACTCCAGGACGGCAGACTGGGCTAATAACAGTCATCAGTCTGCCCACCACTCTTTTAAACTCAAGTTAATTAAACCTTATAGAGGTAGGTAAGTTTTTTTCTGTACTAATTTAATTTTAGGTAAATACAAGACTTACAATTATGGGTAATTTCGAAATCCAACATTTATTTTCGTATGTTTATTATTTAGAGAAAATAACAAAAGTCCTACTCAGCATATGTCAAAATAAAAACCACTTTACGGTTCTAGTAATCCGGGATAAGCTGTGAGGGGCTGTGAGGGAATTCTAATAAAAAATAAAAGTTTTAATGTATTTTAAAATGTCCATCAATTATGTCAGATTATGTTTACTAAACTTGCGTTAAGATTTATTTTTGACGTTGTTTTCTAACTACCCAAATGTAGAGAAGACATCCTGCTTAACCCGTTTAATAAAATCTAGAACAATAAACGAAATATCATTTCATCTCGAAAACATAAAATCGTCGCTCAGTGCCTGTTAATAATAATAATAAAAAAATTAAAAAATATATTGTAATTAAATAAGTAAATAAGTTGTGTATAAATGAAGTAACAAAGTTTTAAATTAAAAACCCTTCAGTGAACTATTTCAGTATATGTCTATTTATGTACAGTAGAAATAGAAGTAAATTAGTGTTTTTTTTTTAATTTAATAGAGCCACCTACATGACACTATCACCCATTTTTACTGATTATGGGACAATATGTAGTGTGTATCGCCATAGTAAAATTATGAAATAAATTTAGTCAGGCGTTGTCTCGATGGTCATCCTGCGAACTGTAAAAATTTAATGCGCCACTTCATTATTGATTTTCATAATAATAAGCACCTTCGTTGGTTATATTACCTTCTGATACTTATTAAACACGCATTTCTTAACATTATGAATCCTTGTGGTTAAATTCTAGTAGCTCGAATAGATGAAATAAAAAGCAATATTTATGCCTATGCAATGCTTTGGTCGCTCAGTGCACGGTACTATTAAAGAGTGGTAGGCAGACTGATTTATTTATTTATTTATTTATAAAGCATAGTAGCTCTTGGCCAGCCAAGTCACTACGTGTCACATCAAATATTATTCATATATTCATTCAAAAAAAATTAAAGATAAAAATTAATTACAATACTGTCTTATTTACAATGTCAGTTTTTAAATATTGTTATTCGTGTATATGTCAATACATTTAGGTTTTAGGTCATATTTTTATCAATGAATACGTCGGCATCGGGGAGTTTCAGCTACATATCATTTAGAAGTTCTAGTGCACGAGCTGCAGATGACGGTTATTAGCCTAGTCTGCCGTCCTGGGGCACCACCACCTTCAACCATGAAGTGACTTTGTTGCGTTTCGGGATAAGTTTGGAAATAGCAGGTATAACGGGAGGAGTGTGCACTGTAAGTCTCCTCAATCTCCTCAACATTTTATATTGGTTATATTTCACAAGCTATCTAAATCTGCTATGCTTCGAACAATGTGGTAAAACAAAATGTATGGACGCTCAGGTGTTGGCTTTCACCTTAATTAAGTAAATTATTTCAATTTCGTATTTTTTTATATATTAAACACTTTAAAAAAAAGTAACGTAACTGAAACAATTCACTTGACTGAAAATAAATCTAAACGATCTCTTTAGAGTTTACGATCGCAAGAACGAGACCTGCATGTTTAAAAGCTTCTTCTTTTTAGGTTTAGTTCCAATTAGATCGTATGTATTTTTTTAAAATGCGTTAATACTTGGACTATTGGACGATCAACGATCAAAGTATGTACAATATAACCAATGTTCTGGTTAGAATTTGGTGAGATTTGAACACGGGACTCATAGATCGTGAGCTCGCGTCTTAGAAGACCGCTAAACCACATACATAGAAATAATAATATCTATATTAAAAAAAATATATTTTTACTACTAAGTAACATTAAATAAAACCAAAAACAATATTTTATCTCTAGGTACGAGATTCTCACTCTTACAGTAGTAGCCTCCTAGTCTACCGGGTCACCCTGAGGATACAAATGTGCATCGTTATGAGTGACAGCCGCTGACCCCATGACGCGGACTGGACCTAATAACCATAAGCACTTTGTCTACCACTATATTGATGCACCTAACTCATTTCACGACAATAGCGCAGTATACAGAAACAAAATTTTACATAATATTTCGTTCTAAAGGAAAAATATATTTCCAAAAACGCACGTTCCTATTGACCCTCTGAGCCGTCAGGTATTCAACCCTTAATATGCCTCTCGACCCTATCCATCCTTTTAATGGAGAAAACCAAAAAAAATCGGGATCCCTTTGATGCCGTACTTGTACCGCCTCATTTTATTTAAGAAGTTCAAAAGTAACCCTATTTGCCTTGCGTAACAGTTTAGATGTAAATAAACGAGTGGCAAAAGTTGTAGTAAAAAAGATTGTGCTTTTATTAAGCTATCGATCGATTTCGTTGTCAAAGAAATAAATAACATAATTTTATTAATTAATTATTTATATAGATAAGCAATAATGCCCCCAATGTGACGCGAGAGAAACGCTGACCGCAGTCAATTTTAGGTTTCCTGTCAGTTAATATTTGATCATTTCTCAATGATGACGACTAATGGCAAGCACAGAACTGCTTATATGGTGGCTCCAGTCGCCATTACTATGCTGGCCTAAGAAGGTGCTTTTTCACGCTCCCCTTGGAGGAACCAATGTTAAATTGGGAGAACAATTGGGGGGTCAAAGGATTCCATTTGTCAATTGTGCGACACATATAGCATCCAGCTAGTATAAATATAAAATAGAATTTATAAAGTGGTATGTAATGAAAAATTACTGACCTTTTCCTTGTAAATGTAGTTTGTTGCAATCAAAACGAATCTAGCTCGCTTAATCTTGTTGGAGACTGAACTGAGTATCCAAGTTGCAAATAAAATCTAAAGTGCTTTGTTAAATGTCTACAATTCGCTTTTGATAAATCAAATTTTAATGTCACAATGCCACATAAATTAATGTTAATAGAAACAATAATACTATTTACTACGAACGGATAGATTTAAAGATATTAATTATGGTAAGGCTGTTACTGTTGTCAACGTACTTTTTTGAAAATATTTTACTTAGTAATTTACTAATTTACGAGTCTAAAAAAATATATACATTACAGTACAGGATTTAAAGTTTTGCCTGGTTTTTTTATGTCTTAAAAATATAAAAAAGTAAAGTAAAGTGAGCTCTAAATCGGTTTTTGATGCAGTTTTTCTCGGTGAAAACTCATCGAACAAAATTTTCTTTTACCTCGTTTCATTTTCAAAATCCTGATCCAGGGCATCGTATTAAGCGAATGTGAAAATATGTAATAGGTTTTTTTATGTTTACGCTCTCTCAAGGTCAGAGCAATTTTATGATCAAGGTGATTGGTAGCTGTATGATTAATATTGAAGCGTAGGTATTCAAAGAAAATTGGGAAAGAAAACTAATGAAAACACCTGATTATTGAAAAAGTAATTCGTAGATACTAATAACGTGTTAATAAATAAGTAATTAGTAATTATTAATGTTATGCGATACCGGACGGTCGTTAGTAGGTACTGTGAAAAGGTGTAGATATAAATAAATAAGTTGCTTATTCCATGAAAAGGTTTGTCGTAACTGTTTTTACCTAAAACCCAAACCGCATGAATCATTTAACAAAAAAAATATTAACTCAATAAAATATTGACGAAATTAATTTTTTTATTAATTATATCATTCTCCTTGCTCGATTAGACCACGACGCGCTATTTTATCTAAAAGAACATTGCAGATTTTTTTGAAAAATACTTTTTATTTTTTAAAATTGTAGCTCGGTGTAAGTCTAGCACAGAACGCTTCTAGTTGAATCTCTATACAAGAACAGTGTCGGTAATTACTTAGAGACAGTTGTTTGTAATGTCTCTCCCATTTGTCAGTTACCCTTATTGGGGTTGACTTTAAAAGGAAATTAAAAACGGACACTTTTACAAGTGACCAATATTAATGGATGTGCTTGTTTACACTTGTCAAGTAGATACTTCTTGTAAATGGATTTTTGGGAAGTTAAACGGTTTTTTTGTTAGATTTTCTTTTTTTCCAAAAAAAGAAGACATGTTTTGTACAAAATTTAAATATCAATGATATTCTTAATAAAATCATAATTTAATATAAAATATAATGGTATCTCGGAAAGAGATGTTTCATGATAAAGAGGTGTCATGAGTGTATGACATGAATTTATTTACTGAATACAGGAAAAAGAAGCAAACATTGTAAGCCTTATAACCTGAATATTAATCCCCATATATTTCCATTGTTATGTGCTACGCTATAATAATAGTGTCTCTCAAAATTGTAACTTATCTTCTTTTTCTTTTATATGGCATTATAACAATTTGCCAGTGTCAAAGTAAACATTTTTTGCATCAAACCAATAATATTGCGCATCACGAGTCACTTATTCATCACACCAAACAGTCAGGTCAAGTCTCAGTCATGTCAAAAATTGTTCCAGTAAAGTGGTAGAATCCTTACTGAAACTTCCTACGGAGTTTTGAAGGGAAAATGGAAACAAAGGTTCTCTTTTTTTTTTATTGTAGCTCGGCATGTGACAACACTCCGCCTGATGTAAAGCTAGAGTGCGGTCCATGAATAGAAACAACTGCTACTACAGAGAAACCTGTACGGGTAGCAGTCGCTTCCAATATGCCGGCTTGAGGTGACGAGCATGTACCATCTTAGATTGACAGTGCACACTCCTCTCGTTATACCTGGCTACTTTCAAACTATTCCCGAAACGCGACAAAGTCACTTCACGGGTGTTACATTCGGAAGTGGTGGTACTACCCCAGGACGGCAGACTGGACAAATAACCATCATCAGTCTGCCTACCACTCTTTAATAGTGCGTATAGGCACTGAGCGACCAAAGTACATATAACAAAGTTACATTGGTACCGGTCAGAATTAGCGAGGTTCGAACACGGGTCTCATCGATCGTGAGTTCACGCGTCTTACCGCTAGACCACGGCCGCTCTCTTCTTTTGAATTGTTTGCCCAAACTCACGCACGTTCACAAACACTTAATGGTTAATAATCCACCATTATTACACATTAACACTCGAAGAGACTCAAGTTTAGGATTTTTTTAAATCCAATATTAACTTGATGCAAATATTTACTTTGATGCTGAAGCTTGTTATAATTCCTTAAAAATAAAAGGTTTGTAAATACTCGAAAATTAATAACATACATTATTTACTTAAGATTTTTTTACGCCTAAAGATAATAAAATTTAGGATTATTTTTACCGCAGAAAAACTCGAAAAATTATTAAGAATTAATCCAGCTAAAAGAATGTTTGTGACATTTTGATGTTAATTTATTGTAATTTAAATTTTTTATGTAATTTACAGATTTTTACACTATATATTTTTTTTCTATAAACGAGGGATTGGTTTGCCGCGGTCCTAAAGAATTTATTTATTTTTGTTTTATTTGGGAGTAGTCGGTAGAGAGAGGGTGGCTCAGTCGCGTTTCGGGATTAGATTTGAAAGTAGCCAGAGTATAACGAGACTACAAAAGGTGTGCTAAATCATTAAGTCGGCATATTTATGCAGTACTAATCGCCTATATTAAAAATCTATCGGCATAATATCGATATTTATTAGTAATTGTTTTATTTTGTAAGACTCTTTTTTTTAAAATGGTAACTCGACGTAATGACAACACTTGATGTAAAGCTAGAGTGCCGTCCATGAACGGAAACAACTGCTGCTACAGAAAGAGATTTAATACCTACCAAAACCTAGGTCGTATTATTCTCTATAGATATTGAGTAATTACGAAAAACTTGTGTCATCCTAATAAATGTGTTTCTTTGTGAATCCACCAACTGTGAGATGCGAAAATGAAACCATTCGTTAATGGCCCCTTTGTGTGTTTTTGTTTATTATATTATATAGAGGGGTTTTCTGTAACAATACACGAAATACTTCAATTTACGTATTCTTGCTTTTTATATTTGTTTTAAAGAGTTATCCTGCAACTTGATTCACTAAATAACAAACAGATGGATAAATGATAATTATTTTAATTATTATTACGACAATAAAAACGTCTGTTTTGTTCAATTCTTACAGTAACTGGCCTACATCGTGACCTCTTTTCACGTTATGAAGTTAATTAATGTATTTTCATTGTAACTTTCTGAGATGAATAAATTCCCTGTGACGTTTCCATTTTAAGAAAATTAATTACCTAATTAGAATATAATTTATTGCTTTAGGTTTTAATGTCGGGCTTAGCTATTAATATTTAAAGAAATACTTTTTTATTGTAGCTCGGCTTTCTTGACCACACCGCCTGATATTAGGTTAGAGTCTCATCTCATATTATATAAAGCTCGATTACCACTCACTGACATCGATTATGGAGCACTTATGGAGAGGTTAGAGAGATGATTCTTTTTGGAACGTGTAAAGGGGGCCCCCGCGACCCCTGAAAAACCTCGACTTTGACCGGAAGTGGACTCTGGACCGGAGGTGATGGCGATATCTCGGAAACGGAACGAGATGAGGCCAAAGTGCTAGAACAAAGGTTGTAGAAAATGCCCTTTAATTTCGAAATCCATAATTTGTTTTTTCAAAAATTTTTACGACTATTTATTAAACGATATTGGTTAGAGCAGTCCATAAGCGAAAACAATTACAATATGTATGCAATATGCAATAAGTAACTGCATTCAGCAATAGCCTTCACTATGCCACGGGCTAGAAGAGAAAGTTGACAGAGCAGACTCCTCTCTTGACTTGACTACTTGAACAGTAATCCCGAAACGCGAGTAGATAAATTGACTTGAATTATCAAAATTTACTCCCTTAAGCTATGACTTCATCTCAGTTATCGTTAATCGTAAAGACTGCGTCCAACCTCGCGATAATTATTGCGTTACTAATTACGGCATTAAAATGATGTTAATTTAATGACGCGTTATTAACGTAATGCTTTAATTTACGAGTTAAGGCACAATAAAAAATTGATAAGGTGCTGTAAAATACACAGATTTTCATCAAAACATATTAGTTGAAAGACAGACGGATATTGTTAAATTTTTTGAAATTTCCTTTAAATTTAATTCCGGTTTTCTCAATTGTAATTATTATTTATGACTCAAAGGAAACTGATAAAGGGCTTAATGAATTAGAAAGCGATCCAACGCCTTTAATAATTTATTACCGGTCATTAGTCGACCGTAATTGCCGAATAAGAAATTTCCAGAAAATTCCTTGGATTTTTTAAGATTTGCCTTCTCATTTGCAGTGTTGATTGGCGCAGTCGAGTGGCTATTTTGCTAACTCGATATTAAACCCAAATTTAATCTTTTTACACCTTATTTAACAATGTAACGGAGTAACGTAGCTATTTTCAGCACTTAAGATGTAAGACAAGGTTTATTTTGTAAATAAAATTATGTGAAACTTGTGAAATATTTTCATGCTATTTATTATCATGTTTGAAAGTGTTTGTATAAATAAATTAGCTTTGAATTCTCTTCGGAGAGTAACTTCGTCTGAAATATTTTCAAGACATTCTAATTTAAATTGTAATTATGTCCTAAATCTTCGGCCGGTTAATCCCTAGAGATAAATATAAAGACAAGCGCATTACTCATAACTGCTTTAAATCTAGTCTCTATAAAAGTCTTATTATTTAAATTTTAATGCTTAATTTTATCTATGTAAAATTTGCGATATTCACACACTCACCTATAAGCACAAAGAAACATAATAATTGAGAGCAAAATGTATCAAAAAGGGAGGCTGATGCCTGTAATACAGTCAGTAGAGTCAGGCTTCAGGGTTCAGAGATTCATCCGAACTTGTGCAATAGTAAATTATTTTTCAAATAAAGTTGTTTTTTACAATTCAAAATAAGTTTGTTTTTAACAAATCTAGCGCCTACATAAAATTAAGATTATTTATAAACAACAAAAATCAATGATCGCTTTACGCCGCATAGTTTCTGTCTACCCCATAGGGACTTGGACATGAGCTAAGATAGAACTAATTAATAAACATAAGTTCTGTTTGATTTTATGCTAGAGATTGTTTTGCGGTTTGACGATAAATAAAATAACTTCTAACAGTCTATCTAGTTCATTTGACGAAAGGTCAAAAAGGTCGTATTTGCTTTTGTAGAAAAAGTTTTGGTAAGTTTGATATAACCGCATTAAATGAGTGCCTTCTATAAAACAATACAATTGCTTTGTTGATGCGGGCATTGCGGTTTAGTGATACATTTAATGTTGAATGTACTTTTCAATTTTGAAACCAAAATCGTACGCGTGTAAGATTTATACAATTTTTTTAATAAATTTTTTTATTGCCATATCCCGTATAAAAGCTTATACTGATTTCAATGATCCTGGTTCAGAGTTCTATAAAACTATATATGTATACCTAGAGCTTGACTTCAATGATTGTCATAATATTTTTGTATAATACCTATATGGCGGTGAAATATCTTTGTCGTCAAAATTTGCGTATAACGTCACGGTAGATTATAGGCATTCCTATATTATTTTTCACAAAGTCAACTTGAGTTTTATTTATCAAGCGTAAAAATGCGAGAAACACGTAACGAAGTAAAATTTTCTGAGTAACAAAGAAAAACACGCAGTAATGTTTAAATAGCACATAAATATTTCTTTTTGTCACAAAACAATTCGTGTATGATTGTTATGAAAAAAATAACCTGGATTCGGTTAATTCAATTGACCTCATTCGATCCATATTCGTTTCATCCCTTACGTCCATATTATAAAATATTACGAAGACATGTTGTGCTTGTATTAAACTAGTTCAATTATTTTGCATGATATAGTTTTAAAAACGATACATAATGGTTAAAAATAGTAATTCTTGTAAAAAAATTTGTAAGGTATTAACTAAATGTTGTAATTACCTAAATCTTTGTATTATTTTTTCTTTTGAAAAATAGTACTCATAAATAATTTACATATTAATTATAATTTTAACATATATATTTTATAAATAATCATATTTAAAAAAATTAATAAAAATTATTAAAAAAAAAAATAAAAAAACGCTTTATTGCACACAAAAATCGTACATAGGCGAGCTTAATGCCTTTGGCATTGTCTACCAGCTAACCTTTGTTGGTGTGAGCGGAGATCTACAGTGCATTGAACAAGATAGGATAGGAAAATCAAAATAAATAAATAAGTAAACAAATAAGTGTATTATAACAAATACAATAGGATATACAAATAAATAAATAATATAAACAATATAGAGTAGGAAAAAAAGAAAGAAGAGTTAAGGGTTGTTCTGATTTGAAAGAAAGTATTTGGTAAGCCTATTTTTAAAAGTTTGATATGATGGTGCTTGTCTAAGTGTCAGTGGAAGCATGTTCCATTGCCGTGCTGCTGATACTGTAAAAGAATTTGAGTAACGGCTGGTGGCGTGTGCTGGAATTTTAATCTGGTTATTTTGCATTGAACGGAGCGAACGGTCATGAGAGTCGCAAAGAAATTCAAAACGAGTTTTGAGATAGGAGGGAGCCATCGGGTTGAAAAGAATATTATAGAGAAATGACAATAGATGTACTGACCTGCGAGAGCGGATATTAAGCCATTTTAACTCTTCGCGGAAATGAGAGACATGGTCATATTTGCGCAGACCATTAATGTTTTGTTAAAATGTTATCAATATATGATTATCATGATGGAATAAGATTTTTTTAAAATTAAATGTGTGATGTTTTTTAAATAAATTGAATAAAATTTGAATTGATATGAAATACTATAAAAATTATAATAATGTTAACGATAAATATATATTTTTAACACTTACCTTTCAAAAGTAATTTTCCGAACTTTGTTAATTTTAAAACATCAACAACTTTTATGTATAATAATATTAATAAAAGCACAAAATATGGGAAATTGAAATTAAAGTTTTTTTCTTTTAATTGAAGTTATTCGTAAGTTCGTATTGTTTACATCTTTCGTCACCAATACGGCCAGTCGTGCGGTCGGGACGGTTGCGCGTGTGATTCTGCCGTAGATAAGTTTTTTGGAGCTTTTATTTCTCCGCCCTATATTATTAAGTTTTAAGGGAAACTTTTCTAGAATATAAAAAATAAATCCAATAATAACTTGCTTTGTAAAAAAAGTAAAGAGGTCGTTTCTTAAATACTTATTCAGCTAGATTTTATATTAATTCTTTTTTGAACTTAACGATAAAACCGTTAAAATTTTAATGCTTCGTCATAGAATATTACAAAAAATAGAAAAATTACACTGAAATAATAACGCATCGGATGCGTGCTTATTAGTTTTTTCGGAAACTTAAATCGAGTGAAATGTTTGCTGATTATCTGATTATTACGAGTGCGATATTCGATCGGAAACACACCTCCATAATAACTAAATGTAGTTGTTGATTTAAATATTCATGATATCATTAGTTTTCGTCAATTTACATTTTTTTGTATGGCAACAATATAGATAAGAATTACTCAGGATGTTAGACGCAACTACGCAATAATATCAATTATTTTATAATCAGTAATCAAAGAATATCCAAACAAAGTTCAATACTTTATTTATAAAGCTCCCAACAGTAGTAGTAAATAATAACTTAATGCAGGGAAAGTCTTTAAAATTTACTTTTATTTATTACTTACTACATTGACACCTTTTCATATTCATTCGTTCTTTTTCATTGTAGCTTGAAATGTAACCACTTTCCGCCTCACGTTAAGTTAGAGTGCGATGCTGAGCAAAGACAATTGTGACCACAGATAAATGTCTGCAGGCAACAGTCGCCTCTGCTATGTGAACCGCCATCCAAGTTGACAGTGTGTACTCCTCTTTTTATACACCGATACTTCCAAGAAGCGTCGGGTTTAGACTTCGGCGGCCCATAGACATGTTGTGGAAGCCCTCAAATCGTTTGTAGTTAACTGTGGAATGATTCTATTAAAATCAAGGTAAAGAAGAGAGCAATTAAATAAGTTGGATAACACAAAATTCAAAATAAAACTCAGTATTTTTTTTTGTTTCTACAGAGCCTTTATCGATTTAATTTAATTTTTTTGTGGTGTGGTGGCGGCCTGCTGTTGTTGCCTATGCTTAAATCCGGCACTGCTTCCAAGCTGATCCCAAAATGCGAATAGGTTATTTCAATGGTGGCGGTGAGAGTGACAATACTGCTCCAGGATGGCAGACTGGGCTAATAACCATCGTCAATCTGCCTGTCTTTGAAATCTCCTCAAGCTGACAGAAAATTATTAGCAAAAAGGTCAACCCAAAATAAATTCATTGCGTAGGGTTTTACCTTTTGACGAGACGTTAACGTTTTCCTTTGGATATTCTTGCCCTTTCTTATACGGCTTATGTGGCACACTTGATAAATAAATAAAGAAGACCTGTATAAGAATATCTAATCCCCTGGGTATCAGGAAATATTACCAAAAGTCTGGAAAGTGTATACTCCATTTTTTTTAAATAATCCCATTACGTAAATAAATAATGTCACATAAGTAGGTAGCCACAACTTTTGTTGGGAGGGAATCCGAAACGTAAAATGACTATTTTTTTATTGTAGCTCGGCATGTGAAAACACTCCGCCTGCTGTAAAGCTAGAGTGCGGTTCATTAATGGAAACAACTGCTACTACAGAGAAATCTCTACAGGCAGCAGTCGCCTCCACTATGCCGGCTAAAAGAGACGAGCATTTAGCATCCAGATTGACAGTGCACACTCCTCTCGTTATATCTTTCAAACTATTTCCGAAACACGACAAGGAATATAGGATTCAATGCTATTTTTATGGACTACTGTTACGTTACATTAAACGTTAAACCAGAGTGCAGTGTATGAGTGGAGATAAGAAACAGATAAATGTCTAAAGTTAGCATTCGCCTCTACTATACCGGCTTGTGCACCGTCCAATTCTTTCAAACTGATTCCGAAACACATCTAGGTGACTACTTTTACGTGTAGCATACATATTTAAAAAAATATTATACATACTAAAAATATGTTTTTCTTACAGTTTAAGTGTTTATTTACATTATAAGTAAATTATAAAAAATAGAGTATAGATATCATAGACGCTCTCACAATTTTGTATCTAAAAGTTGTTCAATGTAGTTCTTTCTGAAATTTAATATTATTTATCTATTGATATTTGACATTTCGACCTAGGTGTGGTTCATAAACTCCTTGAGAAAACTTCTAAAGATTTCTCGTCGAATGAAAGAAATTGATAGATTTTTTTTTCAAACTCGTTTATCATTTAAGGGACAGGACATGTCTATTCAAAAAGGGTAGGGTTCAATATCGTAGTTCACCTGCCTATTAAATACTGTATTTATTATCGTAAAGGAACTCTTGTAAATAGAAAAAATTCCAGTTATTCGCGTTGTGTGTGTGGACATTATTAATATTTTTTGTGGCGTTAACAGTAATTATACCACTCGCCTAAATATTTTATAACTTTCAAAAATAAATTCATGTGTGTAGCTAGACTTAAATGCTTGATAAGATTTTTTTAAATTGTAGCTCGGCATGTGACAATACTCCGCCTGATGTAAAGCTAGAGTGCGGTCCATGAATGGAAATAACTGCTACTACAGAGAAATCTCTACAGGCAGCAGTTACCTCTAGTATGCCGGCTTGTAAAGACGAGCATGTACCATCTAGATTGACAGTGCACACTCCTCTTGTTATAATGGACTGTATAATGGAAGTGATCAAGGCGAAAACAGTATTCAAAAAGAGGTCGTTGGAGTTCCATAGTTGCTGCCTACCCCGTAGAGATATGAATGTCGTGATGAGTACCTAAGTAAAAATACTAATGAAATTACGGGAATAAATTATTACACAAAATAAACATCGCACCATTTGGTAAAAGATTAATTAGGAGTTTAATATTCAAATCGCTATAAAAGGATGTTATTCTGAAAAGAGAATAAAGAACCCAAACGTACAGTAAAAAAGCTTATAATTGGCCAAATTCCTTAGAAGCACGCCTCCGCAAAACTTTTTACTGTGAATTTTCAATATATTATTAACATATTTTTGTTTTCCTGAAATTAATGTAAAAAGTAATTAGTTAAATATATGCGGTTGCGTCTCGGACTGAATATATACTGGAAATATCACCTTTGATGTCGTTTTGTTTATTTAACCTAAAGAAGTTTCATAATTAATATAATTTACATAAATGCCATTTGATATTCGATGATGTCTGTAAGGATCTGCCACGTTAAATGCGTTCTTTGGTGCGCATTACGATGTCTGACTATGAAAAACAGAATCTGGATTGACATGGATTTGGTTTACGCGCGTTCTGGACAAAACAATTCGTAACAAAATTACAAGATTTTGGGTAAAAAATATGCGCGTTTCAAAGCTTTGCAACCGCCTGTCTCGTCGTGGTCGTTACGACAGGTCAGAATAAACATCTAACTCTATTTAAATTTATTCGGTGATAGTTTGCAATAGCAGATTTTCATAATTTTCTTACAATAATACTCGTAATATTGATGTTTTCTTAGATTTTGAGCGAACTGAATAAAAGATTTATGTAATAAAATCAAGTTAAGAAATAAATGTACAGCGACAATAACCTATTTTCATTGGCCAAGGTCAGTTACAAAGCAAAATGTAATTTTGTTACTATAGTAAACATACACTGGTTGTCGTAACTAGGGCGACCAAGAACCTTTCCTGTTTCTAATATGCTGATAAAGATATGAGGGTTCGGCAAAAAGTACTTTTGTTATGAAGATTACATTGAGGGGACGCTAGCAATATGACCTTATGACAGGAAGAAATAATATGTTCATGTTTTTGACCGGGACAAAGAACGTAATGATATTAAATTTAACGCGTCATGTTTTGTTGATATTTCCTTCGTTATTATGAGCACAATATTTCTTTCGTCGTATTTCTTTGGCTAGATAACGTTTGGTGCAAATTTGTGGGTCAAATATGTGTTTTTATTAAATTGCACAAAAGTATGTTATAAGTATACAATATAAAGCAATGTATATGTATAATCTATTGTATAAATGTTTATTCCTGCCTATATCCCGCCTATTGGAGTGACATAAGTGTTAGAAATACTTCTAATAACTTCACTCAAGTAACGAGGTTAGTAGGTACTTTTAGTACATCATTAATATTCTTTTATTACATGTAAAAAGACACATTAAATTTCTCAATATATTATTTATTTAAAAAAGGTTGAGTACAAAATGTAACATAAAATAAAAATTAATTAATTATAAAAATATAAATTGTAAAAAGCACGTGTTGCTTTCATAATTTATGAAATTAATTAATTATAATTATTTGCTTTGATGAAACGTATTTAAGGCTAGAGTCCTTTCAAGTTCTTATACAAAAGGTCTTAACGATTTTCGACCCTTAAACCATATAGTTATGATGATATTTGGAGTGGTAAGCATTTTTAGATTTTTATAAAATTTATTATAGAAAATAAATTATCGCTACCGAAAGTTCATATTTTTGATGAATTTTTAAATAATTCTAAACAAATTTTAGAAAATCTTCAGTCAGACATAGATTATTATCTCCTTAATTAAAATGAGGTGCTAATTATTAAAAAATATTTATGTTATTAAATTAAAATTGAATGCACCATTTTAATATTTTTGACGTTTGTTTTTATGGATAAGGTCGGGTGGAACTTCGTCTCGTCCATATACAAGTTTCAGAGTATAAAAGTATTAAGAAATGTTACTCTTAAAATCAACTTAAATATAGCTCAAGCACCTTCAAGTGTTTATTAATTAATCTTCTATGAGACTACGGAAGGTGATAATTACTTTGTAAATTATTTGACGAAATACGTGACTGTTCCTACTTCCTTTGGCTGAAGATACATTATACCGTGATAGCGATTGAAACAAACTTTTTATATAGACACGCCATCACACAATTATCTGTTGTCGATATTTGAATTGTTTATATGACATGAACTTTTGTGAACCCTAGTAAGGTAAAGCAGCAATTTTTTGTAAAAAAGCTTTTCCTTTAATCACATCCGTTTTCAGGAACAATTTTTTAGTATTATTTTATTATTAAATGTGACCAAATATAATTTAAGTTTTATCTTATCATTACTTTATAATTGGTTTCTTTACAAATATTTACCAATATCATGTACAAGCAAATTACGTAAATAATTATCACCCAAACACAGACATTCCATTATATCAAAATGATCTCTGTTATCCTTAATCTCAAAATATAAATTTTGCATTTCACACGTATTGTAGAGTACTTCGTAAATCGCACGAGATTGCTTTATAAATGTCGGGCTATCGTGTTGTCCAACAATTATGTAAATTCTTATGTTGGAACCTTCTAAATGACTAAAACAACTGAATTGCGGTGACATTGAAACTGCCAGTTCTGGTGGCAATTGAATAGCATCGTTTTCAGGCGTTCGAATAAGCTCTCGCAGATCGTAGATGCCGGCGATTAAGAACACGCCTTGTAGTCGACGAGCGCCTGGAGTGTTTTCTAAGAACTCTCTATTACTAAGTAATTTTGCTACAAGATGGGCTCCTGCTGAATGTCCCGCAAAATAGACGCCTCTATAAAAAACATATAATTAAATTCTATTGTACGATGCCTAGATAAACTCTACAGTCCTAGTCCCGATGTGCCGTAAGCGAGAATGGGGTTCGTTAACAGAAACAACTGCTGCCATAAAGAAATGTCTGTAGGTAGCAGTCGTCTCTGCTATGCCGGCCTGAAGATACTAATATATACTATCCATTTTTGTCTGAATATGATATTGAAATATTTATTATCTACTCAATTTGTTAACAAAAAATTAAATTACCTTGATCCCATTTTCTCGGAATATTCAAATATGAATTTGGCAGCTTTAAAGATTCCTTCCACAATCTCGGGTAAAGTAGTGTTTGGGCACAGATCATAGCCTAGTACAATCAATTTAATTTTCCTCTTGTAAAGTGGAGTAGCTGGATAACGAGATATTTCCCTGCTTAAGTGTTGCCAGTAACCACCATGAATAAACACCAGAATTGGGGCATCTGAAATTATTTCTATTTTTACCTGGACTGTTATAGAAATCAAAATGCTTTACTTTTTTTTTTAAATTGTAGCTCCATATACGAGTATAATAACAAAACTCCGCCTTAAGTTAGAGTACGGTACATGAATGGAAACAACTTTTATCGCAGAGAAATTCCTGTAAAGAGTACTCGCCCCCGCTATGCCGGCTTGGGGCGCACATTCGTCGGAATATGTACCATCCAGGTCGATAAGTTACACTTCTCTTGTTATACTTGTTATTTTAAACCTAACAAATACCTACTGCAATATAAAAATATATATTACAGTACGTGATGTGATTCGTGTTTCCGAGGAGTGACTAAGGAGTGTGCACTGTTAATCTAGATGGTACATGCTCGTCTCCTTAAGTCGGCATAGTGGAGGCGACTGCTGCCCGCACAGGTTTCTCTGTAGTTGCATTCATGGAACGCACTCTAGCCTTACATCAGGCGGAGTGTTGTCACATGCCGACAAAAAAAAGTAAGTCACTTCATACCCCGGCAGACTGGTCTAATAAACATCGTCACTTCTGCGTTAACAGAGTTTCTGCATCCTCCCATTTCAACAGAATTTAATCAAGAATAAACAAATTAGTTTTAAAAGTTACCGTCAGGTAAATCTGTGCCTAAAATATCCAACTTCTGGCCTGGCGTAGTCCCATATTCAATCTCAAGTTTGTTTGGAATACTATTTGTAGCTATTTCGCTCTCTGAAATTGAAAAGTTTTGTGTGAAATCTTAAAGTCTATCCCAGTTTATTGTTTAACGTCGCATTTGACTTTATTGTAAACACATGCGAACGTTTTGATTAATTCGAGAAGAATAAACCATGTTAAATTCTCCTTAGAATAATTTTTTTTTGACACATGTGACCTCGACTGGCTTCATGATAAGCGCAGCGGAGGTCCATAAGCACTGACGACTGGAGGACCGCTAACACGGAGGCTCCAGTCGCCATTACTATGCCGGCCTGAGAAGGTCCTTTTTCACACTCCGCTCGAAGGATCCAAGGTGAAAGGATTGGGCGAACACATGGGAGGACTACAAATTGTGGATGATTCCTTGATGCATAATAGTTTTCGTTATACAAGTTCCAAAGTTTGAAAATTTTTCTCCTCATACAGCTCGTTCTAGCCTTATTCAATAACCCGTGAGAAAGAGCGATACGAACCGCCTGATGTAAAGCTAGAGTGCCATCCATGAATGGAAACAATTGCTACTACAAAGAAATCTCTACAGGCAGCAGTCGCCTCCACTATGCCGGCTTGTGGGGACGAGCATGTACTATCTAGATTGACAGTGCATACTCCTCACGTTATACCGGGCTACTTTCAAACTGCTCCCGAAACGCGACAAGGTCACTTCACGGGTGTTACATTTCAAAGTGGTGGTACTGCCCCAGGACGCCAGACTGGGTAAATAACCATCATCAGTCTGCCTACCACTCTAAAATAGATAGGTACATTTAAAGTAATTATTTAAAACAAGTAATCTTAACAGTTATAGTGATGCAATATTTATATGAACTCTGTCCTTTGAATAGGTTACTAACCTTTTGTTACAAGATCCACATGATATTGTTCAACTTCTGGCCCAGTTGCAAACCTTTTAGACCATACACTTGGCGAATATTGACGATGAAGTGCTGCTAAATCCGTCTGGGCTGCCATTCTCTGAAAATAATTTATTTCTTTAGCGCCCGTGTTCAAAACTCACAAAATTCTGACACCAATCTAACTATGTTATAAAATGAACTTTGGTCGCTCAAAGCTAGCTTAGTATAGACATTACAAAAATCTTATTGTTGAAAGTTTAAATAGAGCGGCCGTGGTCTAGCGGTAAGACGCGGAAACTCACGATCAATGAGTCCCGTGTTCGAACTTTGCGAAATTCTGACCAGTACCAATGTAACTTCGTTATATGTGCTTTGGTCACTCAGTGCGTATAGGCACTATTAAAGTATGGTGGGCAGACTGATGATGGTTATTAGCCCAATCTGCCGTCCTGGAGCAGTACCACCACTTTCAAATGTAACACTCGTGAAGTGACCTTGCCGCGTTTCGGGAGCAGTTTGAAAGTAGCCAGGTATAACGAGAGGAGTATGCACTGTAAATCTAAATAGTACATGCTCGTCTCCTCAAGCCGGCACTGCTGCCTGTAGAGATTTCTATGTAGTAGCAGTTGTTTCCATTCATGGATCGCACTCTAGCTTTACATCAGTGTTGACACATGCCGAGCTACAATCAAAAAATTGACAGTGCACACTCCTCTACCTAGCTACTTCCAAGCTGATCCTGAAACGCAACTAGGTCTCTTCACGGTTGTTGCAGTTGAAACTAGAAAACTAGACCTAGGACGGAAGACTGGTTTAAAGACCATTATAAATCTGCCTACCACTCCAAGATCATTAATCGCTTTTGTTAAAATAACACCGTAATTTATATCGTATGTTTTTTAATGTATTATGTACTCGTTTATAGGTTGCTTTAGACTCATAAAGCGAGGAGGACGGGTGATTGTGTTCTTTTCAATAGGCAGGTAATTTGGTTCCAGAAATTCTCATTAATTTACCTAAGTGTGACAAGATGCTCTTTGACATTTCACTAGAGGTGCCCGAACAATAAAATTCGTTTCGGCATTAATTAATTTAGGACTTGGGTATGTGGTACCTATGTACCTATAAAGTCGTATAGGACGTCATAATTCAATAAAATTGGCTTCACAGTCATTATATTAGACTTAATAGCTCTTTGGACACCTCTCAAAGTATTTTAGGGTAAGTGATACAATTAGAACCTTAATGACATTTTCTTATATCGTAATAATAGTAGAATGTAATAATAATAATAATACTCTTTATTATAAAAAAAAATGTGTTTTAAAAATATAGTGCACTGGATGGTGCACATTCGTCTCCTCAGGCCGGCATAGCGGAGGTCACTGCCTCTTGTAGTAATTTATCTGTAGTATTAGTTGTTTCCGTTCATGCCGAGCTATATAAAAAAAACGTACAAATATAAATAAATTAAAAATGTTTAAATAAGTAGAAATGGTTTTCTTCCACGATATACAAAAATAGCTATTGAGTTAGATAAGCTTACATTTAAGTAATTTAAAATACCAACAATGTTTAAATGAAATAATCGAATATTTCGCTAATGAACATAACATGGCAAAATGTAGCCAAAATGCATCTAGGTCAATGACCTCATTACTTTAGGTACGTGTTATGTGTACTATATCGTATATTTACTTATTGTTTTAGTTGTATGGCATCGATATTAGATTTCCTTTACACGCATAATCTTACGCTCATGTTTCTCTTGCTAGGCAGACTCTACAAAACTCTTTTCTTTTGTCCTCAAGTTCGAGTCGAAATATAAAATTCCTTTAAAAGAAAATATACAATACTACATTCACAGAGCGGCCGTGGTCTAGCGGTAAGACGCGTGAACACACGATTGATGAGACCCGTGTTCGAACCTCGCTGAATTCTGACCGGTACCAATGTAACTTTGTTATATGTACTTTGGTCGCTCAGTGCCTATAGGAATAGTTTGAAAGTAGCCAGATAGAACGAGAGGAGTGTGCACTGTCAATATGGATAGTGCATGCTCGCCTCTTCAAGCCGGCATAGTGGAGGTGACTGCTGCCTGTAGAGATTTCTCTGTGGTGGCAGTTGTTTCCATTCATGGACCGCACTCTAGCTTTACATCAAGCGGAGTGTTGTCACATGCCGAGCTACAATTAAAAATTGATTTCTAATAATACCTTCATAATAACAATAACAATAAAAAAAAAAAATTTGAAATGGGAATCGAACCAAAACACAATGCGAAAAAAACATGTCCTTAGTGTCCTCGTCATAATGCCAATTGGGTCTATGTCTCTCACTAATAGAGAGCGATATAAAAAGTAATATAAAATGCAATGTTTTTGAAACATCAAATATTTAAACAGGTGGTGTTTTAGGCATGATAAGATCTATTCAAGTGTATCACAAATAATATCTATACGAGTACTCTAAGGTATAGGTATTATCATAAACATCTTGTACACATACAGGTTGTTCAAAAAACAATTCAGTGAATAAAAGAAAAAAAGGGGTACCTACTTGTTTAAAAACTGAAACATAGTTATGTTTTTAAGTGGTTAGCCATCCACACTATAAATATTTATACTATTATACAATACATTTTTTTTATATTACAGCTCTACAGATGTCCAAGGAGGGAGTCAAATTTCGTATTTTTTCGAAAATTATCCTTACTCCCAGACTGCAGTGAAATACATTTTTTAATTGATCTTTCTGAGAGGGGCGTGCCACCTAGTATAATTATAAGCACCTGCGATTGATGGTTATCCATTATTTACCGGACACCCTGTCTATGGTGAAGTGTTTGACATAAATATGAATAATATTTATTGTGAAAATATAGGATCTATTTTTATTTACATCAAACCTCTTTTCCTTTTTGATGAGATATTTTTTCTTATTCGCGGCAATCATCGCATATGCTGAGGTGTATTTTTTTTGTCTAAACATAGTCGTGTTTATTGTTATGATTATGCTCGACTCGACTATAAACAATCCGTCGTGTGATAAGATAATAACGATTTTTGTTTACGAATTTTGAATCTTCATAATGAAAATAAAATTATTCACTTATTTTACATGTTTAAGAATTCTGGTGCAAAAGGAAAATGTCTTCATATCTAAATAACAATTGAATTCTGAGGAAATATGCAAATTGTCTTATTACTCCCAACAACATTCTGAATTTAATAAATAGAACAAGAAATCTGAATTCCATATTACAGAAACAACAGCATAACTTTGAGAAAACTTTCAAGTGTCTCTGTTCGTATGTATGTTATAATATTAAGTTAAAAATAACAATAGGTAATAAAATAAATAAAAACCTTAATAAATAACAGATGTCACTCTTTTAATTTGATATTGATAAACATTGCATCATGCTCTTAGGTCACCTTTATTGGGTAGATAAAAATTCGTGCATTTGTCATACTTTAATTAGAAACGAAAAAAACATTTTACTTTTCTTACTAAAAATATCAACTTACCAATAAGTGAACCCTTATTTAAATTCTGGTAGAATCTCGTGCCTACCATGAAAGGTGAAGTAAACAACACAAAAAATAAATGCAGCTGCTACGATAAAAATGTTTTTCACTCAAAACAAAAACAAAATTTACCTTGAAACTTAGATTTTCTCTAATAATTCGGCTCAAAATCTTCAACTTCGTTGTTAGTAAACAAAGGAGCGGTTAATATAACGCGCAAAATAAAACAGCGAGTTCTGCGTAATAAACGTGTAGTGACAGCCGCAGCCGATTGAAACTATTTATAAAATGCTATATCAACTAGTTAAGTTGACCGGATCAGATAACACTGAGACTGGTATAGGTATCGAACCTTGTTCGTCGATATCACAAACCAAAATATGTGTAGATAGGTACTTAGGGCGACTACTGTTGCCAGTACACTATTTTGAATCTATTTTACTTGGTAACTATAACACTTACGATTCTAAATAAAATATATATTAAGGTACAGGATATAAAATTTTGCCTGGTTTTTATTTTTTAAAATTATGTCTTATAGATATCAAGAAAAAAAATCGTGAAGTGAGCACTAAATGATGCGGTATGATGCGGTTATGCTCGGTGAAAACTAATCAAATAAAATTTTCTTTTACATCAATATATTTGCAAAATTATGAACTAGGACATGGTTTTTTCCCAAATTTATTTTTTTTTTTTGCAAATTCAATATATTAATATTTAGCGTAATGTTAAAATATTTTTTTATAATAAATTTTTTTTTGCGTGTTTACGCGCTGTCAAGGTCGAAACAATCGTATGGTCGAGGTGATCGGCAGCAGTAGGGCTCTTTAGTCGCAATTGTATCTCGATTGTTTAGTAGGTATAGTTACAAATACAATTTCCTGCTTTATTTGACATGGTTTTTTTTATTGTAGCTCGGCATGTGACAACACTCCGCCTGATGTAAACCTTGAGTGCGGTCCATGAATGGAAACAACTGCTACTACAGAGAAACCTGTAGTCTCCACTATGCCGGCTTGAGGAGACGAGCATGTACCATCTTAGATTGACAGTGCACACTCCTCTCGTTATACCTGGCTACTTTCAAACTATTCCCGAAACGCGACGATGTCACTTCACGGGTGTTACATTTGAAAGTGGTGGTACTACTCCAGGACGGCAGACTGGACAAATAACCATCATCAGTTCGCCTACCACTCTTTAAATTAGTACCTATATTAGTAATTTAACTATTATTACTTTTATTTTATTAAAATTTTTACATTATCTGTCGCGTAGTGATTAACGCAATGTTACTCGATGGTCCGAATACTTTTATTTTCATGTCAATGGTTTCACATTGGAGGTACACCCGACCGTGAAAACTCGACTACTTAAGTTTTTTTTTAAATCTTTGGGGTATCCAACATGAGTTCCGCCCCAGGTTCTACTCATGTCAGCTACATAGTAGTCCTAGTTTGGAAACAAAGAATTGTATTCTCGCATAAATCTATTATTATATTCTTATTTCTGTTCTACGGTACAATTATAAAATATTTGAATTTACTTACAGGTTAGGAATCGATATCGTCGCGAGCAATGGCGGTTACTACCTACATTCCGTTTCTGTTCGCAGACCACACTCTAGCTTTACATCAGGCGGAGTGTTGTCAAATGCCGAGCTACAATAAAAAAAATCAACTAAAAACCATGTACTTAGTCGCGCCTGGTGATCAGCTTTGAAGTAACGGGTATAACGAGAGGGGTCTAGCCTGTCAACTTGTACACACACTCATTCCATCAAGCGGCATGTTGGAGGAGTTCCAGCCTGCAGACGTCCCTCGTGCGGTCACTATTCGCTTTAATATGACAAAGTTGTGCGAGTTACGAGATAAAGCATGCATTAATTAAATTTTATCTTTGCGATCTATGTGTTCCAATGTTTCGGTAACTAACAAAACGAAAAATAATTTATTGATAAAAAATATATTATATTTTATTTTAATAAACGGGCTGTGAAAGCCTCCCAATTAGAGATAAGCTATCCAAGTACGTATAGGCTCACAATATTTATAAATCAGAATTTGACAAGTATCGCCAACGTTGTTTTAACAATGATAACAGCGTATTCGATTCATACGAAAGTTAATTAACGAATTTTCTCATTGTGTATAAAGTGATAAATCTACTTTTATTTTTATGTAAATTTGGGACATTTTTGAGCCCGTGAATTATTTGAAATAAAAGGTAAGGTATTGTTATATATTTACATCAATTTTAAATGAAAATTGCCACAATTTAATTACTTTTTTTCAGCAGATTTAGCCAATTTTCAAATAAGAACAATGCCATCCAATTCAGCACCATCTATATCTCCTGGAGTAATGATAAATATGCTTAATTTATCAATCATGATTATGCTTGTATTTATTATTATAATACTAATTCATGTTTTTTGTGTCAAAATTATTAAAATATAAAGAGTTTTGGGTTTTGGCGGCCATCTTGAGACATCAGGTTATCTGTCTTGAATTACTTCCCTAAACTTGTGTTTCTTCGAGTGTTAATGTGTAATAATGATGGAAATTATTAACCGTTAAGTGTTCGTGAACGTGCGTGAGTGTGGGCAAAAAACTCAAACTGTTTCCATTTTCCCTGAAAAACTCCGTAGGAAGTTTCAGTAAAGATTCTACCACTTTACTGGAGCGATTTTTGACTAGACTGTGACTTGACTCGACTGCTCAGTGTGATGAATTAATCACTCGTGATGCACAATATTATTAACTTGATGCTAAAATATTTACTTTGACACTGGCAATTTGTTATAATGCCATATAAAACAAAAAAAAATCTTCTATAGTTCAATCCGTCCCTGAAAACGTCGGGATAAAAAGGCAAAAAATAAAACTCATTCTAACTCGAAATAAAAAAGTTTATTACCACATTTGCAACAATAAACGCAGGCCGTGCTTTAAATTACCTAAGGCCTAAGGAGGAAATGACACCCTCCATTTTGCGTAAATATTAATTTCTTACACTAATAAGGCTACCCTTACATTCTACAAAATTTATTGACAATCGCTGCTCAAAGAACTATTTTAATTGAATATAATTGAACTTATATCACTTTAATCAATTAATGGGTGAGCCGTTTAACAAATTGACTAAATATTGCTTTTAAAATTGAAACTTTTTCATAGTAGCCTGGCATCTGACTACACTCTTGCCTAATGTTAAACTAGAGTGCGGTTCACGAGCGGAGACATTTGCAACCACAAAGAAATTTAATGTCTGCAAACAGCAATCGTGTCCGCTATGCCGGCTTCACGTGACGAGTATGTACCGTCCACTTTAAGAGGGCAGACAGCTTAAATATAGTTTAACTTTACGATTTATGGCTTAGTCATACTGAATGCGTTCTATGGTAAGGGGCAAAAGTCATCGATTGACTGTCACAAAAAAAACGCAAAATTACATCGATTAGAAGCCGGTGAATCAAATGCAACCCTCGCAAAGGAGTTTGGCCTATCTCATTCTACAATATCCACAATAAAGAAGAATAAAGAAAAGATGGAGCCGCTTTTCACAGACTTTCTACATTAGTAACATAGAATTTTTTCGTTGTATTACGTGTGCATTTTATATCTTTTTATTACAGTACCTATGTTTTTAATTTGGAATGTTTAAGAACCGTTATAATAAAGCATATGTGATTCCTATAAAATGTTTTATTTACCTAAATAGCAAAATAAAACTTTCGCATTTATAACATGTATGTATTCGTAAGTTAAGTACATACATGTTAATATGTACTTAATAAATAATCCTGCCGTTTTGTGCGTCATCCGGTTAGTACGACATAGTATCTCCGGTCCCTTGAAGGTCGTTATATCCGAATTCTACTGTATATGGGATTTGACGTTGTTATACGTTCTGCTGATACGTTTTTCCTCCGCCCAGACCACAAAACGCATTTAGTATGACAAATCCATTATTAACAAAGATTGTTAACTCGTTTATTCCAATATATTATCATGCAATTATTTAATTTTAATTAAATGTCATAAAAACTAACAATTATTCCTATTGACAAGAAAAACAACAATATAAAAATTATTACTTAATAAAATTAATGTTATAGTAACTGATAACTTGATGTTAAACTAGAATGCGAAAACAACAGCTATGACAGAGAAACAAATTTCTGCACGCAGTCCCCCCCGCTATGCCGGCTTGAGGAGACGAATGTGGACCATTTATTATTATGACACTCTCCACTCGTAATACCCGGCCACGTCTAAGTTAATCCCAAAACGAGACGGCAAACCGGGCTAATACCCATCATCATCAGGTCCAAGTCTAAGCTGAAGTCTTTCACCGAACGATATGTATCAATTTAAAGAGTGGTAGGCAGACTAATGATGGTTATTAGTCCAGTCTGCCGTCCTGGGGTAGTACCACCACTTTCGAATGTAACACCCGCGAAGTGACCTTATCGCGTTTCGGGAACAGTTTGAAGGTAGGCAGGTATAACGAGAGGAGTGTGCACTGACAATCTAAATGGTGCATACTCATCTTCTCATGCCGGCATAGCGGAGGCGACTGCCTTCACGGACCGCACTCTAGCTTTACATAAGGCGGAGTGCTGTCATATGCCGAGCTACAATAAAAGAAGTATGTTGATTTTTACAGTCAACGTAATCAAGAACCTTGTCGTCTCGGGTTCAAATCTTTATATCCATTTTATGTGTCGCAGCAGTGTTTTATTGAATACAATCTCGGCTTTTAAGGTTTACTGTTCTTTGCGAGTGCTACCGTACACAATCTTTCTTGTATGTTTTACTACCCTTTTCAAAAGTATACGAAGCTTCTTATATAGGCTACACTGTACACAAGCGATCTAAGTAACTGTTGTAAAGTATAAGCAACAAAACTCCACCTGATGTAAAGCTACGGTAAAGAACAGTCGCCTCTGCTATGCCGGCCTGAGGAGACGAATGTGCACCCTCTATATGCACCGTGCAAACCCCCTACTTATGAGTACAGTCAGCAAAAAAAATGTGCTGTTAAAAATAAACTTAAGTACATTTTTTTTATAAAAAAAAAGATTTGAACCAAAGTATATAAAATTTCTTTAGAATTATTTCTCTGTAATGAGCCCGTATAATCCTTAATTTAAATAAAAAGTAAATAAATAATATACTTAATTTCTGTTCTTCCTCGTGGTCAAATTGTTGCGGTTTAAGAAAAGTGCAGTCCACATTTAATACAAAATAAAATAAATAAATATAAAGTATTATAAAATTAAGAAGAAAATAGAAAATTATTATCACATAAAATCTCATTGATTCAGTACATACCTACAAAGGTTCAATTCATAAATTTAATAATCTCAAAGAATTTGAAGCTAAAGCCAATTAATTCAAATTACAATTATCCAATAATAAATATTATTATAAATGATATGCTACGATATGATAAAACAATCTACACTTAAAGAGAATAGCAGCCCTTTAATTTCTTTAATATGGCAGCTCTATTAACAACTGCTGGCAAAGTATAGCTAAATAAGAGTGAAAGAACTGGGCCCGTTTTTTTTTTGGCCCGTTCATTCATGATGATTAAGAAAAAAATTTAAAAAAAAAATCATAAAAAACGATTCGTAACGATTAAGAAAAATTAATATTTTATAATTAAAAACACTCCAAGAAAGCATCGAATTGTAAAATACCTGCAATACAAAAGAACAAATAGACGTGGCTGTACGTGCTTTTTCCCTTTGCCTTCTCAGATTGGAAGAACTAACAAAAAAGAAACAAACTGTCAAATTTGCCGCTTGATCGTAGCCCAATCGCGATGTTACGAATTTAAATAAACATAACAGATTTTTCTTACTTCTACAAAACATACTATTATTTATCTAGAAATGGTTGTCTCATGAATAAACGCGACAAATTTTTTTATGGGTCCTAGTTTGTATAAGTAGTGACCATCGTTCTTCTTCGACATCTCTATTATTAAGGAAGAATTTTTGGAAGTTATGTATCTTAAAATATAGTTCCCATAATTACTTAACAATGTATAAATATTAATTAATTAAAATCTACATCGTACTATTATGATAACAATATAACTAGGACTAAATAAGGCATTAACTAAATATTAAATATTGTCAAATCTATTAGGAAAAACATTTTATTTGTAGCAATATTGTTTTAAAACTTGCAAATACTGCCGAGCTACATTGTGCGTACACAGTTTTAATAGTGTAATTGTCACACTAATAATTTAATTCATCTATTATATTTTCCAAAATATATAAATTAAATACTAAAGCGATATTGGTGTTACACCTTTTTTTAAATTCACTTAAATTATAATTACTACTCTTTCGCTTCGTTTTCTACAACTATTGCATAGAATATTGTTTCGTAGAATGCAAAATTACTAGTAAATCTAGTAATAAAAAAAATGTCGTTGGCCTCAACGTTGAGCGCCTCAAATAAAAAAAAAATTTATTACGCTAATTTTTAAAAAATCGTTGCACAATTGACTACTCATTACTAAATCTAATAAAAAACTATCTTATTGTAAAGTGCACTTAATTCTCACTAATAAACGATTTTTTTTTCTAAATTGTAGCATCGATTTCATCCAATTCATCCATTCTTTTTTTTAATTAATTGAGCGCAGAATAACAGAGTATTATTAAAAAAAAAATAGTGATGAAATTGTATTATTAGTATTATTATTCGCACCTAATGTAAGGAAGACAAAATCTTCACAGTTTATATTTATTGTCAACGGGAACTATCTAACGCTAAAAGCGTTTTAAGTTTACTCATTTTAAGTCATTATACGTTATTTGAATCTTCAATGGACCCAATGATATGAACTTCTATGAAAAACGCTTCATCAAAAAAATATTGCATTAACTTCTACAAAAAAAAAGTAGTTAATGAATGCATTGCAATAATTTTTAAAACGTTCATCTTTTATTTTTCATTTGTTTTTATTATCAAAATTTTTGGTAGGACTTTAGATAGGAAGAAGTTTACATAGGAATAATATTCTTTCGAAATGCCTATGCACGATTTGTCGTTAAAAAAAGGGTTCAATTTTTTTATAATATTTTCCTACTGAAAATCTTGCATCGCACTGAAACGTTTTTCATGAAATTGCGATAAAGTATTAAATACATGAAGCACCTTCAAAGCGACACCCCCCATCGTCAACAATTTTAGGAAAATCATTTTATTAAATAGTAAAGAATAAAAGTTCAAATTGTTCTCTAGTAAAGTTGCGCTTCTGCCGATGAGTGTTTGACAACTATAAATTGGTTAATAAACGTAAACATCGAATTGTGAACTACCTACAACTCGATGTACAAAAAAAGAAATTATAATACTGATGCTGTATAGGGTTTGTTCCCTTTGCCTTCCTAAAATGGGAGAACTGAACTAAAAATCCATGTTGTTGATAGGGGGTATTCAAAATATGCATTATTTAATTGACTCGTAAACATTATTATCATTATTTAACATTAAATAAATTAGTTTGTTTACAATAGGAAGAAATTTTTGTTTGGCGGACGGATATTAAATATTAGTTGAACGATAATTCCACTATTTCTAACATCAAACAAGGATATTCCCACGCATTAAGCCTGTCACAGACGTATCTATATTATATCTATACTAATAAATAAATGTGAACGTAAATCTGTCTGTTTGTTGTCTTTTTACGTCTAAAGCGCTAAACTTTAGATAAAGTTTCGCAAGGGGATAAATTGCATGTCCTGGGGAAGGAAGCACTTATCCGTTTATTGAAGATTAGAAATTTTATTTTTTGGATTAACGTAGGTCAAAACGCGGGAAACACCTAAAAAGATATTTTAGAATATGTTAGTGTAAAATATAGTTACTCATGTGACAGGCTTTAAACGATTATTAAATAATAATGGTAGAATATTTTGCCACAAAAATTAAATACTACGAACGTCAAATAATAACAACACCTATTTATTGAATATGATATTCCTTAAAAAGGTATTTAAGGCCAAAATATGGAAGCTCAGTTTCAATGTTTCAATACCAAAAATTATGTGTACTAGTTTATAATTAATACAAAAAACCAAAGGTAGGACATAAAAAACTATCCTTTAAAAGAAATACACCAAAACGAAAATAAAAATTACAATACAGTTAGCTAACTAATTGTATAAAACACGACTACAGAGACCTTAAATATTTAATACTAAGTCAATTATGATCTCACTCGATTTCTTCTTCAAAGGAGAAGGGACACTCTTGTACTCAAAATATTATTTACTATTAAATTATGATGAAAAAAAGAAGTGAAAATCAACACGCACACGACGACCTCAGCTGGGAATTGAACCCACATCCTCCGCTTCGCACATGAACCACAGAGCCCTTGCCGCTTAATGTGACCACATTTAATTTTTTTTATTTTATTTTGGCATGACAGCACTCCGCCTGATGTAAAGCTAGGGTGCCGTCCATGAATGGATACAACTGCTACAACAGAGAAATCTCTACATGCAGCCGGCTTGAAGAGATGAGCATGTACCTTTCAGATTGACAGTGCACACTCCTCTTGTTATATCTGGCTACATTTCTCTGTTCTACCTTTCCATAGGCTCTTTCAACTGCCGGGGTGACGGCATATATTTTACCAGGGTTTACAATAAAAAGTTCTACTTTGCAGTGTAGTTATTTGTTAATCGACGCAACTCGTGTATCAGCGTCTCTTGTGGATTGTCTATTCATATTTGTGACTGTAATTTCTTTATGGATGGATCTGGATCGCACTCTAGCTTAACACCAGGCGGAGTGCGGTCATATGACGTGCTAAAATAAAAAAAAAAAAAAAAAAAAAACATAATAATTATTTTTAATTATAATTAAATTAGAAACAAATTTTTCACTTAGAAAAAATAATATGTTCGACTTCATAATAATATGTGTCCATTCTCCTTTTATTCTATAATCTAACAAGCACTAAACTTGGTCTAGATTTTTAATCTAACAACTACACGTGTACTACGTTTTTTTGGAAGCATACAACTCTTCAATTCCGTGACGTGCTAATCTTAAAAATAAGCAAAAACGCTATTTTAAGTTACGATTTTTTATAAAACGTCGACACAGTTACTGCGACTCTACTTTTTTATATAGTACCTCTGTATGCAAACACACTCCGCCTGATGTTGAGTTACAGTAACCTCCACTATGCCCTCTTGAAAAGATAAATGTGCGAGTACACATTTTTAGGTGTTATACTTATACGTATTCCTTTGATCAAAAGGGTCTCTATAACGGTTACTTTTGTAGCGCACATAGCAGGTGGCGTAACCCGCAATCATGTTCGATCAATAAGCGTGGGTTATTGGGGAATGCTAATTAAATGAGGCGACTGCAGCCTGCAGCATTTCTCTGGGGTAGCAGAGGTGTGCAGGAATTTGAAGAGTCTCCTGCCCTTCCTGGGAGATATTGGGCGGCTGTATTGACATAGTCCACACCGCACTATGCTGTTTCGGTTCATAGATCGAACTCTAGTTTAACATTAGGCCGAGTGTGATCAGATTTCTAGCTATTTGGTTTTTTTTCAGAGATTTATTGATGAAAATGGGTTCAGAAGCGCAATACAGAATTCGACATTTCACAAACAACCGTCAACTCTAAGAGACAACGGATATTCTCCTAATTATTCACATTTTAATTTTCCGCACACAATCACGATATGTGTTAAGACATTCTTAAACTGTACAGTATCGAGCCCAAACCTCTGTCCTGGCAACGAATCCTGTTCCATCCCTATTTCATTTCTACACCAATTCAAATTTAAAAGCGTGCATAATTTTGATATTTACCCATAATAATAATAATAATAATAAAACTCTTTATTGTGCAAACAAAAACAGAACATACAATTATGGAAAATTAGGTAGCACAATAGGCGGCCTTATAATGCCAATAAAGAAGCGAATTATAAATGGCATCCACTCACATGCTATCTCGCTCATATTATATTTCCGTCTATACTCACACACAACGGTAATGTTTAAAATATTAATTAATTAGGCAAAGGAGAAAGCCTATTCACTTAAGAAAAATGGGCCTACTTTGTTTTTCGAGTTTGTTGATGATTTTTAGTTAATTTTGTAAAAAATTAAATCTACTTCCTTATTACCAATCAGTTTTACTTTTTTCACCCGGGTTTTTGAGTAATTACATGTTTTCTGATGCAATATTTGAGGTTATTATTATTTTTAATTCTTTAATTATTGATAACATTTGTTTTTTATGTAATTAAACATTGTTTATTGATTGATAAATGATGTATTGATATAATGAAAATTAATAAGATATTATTTTAGAATATTGTTTTGTTACCAAACTATTAGGTATCAAGTGTGCCCAAAAATGGGGATTCTCCTTTTGTTTTGCTAACTTTAAACACTACCCATAAACAGCATTTTATAAATAAATTATGACTAATAAAATAATATAATCAAAAAATTATTATTGAGTGTTCTTTGCTGACCGTACTATAAGTACTAAGCCGCCATTTATAAATCGTTTCTTTATTGCCCCGACTGTCATATGGATATCAGAACAAGAACAACGCGACATAATTTTATAACTCACAAAAACAATTATTATCCATAATATAATAAAAAAATATTTACAAGCAAACATCGGTTTCGTCCGGGAATTGAACCCAGGACCTCGACTGCGGCACAACCATTGCGCCATTTTTTGTAGCAATTTTACAATGAAGTAGGCTAAAGCCCAAAGTTTTTTTCTTTTGTTTTTCTCGTATCCTTAATCTATAATATCCGTTATCTCTTTTATGAAAAAAAAATGGTCCATCTTTTACGTTTTGATATACGAGTAAAATACACCCGATACAATATCCATCACACAACCTCGTCTCACATGTTACTTAAATTTCATTAAAGAGAGTTTAGATCGATCGACAGAATTCCTAAGGCCTGAGTATGACTTTACACGACAGATAGATCTCACTGTACGCCGTGAACGCGTAAATTTAAACTCATACTAGGCCTTCAGGTGAAAGCGCGAAACAGTCTTCGACTTTCGAACTGTAACAGTTAATAATTGATAAGAACAATGTTTAACGGTTCTTTTTAAAATTCGAATACCCAATCGATCTAAAATCATTAGAACTCGATAAAGTCGTATACATTAGGCAAATAGCAATTACTATATATTTTTTAAATAAAACAAAAGCTTAATTTCTCGAAACTTCATGCTGGAAGGATCGAGAATTTTTAGCATAACAAAAAATCTTGTTTATGAGAGTTGTTAAAAGGTTGCACAATAAAATACAACTTTAACAGCCTCTATAAGCATTAAAAAAATTAATGTTAAATATAATATTTAGAAGAGATCTGGAAGATAAAGGTTTCGATAGGGAATATCAATCAGTCTTCAAATATTAGGAAAAAATAAAAAAATAAAAAATGTTGCCAACTTAAAAAATAAACTTATGATAAAAAAAATTAGGTAAATTGTAAACATAAACATTTCCTTGTTCTTCGTCCTGTTATTATATCAAAAATTGTAAATATACCTTCGTATTTATGTGATGAGCAATAATTAATAGACATTGCCAACTAATTTCTTATGAAGACAAAACTGAATCTGCAAAGAAAAAAAAACAATTATTTTAAAAAACAATTTGCGTCATATTAAATAAAATAAAAAATCAACAGACTGAGATGAGTTGGGATTCGAACCCACGCCTCCTATTACCACAATTTTCATCATAATTTAATCTTTTTTTTTTACGAAATCGGCATAGCAGTTGTGGCACGAGGCTGTTATGCAGTGGTCCCGTGTTCGATTTCCAGTCGAAATAAATATTAATATTTTTATCTGCATGCTATAAGTTTGTGCACACAAGAGGTCAGGACACCCTGGGTATCCTAGTTAGGTATCATTATTATTGGTTATTGGGTATCCATCACACGGGAATAATATGACAACTATCCATCCGATGTAAAGCTAGAGTGCGGTCCATGAACAGAAACAACTGCTACTACAGACAAATCTCTACTAGCAGCAGTCGTCTCCGCTATGCTGGCTTAGTACCATCCAGATTGCTAATGCACACTCCTCTCGTTATACCTGGCTACTTTCAAATTGTTCCTGAAACGCGATAAGGTCGCTTTTCGGGTGTTACATTCAAAATTGATGGTACTACCCCAGGACGGCAGACTTTATTTTTAATTTTGGCACGACACGTAACTTCGACTGGTCTCAAACTCAGTGGAGGTCCATGAGCATTGACGACTAGAGAACCGCTCGCACGGTGACTCCAGTCGCCACTACTATGCCGGCCTGAGAATGTGCTTTTTCACGCTCCGCTTGAAGGATCCAAGATGAAAGGACTGGCACTCTTTAAAACATGACAATGCATGTCCAATGTCTAAGATGCTTCGGTGAATAGTTATATGGACTTCATTGGCTGTTGAAAGTGTTAGCTTTGAGATACGGGCAACGCCATCTAGCGGCGACTAGCGGAGTAACGACAATGACTCGAGCCGGCATAGTGGAGGCGACTGGAGCCTGTAGAGATTTCTCTGTGGTAGCAGTTGTTTCCATTCATGGACCACACTCTAGCTTTACATCAGGCGAAGTGTTGTCACATGTCGAGCTACAATAAAAAAAAAAAAATGAGAATCTGACACACAAAACTTACCTAGAGAGCTTGCATAGCGTATTATTGTATTTCATCAGCCTTTTTATCAATCCAATGCGTACTCTTCGATGGGTTCAAAGTCCTTTCTCTGCATATGAGTTGCATTGTAAGCCATCCTATAGCCCCAATGATGCATAGCCTCCGTGCACGCATACTGAAATTAAACAAGACGATTTTTTAAAACTCTGTTTTACCATTCTGAGAAGGCATAGGTATCAAATCCTATACAGCAACATCTTCAGTATTATAATTTCTTCTTTTTGGACATTTAGCATGGTAGGCAGACTTATGATGGTTACTAGCTTAGTCTGCCGTCCTGGAGTAGTGCCACTACTTCAGAATGTAACACGGGTAAGGTGACTATATCCACTTACGAGAACAGTTTGGATGTAGATAGGTGTAACGAGAGGAGTGTGCTCTGTCAATCAGGATAGTGCACATTCATCTCCTCAAGCCGGCATAGCGGAGGCGACTGCTACCTGTAGAAATAGCAGTTGTACCGCACTCTAGCTTTACATCAGACGGAGTGTTGTCATATGCCGAGCTACAATTTACCTGTATCTTTTCAACATCATCAAAATCTAGCATATTCTTCCATCTAAAAGGCACATCGCGGGAAACTCGGAAAGTTGAACTGACGCCACCCATCCGAATATTCGTATGGGATTGTAGGAAGTCGTCGACCGATGGCGTCACACTCAAACCGAGGAATTTGAGCAAATCTTTTGCAGTTACATTTGGATTCAAGGCGAGGTCTTCATATCTTAGCACCCTGTGAAATAAGTTTCTTTTAACCTCTCCAACCTCCACTATGCCGATGTGAAGCCCCAGACTACTTCCAAGTTGATTTCAAAACGTGACTGGATCACTTTATGGGTTATTTAGGCCAAGACGTCAGCAAACCACACATCTACTCAAATACCATTTGTAATATACGGGTATATCAAGTTAACAGACATTGTAATAAGCAAACCCATTCAGAATCCATTAAGGTAGGTAGTCTGATGATGGTTATTAGCCCAATCTACTGCTCTGGGGCAGTACCACCACTTTCGAATGTAACACCCGTGAAGTGACCTTGCCGCGTTTCGGGAACAGTTTGGAAGTAACCAGGTATAACGAGAGGAGGATGCACTCTCGAGCCAGATGGTGCATACTCGTCTCCTCAAGCCGGCATTACGGAGGCGACTGCTGCCTGACTTCTCTGTAGTAGCAGTTGTTTCCGTTGATGGATCGCACTCTAGCTTTACATAGTGTGAAGTGTTTAGTAGTAGAATTGTAGATTGCCGATCTATAATTTAAAAAAAACATTCCGTTCTGATTATTGTTGATTATTTGTTATCAATTGTGATGCATCTATAATGATATGCTCCAATGAATAATTGGCTTGAGACACTACATGAAAGAGTTGTACTTTATTTTTGTAATGAGTTATTTCTTATTATTATTTAGTTTTATTTTTTTATTTTGGCATAAACAGTCATATAAAAAAGTAGATTGAAAGGAAGAGTTAGCTACATAAAATGTAAACCTATAAAGTAGAGGAAGTAGCAGTTAGCAAGAAAAAAAAACAAAAAAATATATATATGGCCACGTAAAGAGCCTATAGCGTGTGTATGTGTAGGTGCTTTTTTTTTCTATAAAATTTTCATTTTAAAACGTAAAGGGCCAATACCCATTTGTGGGCCCACTTGATGACAAACAGTTTGTTAATAAAATATTATTCTGAAATAATATCAAATTTTTATTAATTTATCTCACCTATCGTTTATCAACCAATAGATAATGTTTAATTACATAAAAAAACAGAAACAGCATTTATTAAAGCATTTAATGTAATCATAATCTTAAATATTGTATCAGAAAAGTCTAATTACTCAATAACCTGGGTGAAAAAACTGATTGGTGATAAGGAATGTAGAATTCTCTTTTCCTTACAATTTATTTAATATCAATTGGTTGTCTGGAAGAAATTGCTTATAGTGATAAGACCGCCAATTGCAGTAACTTATTTATGATTTTGTATTTCTTTAACTGTGTTAAATGCAATAAAGAATTTATTATTATTATTATTATTAATTATTTTCCTACAAAATGAACTAAAAATCATCGACAAACTTGAGATAGACTGTGGGCCCATTTTTCTTAGGCGAGTACGCATTCTCTTTTTACGTAAATAATGGACATCAAGCGTTAGAAAGAGATAATCAGCTTTTTGGCTTCGTAGAGCGCCCCTCTGTTGCACATGCCTTTGTAATCCGAGCGATAGCGCCCTACGAAGTCAAAGCTAGTACATACTAGCATACTAGTTCAGTAGCTTATAAAAGTAACTGTAGAGAATCAGACAAAGAAAACAGTAATACATACATAAATTTCTTAGGATATTTCTTGACAAAATAGCTAGCCGCTACGTAATCAGTGACCATATCAGCACATAGAAGCTCTGGTTGCCAGCAGTCCGGTGATGGTTGACAAAAATCCCGATGTTGTCTGGACTGCATCACACCCCGAGGATCACGAACCAGAAACACCACTTTGACCCGTTGACTGAAATTAATATTATAATTGTTTATATGATGAATTCGCTATATTGTTTTAAACTAAACAATTGTTATTTATAAATAAATCGAATTTAATAATAATAAGTTTGAACATAATACCTATAATAAGAGCAAAACAAAACAAACGAAAATCAAACAGATTTTTATCAAAGAATAAATTAATTGAATTACTATTATGCCTGTAACTTCATATGAATATAATCAGTAATATGGATTTAGTGTTTCCATTCCTAGGGATCCTATTATAGGGATAAAGCAGTTGCAGCCCTGGGTTTTTACCATTGTTACCATTTAACCACTGAGATTAGGGAAGCGCAGTAAACTAGGACTATCAGTAAAATCCCATTGATAACAAATTAAAAAAGGGACCTTAATTTTTGTTTATGAATATTATTCATATTTATACAGCAACACCCCGCTTTACGCGAACCCGTTATCCGCGGCTTCGGTTTTACGCGAATTTCAAATTTCGCGCTAAAATTGCTCTTTCAAAGATTTATTCAGGTTTGGACATATTGCAGAGCATAGACAGTGATGATGACCGTGTTTTAATCGTGTGTCAATCAGAAAAAACAGTGTTGCGTGTTATGAAAATATTTTACAAGACCGTAAACGAAACGCAACCAAGAAGACAATAGATAGGTACATTTTTCGGTAAAAAAAAAAATGCGTAATGTGTTTTTAGAATTAAAGTATGTATTGATTTGCATTTTGTACTGACTTTTGGTTATGCTTAAACGTGACCCCCTTATACGCGAATTTCTCTTAACGCGGGTTTTTGCGGAACGTATCCCTCGCATTAAGCGGGGTATTACTGTATATATATATTTACTTATGATTTGTAATTATGATTACAAAACACTTAATAGGTAATCTTTAAAGATTTTATCTAAATTTAAAAAAGGCGTAATTCTTTATCAAACTACCTAGATAAGCACTCCTGCAGCACAATATCAAAGCGTGAACGTTAATTGTTTTTTTTTTTAACCTTTATTTCGTTTGTGGCTTGCGCTCACACCCGTGGCGATGTCAGCCCCATGAGGCCTAAACAATTATAATTGTCAAAAATGAACACACAAAAGTAACTAACAATAAATCCTAAATAAAAAAAAAAGGAAATAATCTACCTCTCTTTAAAAAAATTAACAAATACCACTCGACAGCGGCTACAGACTTAGGCTGGGACAACATAGTATTATATGTGCCCATATACCATATATTTATGCAAAACTTATCATGTAGCCACTGTCACAATCCCTCAACATCCTCAACTTTGCCACATGCCTCAAGGATGTTTTTCCCAAAAGAAATACATGATTATTTTTTGTAGCTCGGCATATGACAACACTCCATCTGATGTAAAGCTAGAGTGCCATGAACGAACACAACGGCTACAACATAGAAATCTCTACAGCCAGCAGTCGCCTCCGCTATGTCGGCTTGAGGAGACGAGTAAGCATCATCTGAATTGACATGAGTGTGCGCCCTCTCAGTATATTTAACAAACATTAAAATAAGAAAAATGATTATGTTTGTAATAAAATTCAATGCATTCTGAATAAGTTAATACAACATAAAATTTCACACTAATGCAACGGTCTAACGCACATTTTAAAAAACATATTTGTTCATTCAATGTGAAATTCTCAGAGGAATTATGATGTGCTAGGGTTGCCACGTATCTCACCCATTACTTTTTTTATAGTCATCACACTATATTTGATGTTAAAAGGTCCATGAGTGGCAATATAGGGATAAGCTAGTGTGCGGTCCATGGGTGGAAACAACTGCAGTATAAAGAAACCTCTATAGGCAGCAGTCGCCTCCGCTATGCCGGCCTGAGGAGACGAGTGACAGTGCACACTCCTCTTGCTATACCTGTGGTACCATTATACAAATGTGGCAACCCTGTATTTAATTGACCAGTTCCTTGTTGTGTCTAATATTCTCTCATCATTGTTGTAGGTATATACAGGGTAATTATTTTAACTGGGACAGTATGGGGAAACAGTATAAACTAACTTCTGCTGCTCCGATTTTTTTCTTCCAATACAATGAAATGATCCTTACCTGAAACTGAGTCGAACCGCATCAAAAAAAAATTTTCACCAAAATAACTCATTTTTACGGACAACTCAAGCTTGACCAGAAATATTACTATGCCAAATTCGTTTTCATAAAAAAAAGAGCAAATGGTTCCTAAGACAGTTTCCCTGTATCTCCTGTGGCTTCGGATTTCCCCATACCACCCCAGTTAAAAAAATTACCCTGTATATATATATAGTAATGTTATATTTTATATAAACAACATAGACTATAGTGTATAAATAAAGAGGACAGTAAACTACCTCTTAACTTGTCTCTTTTATTAGCAGCTTTCTGAAACTTTCACATTTGAAAGTAACTACACAACATTTCAAATACATTACTTAATCAGTAAAATATAACAAGGATGTGGCACAGACAATATTAATAAAGTAAATAAATACATACAATACCATAACTAGCACGCAAACAAATAATTTCTTATATTATTCCATTATATTAATAAATAAATACATTAAATAAAATAATGTTTATTTGTCTTCATAAAACATACAAAGGAATAAAGTACATTTCCTGATATTTGTACTAGGCTTGCCCGTATATATATATATATATATATTTTATTGTAGCTCGACATGTGAGAACACTCCGCCTGATGTAAAGCTAGAGTGCGGTCCATGAATGGAAACAACTGCTACCACAGAAAAATCTCTACGGGCTGCAGTCGCCTCCACTATAAGAATATTATACTGACCAGAGAGCTGACTGACTGTAATACGGCTTAGAGAGGTTTAATTTTCTTTACATTTACAATTTCACATTAATGCTAGATATAGGTCACAAGAGGTCAGTTCAGTCAAGTCAAGATGGAACATATCCTATCCTGGTGCAAGTTAGCCAGCTTCCTCGCTTACTTACTGGCCCAGGAATGAAGCAGATATATACAGTTATCGTTTCGGTTTTACGCGAATTTAAATTTTGCGCTAAAATGGCTCTTTCAAAGACTTATTCAGGTTAGGACATATTACAGAGCATAGACAGTGATGATGATCGTGTTTTAACAGTGTGTCGATCAGTAAAAAACAGAGTTGCGTGTTATGAAAATATTTTACAAGACCGTAAACGAAACGCAACCAAGAAGACAATAGATAGGTACATTTTTCCATAAAAAAAATGCATAATATGTTTTTAGAATTGAAGTATGTATTGATTTGCATTTTGTACTGACTTTTGGTTATGCTTATAAGCGAATAACACTTAACATGAGTTTTTGCGGAATGTATCCCTTGTGTAAAGCAGGGTATTACTGTACATGAAATTTACTAGTTTACTAGTGCTGCCTGTAGAGGACATTTTATAATAATAATCTAGAATAAAAATAAAGAATAACTTACTCATCATTCTTCAAAAAATTCTCAACAAGTCGCAGTCTTATTCGAACTATTTTCATAGTTTGGAATGGAAACAGTTTACAAAATTTGGAAGTAAAATCAGCATCAAAACACATCTTCCTGTCCACTTTACAAAACTCCCATAGCTTGGTGTTATGACTAAATTGGTGCAAATGGTCCTTCCCATATTTAAAATACTCATCCATCCCTTCATAATTACATGCCATCATCTTTTCTATTGATTTTATTGCGGAAAGGTCATGAGGAGGCCCTCTTATTTGTATAATACCATATCTGAGCAAAGGCTCGTAATGATAATATGTGCCTGGTATAGCGTTTATTAATTCACCAAGAAATGTGGTCCCCGATCTCCAAGTTGATACGATCAAGTTTCTCAGTGGTCGGCCTCCAGACTCCAACAATAAATTGTCTAAAGAGTCTTCACCTTTCGTGCGAGAAAAATTATAATTTGCAAGTTCAGATCTAATTCTTGATCGAGTCTTTTCCAAAATATTCTGTACATTCGTTGTGCCATCTTCATTTATGAAAACATCCTCTGCTTCTTCTATCTTTAAGAAATTCCTGACATTCCTGCGGCCCTCCTGTATCGGCTGGGCGTTTGTGTTATCTGCATAACGATTTCCAGCAATAAATATCAGTGCACTGACGCCGAAAATCAAACATATTGAAATAAAGTTGAGCCGCCGCAACATTACGATATAATTAGACCAGATAGAAATATTAATTATGTGTGAACTTAAAAACACGATATTTTCGAATGATCAATATTAATTTTGCACCTATTATCATATTACAAAAATCATATTCAAAATCATAATAATAATCTTTCTCGCACTGTTTCCGCGGAAACACCGCATTGCACCTCCAACGCCATTTTCCGAATGACGTCTGAAATGTCAATGTCAAAATCTAACTTCACAAGTTCCGTTCAAAAATTTTTCACTACAATTTATTATAAAACCGGTCGTAGCGCGTCTTAAAACATGACTACTCGGTAGCAAGGAAGGTTAACGAATGCTGCAGAGGATTAATTATTATTATTCCTTCCGTTGAGTCCGTCGTACGAACGTACGAACGACGCGTCGTCTATAGGTCTTCGCACAAAACAAGGAAAAACGTCAATAACTAACTATGTACTGATAAATATTTGGACACACTTCCGCTCACGTACAATTAAAATAAACAGATGTGAGATGTAATAAAAATATATTTTTCAATATTTTCAAGTTTTATTTATTTTTTTACGTTTTAATTTACACTTTGTATCCAACGATATGCATCTTGCCTATTGTCTCTCCTAAAAAAAACCACATAACTACTTCCACTCCGACTAAAAACATCAGCCAAGCTTGCTTCACCGTCATAAATTTAAAGCATCCTGATTTGCAAAATTCCTTCGCCAAGACAATGTCAGCTTTCAATCTCTATAAGGTTAAAATAATAATTAATTAAAAACTAATTCGTAAACACTTTATTTTTTTTTTACCTCAGCCTCTTTGAAACTGGGTGGCGACATTTCCAAAGTGTAATATTCCCGGGCAACACGCATTTTTCTCCCAAATTCAGTATTTGAAATATCTTTTAACTTTCCTGAAATAAGTCTTCGAAGTTTAGCTAGTCTTTAGCTATAAAAAATAGGTATCTAAAAGTCAAAACTTACTTTGTAACATTTCGGCTATTTTATCTTTTTGGGTAATAATTTCGTCTCTATAAATAAGCGCGCCACGGGCAAAAATTGAATTCATACCTAGAAATAATTATTAGTCACAAAAATTGCTTCTAATTCTTTAGATCGTTAAGATAATATAACTTACGGATAAAATTTCTTGCAGCATAAAAAATATTTCGACCTTTAGTAATCATTGTTGTTATTTGAGTCTAGATTTCTTCTTTTTATTGTTATTTACTGTATTGCTATTTTATTCAACCAATTCCGACTTCTATGTCAAATCAGAATTGTCAATATTATACTTCAGATATATTAATCAAACAGGTCACAATAAAATAGGTTACGCAGACGCTACCATGTCACCAATCAATACTCTTCGGATGTCGGATTATAGAAAAAGATTTATTAGGTTTAAAAACTATATTTATTAAGAACATAATATTTAAACTGCAATTAAAAGTATTATATCTCAATTAATCCTTTTTTTTGTCTTCTTTCTCTTGTTCCTTTTTAGATGCACTTGTTGCGACCTCCTTAACTTTTTCAACAGCAGCAGTTGTCGCTTTTCCGGCCTCTTTAGCAACCTTTTGGGCTTTATCAGCAGCAGCAGATGCAGCTTTTTCAGCTTCCTTAGCTGCTTGCTTAACTTTTTCAGCAGCGGCTGAAGCAGCTTTTTCAGCTTCCTTAGCGGCTTGCTTAGCTTTCTCGGCAGCAACGGCAGCCATTTTTTCAGCTTCAGCCTTAGCTTTTTCAGCTTTCTCTTTCAAGGCATCCATTCTTTCAACTTCGGATTCGAGACCCTGTTTAACGCTTTGAAATAAATTGCTAAATATTTTTTCTAATTTTTTTCCTCCTGGACCATGAATCCAATTCAAAGTGTACGGTGGAGCTAATTCGACTTTTGCATAATTCCAAGATTGTTCAAGTTTAGGCTCGAGAGTTTTGACTGTCTCTGCAACAAATAGAATACGTTGTCAGCTAAAGTAATTTAATAATTAATCAAATAATTGCACAAACAAACTCACATTAATTAATATTACTTATATTAAAATGATTAACACTTTTTTGCCGCAATTTTCTTTTTAGTCTCTTCTACTTTCCTTTCTAAATATGCTAATTCGCCCATGTATTGCTTATCTCGTAAGACTTCCAATTTAGTTATTATGAAGTTATTAAAATGTCCCAATTTGTCCTCAATTTTTGAGACAACTTTATTGTTAACTATCTTATTAACTGGTGTATTTGCTGCTTTAGATTTTGCGACTCCCCATATGATACTAAACTTGGGCGATATAAACCTCAGAGAAACTGCAAAACGAAAATTTTGAATTAAACGATGAATAGGTACGAATGGGTAAAACGATATTCACTAAGTTTTGCTACGTTTCTGAGAGGTCTAACAATGGTTAATGAACTATGTAATAATATGTATATTTCATAATACTGTTGAACTGCCATAATTATAATGTCAATGTATCCCACCTTTGTGCTGGATTTTATTATAAATTTTAATACTGTAAACTACATCTATTGTAAAAAATCAATAATAAAAAATCTTACTTAAAGCCAAATCCAACGCGATCCGAGTTGCTCTAGCCATAATTTTAAAACCGAATTATTTTAATAATAAACTAGATGTTTTTTTATTAATGACATTGACTTTATTAACATGACATGGAGTAAAATAATTATCGATACTAGAAAGTATCGATTCAACATAACATTTATTTAGAATTTTCCCCTCAAAACTCCGTTACAAATTTAGTAAAAAATCCACCTATTTACTGAAGTTTTTTGACTTGACTGGGACTCAATCTCGAGTATATCATGTGACGAATGAAAGATGTGATACACAATATATTTATTTCGTTTAACACTGGCAAATTGTAATAATTCCATAATAATAAAAAAACAGAAAAACATAAAATTTAAAGGCCCGTAATTTTAAATGTTTGTTGTCTACCCCAGTATAAGTTAAGCACCCTAATATTTTAAAATACGATAATATTTTTAGAGATGACGACGAATAAAGCAATTTATAATTGGCAATTCTAAATATGTTACTAAGTTTACATAAATATTAACAAAACTATAATTAAAATAATAACTAACGGTAAAAAAGAGTATTCTACTCAGACTAACTTATTTAATTTGTATTAAAACTAAGTTAATACAATATATAAAAAAAAGTAAGAATACTTTACTCAGCGTAATTTTCTTGCTAATTTGGATTTAATGTCAGTACCTACTTAATCATGACTCACTAGTTTTTTCACAAAAAACTAAACCAAAATAAATGACTGAGATGCGGTTGTGTAAAGACAGGAAGGGTCAGTGTCCTGGGGTGCCTCAAGGGTAAAAGTCGATGACCAGGACTTTTGGCAAAATCTCATTACCATGAACGATCTCGTTATTACAGTAAGAAAATGCAATGAAAACACTTGAAATTAAATTAGTTAAGGTTCGAGCTATTTGTTTACTCCTTAAACATTCTCTAAACTAAATATTTCTTAAATCGTTTTTGAAATTCATAAGCCTAGAAAAACCTAGGAAACCGTAAAAAGTAATTTGATAGTTCCATGCCATGAGGAATTGTATTTATACACTTTTTAAAAGAAATTAGTAGTTCAGGGCGGATGTGCCCATCCGCAAAAATGTTTAAATTAAAACGTAAAAGACATCAAACATTAGTTCTACGAAGGTCTCAACGTTTCGCCTGAGGTGCTTTCAACTGTCTACACGAGATACGCTTTATAAACACGGCATAAATTATTTAAAAAATTGAACTTAAATAAATTTTCATTGAAAACATATGCATTTTTATGCGTAGTAATTTTTTTCTAATGAGCGAGTAAAGAGAAATTAGGTGAGGATAATGCCCTGCCAATGGATGGTACACTTTCATCTCTTCAAGCCAACATAGCGGAGGGGACTGCTGCCTGCATAGATTTTTCAGTTCATGGTCCGCATCGCACCTTAGCTTAATTAACATCAAGCAAAGTAAAGTCACATGTCGTGATACTATAAAAGAAATCTTAAATTATAGGAAATAGCGAAATTGCTTCAAAGGAAATGGAAGCGAAAATGCTCTCACTGCATTCACAGTCGCTTCTGACTAATTTTCGAAAAACATCACTATTCATTTTCTTTTAATTAATAACACAATATTAGTATTATGTTACACATAATAGTATTATGTTATAGGAACTCGTTATTGTCACAACTAAAGTCTATTTTATAAACTCTAATTTTTACCATTATTTAGTTGTGCTTATGTTCCTTATGTATTATAATGCATTTAACTGGACCAACTCGATGTAACAATGAGGGTTAAACGATAAGCGTTAGTGTAATTATAGGGGTTATGTAACCTAATTTATAGCAATTATCTTTTTAAACTGAATAAAAGATTTTATGCGGCTTACTATCGCATTTTCTCGATTAATTTGATCCGTTGTTTCGAAAGCTTTGCGGCCCATCGTTGCGGAGTCTTATGAAAGCTTGAAACAATGGCTACAAAACTTTCGAAACGTTGAATTAAACTAATCCAGATAAACCCTATAGTAAACTGGATAAACTTTTTTATTCAGTTTATAAAACGTTTAAGTATTTCATTATTATTTTATTATTACTTCTATATAATAAAGAGTTCTGCAGAGTTCATTTCCGTGATGGAATTACAATAATACATGTATAACAAATATTATATTTCCATCAGCAACCCATTTAAAATGCCAAAAATTAATTTAAATACCCAATAACTACTTTTAACTTTTAATACTTCTACCTAATCCATTAGATTTGTATGCTATTAAAACTAAAAGCTGCAATCACAAATTAAAATTCTATTAGTGCACCCAATAATTTATCACTCAATTGCCGAATATTTACGCAATTACCAACAATACTATGTAGAACGCAAACATATTGAGTAAGTAAAGTTTGTTACGTATATTTACTGTTACTAGATGAGTAATACGGACGATTAAAATCAAAATATCACTGTGCTTTGACACTGCAACATCCATTCTCTCTTACACAACTATTTCTTACAATTAATTCTCGTATAATATAAACCTTTAAAGTTATTCACCTACAATTAACTTAATTGTATAAAAATTATTGTTGTCACTATTGGACTAAGAAAAGTAATTATTATTGAAATAATTTATTTTTATTTTTAAATAGCTGTTACCCGCGAATTCGTATGCGTATAAGTCAAAGGTAACCTTTAACACGTATATACATGTATAATCCTCAAAATATTCACTAATAAATGGGCTATCTAACACAAAAGGAAATTTTCAAATCAGAATTCAGGAAAGCACACGATGTAAACATACACTCATTTTCATATGTACATCGTTTATTTTTATATTTACATTATGTCCAAATATACGACATGAAAGCTCCTTTCATTACATATCCAAAGCTCTTTCACTATATGCAATTAATAGAAATATTTATTAAGTTAGAGAAATGTCTTTGAAAGCAGTAGACGCCGCTTTGCCGGGGCGGAGAAAAAAGTGTTCACCATACAGGACAGTTGGCAGCTGATCCCAAAAACGCGACTAGGTCATTCCACAGGCTTTGCACTAGAAAGTGGTGAAGTGACAACAGAAAGCAATGAGTGACAGGTTTGCACTACCCCGGTACTGCAGATTGGGCTAATAATATCACCTTGTCTGGATTGAATGCACTTTATATAAAGTTATACGATCAAAAGGTATTTAACCTTCGGAATTTCGTTAAACCGGTCACGTATATACTGCCTAAAATCTTGGAAATCAGTAACAACCCTGCAACATCGATATTGTCTTGACAACTTTTTCCTTCTTCACATTTTTACACCTTGTCCTCGTTTGGTGGTTCGTTGCCTTCGCCGATCTAACTGAACATGTGTTTTTTACGAATGAGATGAAATCTCAATTGTGGGCGCCATTTTTTTATGTTGTTGATCTAGGTGTATGATGCTAACGACATTTTTTGCCAATGTTTTTAAATTAGATTTCGTCTTGGTTGAAAGAACTGTATTTGAATGACGTGTTAAATTGCAAAATTTCTTATAGCATCTTGTTACAGAAATTGATTACATTCTGTGCATATAAAAAAAAACGTGAAATGTTTTTATCGCGGCGATGCGAGTAAAAAAAAATACAATAAAGAATGGTAAGCAGCTAAGTAGGTATGTATTATTTTTATATTTATTATTTACTGCGTCATCTAATAAGAAGTTCTGCACGATTAAAGAGTTTAACAGAACATGAACCATTAAATTATATTTTATATAAATATCAAAATAATAAAAAAATGTCTGTGCGCGGAACTCTTGTGAAAATGTTCCGATTTTACTCTCAAAAAGAAGAACAACAGCAAAACCTGTTTCGTGCAATTTTTTTAATTGCAGATAGGTAGGTACCTTTATCCCTACGTAGGTAGGTACCTACCAAGAAGTAAATTTTTAGGAGTTTTACGTATTTATTTATTACAGCACAATTATATGCAAATAAAATTCTAATGTGCGTTTTTGTTTTCACTTCAGAACTAGTGGCTTTACCACCGTGGCTTGACCTGCAATCCCCATACCATATGTATAGCTGCAATCTCTCCCTAAGCATCGTCAAAGCGCGCCCCGAGCCGGCCGTCGCGTGTTATTCCTAGCTTACCCCTCACTTTACTAAATTAACTATTTTATGTGATAAAGGAATCATGATTGTTGCAAAATATTGAACTTGGTGCAATTTTTTTACATTTACTAATGTATAGTGAAATAAAAAGAAGTAAAGTTTTGTCCAATTAATTTATTTCTATGATAATAAATGCCTTGATACAATGTATGGGCAAGGTTTTATATGTATTTATCGAAATATCTTTACAGTCAGTTATTTACGTAACCTCACGACTTTTCATAGTTGTCAGAATACAACGAATGTGTAAATTGTAATTAATGAGGTACTAAGGTTTGGCGCGGAAGAAGTGATTGTTTTTCATGGCCATCTTGAGGGATATTTTTACGTCATACACATGAATAAAATAAGTGTTTTGCCATTTGTAATAGGTAACAACTCCGCTAGTCATTGATAGATGGCGTTGCTTAATTATTAATCTCACATCCTGCAAACACGCAGCACACGTGGTGATCACATTCTGTAAAGATAATAAATATGAACAAAGTTCGAAAATTCAATCGCTTTTCTGTAATATTAGGATAAATGTTAATTGAATAAATAAATGTAAATAGTTTTTTTTAAATAATTTAAATAAACGGCCGGCGCGGTGGCGGCAACATCCCAGCTGCCCCTTATAACTACACACTTCTACATCTTTGTTTAGTTTTTTGCGAAGGGAGGGTCTGTCGGACCTTAGAACTCTCAAAGAGAACCAGTTAACCTTAAAGTAAGGGGGCCAAACTTATTGTTTAATTACACAAATGAAATTAATTTAAGAGCATTTAATTCAAATTAGATTTTGATTGAAAGATTATACACATTTTAAAATATTGTAACATGAACACTCTTTTTATATACAATAGCTCAACAAATTCTCTATTTGATAACTGAACATGTTTAATTCCATTCGCGACGATTGCATTCCCAGCGATAACTCGCTTTATGTGTGCTTAAACTAGAATGCGATCGATGAAAGACTAGTAAGGGATATCTACAGGAAGTAGTCGCCTCCACTATACCAGCTTTAGGAGACATCATACTTTGATAGAGCACGTTCCTTCCGTTATACTATACTTTGTAAAATGCTTTTTTACATAACTGAATAAATTCAAAACGATAATAATTACCTATAACGTGTGTCGATTATGCCCCATAGAGTCGATCGACCGATATGTCCATCACTAGAACTCGTATTTTTGTTAACAGATGTAACCTTGACAGAGCGGCAAGATTTCTTTTTGTTACATGATTTATTTGATTCATTGTTGTTTGTTTTAAAAATTATTGTGTTATTATTGTATTATATTATTGTATGATAAATATTATTGGTAAGCTATGGTTGTAACTACGAAAATAAATAACTTTGAAATGAACGATCGAAGAGAGACGTTGCTACAATGTTAAGTCGTCCGAAAATTTCTCATGTGTCACAGGACCCAAGCTAAATTTTACAAAGTATAGGCTACTTCAGATCCCGAAAAGTGATTAGCTCACGATTGTACTAATAACCAACGTCAAGCTGCTTGCTTTTTTTAAAACCACTTCTTTACCCGAACCAGGCTATTCAAATATTCTCTAATTAATTATTAAGAGTGAAATTCGAATGTATAAACTATAAACCCTAAAAGAGTGTTCGGAATTTATACCATACAAATACATCGATTAAAATATAGCTTAGAAATATTACCTAAACACGATTTCATTTGCATTTTTTTTTCAAGTTTTACATAAAGATAGGCTTATATGAAGGTTTTTATAGACGTGGATATCCTAATGATGCCAAGGTCTTACGTCATTATAGGCTTAGTGGTAATCTACCGGCTGTCCAGGCAGATGATATCATAGCATCAGATAGTTTTGTAATTGCTTCACGATTATTCTCTATTTTGATACTTTTGCATGTCTTATAAAAAATAAATACATATAATATAACATATTATTATGACTCATAGGATTCCAAGTTGATTTGTAATTTGATTGTTTTTTGCAACGAAGATGTTTACTAAGACCCATTATCCACTGAAGCTGCGTCAATTCAGAATATACACTACATATTTTAAAAAAATCATAATTATATGTAGGGTTAAAATCTTCCTGTGATTCGCGATCGTTTGACCCCACGGAAGATGGGGTCGCTGCTTTCAGAGAAGATCTGATTGAGAGACCACCGTTATCTTTTTGATCTTTAGCCAAGAGATGTAGTTCCGGGGTTGGACTGCCGCTCTTTTACTTGGCTAGAATGTTGTTACATCCCGGGTAGGAGGTAGGGCCTAAAAGCCTCGCTGGAGTAGTGGAAGAATTTGAAAGCGTGCCCGTGAGTCGAGGTAACTTGTACGAAGAACAAGCGAGCGAAGAAGAAGAACAAACAAAGAAGAAATAGATCTCATAAAGGTTTTTAAAGTTAGTCTTGAGGAATTAAAACATATTTCTATCTACCCCAATGTACTAATATGTGTTTTTTAAGATCAACAAAAGGTTTTTTTCTTAGTCACGGTTAAATCCGATCCTAATAATGTACTGTGACAAAATAAACAATTAAACTAATGAACTTAATTAACCATAATAATTGTCGATATAATTTAATACGTAGGTAATAATAGTGATTGGTATTTATTTCCCTTTACAAGTAGGTACGTTGATTATATTTATTTTTAGTATGTTAATGATGGAATTGACAGTGTGGAATAGGGAGGAAAAGTAATGTTTCGTTTATATAATTAATCGAGGGTAGTACCATCAAGCTAGTGCAGTCCGTCAACTCAAACTAAGTTGAACTATACCCAGGTATTCCACAATATGTTTTTTTCCCCCCGTCGACTCGTACCGTGAAGGTTGAATGATAAACATCAAAACAAATTGAAATGCAACTTAATGCATAATATAATATATTTTTAAAAAATGTCAAAGCTCTAAATTGTCCTAAAATTAGTCATTGGTAAATACTCATATTGTAACAAATTATATACCTAGACAAGTTATTATTACGTTACGTTACACAGACCTTGTAAGTAAATTTAGGATGTAAATAGTCACGGAAACATCGTCTTTAAACTGTTAATAAAACGGTTATTAATTAAAGAACAATAATTTAGAATAGATAATACGTGAGTTTCCTATTGAACTTGGCACGATATTCAACAAAAAAAAAAATCTATTTATTTATAACGACGTAATTTGAATATTAAACGGAAATGTAGTGAGTATTATATTCTTCTTATAGCCATTAGTCACAGAGGGATGACAAGCTAGCATAGTGGATGCGATTGATGTCCGCAGGTCAGTTGTCGCCGCTTATGAACTTTATTCATTCTAGCGGATGCTGGACTACTAAAAAACCACCCACAGCAGGGACTCGTTATAGACGAGTACAATTTGATAGAAAAATTACATACGTATCAGTAAAACTAAGGGTCTGCGCGGGGGTCTGTACGATCAGAGTATCTATAAAAATAATAAATAAATTATTCAATAAGACTTGTTAGTATATTCGTTTTATTCAAATTAAAAGATTTTATATTGTTTACTATAACGCGTTCAAAAACTTTGCAGCTATCGTGATCGCGACGAGATTAAAATGAACTCGTTAGTATTAATTAGAACCTAAGCCGCATATATTTTTTAAAAATTAGTTACTAATAAAGTTACCTAGAATTGCTAGAATACAATGTTATTTTTTGGTTATGTATAAAAACACAATAGAAAAATACAGTGGTCATCGCCCATCGTATTCAAAATTGGAGGTCATCACAAATAAGACATGAGAAAATTGACCATTATGCTAACCACAAATCGTCTATGTAATATCCGGTGTCTTCTCCTTACGTTTTTGTCCCTCATCAACCTTGCCTTAAGCCTTGGTTTCATTTTATTATCTATACTATTGCATAAGTTTACATTATCTTGCTTATAAAGTAAATGTTTTAAACCACTGCTAAAATAAATATTTACTTAACCAAGCATTAGACAGTAGACATGCGGAACAGTAGTACCAGCTTGTAGGGTATCGAATGGTCGATAACTTGTTGATCTTAAGAAGGAAATTGTGCAATTCTATTACATGTCATGACTGAAGATACGAGATGCTAAATGATCACGGTAGCGGAAACAGACGTCTTATTATATTAGAGCCTGTTTATCTACCATAACTTTAATTTAATAAGTAATTATAAAGCTTCATTCCGCCGTAATTATATTTGAATACTTCATATTTACATTTCACGTATAATTACTTATTATTATCCGTTCATTTTTTCATTTTATATACACTATAAAAAAAGATTTCGCTTACTCCTTGAGACATGAAGTTGTGACAAGCTTTTTCAAAGTTTTAACCCTTCCGAAACACCGTAGACCGGTCATGATTATGTCTGGCTCGATTGCCCGCCTGGCACTCGGCAGTAAAACGCGTACCGGCCGACGTGTTGGGCGTGTTGAAATTCATGTCGCACTCGCTCGAAAATAAATAATATTCTTCACTTATTTCGATAACTGCAAACACAGTGATTTACGCAGTGTATTAACATTATTTTTAGGAAAGTGATACGCTATTTTTAAACTCGTGTTAATGTCAACTCCCAGATGTACTTCGGGGAGGCGAAAAATATACATAATAGTCGGGTGAGTTTATTGGTTATTTTAACATTCTAAACTTTGAATGGAAGGCGTTACAACGTTCTGTCAAGTGGCAAATTCGCAAACAATTTTAATGTAAAGCTTTTTAAAAATTGGCAACATTTTTTTTTTCAAAATACCGTGTTAAATAATTTCTTATCAACATTAATCAAAGGTAGGTACCGATTATCGTTCCTCGTGTCTTTTTTGTTTTCAATATTCAGAACTTGATGTGTTATCTTGCATGATAATTGTTCGTCCAATTCTACCACATAGATTGCCTTCTAATATAATGTTGGGAATAAATGAAAATTAATGAATAAGTAATATCTTTTAATTAATTTTGTGATCGTTAGCAAACAATAATTAATATTATCGTTTCTAATACAATTTAGACATTTTATAATCATGATTGTTTTTTATTGCTTCTTAATTATTATCCATGGCCAGTACTTCCTGGCTTAAAAGTAGGTAGGTATTTTTTTCATTGATTGGCATTGAATTAATACTTATAAAAAAGTACCTAAATGAAAAAGTAATAAAAAACCTACCAAATTAATAATTCAATCCACACACGTTGTTATTCTTGTCAATTTCAATATTTATTTATACAAATATATTTATTCTTTTTTTTTAATGCAATTTAAATTTTTTTTATACTTACTATATCTTCACTATTTACATCGTCTTTTTGCAAAAATTAATGTATTAAATATCTGTTAAATTAATGCTGCTAAGGTTAAATCATTAATAGAGAATTACACATAAATCATAAACAACGCATCAACATAAGTTAATATCCTGTTCGAAGGACCAACAAAGGAAAAGTTATCTCGGGAAATAGGTATCCAACTAATAATAGTTAGTAGATAGGTACTTAATTCATTAAATTAAACATAAATCGAAAAGTAGGGATCGTCCATATCTTTTCATAAGAGCGGTCGCGGTCCAGGCGTAAACTCACGGTCGATGAGACCCATGTTCAAATCTCGATAAATTTTGACCGGTACCATTGTAGAATGCCTATGATACGAGCACTAGCTTAGATAGGCATTAAAAAAACATGTCATTTTATTGTAGCTCGGTATATAGTAACATTCCGCCTGATGTAAAACTAGAGGGCGGTCGATGTACGAAAACAACTGCTACTACAGGCAGTAGTCGCCTCCGCTATGCAGTCCTGAGGAGATGAATGTGCACACTCCTCTCGTATAGACCTGGCTACTTCCAAACTGTTCCCGAAACGCGACAAGGTCACTTCACGCCCCAGGACGGCAGACTGAGATAATAATCAACATCAATCTGCCTATCACTCTTGAAACTTAACTACCTACTATCTAAAGTTATATTTAGCATTAGTTTTTTAAAAAATAACGTTTTAATGTTCTGCTATTACAAAGAAAGACTACGTGATTGAATTAAAGGAACGCTCTGGAGACAGGGTAAGGTGTCGTGGGCAACCGTTTCGCATGGTAACCACGCGACGAAGCGTTTTATTCAAGTTACCCATGCTAATTTTTTTTTTTTAATAACTAAGCTCTTATCATACTAACTGGATGTATTACGTTTCGCTTGAAAACATCTAGTTGCTTTACTTTTATCAATTTAACTAAATTCGATAGATTTCGAAACGTCTCGCGTCGCCTCGGAGATCTTAATTTTTGTAATATATTTTTTTTTTTATTTTGGCACGACATGTGACCTCGACTGGTCTGATGGTAAACGCAGTGGAGGTCCATGAGCATTGACGACTAGAGAACCGCTCGCACGGGGGCTCCAGTCGCCACCACTATGCCGACCTGAGAAGGTGCTTTTTTGTATTTGTATTTTTTTTTTTTGTTTGTTGGTTACAATATTAGGTGGATAGTGGACGGATACCTTTAAACTTTTAGTACGGTCCAATTGATGATATCATCCCAAAGTTACGGCAAATACTAAATAGATATTACAAAATAAACGCAATTACAATACCTATAAGTTTAATGTTATTATTTTATCTACTATAGAGTTTTAACACGACCATAATGTTGCAGGCACCGTCAATGCGATAAAAATTACGGCAATAAAAGTTTTAATTTAAACTATGACTACATTAAACGTTTAACGTGTAATGCTAAACGTTAATAGCGAGTAGCGCATTATACTCAGGTGGTTTTCAATATTGAGCATTTATAAAACAGTCGTAGGCAGACTGGATTTTACCCCGTTCTGCCGTGGAGACAGTACCGCAACTTTCAACTAGGCATTTTGCGATTAGCTTGTACGTAGCCTGTATAACGAAAGTATAACAACCGGCGAAGGCGCTGCTGCTTACAGATCTTTTGTAGCATTCTAACAACAGGCAGTGTTTGGTCACATGCCTGGTTACTATAAAGAAATCCCTGGACTTCGGAGAAGGCGTCAAAGTTAAGTCGGATTCGCCAGTCTTAACAAGCGCTTGCATACCGGTTAAAATCCAGTGCAGCAGTGTTTCAATCGACGTCTAGTGGACGGTTAGGAGTCTACCTACATAATACTGTAAAAAAAATAGCCATACTTACAACAATCATCGAGGCGTATCTTTTCTAAATGTGTCACGATTGATAACAAATACTAAATTGTGTCAAAACAAAATATGCTCTACATGCAATGAAGGTATCTAATTTTCATAATAATTGTAGATACGCTAATAAAAGGTAATAAGACACGGTTCAATGATTAATTCTAGCAAACAGTAAAAAATAATGTAGGGTTGTCCGTCACAGTTGAAATATTTCGTATCGATACTATTTATTATTTTGATGTTAATAGCTCGTGCCGTGTTGCGTAAATGTAAAACATTATTATATTATAGACAAAAGACCCGTGTTCAAATCTCTTTAAAATTCTGGCTTAAGTACTAATATACTTAAGCCACCAAAGTAGGCTGTATTGTATGATATGGTGATGCTTATTAGCCCTGTCTACTGTCTTTGGGTAGCACCACCACCATGATGTGATCTAGTCAGCTTCGGGATCAGCTTGGGTATAACGAGAGAATATTAATGATGCATATTCGTTTCCTTAAGCTGGTATAGTGGAGGCGACTGCAACAGCATGACGATGAAACGAAACACTCCGATTGATCACATGCCAGACTGCTATAAAAAGATATTAAATAATATCATAAATAAATGTAATCTTTCTTTATCGACCATGTTTAAATAGGATTAAAATGTTTAATTTAAATTTTCTCTATAGTTTAATACCTACTTTATTTATGATAAAAAACAAGAAACATTGGAAAATTTATTCCATTTTACAAATTAATCTTAAATTGTTGAGACACGGCAGTCTCCGTTCACATTTACCTAATTTTATACAATTATTCCACTATGTACGAGTACTAAGTAAATACACAGTCAATACCGGACATTAATTTTCTTTTAATAAGTAGCGATTAGCGATTCATCCGAATAATCAACGAATCATTCGATTGTTATATTTATTTGACTATAATCGGTAATAATAAAAATTATTCGATAGTTGATCGATTGTCAAATCATAGACGACCATTCAATAACTTAAGTACATTTATATAATTGACACAGCGTATTCGTCTTGTCATTATTTAAATTATATTTTTCATATGCACCTCGCTTGAATTTAAGCCATAGTTTGCACATAAGAGGAGGCGGAAGCGATGGCTGTCACAGGAGGGAATCTGCAAGGCAGTAGTCATGCCCGCACGTTTTTCACACTGTGCTTGAAGGATCCCAATTAAGAAAGAGAAAAGACGTAGCTAGGAAGGTTGTTCCACCCGATTGATAATTTTCATTCGATTGTTTTTTTTTTTCTTGGCGATTTTGTTATTCTACGAAATATATAATACATAGTATTTGTAGAAGTAGATTCGTACACATGCCTTAAGAGTAAACTTAGTTGTGCTCAAAGCCAGTCGGCTATTTAGATAACTGAACAATGCTCTTTGTACATTCCAGAAGAACTTCCACTAGTATTTACTTGAACAAATTAACGATAACAAGTTTCTAAAACCCTTATTTTTTACCAGTTACCGTTGGAACTAAAATGGTCGGCAATCCAATTTTTTTACTTCTCAGTTAAAGTTCAAGTCACTTATGGCCGTGCTATGATTATTTGTGATGTTCGAAATTAACAGATGCAAGTACGCAATGGTACGCATTTTTACCTCATACTCATAGCGATTATGTGGCTGATCATTAAGAACAAACTCTTTAGGGATGTGTTAATATAGTTTTAAATAAAAAAAATCCCTACACCAAATAAAGTAAAGATAGATATCTATATAACAAAACAAAATGATACACGATAAGAGTTATCTAAAATCAACAAACTCGTGCCTCTCATCTGGACCGACGCGACGGCGCGGGCGCGAGCGTGCGTCTCTGTTACAAGTATTTTATTAACAACACGATGCGAAAGAGTAAAAATAGACAAGATATTTTGAAACGGCATAGATTTTTGAACTGAAACTTCAAGATACGCGTACGCACAATCTGGGGTGTACGACCACTTTCTTGTAACACTCGGGAAATTACCTTATCGCATTTCGGGATCAGTTTGAAAGTAGGTATTCAGGTATAAGTTATAACAGGAGGAGTGTGCCATGTCAATCGTCTTCTCCAATCGGTATAGCAGAGGAGGCCGCTGCTTGCAGACATTTCTCCGCGGTAGCGTGTATTTTCGCTCATGATTGGCACTCTAGCTTAACGTCAGGGGGAGTGTCACATGCCGAGCTACGTTTAAATAAAGTAATGTATCTGAATCAGAAACGTATCTCTACGTAGGTTAAAATAAATTTAAATGCAAAAGCAGAAAGGAAGTCAATCCTGATGCAAATTGATTGGCAATCAAAATTCAAATGATGTTGAAAAAAAAATCTTACTGCATTAAAACAATGAACAAACTGCTTGTAATTAATTAACAAAGGTGCCGTATGACTGTCCATATCTAACTGCAGTTAACCTTCGCAGTTATGCAGGCCCACATTTCGCATACAATAACTTACAGGTTTGACGACTCCTGTTTAACCTAATTGAGGTCGACAACGCTAACACAATTGCATAAGGTCTATATTATAATAACAATGTAATAACTTTTAGACATCGAAACTTATTAAAGCCCGACATGCGACCACGCTAGGCACATACGTATCTGTCTTGAGCTTTAAATAAGTTGCTATGCTTAGGTAACATAATTTAAAAAAAGTTAAATAGGCAATAAAATCACCTGATTATTATTATTGGTTAGAACTAATATTGTACCATAATATAAAAAACTAAAATCATATCTAAAACGTATCTTCAATAATGCGATACTAAGGAGCAATTATTCAATAAAATTCCAAAGAACGAAGCGAGTAATAAAACTATATTGTTGAAATTGTTCATATCCTCCCTCCTCCATCGCAACGTTGTTATGAAAAATGCTGTTATGTTGTAAAAAGTGTATCATATTGCGACAATTGACGTAAGAAGATACTTTACTAATTGCCGTTTCCACCGATACAATGGGCGCGTCTGGTCTCAGCTACCATTATGTACAATATACATACGTGACACGATTTATATTGAATGTTGACATTTTTTTGTTGGGAAAATAGATACTTGCCTATATTATAGTTTTCATTATCATTTGTTTAAGTTTCATGAATCATCAATCCAACTATTTCCTGTTTTAATCTTTTTTTTAATATAAAATATTTTATTTACAATTTACAGTACAGTCTAAAGAGAACTGTTACTCACATAGAAATGTCTGTGGATAGCAGTGGCCTTCACCATGCCGGCTTTAGGAGACGAGTGTGCATCGTCCATTGACAGTGTACACTTTTTTATAGAAGCTCTATATATGACAACACTCCGTACGATGCATCTTTAGCTTTGTACAGTCTATTTATTTATTTTATTTTACATAAAAAACAAAGAGTTTAGTGGACCCACTAGGCATAGCCTGTCTATCTCTATGTTCATAGTCTATGACCGGACACAACTGCTATTACAATGAAATGAAAAAGACGATGCACACTTCAGCAGGTGTATCACCTGGTTACTTCCGAGCAAATCCCTAAACCCGCGTTCTTAGTTCTGACGTTAAACTTGAATTTTGTTATTATACTGATAAGATTTTCAAAGTTCAACAAACTATCTTACTCATTCTTGCCTTTTATAACAGGCTGCATATCATCGCCTACTGAATTTGAGAGTCACTAGTTAATAAGGTACTTGATGTTATAGTATCACTGCCCACGTAAAAATACATTGAAGGTTTGTTTATCATCAATGTAGGTCGTTAAACATTTAATTTCAACGTATCTATTTATTTAATTAATGTGAATAAATACAGATTTTTTTTGTTGTTAGTTTTTTTTTTCATTTTGTTTGAAGACGTAATATCCTGGTCGTTTACCTATATTCATTGGTTTCAAGTGGTTAACGGGATTGGATAAGTTGGCGCCATGTGACATTCCGGTTATAGCAGACAGGGTTATAAGCTTTTAGTACACTCTTCTAATTACTAAATATTGCTAAATACTAAAAGTAATATTAGCCAGTCTGTAGTTTAGAAGAAATTTATTAACTTGTACAATTTTCTATAAGAAAAATAACGGTATAAATTTTAGGAAAAAAATTAATTAATATAATTTAATTGGGTTTATAGAAGAAGTTTATGATTTATGTAAATCTTAGAGCAGATTTTAAAACAATAGCTTGTAGGCACTTGTAGCTCTGATTATTTTAAAGTATTATCTTTTACTGTGTAAATGAAGACATATTGTTTTTACGCTGTAATTATTTAAATTAGTTGCAGAGTATATTATTAAAAATAGGCGTTTAAAAAGTAGGAAATATAATTAAACCTTTACGTCCACAGCTGCCTACTCCATTTATTCGTACATGAATTGAAAGTGTAGGTACGTAACTTAATGTCAAATCTAAAGTTCATGTTACTCCATAGTCAATTTTATTGTTGTTAACTCAAATGTTTTGACAATTTGTCACGCATCCAATGATCATTGAACAACTCATTCTTTGGTCACACCCCTCGAAGAGATTTATTACCGTATATATCATAGTATAACTAGCTATTATATCTATAGATAGGTACGTTGATAAATCATACAAACCTTATAAGAAAGATTTTGTAATAAATCAAGTATTTTAATAAATGTTATATAATATATCTGAATTAATCTTTTTGGCGGGATTTTTTGATAGCTGTTATCTGTATTTAAGTATTTTCGTAAACTTGTGTTTCTTTGGGTCTGTTCGAAGGAAAAACATTCGACGAAAAAAAATGACCACTTATTAAAATAATATAATTTTAGTAGTCGATTCGCACGAAAGTAATATATTTACGTTGTAATCGACACTCATCAGAAATATGTAGTAGGCGATTCGAGTGTTAATATGTACTAATGGTTGATTATTACCCTTCAAGTTTAGTGAATTACGTATACTGGAAAACAATTCAAAATAGAAAAGTGTTTTCATTTGTCCATTAAACTCAGCAGAAAGATTCCACTACTTTAATGAAAATAAATAAAAACATAAAACATAAATTATTTGCTGAAGACTAAGCTTCATGGACAACGATCGCTTCGTGATTAATAAAACAACAAGAAAAAACAATGGCCGGACATGTCCCATAAGGAAAATGTAATCGAATATTGATTTATTATAAACCATGAATCAGGTTATTATCCTAAGTGTTGTGTACATCGCTATTTCTTATGCAAATACCTGTACTGATAACATTTGGCTTCAAGCCAGTAAACACACCTTCCATTAAATTTTTATGCGTATTTTTCGCTAAAAATACTTCATACATTTAGGTTATGCGGTGAAACATAATGTGTGGACAATACTGCCACAATTTTCATCCTTTTTTAAATATGAAAATAAGAAGTTACAATTGAGTTTGAAACTTTTCATTGTTCTTGATTTGAAGTCCTCTGGTAGCCTATTTTACACAACTAGAGCGTTCGTGGTCCAGCGGTTGAAGGGGATCGAGAGACCCGTGTTCAAATCCCGCAAAAATTCTGGCCCGTTCCAAAATAACTTTGTTATAACTTATAATGCACTTTGATCGCTCAGTGTCTTTGCTAATATAGGCATTGATTAATGGATATTAGTGGGAAAGGTGCCCTGTCAATGGATAGCTTAGCCGGAACAGCGAAGACGACTACTGTCTGCAGATTCTCTGAAGTAACAGTTGTATCTGTTTACAAACATCTCTCTAGTTTAACATTAGACGAAGTGTGGTCATGTGCAGAGACACTATAAAAACAAATTCTATCTCCCCCTCCGTCTCTCACTCTACTGCGGCCTCCTCTCAGTCGGACGCAGGTCTCTCTCATCCCATTTCTCGCTTTTCTTGCTTGTTTCCACCTCTCATTCGTGCTAAAAAAACCCTTTTAGGGTTAGCAGCGATTCTCTTTCAGATAAAAAAAAACCCCTAACAGTAACGGTACGAAACCCATTATTGAGGTGTTTCATTAAAATAAAATAAAAGCCAAATATTAAAAATGATTCGAGGGCAAAACTACGCACGATTGATAAGAGTGTGTGACAACCACGACACTTCCGTTTCCGTTGGCTCTTCGCAAATGCGAGTGTCTATCTCTCTCATTGATATATTTCGAAATAACGTGCTGGTGGTAGATAACACATATACACGCAATATTTGACTTTATGTTTAAATTAATACTGCTGAGAATACGTTGTGCAACTACTACGATAAATATTTAGATCTAAATAACCTTTTATAATTAGTTCTATGAAAAAAATCTTTAAAACACTGGTAGGCAGACAGAAGATGATTTTTTTTATTTTATTTTAGCACGTAATTTTTTTTTATTGTAGCTCGGTATGTGACAACACTCCGCCTGATGTAAAGCTACAGAGAAACCTGTGCGGGCAGCAGTCGCCTTCACTATGCTGGCTTGAGGAGACGAGCATGTACCATCTAGATTGACAGTGCACACTCCTCTCGTTATACCTGGCTACTTTTAAACTGTACCCGAAACGCAACAAGGTCGCTTCACGGGTGTTACATTCGAAAGTGGTGGTACTACCCCAGGACGCCAGACTGGACAAATAACCATTATCAGTCCGCCTACCACTCTTTAAAAATATGACCAAAAATATGATGTGACCGCACTAGATTAAGCTAGAGTGCGATCCGTGAACGGAGGCGACTGATGTCAGAGAATGGGATCTGCAGACAGATGGTGCCTCCTCACACTGCGCTTGAAGGTTCTCATGTTATAGGAAGAAGAAAGGGCGTAGCTGGGAATGTAGTTCCACAAGTCTAGTCTAGTCTGCTGTTCTTTCGAGTGTAAAAACGGGAAGTGACCCAGTTACGTTTTAGGATCAGCAAGTACACTGTATTAACGAGAAGAGTGTGTTATTTATTAAACTAAGCATCGTACGGGAAGCGGTCACATATAGTATAAAAAATAAATCTTGTCTTTTAGTCGATATTATGCAGAAGTATTTTTACTAATGCCCACGCCCGACGCTCTCATATCAGCAGAGTAAACATGACATTTAAAAGTGGCCCGATTGGAAAACTGCCATCACTCGGAGTCTGGGACACGTCTTCGGCCATTGAAGTAATGAACTTTACAAAACAAAAAGTATTGATATTAGTAGTTTACAAGCACTGAATAAATCTGCTCGTCATTCACTATTCTTTTAACAACTTTAAAAACAAGTTTTCGCCGAGATAAAAACATGTACCTAAGTAGGTAGTTCCATATAGGAAAATAATAATATTATATACATCAGAGTCATGGGAGTTCCCAAGTTAGCCAAAGAATGCAATAAAAAACATTACCAAGTGCAAGTTGAATACCTTCCGTGTTTAGGGGCGTACTATTTATGCAAAAAATAATAATAAAATAAACTTCAAACCAGACACGAAATAAGACTTTTAAAATAGATAATATACTAAGTAACATTTCTATTCACGAAATATTTCCATTAACATCTGCAACGAATGATCAGGCAAATAAGGTAACGATTCTATTATTATCATTTGCTTTTCTAAAATAGATACGGAACACTAAGCATTATTGTGTTGTGTAGCGTGAATCACTTGGCAGTGAGACGAGCGCATGCGTCAGACCTGTCCAGGTAACAACCCCTGTTACAATAAACTTACTGCTGCATACTAATGCATTACTGCATCTATGCCACCTTTTTGTTGGCCTAATTTAATAATAAAATATTTAATTACGATTATTAGAATGTAATATAAAGAAAAAAATATACTTACATCTGATATGTTTGACTTCATGATGTTATAAAGTTCAGAGGGCCACTTTACCAATCAGAAAGAGTGGTTGATGGTTATTTGTCCAGTCTGCCGTCCAGGGGCGAATGTAACACTCGTGAAGTGACCTTGTCGCGTTTCGGGTATAGTTTGAAAGTAGCCAGGTATAAGAGAGGAGTGTGCACTGTCAATGTAGATGGTACATGCTCGTCTCCTCAAGCCGGCATAGTGGAGGCGACTGCTGCCCGTAGAGATTCCTCTGTGGTAGCAGTTGTTTCCATTAATGGACCGCACTCTAGCTTAACATCAGGCGGAGTGCGGTCATATGACGTGCTAAAATAAAAAAAATTTGACCGCGGAGGTTCAAAAATTATAAATGAAGCAATCCTATTGGTGGAGAGGTTTCACTTTACGCCGTGACCGCGTAAATGTAAATTCATACTTGGCTCTTTAATGTAAATAATAAAGTTTATTGAATTGTTTCCGCATCATTGAATACACGATTTACAAGAGGAGACAGGAAATGCAGCGAAAGTTATGGACAATATAAGGTTAACTTGTATCAATAATTTCATATAAAATGACTGCTAAAGCATTTTGACTAAAATACTGAATGTTTTAAAACTGAAAAACTCGCTAATAATTACTCGAAACTACATTTAATTATCGCATTATTTATCAAGTGCCATACCCTTGAAATTAATTATATACCACATGAAATAATTATGGACTATCAGTACTGTTAATAACTTTAATAAGCGCATTTTCTGATGTTAAAAAAAATAACACCCCATTCTACTCGAATTGATCAATTTTTTAATATTTACTTATTGATTTAGAAATTTAGTTCGTAATTAAAGTTCTAACTATCCCCAATTATTGGTTATTATTAATTTTTATTGTTAAATTAGCTTTATTATTAAACTAGTTTTTTGGGCGCGCTTCGCGGCGCTGAAAAAGTTTTTTTTCGGGTAGTTTTGAAAAAAAAAAATTTTTTGAAAAAACAAATTATGGATTTCGATATTAGAGGGCATTCCCTACGACTTTTGTTCCGGCACTTGTGCCCTATCTCGTTCCGTTTCCGAGATATCGGCATCGCTTCCGGTTCAAAGTCCACTTCCGGTCAAAGTCGAGGTTTTCCTGGTGTCGCAGGAACGCCCTCTACACGCCCCAAAAAGAATCATCTCTCTAACCCCCCGGCAAGTGCTTCATAATATATGTCAGTCAGTGAGTCAGTGAGTGGTAATCGAGCTTTATATAATATGACTAGTTTTTTGGGCGCGCTTCGCGGCGCTGAAAAAGTTTTTTTCGGGTAGTTTTGAAAAAAAAAATTCTTTTTGAAAAAACAATTTATGGATTTCGATATTAGAGGGCATTCCCTACGACTTTTGTTCCGGCACTTGTGCCCCATCTCTTACCGTTTCCGAGATATCGCCGTCACTTCCGGTCCAGAGTCCGCTTCCGGTCAAAGTCGAGGTTTTCCCGAGGTCCCGGGACCGCCCTCTACACGCCCCAAAAAGAATCACCCCTCTAACCCCCCGGCAAGTGCTTCATTATATATGTCAGTCAGTGAGTCAGTCAGTCAGTGGTAATCGAGCTGTATATAATATAACTAGTTTTTTGGGCGCGCTTCGCGGCGCTGAAAAAGTTATTTTTCGGGTAGTTTTGAAAAAAAAAATTTTTTTTTTTAAAAACAAATATTAGAGGGCATTCCCTACGACTTTTGTTCCGGCACTTGTGCCCTATCTCGTTCCGTTTCCGAGATATCGGCATCGCTTCCGGTCCACAGTCCACTTCCGGTCAAAGTCGAGGTTTTCCCGGGGTCGCTGGAACGCCCTCTACACGCCCCAAAAAGAATCATCTCTCTAACCCCCCGGCAAGTGCTTCATAATATATGTCAGTCAGTGAGTCAGTCAGTCAGTGGTAATCGAGCTGTATATAATATAACTAGTTTTTTGGGCGCGCTTCGCGGCGCTGAAAAAGTTTTTTTTCGGGTAGTTTTGAAAAAAAAATTTTTTTGAAAAAACAAATTATGGATTTCGATATTAGAGGGCATTTCCTGCAACTTTTGTTCCGGCACTTGGGCCCTATCTCGTTCCGTTTCCGAGATATCGGCGTCACTTCCGGTCCAGAGTCCGCTTCCGGTCAAAGTCGAGGTTTTCCCGAGGTCCCGGGACCGCCCTCTACACGCCCCAAAAAGAATCATCTCTCTAACCCCCCGGCAAGTGCTTCATAATATATGTCAGTCAGTGAGTGAGTCAGTGGTAATCGAGCTTTATATAATATGACTAGCTGTTGGGTAAAAGCCGCGGGCGCAAGCGGCCCGCGGAGGCCCTTTTTGTCGTAAAACGTATTAGATCGAATAGATTTTAGGCAGTTTTGAAAATATTTAGCTCGCCATCTAAAAGCGTTTACGTTTCTGAACAAAATTGGTCTTTACACGGTGACGCTAACGTATCTACTTTTCGAGATATGGCGATTTTTAAAAATTAAAAAAAAAAAATTAAAAAAAAAGTAGTGCTGGTCATACTGAACAATATTGGTCTTTACACGGTGACGCTAACGTATGTACTTTTTGAGTAATAGCTATTTTAGAAAATTAAAAAAAAAAAAAGCAAATAGTGCTGGTCATACTGAACAATATTGATCTTTACACGGTGACGCTAACGTATCTACTTTTCGAGATATGAAGATTTTAAAAAATTAAAAAAAAAAAAACAAAAATTTAAAAAAAAAGTGCTGGTCATACTGAACAAAATTGGTCTTTACACGGTGACGCTAACGTATCAACTTTTCGAGATATGGCGATTTTAAAAAATTAAAAAAAAAAACAAAAATTAAAAAAAAAAATAGTGCTGGTCATACTGAACAATATTGGTCTTTACACGGTGACGCTAACGTATCTACTTTTCGAGATATGAAGATTTTAAAAAATTAAAAAAAAAACTAAAACAAAAATTTAAAAAAATAGTGCTGGTCACACTGAACAAAATTGTTCTTTACATGGTTACTCTGACGTATCTACTTCTTGAGATATTTAAAAGAAAGCCCGCCGCGCGGAGCAAATTCGATGTTCACGCGGCCGCGCTCACCGTCCGACTGACCGAGGTAAAGCCGTTTCGATCGTTCGTCCCGAAAATGCCTCGTCGCGGATGCTGTTAGGCCACGCCCACCGCCATGCTCCGTTTCATATTGGCGTACCGGCGGGAAAAGGATATAAATACGATCGAGGAAAAAATTTTTTTGCCCGATTTTGAAAATTTTTTTTTTGATTTCGGCATAAGACGACATTCTCTACAACTTTCTCTACGGGGTGACTGCCCCGACTCGCCCCGTTTCCGAGATATCGCTACCACTTCCGGTCCAGAATCGACTTCCGGTCAAAATCGTATTTTTCTCGACGGTTTTGGGACGCCCTCTATACGACCCAAAAAACCGCTACCCTCTACTATACCGGCAAGTACTAAATAATTGGTGTCAATGAGTGAGTCAGTCAGTGGTATTGCAGCTATATATTAGTACTAGCTGTTGGGTAAAAGCCGCGGGCGCAAGCGGCCCGCGGAGGCCCTTTTTGTCGTAAAACGTATTAGATCGAATAGATTTTAGGCAGTTTTAAAATATTTAGCTCGCCATCTAAAAGCGTTTACGTTTCTGAACAAAATTGGTCTTTACACGGTGACGCTAACGTATCTACTTTTCGAGATATGGCGATTTTAAAAAATTAAAAAAAAAACAAAAATTTAAAAAAAACTTAGTCCTGGTCATACTGAACAAAATTGGTCTTTACACGGTGACGCTAACGTATCTACTTTTCGAGATATGGCGATTTTAAAAAATTAAAAAAAAAACAAAAATTTAAAAAAAAAATAGTGCTGGTCATACTGAACAATATTGGTCTTTACACGGTTACGCTAACGTGTGTACTTTTTGAGTAATAGCAATTTTAGAAAATTAAAAAAAAAAAGCAAATAGTGCTGGTCATACTGAACAATATTGGTCTTTACACGGTGACGCTAACGTATCTACTTTTCGAGATATGAAGATTTTAAAAAATTAAAAAAAAAACAAAAAAAAAAAAAAAAAAAAATAGTGCTGTTCATACTGAACAATATTGGTCTTTACACGGTTACGCTAACGTATCTACTTCTTGAGATATTTAAAATATTCGAAAAAAAATACGCCGCGCGGAGCAAATTCGATGTTCACGCGGCCGCGCTCACCGTCCGACTGACCGAGGTAAAGCCGAAGCGCGAGCCCCGACGAGCGATCGACGCGGATGCTGTTAGGCCACGCCCAAGCGCCATGCTCCGTTTCATATTGGCGTACCGGCGGGAAAAGGATAGAAATACGATCGAGGAAAAATTTTTTTTGAGCAATTTTGAAAAAAAAAGTTTCGTTTTCGAAATTAGAGGGCATTCCCTACAACGTTTGTTCCGGCACTTTTGCCCCATCTCTTTCCGTTTCCGAGATATCGCTACCACTTCCGGTCCAGAATCGACTTCCGGTCAAAGTCGTATTTTTCTCGACGGTTTTGGGACGCCCTCTATACGACTCAAAAAACCGCTACCCTCCACTATACCGGCAAGTGCGAAATAATATATGTCAGTCAGTGAGTGAGTCAGTGAGTGGTATTGCAGCTATATATTAGTACTAGCTGTTGGGTAAAAGCCGCGGGCGCAAGCGGCCCGCGGAGGCCCTTTTTGTCGTAAAACGTATTAGATCGAATAGATTTTAGGCAGTTTTGAAAATATTTAGCTCGCCATCTAAAAGCGTTTACGTTTCTGAACAATATTGGTCTTTACACGGTGACGCTAACGTATCTACTTTTCGAGATATGGCGATTTTAAAAAATTAAAAAAAAAAACAAAAATTAAAAAAAAAAAATAGTGCTGGTCATACTGAACAATATTGGTTTTTACACGGTGACGCTAACGTATCTACTTTTCGAGATATGGCGATTTTAAAAAATTAAAAGAAAAAACAAAAATTAAAAAAAAAATTAGTGCTGGTCATACTGAACAAAATTGGTCTTTACACGGTGACGCTAACGTATGTACTTTTTGAGTAATAGCTATTTTAGAAAATTAAAAAAAAAAAAAAGCAAATAGTGCTGGTCATACTGAACAATATTGATCTTTACACGGTGACGCTAACGTATCTACTTTTCGAGATATGAAGATTTTAAAAAATTAAAAAAAAAAAACAAAAATTTAAAAAAAAAAGTGCTGGTCATACTGAACAAAATTGGTCTTTACACGGTGACGCTAACGTATCAACTTTTCGAGATATGGCGATTTTAAAAAATTAAAAAAAAAAACAAAAATTTAAAAAAAAAATAGTGCTGGTCATACTGAACAATATTGGTCTTTACACGGTGACGCTAACGTATCTACTTTTCGAGATATGAAGATTTTAAAAAATTAAAAAAAAAACTAAAACAAAAATTTAAAAAAATAGTGCTGGTCACACTGAACAAAATTGTTCTTTACATGGTTACTCTGACGTATCTACTTCTTGAGATATTTAAAAGAAAGCCCGCCGCGCGGAGCAAATTCGATGTTCACGCGGCCGCGCTCACCGTCCGACTGACCGAGGTAAAGCCGTTTCGATCGTTCGTCCCGAAAATGCCTCGTCGCGGATGCTGTTAGGCCACGCCCACCGCCATTCTCCGTTTCATATTGGCGTACCGGCGGGAAAAGGATATAAATACGATCGAGGAAAAATTTTTTTTGCCCGATTTTGAAATTTTTTTTTTTGATTTCGGCATAAGACGACATTCTCTACAACTTTCTCTACGGGGTGACTGCCCCGACTCGCCCCGTTTCCGAGATATCGCTACCACTTCCGGTCCAGAATCGACTTCCGGTCAAAGTCGTATTTTTCTCGACGGTTTTGGGACGTCCTCTATACGACTCAAAAAACCGCTACCCTCCACTATACCGGCAAGTACGAAATAATTGATGTCAGTCAGTGAGTGGTATTGCAGCTATATATTAGTACTAGCTGTTGGGTAAAAGCCGCGGGCGCAAGCGGCCCGCGGAGGCCCTTTTTGTCGTAAAACGTATTAGATCGAATAGATTTTAGGCAGTTTTGAAAATATTTAGCTCGCCATCTAAAAGCGTTTACGTTTCTGAACAAAATTGGTCTTTACACGGTGACGCTAACGTATCTACTTTTCGAGATATGGCGATTTAAAAAAATTAAAAAAAAAAAAATTAAAAAAAAGTAGTGCTGGTCATACTGAACAATATTGGTCTTTACACGGTGACGCTAACGTATGTACTTTTTGAGTAATAGCTATTTTAGAAAATTAAAAAAAAAAAAAGCAAATAGTGCTGGTCATACTGAACAATATTGGTCTTTACACGGTGACGCTAACGTATGTACTTTTTGAGTAATAGCTATTTTAGAAAATTAAAAAAAAAAAAGCAAATAGTGCTGGTCATACTGAACAATATTGATCTTTACACGGTGACGCTAACGTATCTACTTTTCGAGATATGAAGATTTTAAAAAATTAAAAAAAAAAAAAAAAAATTTAAAAAAAAATTAGTGCTGGTCATACTGAACAATATTGGTCTTTACACGGTGACGCTAACGTATCTACTTTTCGAGATATGGCGATTTTAAAAAATTAAAAAAAAAACAAAAATTTAAAAAAAAAATAGTGCTGGTCATACTGAACAATATTGGTCTTTACACGGTGACGCTAACGTATCTACTTTTCGAGATATGAAGATTTTAAAAAATTAAAAAAAAAACTAAAACAAAAATTTAAAAAAATAGTGCTGGTCACACTGAACAAAATTGTTCTTTACATGGTTACTCTGACGTATCTACTTCTTGAGATATTTAAAAGAAAGCCCGCCACGCGGAGCAAATTCGATGTTCACGCGGCCGCGCTCACCGTCCGACTGACCGAGGTAAAGCCGTTTCGATCGTTCGTCCCGAAAATGCCTCGTCGCGGATGCTGTTAGGCCACGCCCAAGCGCCATGCTCCGTTTCATATTGGCGTACCGGCGGGAAAAGGATAAAAATACGATCGAGGAAAAATTTTTTTCGAGCAATTTTGAAAAAAAAAGTATCGTTTTCGAAATTATAGGGCATTCCCTACAACTTTCTCTTCGGGGTGACTGCCCCGACTCGCCCCGTTTCCGAGATATCGCTACCACTTCCGGTCCAGAATCGACTTCCGGTCAAAGTCGTATTTTTCTCGACGGTTTTGGGACGCCCTCTATACGACTCAAAAAACCGCTACCCTCCACCATACCGGCAAGTGCGAAATAATTGATGTCAATAGATCAGTGAGTGAGTGAGTGGTATTGCAGCTATATATTAGTATAATAATAATAATAATAATAATTATGATGAAAGAAAAACAAAACGCGGACACAACAGCGAAAGGTGAAGAGGGGATTAGAACCCATATGCCTTCCGTAATACGCACTAAAGTTCAATAGTAACAACAACAATTGTCACTAAAGCATATTACACTATTGGAACCTATAGAAGGTCGTGTAGAAATCCCTCCATTCTATCTATCCAATGGCAGCCTTGATTGTATCCCTAGTTATTTGAAATTTTATTTCTATTAGCTATCTAGCACTATTAAAGAGTGGTAGGCAGACTGATTATGGTTATTTGTCCAGTCTGTCGTCCTGGGGCAGTACCACCACTTTCGAATGTAACACCCGTGAAGTGACCTTGTCGCGTTTCGGGAATAGTTTGAAAAGTAGCCAGGTATAAGAGAGGAGTGTGCACTGTCAATCTAGATGGTACATGCTCGTCTCCTCGAGCCGGCATAGTGGAGGCGACTGCAGCCCGTAGAGATTTCTCTGTGGTAGCAGTTGTTTCCATTCATGGACCGCACTCTAGCTTTACATCAGGCGGAGTGTTGTCACATGTCGAGCTACAATAAAAAAAAAAAAAAAAAAAAAAATTGTACATTTACAAGTCTTTTATATGAATATAATTATTTCCTAAGATTCCAAAGAAATTGTAATATAATTATCTAGTCATACAGTCATTCATAAGATCTCTAATACTAATTATCATTGCAAAACTATTATCTGAATGCTTTACGGACACTCGGAACCTCACGATCTGTAATTGTAAGCATAAAATGGTGAAGTTACACATTTGAATGTTTCTTTACCGTTAAATTACGTATGGGACTTGCATAATGACGTTTTGATGATGCACAATGGATGTGAAGACGTAGGCAAGGACATGTTGCAGTTTTTTTTTACTTTTACGAATGTATTTAACTTTTTTTTGTGATGTTTTGTGAATGTATTGTGAAGGTAAAGACCTATAAATAACAGTCAAGGGTAACATAACTTTGGAAATATTTTAATAGGATGAAGTTTTAACAGAAAGGTCAATGCAGAATGTTTGTTTGTTTGTCTAGTACCTATGCGTTTCAAAACTAGATAGTACAATTTGATATTTCGTTGCGGTATTAGTTTTGAATTAACGTGGATAAAAATGTAAGGCACTACTGTTCTATCCTAGGTAAAAGGTTTGCTTGGGATGGAATGGTAACGGATTTTTTTATCTCTACGAGAACGCATAAGAATATTTAATTATACCCATACAAAGTAGTGATATAATAAATTTCAAGATAGGCAGACTGATGAAAGTTTTTTAGCCCAATCTGCCGTCCTGGAGTAGTACTACCACTTTCAAATGTAACAAACACCCCTGAAGTGAAGTTTGGAAGCATCCAGATATAACGAGAAGAGTGTGCACTGTCAACCTGGATGGTGCATGGCACTCGACCTGCCATAACGAAGGCCATTGCTGCCTACAGAAATTTCTCTGTGATAGTAGTTGTTTTTGTTCATAGACGGCATTATGTCGAGCTATTATAAAAATAGGTTTAGTTACTCTTTTTCTTTGAATAAAAACCATATCTACAAAAATATGCGACTACAATAGTACGTGTTTAAAAATATAATATATTAAATAAGTGTTTATAAAATATGTTTCGTTAACAGAGATTTATTTTATTTGGATTTGAGCCAATTGTTAGCCGTTCACAGTTTATCGATTGGAAGTGGGTTAACATTACATAAATTACACTCAAAAGGTAAATTATATCTTTACTCGCTTTAGAAGAACGGTCGTGGTCTAGCGGTAGACGACCCAAACTCACGATTAAAGAAATCCGTGTTCAATCAAATGGTGTACACATTTGTTACATCAAACCGGCATAGCGGAGGTGACTGCAGCTTGCTGACATTTCTCTGTGGTAGCAATTAATAGAAAATAGGAAGTGATTGGTGATGGTGATAACGAATATAGATTAATTTTTCTACAAAATGAACTAAAAATCATGGAGAAACTGAAGAAAAAGATTGTGACCACATTTCTCTTGGGCGCATGGGCATCCCCTTTATTCCTATATTTTAATTTAAAGTTAACGTATCTTTATTAAAATAATTTCTATTCAATAATAAAGTAATTGAAATAATAATTATGTTTATTCGATCATTCCCGTTCTGAATCCCGCCCGTAGTAAAATAATGGGTCAGAATCACAGTTGTTTGGGTCATACGCCTTGACTTCAATTGTAATAATTGTTCTGTAGACTTCTTACTCGCCAACTGTTTAGTATTGACCTTAATAATTGATTCGCAATGTTTCTATTGTAATTTTTTTACTGTATTTTTAAATAATAGTTTGAAAACGTTTTTTCTATTTTCTACTACTACTTTCTATATACTCTGCGCTTGATGTTAGAGTTCAGTCCACGAGCGGAAAAATATCCAAAGGCCCCACTCACCTCCGCTATACCGACTTGAAGAGACTGGACTAATAACCATCATCATCATCAATTGTCACGCCTTTTTCCCACAGGGATAGGCAGAGACAACGGAAAGCCTAGATCCAATTCTCACATCCACAATTCTCTTCATACAAGCTTGACGGTTATAGTCACCAGGCGGCCTAGCTTCCATAAGGATGTCTAATAACTATTATTTTTAAAAAGTTAATTATTCATGTACTAGTCTTACTTTTTTCATTATTCGTACTAAAATGTTGCTAAAATTGTTATCACTAAATACATACTTTATTTGTTTAGTTATCATTATCATTTCCCATCGTTTTACGTATTTTATGATATAAGTATATACTTATTGTTATTTTATTAAAGGAAAAGATCGGCCCATGTTTCCTAGCAAAATTCCTCAAATAAACGTCATAGTAAGCCTTGTAATTAGTATATTTAATTTAGTCATAGGTAGAAAAAACCTAAGAAAAAACAGCGTAAGTTCTTTAAATTACTCGTATTTATTTCTATCTAATAAATTGTTTTTAGTTATTTGCATAAATTTTGCATAACTTTAGTTTAAACAAATGCATTCTATTGTGCTTGCATTACATTTTAAATGGTTCATTAGTATTGAAAATCATACAATCATCTGTATAATTTGCTAATCTAATGAATGACAGAAACAAAAGCAGATAATATTGCTGTGAGTCATTGAGAATGAAGGTCGTCGGCCCGTCGGCTTCGATTTTGACCAAAACCGAAACAAATTGGTGGTTTCTTTAGGAAGTGTTGAACTTGACAATCAATTGCGGAGAAAAAATACAAAAAAAATATTTATATTCATCTCAAGAAAAATCGTGGATTTAGAACTAGAAATAAAGAAGTTCATGTCTAGTTATTTTATGTAAATATAAATTATTTATTAACAATTTATTACTGAATTCAATGTCACAGAAATAAAGAAGAAAAACAATTGATCTTCTTCTTTTATTATGGCATTGTATTAAATTACCAGTGTCTATGCATACATTCATCTTACAAAACAGTCGAGTCGGGACACAGTTAAGTCATAAATAACTTCAGTAGTGGAATCTTTATCAAAATATCCAACGTAATTTTGAAGGGTAAACGAAACCATTTGCCCTCACTCGCGCGTGTTGAATGGCACTGCGCACTCGAAGAAACAGTTCAGGAAAACAATCGTACCACCCGTAAAAGATGTAAAAAAAAGTACCGTAACTTTGGGTAACAACAGTATGGAAAGCATAATATACCCATTATGTTACTGATTCCGTGTCCTTTGATTATTAGATAATCTGACAGACCGCAAGCTAATGTAGCAATTTGTTGCGCGTGGGCAAGCAATTGCGAACTACGACCTTGCTTAACCGGCACGCGCTTTCTGTTTAACAAAGATCGCTATTTGCTATATATCGTACTAAAGAGCCATTAAATATGTAGATTAGATCATTTAGATAATGTCTTTTGATTATTAACATAATACTGACCTAGTTTATTGACTACTAATATAATATACATGACCTGTGTCAGCATGAAGCGCCTGCAACTTTCCACCGACTTTCTTTTTCTTCTTCTTTTTGCTCTTAATCTGTCCTCCCTGTGCATGTGATACAAGCACTAGCTTAGTGGAGTTAAAAAAGAAGTAAAATATATAGTTTGAATAAGCTGGTAAGTCTATCAAGGGCGACCTAACCTGAATCTGCCATCTACTAACGATAAATCTGTTTAGTTAATTTTATCTCATCCTTTCCATATGAGTGGTTCGAATATAATGTTATGTTTAGACCATTTAAAAACAGATAAATGATAATGTATTCCGCAAAATATTTGCTTTTAAAAGACCATTATACTTAATAGTGATAATTTACTACAAAATACTTTAGCACAGGGTATGCTAAGGTGGTTCGGTCATTTGGAAAGGATGGATGAAAGGAGATTAACTAAAAAGATCTATTGTGCGAAAGTAGATGGCAGTGTCGGAAGGGGGCGCCCTAGGAAAACCTTTCTCAGCCAGATCGGTAAACTGCTGAGAAAGGGTCAGATGAGGAGCACCCTCAACCGACGTGCATGCATGAGAGGAGTAATGGATGTGGTCGAAACGAAAGTGGTATGTAGAGAGAGGAGTCGCTGGCGCTCCATAGTTTCTGCCTACCCCAGTGGGAACAAGGCGTGAGCTAAGTAAGTAAGTACTTTAGCACAGGTCATACGCCGCCGTGGAAAGTAAAACTTATTGCGCTATAATAAGCTTATTGCGTCTTAAAAACTAGAGTAAATTATAGTGAAAACTGTAAACTATTGCCACTCACAAAATGACAAGCCTAAGCCGTAGGATTACAATGGGTAATACCCGTTAGATATACGAACTATTAAATTGTAATCTGTAGTTTAAAAATCTACAAATATATCAAGCAAACAAGTTATGGACTCTATCAACATGACGCCATTAAAAAAAATCGCTATATCGTAAAAACGCTAGTCCTCCAAATATACGCGAATATGTCAGTTTTTCAAGCGTGTGAAAATACGTGTACGACACGAATGTCGCGTGCTTATGTGGCCTAACCTTTAAAACGTGTAGACCTCGAGAACCACTATGGTGATGTTTGACCATTGCATATATAAACTAAATATTACATACAATTTGAATTTTGGGTAAACGTACATATTAATGACGACGGATCGCCTTCATGCACAGTGGTTCTGTTGTCACCTTCATCATATTTAAACACCAATCTAAACCCGTTGAAGCACAATCGTGAGCTAACAAAAGGGTTAATACGATTTGTAAATGCGTAATTTACAGCAAATTCCTAAGAAAATTACTTGTCACTGCGGTTTTGTAAATTAAATGGCGGAACGTGATTATGAAATGAAATTTCATGATGAAAGTAGGCAGGTAATTTTAGTTTTATAAATGGATAAGTTTTAAAATATTTAAAAAAAATACCAGGTAACCCAAAAAGCCGCTAACTAGTCATCTCTGCCTATTGTCTGATGCATTATAGGCAAAGTCTACTTAAGTAGAATTCAGACCGCAAAAGACATCATTTACGCGGTCGTGAAAAAATATCTAGTGTAGACTCTATAATCTACACGATTCCCGCGTTCCGTACTTGTAAAAGAAGATATTATAGACGAAAACCATATAAGCTAGCGGTGTCTTATGAGTAATTCTGCTAATCTGTGAGAGTAAAGCCTTAACAATACTAAAGATTTATTTTTATTAATAAAATTTTTTTGTAATAATAAGTAAGAGTTGTAGGTAAACTGATGATGGTTAATAGTCCAGTCTGCAGTCCTGGGGCAGTACAACTACTTTCGAATGTGACCTTGTTGCGTTTCAGGAACAGTTTGGAAGTAGCCATGTATAACGAGAGGAGTGTACACTGTCAATCCGGATGGTGCACATACGTCTCCTTAGGTCGGCATAGCGGAGGCAACTACTGCCTGTAGAAATTTATCTGTAGCAGACCGCACTCTAGCGGACTCAAACGGTGATGTAGTATCAAGCGGACTGTTGTCATATTCCGAGCTACAAAAAATAAAATAATAATAATAATTTTTGTAATTGCTTTTTTGTAAACATTGGCCTCTACATAGAGGCGATTATTTCAGTGACCAAAACACGGTTTTATTTATTAAACAATATATTAATAAAAGTTGCCTAAGATTGATTGTTACAATTATGAATTTGAACACCATTCTATAAATGATTGATTGCTCACGAAAGTACTATGCGATAGAGATCGCTCTCGTTACGTCTATTTTTGATGATTATGTTTTCATTTTTTTTTTCATACTAATGCTTATTTAAATCTTTTGAATAAGCGAATTTAGTTGGCTACTAACTGTTTTCAAAGTATATCTAAATGTTATAAATTCGCTTTGATTTTTTTTTTTTTACGTGTGGAAATCTTTTATAGATGCCTCGCCGTCTCGAGGAAGACGACGAGGTTATGTCGGACTCCCCGGTACTCCCCAGTACCGGGTATACACGACTAAAAACCCCACGGTGTCCCTCTCTACGTCATATGGTGAGGTCACGGGCTGGTTTTCGCATTCATCCGCGACCCCACCGACGCTTGGCCGATAGGTCCCACTTCATCGGGAAGAAACAAGTAATCCAACCGCTCTTGGCTCGGGGCGAAGGAGATAACGCTTAATAGTCCGCTACCGCCTCCGCACACACGATGAAGGGTGGTCTCTCACTCAGGTTTTCTCTGAAAGCAGAGTGTGACCAGAGGAGAGACCCCACCTCCTGGTTTTGGTTCGCGCCGGGGTACCTCAGAGAGGTATCCCGGGACGCTCTATCCACCACCTGAGGAAGCGCCCGATGGGAGACCGGCAACTCTAACAGTGCCTCCCATACGACACTGTAACTCACGGTCGAAGGACCGCGAGCCACGGGTTGATTTATTTACCTAGATAAATAGCTACCTAGATAACTAGGGGCCGTCGTTTAATTCTAACTTAAGTCAAGTGGTAAACTAAGACCATCTTAAGATTTACCTAAGACGCGTTTCAGTATTTAAAGAAGCTCATATTATACGTCTCTTGAGATTATCTAAGAAAGCGACTTTTTGTTCACGAATTGCAGACTAATGTCATCTTAATTGCAAGATTAAGGAAGGATTTAAAAAAAAAAACTTATTTCGCAACAAAAATTGCAGGAAAAAATCTATTAGAAGAGCATTTATTGAGGCAAACGATGACATCCTTGCTTCAACCATTAATCCTTTATTGTACAAGGTACGTGTTTAGAGTTCGTACGTCGGGATCAATTGCGCATGCGTCCCGCGCACGTATGCTTCCTGTTAATGAACCATAGAATGGACCAACTGTCTGTCTGCCTTGAACCGAGTATTTACAGCCAATCACGTGATTACATTTAACTTGATAGCCTTGTTTGTAACTGTAATTAAATTTTACCATTTAAATAGTTATACATTTTGTAATATATATATTTTTTAAATTAAAATATGACCTAGATTCTTGTCAGTACTAAAAACCAAAGAGTGATAAGCAGACTGGTGATGGTTAATAACCTAGTCTGCCGTCAAATAACCTCGTGTCGCGTTTCAGTATCAGCTTGGGACAAGTTTACACTGTCAACCTGGTCACTGCACATAAATCTCATCAAGCCAGCATAGCCGAGATGACTGCTACACCTCTTTAGGTAACAAGCGAAGTGTAACAGAGCTACTTTGTAAAAAGTTGCATGTTTCAAAATTATTATTACTTAGTTTTATTGTAGCTCGGCATGTAAAACACTCCGCCTAATGTAAAGCTAGAGTGCGGCCCATGAATGGAAACAACTGCTACTACAGAGAAATCTCTACAGGCAGCAGTCACCTCCACTATGCCGTCTTGAACAGACGGGCGTGCACCATCCAGACACAGTGCACACTCCTCTCGTTCTATCTGGCTACTTTCAAACTATTCCCGAAACGCGACAAGGTCACTTCACGGGTGTTACATTCGAATGTGATGGTACTGCTCTACTTATTACTTCGCGTTTTCTATCAAATTCTGTATAAATTTATCTATGTGGATTATGTGTATGTTAGCTTGGAATGATTTTAGTTATATTTACTTTTTTTTTCTTTTTTGTTATAATGTTAAGCCTATTATTGGCCTTATTACTGGATAATATTTTTTTTTGTTATACATTTAAAGTAAATAAATAAATAAAAATGTATTTTATGTTTAAGTGTTCTTGGTTCTCAATGCCTACGCATTTTTATAACATAGTGAACAAATTATCAACAGCGCGGACAGTGGCCTTATATTGATGTAAATAATTGAACTACGGTTAACAATGTCATATCTGTTTCATTGTGTTAATAAACGACAGCCTTCGGTGTGACTGATTCATTTACACGTTTGACTATATTTTACACTTTCTTGTGTTACCTTATGCAACATTCCGTTTTTTTTTGACAGTAAAAGTGTAAATACAATTAGCACATTATTACTCGAATAATAGTTAACATTTCTAAAAGCATTCATTAGTATAAATACTTACCTTTAATTACCATTTTTATTTAGAACATAACAAAAGATAATATAATAAGTATAATACCTAAATTAAATTCCACATACTTATTAAAAAATTATATTAACAAAACAATTCTGAAATAAAATACGAATTAAATACGTTAATTTTTATTGTAGCTCCGCATATGACAACCCTCCACCTGATGTAAATAAAGTGCGGTCAAACTGCTACTACAGAGAATTCTCTACTGGCCGCAATCGCCTCCGCTATGCCGGCTTGAGGAGACGAAAATGCCTGGCCACTTTCAAACTGTTCCCGAAACGCGACATGGTCACTTCACATTCGAAAGTGGTGATACTACCTTAGGACGACAGACTGGGCTAATAACCATCATCAGTCTGCCTACTACTCTTTAATAGTGCTTATAGGCACTGAGCGACCAAAGTAATTAGTCACAAAAATGTATTTTAAGTTATAACTTAATTAATTAAATTAAATAAATACAGAAAATACTTTCTAAACAATTTCGTCAAAAGTTCCACGCACACCCTAATGATGCAACGTCCTCTCATCTCGAACCGTTTGTAATTAAAATCAGTATCAAAGTGAAGCCTTGACACAATTAAAACGGTTCATTATAACAATAGGAAGTTGCGTATAAAATTGCATCTTATAGAAAAGGTGTTTATTACTGTTATACAAAAACAAACCTAAACAGAAATACTCTATGACAATGTATTGAATAAAATAAATAAGTCGTGTTATTCATAGCCATTTATTTATTTTATTTATGATATAGAAAAGACAGAGGCTGGTATTAAGAAATACATAGAGAAGTAGCGAATACAACAGTTACAATTGTACTTTATTGCCACCAAGAAAAATCGTTTATTTATAATAACTAAGTGATATAATATGAAAAAGTGAAGTAAATTGATAAAATTAAAACAAAATCTGTATTGTTTATAAAAATTGTAAAAGAAGCGATAGATCGATCTGAGAATCGTGGATGGGAACGAAATACTGCTACAACGCTACATTCCATTGTTAGAAAGACCTTTCCACTATGCCGTCTTCGTAAAATGCCTCTTCACACTGCCCTCGAAGGATGCCTGACAAATCCCTGTAAAATTTCTAAGTATTAATAAAATAATTCCTATTTTTATAAATTAAATTACGGATCATATTTATACAAGAAAGCAAATCATAAAAACATTTGACAAACGACACTAAAACCAGAAAATTTAATAGGAAAATTTCTGGACATGCATTATTTGTTCACTTTGAATTATTACGTATTGTATTAGCATAAACGAAACGTTTAGAACAGACCAATCTTGTGGTTATTGTTACTAGCTATTTAAAAACCAGACTTCCTATAATAAATTTTTAAAATGGTGACTTCAAACGCATTTTGTAAAACCAAACAATATTGTTTGTCTAAATATTTCAAACAAATACTGGCATAATAATAGACTTACGTCTTCATTACAGTTGGTTGAATACTTAAAAATCAAGGATATTATAATAATCTTTCACAGTTGCGAAATTTACATACAAACAGATTCCCACAGGGTTACTTTTTAAAATGTGTTTACTTTAAATGCATATATCCAAGAGGCCCGGGTCTAGGGCCCCCAAGTTCTTAGGGGCCACCAAAGTTCCCGAAAACCCTACAAAAAAAATTTTTTATCATAAGAAGCAATAAAAGACGGCTGCCCTTTAGCCTGTCCAACGAAATTTTTATTAAATTATTTTTTAAGGGACGACCTTGCAATTTAAGTCCAATAATACCCTAGATTACAATTTGATATAAAAGATAGTGTATACAGTATACACTATACAAATTACTTCATATACCACATTCAACGCGCCTCAGTGGATTATGTCCCTAACATTTACGTTACTTATTAGAACTACGCAAAATTAGTTTGTTCTTTTTGATCAAATGTTAGCATACTTTACCTAAAAATACGAAGCAAATGTTATTTTGTTGATAGTATCAGCGGTCACTAAAATAATTATCCTCGAAGTCAAGGACTTTTATATGAATCTATAATGTGAACTAACTTTTGGCCACGCGCTTTGTGAAAACATTCACACTTCATATGTCATTATGAATAATTTCACATACAATAAGTTACTGCGTGTTTCTCTGGATTAGATGGCCAGAGAAGACTTTTCTTCTTCATAACGAAAAAAAATCGAACGACAAGCCAATTTATAAGCCCTTATTTACTTCCAAAAAACATTAGATATAGTAATTAATTATATGAAATTACTTAAAATTATTGTGTATAAATAATAACAATAAATGAATAAAGAATAGATACAATGCCCTCTCCTCAAACTAGAATACCCTACTATAAGACAAGATAAACATTATAACTTTCAACAAATTCTTTTAAAAGAAATTAATATTTGTTTCGACGAGCAATCGAGCCCAGGTCCATCTCGTAACAGACCACTAATCACTGCGTCACTGTAATCGAAAATTAATTTTCCGCGTAATTAAACTTAAAATAATTGATTTAATAATAGTTATAAATCTGAGTATAGACTATAGATAGATACTATTAACTCTCAACGGAGTCCGCGAGTTCGCCATTGCGTGTTCCAACATTCCCGATGCTAGAGCAAGTTATGTTTTCCGCCATTATAATAATTATGTGATGTTGTCTAAATTACAATGAATTCTTCGTATTGAAAGATGCGATAAACCGTTATGCTTAAACTATAATAACAACTCAAGTAAAGAAATGTACTTTTCAACAAAGAATGCGGATAATGTTTAATGTAATCAAAAGAAACAATGTAAATGTGATTATTATAGGTTTACTTTCCTTCCAACAAAAAATACGGACTAACGCAATCCCGCAAGTTCCCTTAGTTCAATGCAATCAAATGTAGTCATGTAAGTGTTAATATGTTGATATAAAAAGTTTTAGTGGCAGGTAATCAACAAAATGTTTGGCGGGGCGTCTCGCGTCACTACTAACGTTAACAGCCCTCGCTACTACGCGATTTATATGAAAAAATCAAGGACAAATTCAGCTGTTATGTTATTATGAAATAATTTTCTCGCTTTTTTACGTATTTTTTGCGAAATTATACATTGTCTAATTATACCAATCGCATCTACAAAAACAGAATGGAGTCTTTATGATTTATGCAGTAGATACAGTAACTTGTAGTGTTTATGCAGGTGAACAGGCAGCAGTAACCTCCGCTGTGCTGGTTTGTGAAACTGTGGAATAATAACTTCATTGACTGGCGTTAATTTAGATTAGATCATACTACATAATATATAAATGAGAAATAAATGATTATTAGAAAATCATCTCTTGAGCGTTAATGAATTAAGTGATTTTGGAGGTAAATGGAAACTTAATTATAGGTATTAATACAACTTATCTCTAAGCCGATGGGCTAACGTAATAAGTATTCCGGCGCCCGACACATTCTGATCGCAGACGATTATCTATGGTTAAATATAGACTAGCTAGATAGAACTCTAGGGTTGGCACTTTCACTAAAATTTAATAAGATAATAATTAAAATATTTATTGTAATATGTATATGATACAACAACTATATTAAGCTTTAGAAAAGCTCCATCTAGAAGTCGATAAGAAGCTCGACATTATTGCCTATGTTCGAGCAATAGACTTGTGGAACGTCCATGGTCTATGTTTATGGTGAGCGGGGTGACCGACTCGATCACCCTACCTCTTCGTTCAAATTAGAATCGTTAACCTCTCCGTGTTCGCAATAAAAAAGAAGTTGATCAGAATCGCCGAATATGTGGTCAAACGCTTGCCTATTAAGCATAAAAAAAAAATTAAAAAAAAAAAATACTCGGTTCGTTCATGGACCACACTCTAGCTTTATGTTAGGCAGAGTGTTGTCATAATAATAGTAATATTGACAAAATGTTTTCGATCACCTTAATAAATCTACTTTTAATAACCTTAAATTGAAGTTAAAAATAACAAACAGGGCAAAAAATTGATCCTACATAAAATAGATAAGTAGATACCAACGTAATTATAGGATGAATATGATCATAAATAATTGAATAGGCTGTGAGAGAGCTTTTTCAATTAAATATCCATTTACATAATCCTGAACCCCGAGGACGTGTTTAATACTTCTTTATTACCAGATGAACATTTTACGCCTCGTTTCGCGCCGTTACCATTATTTATTTCAAGATAAAGATTCTCTATTTTCTTACGCATATATAAAAGAAAATCATGGGGGGCTACTTTCAATTGACGGAAAACGAATTCTTTTTTTTTATTTTAGCACGTCATATGACCGCACACCGCCTGATGTCAAGAGAAGGAATAGAAGCTTTCGCGTTCTATGCGTTTGCGATGTTTTGACATTTCTACGTAATGATCTGACGTTGAAATCTTTAAAACCCTACTAGAATTGCAATTTGAAACTATTTCGATTTGACAGGAGTTTCTTTATTCGTAGTGAGTTGGTCTCAATGTTTCGTTTATCGTCATTAGATCCGACTAATCTTAAAACAAAACGATGCAAGTAGGCCCCCTGCATCATGTAATGTTTGTGTTGTTCTAGTTCTGATACCTATCACTGCCAATTATATCTAGTGCACTAAATAACGTCAACTTTTAACTCGTGCTAAATCACCCGTATCGCCTAGAGGTGAAATTGCCTCTTGAATAATAAGTAAGTGGAACCAGTCGTTGCAAGGTGCTAAATAACCTTCTGTGTTGTTTCAGATGCACAAACGGATATCACCGCCGGCATAGCAGCGGCCTCATCCACACCACCGCTGATGATTCAATAAATTGTAATGCTGACGCCGATATATAGAAAAACACGTCCTAGAGGACGTCGAAGGACGTTAAGCCAATGAGCGTATTAGTTTAGTAAACACAAGTGCCTATAAATTTTGTAATAATGTTGAATAATCGTCGAAACCTAGTCTTTAGAGTGAGTATTGTGATAAACGTATTCGTTCTACTCTATGCGGCGATGCATCTCTCGTCGTCTTCGACTGTAGAATGGGTCCCGGTCACCTTAGACGGGACGGAACATCCGGCCGATAGATACGTCATGGGTGACATGAAAAATTTTACTGGTGACTCCAGTGTCAGAAATTACGAAGACCTTCAGAGAGTCACGCCGACGGCGTCGCCGACGAACAGAACCGCATCTAGCACCACCGCCGTAGACGGAATAAAGCTAGTGAATGAAGTGCCTTCACAGGAACCTACAAATGAGTCTGATTTCTACCAAGTGGATGAAAGTGCATTATCAGAGTCTACTCTATCGAGACTACGGACTATACTGGGTTGTACGGAACGTCCTTTTTTATACCAAATTCAACAAAGAGGAGAATTTTGGGCTTTAAAAAATTATGTACGCGCCGAACATGGTACTTTATTATGCCACGAGACCATCACCTACACTACTCATGCAGGATTTGAATTTTTAGACAACGTACAACCGCTTGTTGAACGGTGAGTGTAGCACAAATTGTTTCCTCTATTTGCAGATATATTTCTGGAGTATTTTATGCGCCATCTGTTGTTAATTTTCTTTGTACAATTCCGACATCAAAGGTTTTCTTTACTTTAGTATTTGCGAGTTGTAAGATAAGAGGTTGATGTTGCAACGATGTTTGCAAATGTAATCTACTATAATTAACTATGTCATCATTTATATCATTCACGATTTGTTTGCTAACCCTATGGCACCCCACGCTAGATAGTGTACTACTAGTTCTCTCGCCAATTTCTAAAGACAATGCCCACTTATAATCCAAACTTTAAAAAGACAATAGCCAATTATTCCAATTATATCACAACATATAATTTATATTTTAATAACAATTCAATATATTGATGTAACTGTTATGAATCGACCAGTTCTTTTTGTTTAAAATTATCTTAAAGACAATTTAAATACAGTAATTTTTGCATCTTTTTTATTATTATTATTATTATTATACTAATATATAGCTGCAATACCACTCACTCACTCACTCACTCACTGATCTATTGACATCAATTATTTCGTACTTGCCGGTATAGTGGAGGGTAGCGGTTTTTTGGGTCGTATAGAGGACGTTCCAAAACCGTCGAGAAAAATACGACTTTGACCGGAAGTCGATTCTGGACCGGAAGTGACAGCGATATCTCGGAAACGGGGCGATTTGGGGCGATCACCCCGTAGAGAAAGTTGTAGAGAACGTCGTCTTATGGCGAAATAAAAAAAAAAAATTTTCAAAATCGGACAAAAAAAAAATTTCCATACAAAACCGGTCGGCCCTCGATGATACTTCCATCTCGCTCTTTTCCATCAGTCAGTGCATGAGGCTAGAGCGAGAGGTGCGGAGAGAAAAGTTTTTATACGGCCGCATTTTCGGGACGAACGATCGAAACGGCTCTACCTCGGTCAGTCGGACGGTGAGCGCGGCCGCGTGAACATCGAATTTGCTCCGCGCGGCGGACTTTTTTTCGAATATCTCAAGAAGTAGATACGTCAGAGTAACCACGTAAAGAACAATTTAGTTCAGTATGACCAACACTATTTGTTTTTTATTTTTGTTTCTTTTTTTTATAATTTTCTAAAATCGCTATTACTCAAATAGTACATACGTTGGCGTAACCGTGTAAAGAGCAATATTGTTCAGTATGACCAGCACTAATTTTTTTTTTTAATTTTTGTTTTTTTTTTAATTTTTTAAAATCGCCATATCTCGAAAAGTAGATACGTTAGCGTCACCGTGTAAAGACCAATTTTGTTCAGTATGACCAGCACTAAATTTTTTAAAATTTTTCTTTTTTTTTAATTTTTAAAATCGCCATATCTCGAAAAGTAGATACGTTAGCGTCACCGTGTAAAGACCAATTTTGTTCACTGTGACCAGCACTATTAGTTTTTTTTTAATTTTTTAAAATCGCCATATCTCGAAAAGTAGATACGTTAGCGTAACCGTGTAAAGACCAATTTTGTTCAGAAACGTAAACGCTTTTAGATGGCGAGCAAAATTTTTTCAAAACTACACTAAAATCTATTCGATCTAATACGTTTTATGAGAAAAAGGGCCTCCGCGGGCCGCTTGCGCCCGCGGCCTTTACCCAACAGCTAGTACTAATATATAGCTGCAATACCACTCACTCACTCACTCACTCACTGATCTATTGACATCAATTATTTAGTACTTGCCGGGGGGATGCAGGGGTGAAATTTTCGGGGTGTATAGGGGGTGTCGAAAAAACCTCGAGAAAAATACTACTTTGACCGGAAGTCAATTCTGAACCGGAAGTGACAGCGATATTTTGGAAACGGGGCGAAACGGGGCAGTCTACCCGAAGAAAAAGTTGTAGAGAATGTCATTTTATGGCGAAATAAAAAAAAATTTTCAAAATCGGGCAAAAAAAAATTTTTTTTCGGGACGAACCATCGAAACGGCTATACCTCGGTCGGACGGTGAGCGCGGCCGCGTGAACATCGAATTTGCTCCGCGCGCCGGGCTTTTTTCGAATATTTTAAATATCTCAAGAAGTAGATACGTCAGAGTAACCATGTAAAGACCAATTTTGTTCAGTATGACCAGCACTATTTTTTAAAATTTTTGTTTTTGTTTTTTTTTAATTTTTTAAAATCGTCATATCTCGAAAAGTAGATACGTTAGCGTCACCGTGTAAATACCAATATTGTTCAGTATGACCAGCACTATTTGTTTTTAATTTTTTAAAATCACCATATCTCAAAAAGTACATACATTAGTGTAACCGTGTAAAGACCAATTTTGTTCAGTATGACCAATACTACTTTTTTTTTAATTTTCGTTTTTTTTTTAATTTTCTGAAATCGTTTTTACTCAAAAAGTACATACGTTAGCGTAACCGTGTAAAGGCCAATATTGTTCAGTATGACCAGCACTACTTTTTTAAATTTTTGTTTTTTTTTAATTTATAAAATCGCTATTACTCAAAAAGTACATACGTTAGCGTAACCGTGTAAAGACCAATTTTGTTCAGAAAGGTAAACTCTTTTAGACGGCGAGCTAAACTTTTTTTCAAAACTACCCTAAAATTTATTCGATCTAATACGTTTTACGACAAAAAGGGCCGCAACAGCTAGTACTAATATATAGCTGCAATACCACTGACTGACTCACTCACTCACTCACTCACTCACTGACTGACATCAATTATTTAGTACTTGCCGGGGGGGTGCGGGGGTGAAATTTTCGGGGTGTATAGAGGGCATCCCAAAACCGTCGAGAAAAATACGACTTTGACCGGAAGTCGATTCTGGACCGGAAGTGGTAGCGATATCTCGGAAACGGGGCGAGTCGGGGCAGTCACCCCGAAGAGAAAGTTGTAGGGAATGCCCTATAATTTCGAAAACGATACTTTTTTTTTCAAAATTGCTCGAAAAAAATTTTTCCTCGATCGTATTTTTATCCTTTTCCCGCCGGTACGCCAATATGAAACGGAGCATGGCGCTTGGGCGTGGCCTAACAGCATCCGCGACGAGGCATTTTCGGGACGAACGATCGAAACGGCTTTACCTCGGTCAGTCGGACGGTGAGCGCGGCCGCGTGAACATCGAATTTGCTCCGCGCGGCGGGCTTTCTTTTAAATAACTCAAGAAGTAGATACGTCAGAGTAACCATGTAAAGAACAATTTTGTTCAGTGTGACCAGCACTATTTTTTTAAATTTTTGTTTTAGTTTTTTTTTTAATTTTTTAAAATCTTCATATCTCGAAAAGTAGATACGTTAGCGTCACCGTGTAAAGACCAATATTGTTCAGTATGACCAGCACTATTTTTTTTTTAAATTTTTGTTTTTTTTTTAATTTTTTAAAATCGCCATATCTCGAAAAGTAGATACGTTAGCGTCACCGTGTAAAGACCAATATTGTTCAGTATGACCAGCACTAATTTTTTTTTAAACTTGTTTTTTTTTTAATTTTTTAAAATCGCCATATCTCGAAAAGTTGATACGTTAGCGTCACCGTGTAAAGACCAATTTTGTTCAGTATGACCAGCACTTTTTTTTTTAAATTTTTGTTTTTTTTTTTTTAATTTTTTAAAATCTTCATATCTCGAAAAGTAGATACGTTAGCGTCACCGTGTAAAGATCAATATTGTTCAGTATGACCAACACTATTTGCTTTTTTTTTTTTAATTTTCTAAAATAGCTATTACTCAAAAAGTACATACGTTAGCGTCACCGTGTAAAGACCAATATTGTTCAGTATGACCAGCACTACTTTTTTTAATTTTTTTTTTTAATTTTTTAAAATCGCCATATCTCGAAAAGTAGATACGTTAGCGTCACCGTGTAAAAACCAATATTGTTCAGTATGACCAGCACTATTTTTTTTTTTTAATTTTTGTTTTTTTTTAATTTTTTAAAATCGCCATATCTCGAAAAGTAGATACGTTAGCGTCACCGTGTAAAGACCAATATTGTTCAGAAACGTAAACGCTTTTAGATGGCGAGCTAAATATTTTCAAAACTGCCTAAAATCTATTCGATCTAATACGTTTTACGACAAAAAGGGCCTCCGCGGGCCGCTTGCGCCCGCGGCTTTTACCCAACAGCTAGTATTAATATATTTCTTCTAACTAGTATACAATATGTACACATTAAACCGGGTTTCCATTTAAAGAAGCTAAAAAAAGAAATGCTTGAATTGAAGACACGCGGCTACTCGAATAAAAATAACAACAAAAAATAATTGGGTTGTCAAAACATGTTAGGTAATATTTCTATTAATATATGTACATTAAATATTATTTTCATGGATACTAACTACAAACACTAACTTTTTAGAAGTACACAACATTATTATCTTCATTATTATCATAAAAGCATTTTTATTAAGCCTTAATAGGTAGATGGTTTTATTAGAGTATTGCAAAGACGATTTTATTCATAATAACACACATTATTATAATAATAACAATAGTTGCGCAATTGTTTTGTTAAATGACCTACTTTTGTTCATTATTATATTGCAATCATTAATTGACATAAAAATCATTACTTATAATCGCTTGAACATCATAAAAATAAACATTACATTGTACTCGATTTATAAGGTAAATAATTTCAGTAATATTGTCGCTATCGAGTGCGCAATTTTATAAAATTATACTTTATATCTCTCATCTAATTTTGTATGACATAACAAAACACAGATTTAATTGATAATTGCTAACATTTAACAGAACAAATCCCACCTCAGCTTTGCGGCGATTTTCTGTTTAACAAATTCAGGGTCCCAATTCTCGAACTTTTTTTTCTTCGTTTTTTTAGCCAATATAAAATCTTTTCCTCTAAAATAGGTTCATAACGGTTATTAAAAGTAGTACAAATGAAAAATGATAAAAATACATACATCTATACGTTTTAAGTACTAATATGTGTTAAATATAAAAGTAGACATACAAAAAGTAGGTATGTACTTTAGAATTGTCATAATTATCTAATTAAAATTATTTATAGTAATCACAATTCCTGAACGACAACTTTCATTTATCACAGAGCAAACCGCTTCCATTATAATATGTAGTTAATGGTTACCGCTGCTTTTACTTAATTGATTCACATACAAATCTTTCTCGGAAAATGACATGAAATATGGTGCCTTATTTCGTTAAATTTGTGTTTATTTTATTAATAAAATGCGAAAATATTGTTTAATTCATACTTACTATTTTTTTAAATTAATAATTGATCATTAGATGATGATTGTTGTTAGCACATCCAGTTCCAGTAGCAGATCCATTTCATCCTGGACGGTATGCCTTAGTCTCATAAATCGGCATAGCGAAGGGCACTGCTATCTGTCATACTGGCTTACTAGACTGGCTTGCAAAACTGACCTCGTGTATCTCGGGCGTTATTGCAAATCACAATTTGGATTAATCTTAAAATCTATTTTGTAAACAACTCCAATCTATTTTTATCGTAACAGCTGTCAAATTTTATTATAAAGTAACTACGTTTTTGCGCTTTACCACTTACCTCACACATAGTCAAGTCCATTGACCTTACCACCATACCTTATTATTTATTAAAATTAATCTGTCGTGTTGCAGTTTTGTAACGAGATGACATCGCATTCTCTACTACAAACTCACATGTTAAGCGACGGACGTTACACATTCGACTGTAGGGGAGTAAATCGGAAAAAAAAGGAATCATCACCATTAGCTTTCTGTCTCTATTAGCGTTTCCATCATCTGTGTCTGCGTAGGTCGATTCGTTGTTTAACCTCAAAGGTAGTATGTCACTTCCACGCGTTGGCCGAGGTGTTGGCAAACATGTGACCAACATACACCTTGACTAACACCAGATCTTGATAGGTGGCCTCAATAAAATTGTTTCGACCATTCTCTGGCGCAACCATTTCAACCTATTGTATACTTCATAGATGTGATCATGCATCGATGATTTATGTTGAAGTATGCTCTCTATTGACAGTTCATTAGCTCTATTATCTATTTACGATTAAATAAATTCTATTAGACATCTAATGTAGAGTTAAATTTTATTCTGTGGCAAGAAATAATGTTTTTTGCTTAATTTTTAAAGATTGTACGTGCGATTACTTATAACGTAATTACATCCTTAGTTTGCATTTTTATCTTGGATTTTTTTTTTCGTTTGTTGTTTTGTTCACGTCCCTAGGTAACCTATATAGACATAAAACAGCTGTTTCTTATGGTATATTATCCATTTTGCGTATCAAATATTGCGTTAAAGGAATACCAACGAAATTAGGATGCAAAACAATGTACTTAAACAAATTGATTGTTTTTTAAACAATTGGGGAGGTGTCTCTGGTGACAGCTATCTTTTTTACATATTTTTTAGATAATATAGATTAATTTAGTCGACACGTGTTTCTGGAAAACTTTTGTAATTGCTTTGTTCTTTTTTTATTAATTTTTAAAAATTGCGATCGTAATATTGGCAAACCTGAGGATTCGTTCGGAACTAAACCATTGCCAATGAACAAAAAAAAAATCGTTTGTCAAAAGTTCAAACCAAACTTTTCATTTTTAAAAGTTCCTGTTAATTAAAACATCGTGTTTATAGTGTAGTTTTGTTTTAAAAATTACATTAGTTATTCGTATAAAACACTGTTATTGTTAGGAAACACAAACAAAAGATATTTGACAAACTTGTGAGGCGACAACCATAGACAACATAATAATCTACAAAACTGTTAGGTTGGTACTTTGTATTCTATCTTGTCAAACGGTACGAAAGTCGAAGTCAAAGGTCGAAGACGGTCATTACAGTTTTTCAAATATCTCCTCGATTTTTAAGTATTTTCAGACGAGAATCAAAAAATTCTTCTAATTGAAGTGATATCTCGAAATGGTTTTCGATTCACCATGGGTTAGTTTTTTTGGACCTTGCCCATTATCAAGATCGATTATTGGATATGTTTTATTTATAAAATTTTTACCTATAATCATTTCTAAGCAATATTTATCAAATACAAATAGGTTAAATCAATCATTTATCGATATGTCTATCATAAATGATAAGAAATAACATGAAGATTAAAATCGCACTATGTAAATTTAAAAGCTGGTTGTTTATCGCAATTTTTATTCAAGATTGCGTGAGCATAGGTTATTCACATGTCCTTAGAGATTTACTGTTACTCTGCCTCTAAAAACTAATTAAATTAAAACCCATTTTAATTATACATAACAGTATTCGCTACTTATTCTTATGTGTAACATTTCTTTACAAATTGCATAAACATATGATTCCAATATGTATTGATAACGTTTCAATGAGGGTATGTCATCCGGTGATATGAATTGCTCACTACAATGACTTCTAATTTATTCGATATAGTGATTTTCATTACAATATACTCGTATAATAATATTCACGATGTTTACAAATGTGACCAAAATTGAACTCAATAAAATAGCAAACACAGTCTTCTAATTAACTACATGTTTCTTGCGCGAACACATCGGCAGTTTCTTTAACTTCTGGGTAATATATAATAATAATAAAATAAATATATTAATAAAAAAATATAATAATATACGAGTAGTTTAGGTAGCATAGATGAAGTGAACTTTAGTAGGGAGTGCAGAAAATATGCAGTTTGATAACTCTTCGGCCTAATAGCTACTTAACAAGTCAAGCTCAAGGCAAGAGAATGGATGACACGTGCTTAGCCATTCTAAAGCGACATTTACGTCTAATATGACATTATGACTTTGTAAATTATTGTAAACACAATCCAAACACAATTTTTGACACGTTTAATTTTAAGAATGTTAAACAGACTGAATGTTATTGCCTAGCTCAATCTGCCGTCCTTTGGTAGTATCACCACTTTCAAGTGTGGAGAGCCCTAGTCGCGATGGTACACATTCGTCTCCTTATTTTCACCGTTCATTTCTGCACCTTAAACCATATTAAATGAATATATATGACAATATATAAGTGTAATTTGCACGTATTTTCACTCTCGTAAGGTGATGAATTCAATCCTTACCAGCAGCTGTTAGCTGCTACTAATTAAAACATGCTATTGTTCGTTTTCATACCACGTATTTATTTAATAATAATAATAATTGTGAAGAAACTAATTTGGAATGACGCGGTGTCTTTGGAAATGTAGAAACAATCCGCTCGCGTGAATGAAAGGCAGAATATTTAAGAAAGCGAGACTGGTGGACCAATAACTATGTTAATTTGTATTGAGACAGCACCGATGTTGTCATCTCGCAATTTGACGAGGTGAAATTAAATGTTTACACACTAATGATAATTACACAAGACAAAAGTAAACAATTTCACGAATTTTATTACTTCTTAAAGTGAAATGTATTGTTCAAACAGCACCAGAAGAAACGGCAATAATAATTGCCTTAAACTTTAAGTATGGACACTTTTTTTTCTTAACACTAACATGGACATGGGGTCTCACAGACTCCGTCTAAACTTTGAATTGATATAACTTACTTGTAACTAGGATGATACAACTTCCTTTCGGATCAAGCATCAGGTGACTAAATTCGAAGCTACATAGACGCTCGGTCCCAGGGGAGGAGGAAGTATTCGTATATGATTATCGAAAATGTCCACACTTAAAAACTAAAAGTACTATGAATATCGTTCTCATTTTATACAAAATTTCACATCAACGCTTATTGTGGGCGGGTGGACTTCCGCATTTTGATTTTCGTGAATAGATCGTGTAACTCCGTGCTAGCTAGTTGAATGCACCGCGGCAACAAAGTTTAACAGTTTACCCTAATTACTAATTCTGGAAATTCTAAACATGATTGCGTGAAATTATTTTGTAATATTTTTAGTTATTTTTATTTAAGATTTATTCAATAGCTAAAGTTAAAAGTCAACTGGTGTCGAAACTGCTCATATTCGTAAAGTATTTTAATAAGTATGTATGATCAAAATCATTGTAAAAATAATATAAACTGCGATTATAATTTTGTTGGTAATAATGACTCCGAACTTAAACCCAGTGCGAAGTACCTATGTACAAGTATATAAGGACTCGACTTAACAACACTCAATTTTATAAAGGAAATCAAATCATTAAACTTTATTAGCCAATTGAAGGACAGTACTCGTCTGCCGTTAACAAATTGGCTTCAGTTAGGCAACCATGTTCATAGAAGCAATAAAGGTAATAATAATAATGCATTTAATAACTGTTGTTGAGATATAAACATAAATACAAATCAAATAACCTTCAAACCATATTTTCTTGTGTCATTTATGAATACTTGATAAGAATGGGAAATCAATCATATTAATATTTATAGAATTATATTATTTATGGGATCATAATTAAGCACATGTCTATTTTCGTAAAAGATTTCTTTTGTTTTTTACGTTAATAGACCGAATTTATGTTTTAATTCGAATTCGATTTCGAAACAAGAGAGACTTTGTTTTGTCTATCGGCAAAATTCTTAATCCATATTTATACAAAATTACTTTCGCTGCAAACTCTCGCTTTATTAACTTACTTTCGAACAGCGTAATACTTTGTAACAAATTATTGTCTCCGCCATGGTCAGCAACTACTTAAATATGCATTTTAATTACTACTTTAACGAAATGGTACAGAGTTTAATTTCAATTGTTTTAATGAAGTTGTTTATAGGCACGTGGCATAGGCCCTAGTAGCTGGAGGACGTAAACCTGTTTTGGTGTCGACCATTCCGCCACGTGTCGGCCTCGCTGACCATACCTGAGACTAACTCTTTAAGATTCGAGATAAAAATATAGAGACGAGATTGCTTTAACTTGAGCCTACACTTTTTAGATTTATACTTCAGATTTTAACGGGTAGAATGTCACAGAAATATACGCTTTATGAGTCTTGCGTTTTTATGAGACTACAAGGGTGTTTTGTGCAATGTTACGGTAACACAAGGTTTAGAATCACACGTGCGATTGTCGTTTGTTTGTTGGAATGTTTAGATTGTTTTGCGCAAAATTAAAGAGCAGTAGATATATAAATGAAAAAATAAATACGATTTATTATAAATAGTAATGCAAATAACAGTATATAAGATTGTTTCTATCGTCAGCCGGAACCGACTTAAGAGGCAGTTTGCGTGTTCTCTGACATTGAGTAATGAGGGACTCGAAGATGGTACACACACACAGAGCCCCAAGAATAATAATAAACCTTAAAATACTGAAGATAAGATTGATTTTCTAAAGAAGTTTGATGGCTTTCGAAGTTAGTACGAAATTGAAGTATGTTTTATTTTAATGAACTTAATGCAGGTTAACCGTTGCGCCTGCGCCGCTTACAAGTAATGATGTAATACTATATTATATATGAAATTACCCTAGACTTCATTGACTGATTGATTCTCCGGTTATCTATTAGCGAAACGGTACGCTAATCTACCTCAAGCCTAGATTTGTTTTCAACGGTTAAGTTATTACAACAAATAGCATACAGGAAATAAGTTTTTTTTTAATAAGAAAAGTTTAATATAAAATAAAATTAATATTTTTGGTAGATATGATTAAAAATTAAAATAGTTTTCGTGCTTTAAACGTCATTACTTTAAATCTGAAACCACTTGATGTAGTTTTATTTAATTAAAATAAAATTTTAATATTATTAATATCTTTAATTGTAAATATTTAATTACAACTCATAAATAAAAACTGTAGCATAGTATATGTATAGTCTAGAGCAGAGGTGAACAACTGGCAGACAGCGGTTCAAATCCGGACCGCGGAATGTAGACAACTGCCAATTTTTTTAAAATATTATAAATTGAATGCAAATTAAATTACAAAATTGGTAAGGAATTTGAGGTTGCCTTACATCCTCAACTTTTAGGTCAACATTTGATTTATGAGCAAAATTCAATCATAAGATGAGCTAGATCAGTGTCTCGTGTACTCGACCTTCCCATAGCACGCGTGTTGGGGCCTTGCGGTCAACCTAGATCAATGCTGTACCAGTTTTGTCAGATTACAACTTTTTTATTACTCCCCATCGAATACAAGTGTTTATTGATTTTAAGTGCATTACAGTACTTTTATTTTTTATTGTTTTCAAACTGTTATTTTTAATTAAAAAACGCTAGTTCATGAAAAATTGTGTGAAATCGACTATAATTTTATTTATCGTTTCTTTCTTTTAGTTTTGCTTACTCCATTCTTTTAGTATTCTAACATTGCTATATTCTTTATTTTCTTTATCATATTATTTATTATAAAGAGGTGACGTCAGGGTACGATGGATTGAAACAAACGATGAAGAGAGAGAGAGAGAGAGTGAAAAACAATAAGAGGAGAATGCTAATGGTGATGGTGACGAACATGTTTTTTTTTATTCAGTTTAATCCCCAGCTGCCTTTATTCGAAGCTGCGCTTTAAAAATGATTATATTCAATTACTTAGTTTAAACTTTAAAGTTTAAAGACAAGCCCAGCAGAAGCGTTTATGCTTTTATGGTATTTATTTCTGATGGACCACACTCTAATTTAACATATGTAAAACGATATAAAAAAACTTTATAACTAAAAAAAAATTTATTCACATAATGTACTTATTGTGACGGAGCCCTGACTCGAGCCAAAGCCGGGGTACGAAATAAAAATGCTATAATTTTGTGTCACAAGTAGGTTCTTTAATTTATATGGCGATGGAACACTCCTAAGCACTAAGATGTAAATATAAGAGATCTTAGCTGTACTCCGATGCCTCTCGGTGAGCAGCCTGGTCGACCTCGACACAGCCGGGTGCAACGGATGGATGGATAGAATATATTCGTCTCCTTAAGCCGGCATAGTGGAGGCGAAAACAACTGCTGTCTGCGAATAAATAGCTCAACATAATATGGAGTGTGATCACATGCCGTACTTCTATAATAAAACATATGAGATGTAATAAAATTCCATAACAATAATAGAAATGTCCGTTAGGCATTATTACAACAACTGTGTTCATCTTAATGATATAAACCTCTTCTCCCATAATAATATGATGTTTTTATGACGTGTAAAGATCGTGTGCAATACAAAAAGATTAACGTTTGTTTAAGAGCATAGTTAAAACTTCAAAGGTACCCAACCATAGCGTCCCATAAACGTCTATTTCTGGATGCCACATACACTTTTTTAAAAATATTTTCTCCCATTTGGGGAAGGTATAGGGAACACTAGAGTTTAAGAGTGGTAGGCAGACTGATGATGGTTATTTGTCCAGTCTGCCGTCCTGGGGTAGTACCACCACTTTCGAATGTAACACCCGTGAAGTGACTTTGTCGCGTTTCGGGAATAGTTTGAAAGTAGCCAGGTATAACGAGAGGAGTGTGCACTGTCAATCTAAGATGGTACATGCTCGTCTCCTCAAGCCGGCATAGTGGAGGCGACTGCTACACGCACAGGTTTCTCTGTAGTAGCAGTTGTTTCCATTCATGGACCGCACTCTAGCTTTATATCAGGCGGAGTGTAGTCACATGCCGAGCTACAATAATAAAAAAGACACTACTAACACTGGGAAATGGCACCGACAATGCTTTTGAACAAATACTAAAAACAATTTTTATCGTAAAATTTATATATTTATTTATTTAAAAGACAAACTTATAGAAATAAGATAAAGTAATATTGAATATTTATACCGACCACTAAAAAGATTTCCCACTATGAAACATTTAAAGTGAAACGCGGTGCGACTCGCCGCGGATCATCAAATATTTATTCCATTAGTTATATTCAGTTTATTGTGGGTATATTTTGGATCCTGGAAAGTACGAGACCGCACCGCGTCGTACTAGTGCGGTTTTTGCTTTAGAATACTTATATTAGGAACTGAATCATCGATGGCTGCAAGGATTGGAATCCACTGAATGTAAAACTTTTTGTAAATAAAAGTACATAAAGAATTTGAATATTTCTAAAGATGTGTCATAGTGAACTATACCAGTCCTTGCTCATCCCTTACAGACTTACGGACAAATAGACAGTACAGTTAGAGACAGAAATGCGAATGCGGTCACAATGTTGGTTACTTGAGTGTAAAATTAACTTATTATACATATGAAAATTCCATTACTAATCGCGGTATGCAATTAAAAATTTGCCGTTACCTATCATTATTCTAGAATCTATGAATTATATTACTAATAATCAGTTTTGTATTGGATACGTTAAATAAAATGTTTTTTTTTATTGTAGCTCGGCATGTGACAACACTCCGCCTGATGTAAAGCTAGAGTGCGGTCCATGAATGGAAACAACTGCTACTACAGAGAAACCAGTGAGAGTTGTAGTCGTCTCCACTATGCCTGCTTGAATTGTATTTAAAACAATAATGCCTACGATACGCGGGACCAGTTTTCAAGTTACTGTTACTGCCTTGGCTTAATACAAGCTAGTGGCAAAAAATAATAAAAAATAACCGATAGTTAAACCATTTGTCTTTGAAATAATATTTTCGATTTGTCGCTCTCTATACTTAGTTATATGTGTATAACATGTATCGTATGTATCGCAGACAGGAAGAGCAAGCGAGAGTCTGCATGAGGGGTGACTCAATCAATACACTCAGACAATCTGATTACAAGTCTCCCATTCAAACATAATATCCGGTACTCGATTGGACCTTGTGCTTGAATGATGAACATTCGAATTCAATTTAGGGTCAATATTGTAGGCAGTAGAAGAAATAATCTTATTAAATTTTATTCCTACTAAAATTTTAATTTTCAGTCTTGAATTATTTTGCTAAACTTGTGCTATTATTAGCTTTCGTGAAATAGCAGAAAGGGCGTTTTCTCTTTCCCTCCATAATTCATTTGAAAGTTTTAGTCCTGTTTGACTTGAGTAATGACTAAGATTTGACTTAGCTGTTTTGGGAAGCCGAAAATAATACCTTAATTTTTACAAAATTCAAAACCATTTAAAGAGAAATATTGGTTTTTGCGAAAGATTTGAGTTCCCACAAGATTTTTAATTACCGCTACGTTTTAGGGATTGATGTTCGAAATAGGCAATTAATATCTTGAGATTAAAATTGTATAAAAAATAATAATTAAGGTTGAATTGATAATTATATTTGAGTAATTATCTAACATTGTAATATTTGTACAGGTCGTCCTTTATTTTAACCTTAAAGAAAATTACAATCAAATATTTTCACACAGAAAATTCACGACAAAAAGTTTAGTTTTGTAAACGACCTTAAACTTAGACCTGCGTGGGAGTTTTATTATTATAATAATTTGTATATTTTCTCAGCATTACGCTTCGTTTATTACAAGAACGGCATAGATTCAGCAAACTTCGCTGCATAGGCCAAATTTTTTTTTATTCTAGCTCGGCGTGTGACCACACTCCGCCAGATATAAAACTAGAGTGCGGTCCATGAATGGAAACAACTACTACTATAGAGAAATCTCTACAGGCAGCAGTCGCCTCCACTATGCCGGCTTGAAGAGATGAGCATGTACCATCCAGATTGACAGTGCACACTCCTCTCGTTATATCGGGCTACTTTCAAACTATTCCCGAAAGGCGACAAGAGTGTTACATTCGAAAGTGGTGGTACTGCCCCAGGACGGCAGACTGGGCGAGTAACCATCATCAGTCTGCCTACCACTCTTTAGATAGATGTGCGAATATCCAGGGCGAAGCGTAAAAAAAATTGTTATAACCTTATTTTTGGATTCGAATATTACCTATTCCCTATTAGTATCTTCTCTATTATATATCTTCTATATTTTCTGTAGAAAATTTTAAACAGTTTTGATCTAAGGATGTGATATGTCCAATATTCACTATATATTGTGAATATTCACTATTACAATTATGTACTTTGGCCGCTAAGTGTATCAAGTATTAAGAATTCTATATAAAATTATAGCAATAAACTAGCGAATTACAATAGGTAGTCAGTAGTTTACTCACGAGTAGTTTACTTATTGATCTAACATCTGATTGCTTAGTAGGCACCCTCGACAACACCTACAAATCTATTATAGAAGTATTTTATAATTAACGCCCCTATTACTTCGTCTTAAGGAACAAAATCGCTAGTCCTTTTTTAGTAATACGTTTAATAAACGAATCGATTGCTGCACCTTACTTTGTTCCTGTTCAAAAATTTTACCTTCCTTTACACACAAAAATAGCCCTTATTCCATTGTTTTTGAGGTTATAATTCCTTATTTTTCTCAAATAATAATTAATTAACGTAAGTATAACTTTATAATGATTAAAGTTAAATTTAAAGCAATTTTATTTTATCTTTTGCGTTTAATGTGGCATGAAATAAGTTTCATATTATACCTATTTAAAATAATCTTACCGCAACGGTAACCTATTAGCCGGAGAGTTGACGGCGTAATGGTGATTTTAATTTACGCACTCACCGCGTAAAACGATCTTTTCACCAATCTGACCTCGAAGAAATATCAAATAAAGCCATCCTATTGGCGGAGAAATTTCACTTTACGTAGTGAAAGCGTAAATTAAAATCCACACGTAGCTAGCGGCGAAGGAGATAGCGCTTGGTACCCCGCTATCGCCTCCGCCCACGCGATGAAGGGTGGTCTCTCACTCAAGTCTTCTCTGAAAGCAGAGTGTGACCCGAGGAGAGACCCCACCTTGCTGGTTTTGGTTCGCGCCGGGGTACCTCAGGGAGGTATCCCTGGACCCTCTATCCACCACCTGAGGACGCGCCCGATGGGAGACCAACAACTCCAACAGTGCCTCCCATACAACACTGTCACTCACGGTCAAAGGACCGCGAGCCACGGGACACGTAGCTTGCCCTGCGCCCGAATTATTGACCGAAGCTCCATTTTGAAAGTAGCCCTGTTGTTTCTAAGCTAAACTGTCCATAACTTATTATACAATGAAAAGTGAAAATGATGACAAAAAACGGAATTAAATAACAATTCATTAGGTTACGATTTATATAACATTAGCGATATAAATGAATGGGTGCTGGAATAGGAGCAGTGAAGTGCATCGATTTGAAACAGACGATAAATTTTAATACAATAATCGAATATTTGATACGACATTATATTGATTTATTTTCTAATAAATCTAATAAAGTATGCTTATTATTTACGCGTTTATTGAATTCTTTATAAATATTGTACAGGGGCTTACTGTGATTTTGCATTGACTTTGTACAATATATAGAAGCCAAATTGCAATTCTCTATCAGGGTTTCATGTCGAAAATAATTACTGAACTAAAGTGAAATAATAACTGAATTGGGAAGATGTATATGGTGACAGCTATCTTTTTTGCTTTTTGGACAATATAGATTTATTTAGTCGAGACGTTTCTGGAAAACTTTTATAATTGCGTTGTTCTTTTTTATTAATTTTTTAAAATTAAGATTGTAATATAGTAATCGTAATGATTCGGCAAAAAAAAAACACTCGTCTACTTGAAGTGATATTTCGAAATGGTTTTCGATTTGCAACGGGTTAATTTTTGTACACCTTGTCCATTATGTACAACATGAAAACAATTAAAATAATGTTTGTTTTTTTTTGTATTTATATAAATATGCATTTTTTTAGAATTTATAACGATTATGTACTGTACAATCAGCACCAAAAATGTAGAGACGAGCAGACTGTTCATAATGTTCTGAATAAATAAAAAAATAGAACTTTATGTCAATGGGATAAAGCTTTGTCAGAATTACGTGCATGTTAATTCTGAAATACATATTTTATCCATTCTTACATATCCATTGTTTACATCATTTTGATCTCGATATTTTATTGCTGACTGTACAATTGATAGAAAAATTTAAATATGTTTATAAAAGATGTTAAAATAAGTCTGATATTAAAATGAGGTACGTATACAGATGTAATCTTCAATGTAGACAATTGGCGTTCTAATATCTCCAACGCAAATGCGTGTGAAGATTTAAAAGGTTTTTTTACCTTCCCATAAAAATTATATTTTTCTCAGTAACATTAGAAATATAGAAGTTAAGTAATATAACTTGAAATAGAAGTAATAATATCATGTAACATTACAAAACCTTCAGACAAAATAGGTTGTTCTATAAACCTAGATTTACTTTATACACCGTTTCATGTACCGTACCGTAACGTGGAAATCCTTGACATTTATTAATTAGATATTATACCTCGTCAAAATTAATATTATAATCTAAAATAGAATAGAAATGTCGAACACATCGCACCCCTATGTCAAAACTGTTTAAACTCAAAAATTACGTTTCTCGGAATAAGTTTTTTCTTTATTGTAGTTCGGCATATGACAACTCCTCTCGTTATAACTGGCTACTTTCAAACTGTTCCTGAAACGCGACAAGGACACATCACGTGTCTTACCGCTAGACCACGGCCTAATTTACCTAATTTTGGGATCTCTGATTCGAACAGCTATATTGATGCAAAATAATACACTTGACCCTGTATTATAGTATGTTAGCTTATAAAATAGTTTAGTAGAAATTCTATATTTTGTGTAATAATTAGTGTTAATTGATTTGTGAAATGTATTTTTTGAACTAGTGAGCGCGATATCATAATCTATTATAACATAAAATTATGTGGAAATAATTTGAAAATCGTGACGTTAGGGTTCTTCTAGAACATTGCAAATGTTGAACAATTGGTATTTTGTATATTCCTCGACAGTTACTGTTAGGTAATATTGGTAAACGGAGTGAAATATGGTGTCCCAATTATTTCCAATTTAATTGACTCCAAAGGGAAAGTAAGCCGTTAAGGATACGAACTGGAACGAAATAAAAGCATACAAAGTTGCGAGCAATACCTAGTAACATAAATTACATTTTCCTTTACATTACACTATCATTTCACTTATATCGAAAAAATATGATATAAATTATCTTTGTATTTTTAAAAAGTTTATTTGTTATATTTATTACTAATTATATTTTTGTTATGCTACAGCTTCCGCTGCATTAGCATTAAAATTAATAGTTGCGTCCAACTGCGCGATAATTAGCGTGTAAAAAATTACGGCTTTATAACAATGATTTTATTCGAGTTAACGTTTAACTTGTAATGCCAATAATATTGACGTTAAGTTCGACGCTTGACACGAATAGAATTATAATCAGCACATGAAAGGCGAATCTAAAATCGTATAAATAAAAATAAAATCGAATACCTATTTGATTTAATTGCAAAAGTCACTTATTTTATTATGTTCAATTGGCGTGACTGACCGCGTGGGTGTCACGACCTGGAAACCTCATATCTTCACGCTATTTTACGGTTTTTGTCGAGTCTCTATAGTACTCTACGCTATGTTTGCCTATTTATTATTGTCGTCTTTCTTTTGATACTAATAATGATTGATAGCATTCTTTTATGCGAATATTATTCTCGTTTATATGAATAGTTACTCGAACAATTTCTTTAATTTTTACATTAAATAAATTGAATCAGTAGGTCTTTATACTAAACATAAAGAATTGCTTTATGTATTCCATTTTTATTTCATTGCTTCAATAATTTTCCTAAACTTGAAGAAATCTAGTATTCATGTAATAATTGTAAGTGATCATCACGTATCTGTAAATGTGCTTCAGTATTTATTTAATTTAAAAAAAAAGTAATTCCATTAAAGTATAATTCCAAAACTTCCTTGAAAGTTTTAATAAATATTTCACCAGTTTACTAGAAATAAATAAAATAGAAAATTTAATACTTTGCCTTTAATGAAACGACTAACTAACATAAAGTCACGGCTTTATTCCTATTCCTTTGACTACTTTTGACAACCATTATACGAGTATTACATGATGTAAATCAACCCTACAATAGCCTCAGGTTCTGTGAAAGGTCTATTCTTGTATACAGCAATAGCGGCGATCATTAAAATTTGCTATGAAAACGATCTAAGACATGAACACATTAAAATTGTAAACAGCAAAATATAAAATAATTATATTCTTTATTCCTTAGGGTTTATTTTAACACGTTTAGTTTAAACTTTCCTAATGCTTTAAAGCTATCGTCGCGGCGAGAAACCTAGACTAAAATAAACGCGGTGAAACGTAAGTCGCGTAAAATGGTTTTTATTTTTTTAATAATTAATAAATTAAAACTAAGTGTTAATTACAAATCTACGATTACTATAATACAGTACAATAACAAGTTCAAGTTGTTTATAATATCTAAATAACTTGTCTAAAGACCTAACTATGCCCAGTCACGCAATATACAAAGCTTTATATTGATTAAAACCATTATTAACTTCATTTTAACTAAACAATTGCTTTTAACTCTAATATAATTTATTATGATGGAGGTGTCATTCCAGAAATTATATTCAATAGCTATTGTTCATTTATGATAATTTATGTATTATTTCTTGATATCTTTAATCTTTTTATATGTCGTTACAGTTTTAAATTATATTGAAAATTGAACAGAAAAAAAGAATAACACGTTAAAGTCATGGGCGTATTAACGTAATGCATTAATTATTGCGCTAATTAATTCGTTAAGACGCAGGTGGAGTACAACAGAATATTAGATTCAGTGAATAATTTATTTGATTGATTTGATTCGGTAGTTAACGGATACGATGATTATTCAATAACTCAATAAAATAATTTATTGTCCACAGCTGGATGGCACCTATAAGTCTGGCAGTTCACGCTCCAGGGTCTGACATATCACCAGCTGTAAATAGTATTAGATATCTTCGAGATTGCCTCTCGAACGATCTGGTCCGTCAATTTGTCACATTTCATATATTCTTCTCGAATAAACATATTCCTGATAAGGTGAGTTTTTTATTACACGTCACATACTTATAACGATACAATGCTATGAAAGAACTAAATATAATGCACACATCTTTCACTTTCATACGTAAGACACGCGCATATGTGACCAGAGGTTTAATCACGTAACTAGATCGTCTCGAAATAGTAATCGTGTTTGATTGCAACCAATAACAAATCACCGTCGGTCAGTAGGGTAATATAATACAAAGATTGGTTAATGTGATCCGATTAGATACGTTTTTTTGTAGTAGCTCGTACTCTCCGCCTGATGTTAAGAGTGAATGGTTTTTTTCCATTCATGCTACCACAGAGAAATGTTTGTTAACCGGACAAATAGAATAGGTACAAGACTAGGAAATTGGTCCTGAAATGCGTTCCATTTGAAAGTAGTGGTCGAACTCACCGACGGCAGACTGTGCTAATAACCATTTGCACCAGTAATAGTCTGCCTACAACTCTTAAATATATTGTATTTATTTTACAGATACCTGACCCAGATGTTGTCTTCTCCCAACCCTACAACTGCAGCCTCGATCCTCCTTACAAAACTTTCAACTTGTCGAACACTTATACGAAACATAAAAATCTTCTGTACCCTGTAAACATGGCTAGGAACATTGCACGAGAGACGGCCATGACCCATTTTGTACTAGCTTCAGATATAGAACTTTACCCGAGTCCGAATCTAGTCCCAAAGTTTTTGAACATGATTGCAAGAAATAATCCTCCACTCAACTCTACGAATCCGAGAGTGTTTCCTTTAATCCTTTTCGAGGTCGACGCTAAAGCACAAGTAAGTAAATCTTTAATAACTTCTAAACTATAATTTAATAATTACTATGATGGTTATTAGACCAGTTTGTCATCCTAGGATAGTACCACCACCACTCAAATGTAACACCCGTCAAGTGACCTAGTCGCATTTTGGGAATAGCCAGGTGTAACGAGAGGAATATGCGCTGTTAATGGATGGTGCATATTCATTTCCTCAAGCCAGCATAGCGTAGGCGACTGCTGCCTGCAGTCATTTGTGGCAGTGATTTCCCCTAGCGGAGTGTTACTACAAAAAAGTTGTCGCAGGGTTGCTCTTTGCTCGAGATAGAAGGAGTTTATTTCGTTTGTTTTTGGTACAATTAAAGTAATTAATTTAAATGTTTTTAGGTGCCGACATCTAAAACAGAGCTACAAGAAATGTTGAAAAAGAAAACTGCAATTCCGTTCCATAAGTTCGTTTGTCCAAATTGTCATAATATTCCGCAGAGAGATCAATGGATGGCTGAACCTGAAACGGAACGTAAGTACCTATTCAGACGCTTTTCGATGGGGTGGGCAGTTGTACTCTATTTATCTGTATGTGACAATCGACTCCAAAAATAAAATAATAGTACACGTTTGGTCTAGTGCCACCAGTATTTCTTCAAAAACGCATACTTCGTACAACGCATACAGGTATAACGAGAGAAGTGTGCACTGTCAATCTAAGATGGTACATGCTCGTCTCCTCGAGCCGGCATAGTGGAGGCGACTGCTGCCCGCACAGGTTTCTCTGTAGTAGCAGTTGTTTCCATTCATAGACCGCACTTTAGCTTTACATTAGGCGGAGTGTAGTCACATGCCGAGCTACAATAAAAAAAAAACTTCACGCCACTATTTAAGAAGCTGTACAATACTCGTAACAAAGATCTAATTGACTATTTTTAGATCATTTGAATGCTAAATAAGAAAGTTTTACACAATCAATTAATCCCGACAGCTGTGGTGGTGTTGTGAGCTATTTATTCTCATGATGCTAAAGTCAACGTTTAGGGCATTCTAATTGCGCATTACAGTTCAACGACCGTTTATTATTCGCCATTCATAGACTTATCCTCGTATATCTATGAATTAATTGAGGTATTACTTACTCCAAACATTTAAATTGCTAAAAAATAATAAGAAAAAAAAACCAAATAATTTATTTACTCCTAGTAGGCAATAACGACTTAAAATTGAAAACTTTTAAATACATTTTCTGTTTGTTCCAGAAATGGACGTATTTCACATAGGAAAACGTCAAGGAAAGTTTATCCATTGGGAGCCTATTTATATTGGAACTCATTTGGATCCGTACTATGACGATCGGCTGAGTTGGGAAGGCAAACAGGATAAAATGACTCAGGTACTACTAAGTATAAGTGATTTTATTTTTATTGTTATTTAAATGTTTGTCGGTGTCTGTGGCGCAATAGCTAGCGCGTCAACTGTTACGCGAACGTCCCGGTTTCGATTCCCGGTGGAAAGAAATACATTTGTAATATTTATTAATGTGAATTTCGAATGTAACACCCTTGAAGTGACTTTGTCGCGTTTCGGGAATAGTTTGAAAGTAGCCAGATATAGCGAGAGGAGTGTGCACTGTCAATAGATGGTACATGCTCGTCTCCTCAAGCCGGCATAGTGGAGGCGACTGCTGCCCGCACAGGTTTCTCTGTAGTAGCAGTTGTTTTCGTTCATGGACCGCACTCTAGCTTTACATCAGGCGGAGTGTTGTCACATGTCGAGCTACAATAAAATAAAATAAAATGTGTTCATCTTGTTTGAGATAGGTCATTGTATTTATTATGATTTTCATGAATTTTACGTTTTCGTTTTCAGGGCTATGTCTTATGTGTCAAAAACTATGATTTTATGATTCTAAATAACGCGTTCCTGATACACAAGCCTGGAATTAAAAAGTACAAGAAGGATCCCAAACGTGCAGCCATTGCTGGTAAACAGACCCGGTTCATCAAATCTATTGTTATGCCAGAACTAAAGAAAATTTATGGTGAACGTAAAGGATGTACGCTGTGATAGATTTTATTAAACTTAGATTACATTAGTTTTGACCGACTGTCTACAAAGCATAGCGTATTTTTTTACGTTTGACGCCTTGTATGCTATTTCTATATGCTTACATGCATAAGACGTACAACTGTAAATTAAGAATATTTTACGCGTTTTAAAGAAATTTGTACCTCAAACGTATTGAGTACGTGATTGATCAAACTTTTTCGACTTTTCAATCGCACAAAAATATTGTGACTGGTAAATTTTGTACTCCTATTTTTAAAAAAGTAATAATCATTTCGTAGTTAACTTCTGTATTAAAAATGTCTATTTTTTATGTTTATTAAATATTTTATTGTAACAATTAAATGATAAGTAGATTGAAAATTGATTAAAATTTTTACCGTGAATAATATTACGTTTACTGATGATGATTTAACACATAAATTTTAAAACAAAAATAAGAATTTATTGTTCTTAAAAATATTCTGATTTGTAATCACTAAATTATTTTTTTGATAAAAGTTCCTTTTTTATGGTTTTGTTCAGATTAGTTATTTATCTTGAGATTATATTCACATTATTCTTTAATTATTTTACCTCATTTAAACCTTTGAACTATCTTATTTAAGGATAATATTAAATTGTTTAACTAAATAAGATTTAATGAAAAAAAAATAATAATAAAAAGATTTTATGCGACATACTATCGCGAAATATGTTTTTTTTTATATCGACAATTCAAAAGCTTTGTAGTTATTGAATTAAAATTTAATGTCACCATAAAATCTTCAAAATAAACGCGATAGTAAGTCGTATACATAGAGATATATACTAGAGGAGCAAACCTCATACATCGGACATGAAAAAAGCGTAAGCGGCTTCAAACAATTTGACAATGTTATCGACAGTCAAATACTGACAGAAAACCTAAAATGACTACGGTCATCTTTTCTCTCGCGTCACATTGGGAGCGTTATTGCTTATCTAGTTGTATATATTTTTTTAATTTAGTATTATATTTAAAAAATGTAAGCAATATATTTCAGCTGTCCCTACTTAGTCCAAAATTCTTCATAAGTATTAGATATTTTTATAATTTTTTTCCCGTAAATTAGACAATAAAATGAATAGGTTTGTGTTTTAATTTACACATGAATAATAATAGTATTTCTTTTTTTTATTAATTGCATAATGTACTTAACGTTGTAAAAGGAGGTTGCTAAAATTAATAACGACCAGATAATATGTGCAAATGATACAGGTTTTAAACCTATTACAATTTTAGTTGTAACTTTTCTCCACAACGATTTGAGATTGACAGATGACAGCCGCGAAAAGAGCTTTCCAATGAGCTACATGGCTGGTCGTTATTGGTCAGTAGGGACGTGTCCCATATAACTTTGCCTATACTTCTTTGCAATGGCCTTCGGTGATGGTGATATTTGTGTGTAAAGAAAATAGTAATCAATTTTCTTGAAAATATTTGATTACTATTCGAAGTGATTAAACCCACCACGTCCGATTATTTTTAAGTTCCTGTATTATATAATAACTAATATTATATATTTTTTTTAGAATTATTTTATTCTGTACATAGTTAAATACAAGTGATTTTTTTAGTTAATTAATAAATATTTATTTAAATTAGATTTAAGACTTAGCTACTCTCATTAAGACCCAAGTTGACTAAAATTTTAACAAACGTCAATCACCTGATGTTAAACTGGAGCATACTCTTTTAACTGAAATAACTGCAGACTACAGTCGCCTCTATTATGCCGACTTGACAAGTCGAGCGTACACTGACCAGTTTGACGGAGCACTCCTCTCGTACCTATATTTATTTATCGTCCATTGTCATCAGTTCTCCCTATGCGTGGAGCGCACTCTAGCGTTTAGCGTCAGGCAGAGGCAGGCCGGAATACTATAAAATAAATGTCAGTTAATATTCTGGTGAATTCGATTCACAAACTCATAATGAAAACGCATAAGGACTAGGTCTAGTGTGAACTTTCACTATTTTCATACAAAAATATATTATGTTAATTTTAGAATTAAAAAAATATTTTAGAACGCATGTGGTGGGTTTTCACAAGAGCTTGTTTTATTTAATATAAGTATTTTAAAAGATGCCTATTTTTATTATTAGTAAACGATCTTTATAATAAGACGTAATTATATTTTGTACACTCAGAATATACGGTTAGTTATATCGGAGTTATATCAATGGTTTAAACAATTAAAAAAACAAAATAAATAAGAAATTTAAACTGGAGTTCAAGCTAAATCACATACTCTGTGTATGCGAGTAAATTTAAAGCCCAGCATCCACTGGAGTAGAATCGAGGTGTTGCAAATCGAATTTCATTTTTGTGTGCATCATCAAACCACTGTATTACTGTGTGGCAAGTCAGAAATTCGAATAAGTTTGACGAGTTATGTCCAATGAATTCGATTCGCCGCGGCTCGGCTCTTTACGGTAAAGATACGGTATGCTAAATACTGATTTTAAGCGTTGCGTTTTCGATCGTATTCTCTTATATTCGTTATTCGCCTAGTGGCGCTGAATAAATAAACCCTGAACCCTACTAATTGATCAACATAACTAAGGCCTACTGTCTATTGGAGAGTATACGCGTCCAATTTAATAAAACTTAATTATACAGAATGTTTTACAGTGTAAAAAGACAGCGGGCATCCCTTTAACCATATCTTACACTACCAATATTTTTCTATTATAATAAAACTTCTGATTTGTCGGGGATGACTTTTTACACCCTTTATATAACAAGATAGTTACGCTTACAGCTTCTTTCCAAGGAGATTCTCATTTATATTTTTATGTACCCCAACAAGACGTCTTGTGTTGTAGGCTTGTAGTTTCCTCGCGGGGTGTTCTTTACAATTTAATTTTAAATTAATAAATACGTGAGATCACTGCGGCCCCCTGGCCTCAGAAAAGCCAGGATACTCTTAAGTTTGTATGTATTATAACGCTTAATGAATACGCAATGTTTATATGTACAGAATAACAGATTTAAATATTTTTGCTATTATGTTATTTATCATGATTGTGGCCACACTACTAATTTAATTATTGTGTTATGACGGTGTGTGCTCAATCTAATAATATAACTGCGTATATATATACTTATCAATTATAATTTATGAATGAATGTATGTATGAGTGTGAATATTTACAGTCAAAATAAAGGAAATGATTTATACCTGAGTTTTGTTTTATTTATTGCAATATTTTTCTTTCCCTGAAAGCGCATACCACTCCTTACCACACCACGTACCAATTCGCAATCGCAATAACTAATTCTTCTAAAGATTTCCCTTTCGCAAATATTGTTCCTAAATTAATCTTCAAGCACATTAACGGCCGTGACTTTTTAATAAATTAAATATATATTAAACAAAGGTCGTAAGTACACAAATCTCATGTTAATTTATTTAGTTTTATTTTGTTGTGAATTAATTATTGCATAAGTATATTTAAATTAATCTTTGTTATTAGAAATAAATAAAAACGCGAGATGCGAATCATATGAATCGCTGTAAATATTGAAAACTATTATTATTAAGGGTAGAAAATCAGTTGAAATAGGTACAATTATAAATTAAATTAATTAAAACAGTAAGTAAGAAAAATAGCGGCCGTAGTCTAGGCGGTAAGGCGCGTGAACTACGATCGATGAGACCGGTGTTCACACCTCGCTAATTCTGACCGGTACCAATGTAACTTTGTTATATTACTTTGGTCGCTCAGTGCCTATAGGCACCATTAAAGAGTGGTAGGCTCACTGGTGATGATTATTTGTCCAGTCTGCCGTTCTGCAATAGTAGTACCACCACTTTCAAATGTAACATCACTACACAGGTGGTCCTACTTACCTTGTCGCGTTTCGGGAATAGTTTGAAAGTAGCCAGGTATAACGAAAGGAGTGTGCGCTGTCAATCTGGATGGTACATGCTTGTCTCCTCAAGCCGGCATAGTGGAGGCGACTGCTGCCCAAACAGGTTTCCATTCATGGACCGCACGCTAGCTTTACATCAGGCGGAGTGTTGTCACATACGAGTAAAAAAAGAATCATTATTTTAGATTTAGAAACAATATTCGTGAACAATATTGTCCTGTTTTGGTTCGTTTTCTAGAGGTTTTGGTAGACAACTTGTTTATTTGGAAACATTAGATGCGCATTTTTGATGCGCACTTAAAAATTTTCCTCATTATTATACCTATACAAATTACTTCCAAGTATCTTGTAGCCTGAGGTAAAAATCCAAAGTTTCTAATTTGAAATTTTTGTAAATTAAACTAAATAAGCTGAGACATTAACTGAGATTAACCGTACCTTACCAGGAAAATCTATACAAATAATTAGCCATACAAAAAAGTAACCAAAAACAAAAGGGTTGTATAAAAAAATTAACAAAGAAGCAAGATGACATTCTGATGTAATCTCTGACACGATGACACCTGCACGTCTCTTGCATGTTTACGGGCGTTTTGGGTGCGGCCGTATGAGCATGCATGTCACAATGTTGACTATACTTAAGATCGATCAAAATGATCAAGTTTAATCAAATTTTGGATTCAACCTTTTTTCATTTATACAACGAAAACGTAGCTTAAAACTGATTAGTAATTTCCCTTTTTATTTTTATTTTTACATAGCTTTCAGGTAAACAAAGAAAATTGTAATTATCTAAGAATGCAATATTACCGTATTTCGCAAGTCGAGATCTAGATATGTGATAGTACATATTTAAGATATTAATAGGTTAAACAATCCGATTTAAAATATGTGAATGTGTTTCTTATACAAGACTTAAGACCCAGATTGTATCGGTCTGTCCCCAAGGTCGCAAATCTTCTGCCGCAATCTGAATCGCCATTCAATGTGTGTGCAAAGCTTTGTGCGAACGTGTAAATTGCATTTAACATGAAAATTATTATTTTTGCAGCCTGCGTCTGCGCTTTTGGTGAGTAAATTTTCTTATTTATACACTGCCTACCCCAATTCGCGAATAGGGTTTTTAAAATTGTTCTTTGTGGAAATATTATTAAGTATATCAATAATAATTTATAACGCATTTACATTTAAAAATTATGTTTGTGCGTAAATAATAATTAACAATTTTATTATTATAATTTACTCGAGGTAAAGCTGAAAAATAATTGATGGATGCTGTGCCTATATATTGATTAATTATAATAGAAATTCAATACCTACTTAGTAACTTAAATTATTATTAAAATATGAATAATTTTAAATTATTGAGAGGACAGTAAACAAAAGTCAATATTTCATTATTTAATTTTACACGTTAAAAATCGTTTAAAAATTAAAACAATACATACTCGTACCTATGTGTTCGTTACGCAAAATGAATTCAAATAATAATCTGTTAATTATTCAATTAAAAAGACAATAACACGGTAAATTGTTTACTTGCTTAAATAATTAATTATACGGTTTTATAGACATTTAGATTTTCCGTTAAGATAACTAGATCTTGTTGATAATATTAAGGCAAAAAACATTACATTTTACTTTAAACTCAATTTTTGCCGCGTATATTATTGAGTGCTGCTTGTAAAAAAAAAATTAGGAATAAAGTTTGAATTTATAACGGTTGGAGGAAATTCATAATTTATCCGCTTTTTTCAAAATGTTAGTCGCAATAATTCTCTGTGGTACCTCGAATCTCGTTAGCTTTTCTTATAGCTCTTTGTTTTTTTTTTCTATTTGATAGTGATAGACAAAATTAAAACTACGAAAACACAATTTTAATTAACAATATTTTTGATGTTTTCTGATTTTTATGAATGTCTTAAACATGGCAAAAAAAAATATTTATGTTTATATTAAGTTTTTAAGTAGGCATTGTTCTTTCTGTATAAAGTTAGACTGATTCTGAGTAAGACCTACATAATACAAAAATGTTTATTTAACTAATAAAGATACAATTTTAATGTCGATTCCGACCTCTAACCGTAAAGGACGTCCAGTTCGTGCATCTTATTTGCATAATTTATTTATTTTTTGAACAAATATCTTATTAAAGTTAGAATTTATAAATAAACTGCATAAGTCCTTCAGGTTTAATTTTATTCAATGCGTAGTAATACGATATTATTTTGTTGCAGCGCACGCGGAACAATTCCAAAACAATCGTTTCCAGAGAGCACTAAACACCTTCGGAAACTCTCGTTTTAACACACAGTTTAATTACCAGCAAACAACTCTATCTCCATTTAATCAAAATACTGAATCATTTAGCTCTTCAAGATATCAAAATACTCAACAAAATTATCAAAGTCAGAGTCAAAGTGCTGGAAGTTGTCGGGAAAAAAATGACAGATATCCCGTCTCTGGAAGTTGTGACAGATATATTGAATGTATTGTAAGTTTATATAAATTTATTTTGCTATGTGCATTGAACGGTATTTATCTGTATGTTAGCCAAAAGATTTCTTTAAAACTTTGTTGGAATGCATTAAGGAATGCAACTAGAATATAAATGCGAAATTGCGGGTATATCTATCTACTTTAATGTTTCGTTTATAGAACGGTACCGCTGAAGAGAAATTATGTCCAGACGGTCTAAGGTTTAACCCCAACGTGAATTTCAATGTGTATCCTTGCCAATATCCTAATGAAGTCCCATGCCTAGAACGTTCTTCTTTGCGTAAGTATTAATTTAGATTTAGAGTGGTAGGAGGAAGAGGAGTGATGATGGTTTTAGCAGCCCAGTCCTGGGGTACTCAGGGGCGTACACTTTCAAGTTAAACGTGAGGTGATTTATTTGGCTTGAAATTACCAGGTGACTGTTTCCTGCACATTTCTCTGTGGAAACAGTTGTCTCCACTCATGCCAGGTCGCGTCAAACTTTCTGACGTCTCGGAAGTTAGGCACAAGTCGCTGAGGTATCACCGGGACACGATGAAAGTGAAAGGATATTTTTATTTATTTATTGCATACATAACTGTACTAGCGCGAAATAGCGCCTGCACTTAAAAAAAGTTATAGGCAATAATTGTAGAGTTTCCTGCTATTTCTTGAGGTATTTAGATAGTTAAATGTATTATAATAAATTATTATTTTAATTACCTATTGAATTATTTATGTACATTTACCAAATTATGTAAATATTGTTTTAGAGCCTGCTCAATCCACAGAAGATTGTCCCCATCAATTCGTTTATTTAAAATTAGGAGACGCAAGCAACTGCAGCGGTTTTAGAAATTGTGTGAACGGTGTTGGATACGATTTCACTTGCCCTGAAGGCTTAGCTTTCAGCTCTGAGACTTACCGCTGCGAATGGCCCGACCAGGTTGCTGATTGTGATGCTGAAGGTAAGCTGAAGTGGAAAATTATAAAAAATAAATTACGACATTTTTAAATGCTGCTTACAATCGCGTTTATTTTTATTATTTCGAAAATTTCACGACTTTTAATTATTTTCGTAACTTTCAGTTTACTTTTTTGTATTTGTGGTTCAAGATGTATCTTTTAACAACTAGTTAATTACCACAAATAAAGAATTTGATTTGATTTCAGCTTTCCTCGGCTTCAGATGTCCTAATATCCCAACCACAAAGGAACTGGGAGAACCAGCTGGTTACAGATTTTACAGGTAAACAGAACGAATATCGTGGACTATGATTAATAAAAATATTTATGTAGTATATCGAATGGATTGGGCATTCGAGGTGTTTTTGAATAGTCCACAATCATTGCCTAACATTAATCATTAGTAGTGCGACCGGTCCAGTCGGTCAAGAGGTAAATGTCATGAGATGAGATCTTCACGACCTTGTCTGACGTAACGTGTGGTTAGCACTGCTATAACATTACCAATATGCCTACAATACATCTGGTTTTAAGTATGACATTTACACGTTTTTAACCTCATTTATTGTGTTAAATTATTATGAAAATTGTATAGAAAGAAAAAACCCAGTATTTGGCAAGGATAACTGTTTAGAAGGATAGGTTTTATAAATCAGGCAAACTTTATTTTTGGTAAAAGCTCATAGAGCGAATATTTATTTATTCTATAATTTGGTGTTAAAGTTAATGAAAAGATAGAAGAGAGGAATTTTAATACGGTCATGTAAAACGCCAATGACCCCGCGTTTTAGTGGAAGACGAGAGTTTGATTCCCACCTTCAAGTAAGGTGGCTGTTGTGTGCGTTCAACACGCACGTTAAAGGTGAATAATATGACGTGAAATATTAGTTGTTTTAGGTACATAACATTATGAAATGTAAATGAACTATGCATTGGCAAAATTAAACTTCTGACGCGATCAAACGGAATCACTGCGTACCATAATATAAATTGACCTCAGCGCACCTGCGTCGCCTGCTTGGTTCCCCGTGAAGACCTCCAATTTTTTAAATATATTAACCGAACAGTCTGATTCTTACTGAAAAACTGTATTTTCTTGAGAACAATTTTATAAAATACTAGCAGTTGCCTTTAATTGGTATTGCGGGGTTAGAAACGGAGCGACCGTTTCGTTACTAGGGAACATTTTATACACCTAGAGAAAATGGCCTCACGAGTTAATCCAAACAGAAAAAAGGTTTAAAGTCTTCCTTAGTACTTTCACATAGTTTATAATATCAGCATAGTATAGATGCAGAATTGAAAATACATAGGTATGGAAAATCAGCAAAGAAAAAGTAAATGTCAAACTTCTAAAATGCGTCGAAAGCTCTGTAAACAAGAACAAGACTTCATTTTATTTATTTATATGTAACCTAATGTAAGCAGAAAAAATATATATTAACCTATTTTTGTTTTTTGTTTTTAGGTCCGACAATGATTGTCAAAAATATTTCATTTGTATTGAAGGTCGGCCAAGAGTATTGAGATGCGGAGGGGAGTCTGCTTTCGATGAGTTGACTTCCACCTGTGTTTCTGCTGATGAAGTATCGGCATGTCCTTCAGAACTTAGAGCAGCTGCTGCGAGGTCCAGAGAAGAAGAGCAACAGAGATTAGCTAGGGAATTAGAAATTAAGGCTAGACCACAAGCTACTAAACGTCGTTTTTAGTGAAAATTAATCTAAGTCATTAGGTAAAATGTTGTCAGAATTAATCATCTATCTGTTTAAAATGTTTGCTTTAAATCGAACATTTAAAAATTATTAGAAAGAAATATATATTTATATACCTACTTTAGTCTTTAATATTTGAATACAATGAATTTTTAGACTTGAATATTTATAATTTAATTTTCCATGAGTCAAAGCATTGATATATCTCTATGAGTCAAAGTATTCTTTGAATGACCTAATAGGTACTACTCAGTCAAATGAAAAATTTATATACCCACCCAACATACTAGTTATATGATCTACTCCGAATATACAAAATTGAATACATAATAGCAAGCAAAAACAAAAATTAAATAACAATAAATAATATACATATCCCTTATATAACATATTGCTTAATTTTCCCATTTGCATCCAATAAGAAATGCACACAAAATATGTAGGTACCAAAGTATGTATGACTATTAAATTAGGGATCATTTATTATTAAACAGCTATGATTCTAAAAGAGGGTTCGAGTTCAAGCTGTAAAACAAAGTATAAAAAATTATCGACACAATATTTGAACCAAGTTATCAAACCTTTTAATATCGATTTAAAATACAGTAACACTAATACGGTTTTTTTTCATTGGAAACCCTAAAGAAACCAGTTTGATTTCAATTTCACACAAATTTGAATAGCCATTGGCTAAAATTCATATAGTCAAGATTTTGCTCCAATCATCTTAATACAATCACAATAGCCTTCAAAAAGCTGTATATTGAAAACAATACTTGATTTTGTGCGAAAGTATTGTTCAAATTTGAATTTTTATAAATATCTGTGCAATGTTAATTTCTTAATAACAAGCAAATATTAACTAAAAAGTTTAAAAAATAATAATATGTGTACTCATGGAGTGGAGACAAATGTAAAGAGATACATAACATAATAGGGGAAAAATGTAATAAATGTCTACTGTCTTGTTAGTAGTCGTTCCTTCAGCGCAGCCCCGGCGAGCGCCGCGCCAGTTGCCCCTGCCGATCGAACCACCGCGTATTCACGACGCGGAGTCGCCGTATAGAACCCTCGGCTCGTTATTGCAACAGAATTCTCTGTATAATTCTACAGGATTTTATAAGAGGAGGAAACGGTGACGACGAATTCTTCAATCAATCCTACTTCTAGACTGCGTACCGTAAACCGACAATAATTATAAATTCAAGTGAGACTGCGAATAAGAAGGCTATAAAATGGACGACTCTTTCATTCTATCGAATTTTCACTCAATCTGCAGGTTGTGTTTAAAAAGAAGTGCATTAATGGTGTCAATATATTCTAATCTTCCTGATGAAGATGGAAATATTCCTTTAACCTCTAAAATAGCTGATTGTTTCGAATTGCAGGTGATTTTGATTTTTATGTATCTTCATTGTGACACTATAAAAAAAAATTATAAATAAACCATGTATTGTTTTCAGATAAATCCAAAGGATGGATTACCTACTCATGTATGCTATAAGTGCCTGTATGAAATAGACAAATATTCACAGTTTAGGTATCAATGCCTTCAAAGTGACATGAGGCTGAGGCAAATTATTGCCAAAGCTCAAGACCTTGATAGCTCCAATTCCACCGATATTAGTAACTACAATCCAGGTATAAATAAAAAAATTAAACAAGAATATGTAACGGAAAACAGTGTCGTAATGGTTGTCGACCCAACCATTGTATATGATTCAACCGAGGATTCTGATAATGGTGAGCAACCTATTGACAGAAACACTACGGAGGCTGAGACTTTGGGACCAGAATCGTTCTTTAAAAATGTGTCAATGTGTCAGTATTGTGATCAGGCATTCGTCTCGGAAGAGAAATGTAAGATTCACGAACGTCAATTTCATGATAAAAACTTACCTTATAGCTGTCTAGAGTGCAGGCTAGTGTTTGCTGAGAGAAGTCAGCATATCCAGCACACGAGGCAGGTTCACGGTAATGACAAGCCTTACCACTGTCCCGAATGTGAGAAATCCTTCAGTAGGAGATCTGATTTGCGAAAACATTCCATTGTACATACTGGTATAAGACCGTTCCAGTGTCACTACTGTCTCAAAAGTTTCTCACGGAATACAAACTTGAGTAAACATTTAAGAATACATTCTGGTAGAAAACCGAATGTATGTCCCCTCTGTCCAAAAAGCTTCGTAGACAAGAGTGACTTAGAAAGGCATGTTCTCGTGCATTCCGGTATGAAGCCATATGCATGTAGAAAGTGTCCATTAACATTTGGACGTAAAGATAAATTAGTGAAGCATGAAATGAGGCATGGCGCCATTAATTCAGATAAAGCCTCTGATGCTGATGAAAATATTGTCGTTAATGTGAACCCTTTCAATAATCTCATAACTCCTGGCGATTTGATGATAAATGAAAGCAACACGGATTATGATTTACCCAGCGTGCCAGACCATATCTCCGGGGAAAACAGTTTTATTAATCAAATTCATAGAAACCCTGCAGTGGCTAGTAAGCAGATGTTCAGTCCTCCTAAACCTAAAGTCATACCACTCAAGAATAGACCAAAGAATATAAAATGTCACCAGTGTCCTAAAAGATTTTCCTCTCTAGATGCATATAAGACGCATGTGTCTATAGCACACGTGGGTAGTAGAGTATTCCAATGTAAAGTTTGTTTTAAGAAGTTCTTAAGAAAAAAGGAGCTCGATCGACATGCGGCACTTCATACCAGTGGGAAGATGCTACCCTGTAGTCAGTGCGACAAAAAATTCTTGAGAAAGGACAAATTAGTAAAACATGAAGAAACACACAGTTGTGCAGTTAAGAACATGCCATGTATAGAATGTGGGGCGACTTTTGATAAAAAAGATGAGTTAGTTGCACATATTAAATCGCATTTTGTTAATGATTTTGATGTTAAGGATGATGAGGAACGTGTAGTCAAAACTGAGACTGAACCTGGTACTTTAATTAACCAGAATCATTGTGACGTTAAAGCCTGAATTAAAAAACTGATGTACACTATCTATTAGAGCATAGCATTTAATTACTGCATATTATATCTCGGTTTGTTGACAGGTCCAATAAAAACTATTATATTTCCAGACTATGTAATCAGTCTCTATAAATATTAGATCAGTCTGCCGTCCTGCGTAGTATTACCACTTCCGAATGTAACATGCGTGAAGTGACCTTGTCACATTTCGGGAACAGTTTGAATATCTGGATTGTGGATCTCCTCAAGCCAGCATAGCGGAGGTGACTGCTGGCTGTAGAAATAACTGTAGTAGCAGTTGTTTCCGTTCATAAACCACACTAGTTTAACATTAGGCAGTGTTTTAGAGCGGCCGTGGTCTAGGTGGTAAGACGCGTGAAATTATGATCGATGAGACCTGTGTTCGAACCTCTCTAATTCTGACCGGTACCGATGTAACTTTATGTAACATTGTTATATGTTTATATATTTTATTTAGTGCCTATAGGCACTATTAAAGAGTTGTAGGCAGACTGATGTTGGTTATTTGTCCAGTCTGCCGTCCTGGGGTAGTACCACCACTTTCGAATGTTACACCCGTGAAGTGACTTTGTCGCGTTTCGGGAATAGTTTGAAAGTAGCCAGGTATAACGAGAGGAGTGTGCACTGTCAATCTAAGATGGAACATGCTCGTCTCCTCAAGCCGGCATAGTGGAGGCGACTGCAGCCCGTAGAGATTTCTCTGTGGTAGCAGTTGTTTCCATTCATGGACCGCACTCTAGCTTTACATCAGGCGGAGTGTTGTCACATGCCGAGCTATAATATATAAAAAAAAAGTGTTTTAAGTCTGTAATGAAATGCTCCAATGGATAGTGAGTCTTATTTTTAATAAACAAAAAACAGTGTATAGCACTCATAATTAATATTTTATTTTTGCTTAGTAAAATTATGTAATAGATTGTATAATAAAACATTATAATGTTTGTAGTCAGCTAGGCCTAGTAGTATTTTTAATGAATGGTTTAACTATTTATAATACGTCCAGTTTATTTTTAAGATGATTAAACTTATAAAACTTAGGTATTTATTATATTGGAGCATTGTCTGCTTTGTATTATGTCCATAATTAGCTAATAAGTACTTAAAGGAAACTATTTTAATGTAAAAAAATGTTAAGTTTATATATATATAGATGTTGTCACTTAAGCAAAGCGAAGTTGTTTAAGCTGTAACAGACAAACTTAGTCTGGGTGCAACTGATTTGGTTTGCCACAAACATGAAATGTGGCAGATATTTCTTGTACATTGATTTGACATATGATGGTGCAACGGCACCCAGTTTGAGTGCCTGTTGACAACTTAACACCTTAAGGAAGCACATTACTGTTAAATTTGTAAGTTTTTGAAGATACACGTGTTATTGCATAATATTGAGATTGCGGATGCACCTAGTTGCGTTTTATTAATTATACATTCACTTTTAATATTTTTCACGTTACTGGTAAAAAAAAATTTAAACAAGACTAACATATTATCAATAATTGTTTTTGTTAATTCTTTTACACATATAAATGCTGAAATTATAACTGAATGGAGAAAAACTGCATACATACACAACCTGAGATGTGGTTGAGGGATTTTTATCTACTCAATAATTATGATCAAAATAAAAAAATAGCATATTTAATTCTGTGGTAAAATTGTGATGATTTTTAATTTAGTGTTCTGTCAGATGTTTGCATTTAGTCTACTGTCAATTTAATAAGCGTTTTCCAAAGTTTAGGGTAACAATTGGGTATTCGAGTGATTTCTGTAGTAATCATAGTTTTTTTTTAAACATAAAAAATCGACTGATGTAATCTCTCGTTTCATCGTTTTAACTGAAACAAGTGCTTAATTATTATTGATATTTAATTAGTAGACTTAATAATTTAAACTAAACGCAAAAGCATTTCACACATTGTAATTTCAATAAGATTGATTTGTTGCAATAAATGATTCACCAAATTGTTATTATTTTTTATTTACTCCTTTCAACGCAATACATACAATGTAAATATTGATTATATTATTATTAGGTATATATTTTTTAATTGAAAAAAATGCAATTTGTAAGTTAATTCTAACATTTTATTAAATGAAAATAATTGTTGCGGCTGATGCAAAAATAACTGCCAAGTCATAGATCTACTTTCCCTAATCTCTTGGATATAATAAATAATCTTGAAACGCAATTTGTTCAACCAGCTATAGGATTAGCATGTATTGTAACTGATGTAATTCTTGCGTCTGAAAGAGGTTTATAGTTCTTTGAATTTACAGGCATTTTTTCTAAATCATCTAAGGCTTCAAATCCGTCAATTATTCTGAAATAAATACAACAGTAAAAAATACAGTTATGTTAAATAAAATAAAAATTATATATACTTTGGTCGCTCAGTACTTATAGGCATTATTAAAGAGTGGTAGGCAGACTGATGATGTTATTAGTCCAGTCTGCCATCCTGGGGTAGTACCACCACTTTCGAATGTAACATCCGTAAAGTGACTGTCGCGTTTCGGGAATAGTTTGAATGTAGCCAGGTATAATGAGAGGAGTGTGCACTGTCAATCTAGATGGTACATGCTCGTCTCCTCAAGCCGGCATAGTGGAGGCGACTGCTGCCCGCACAGGTTTCTCCATAGTAGCAGTTGTTTCCATTCATGGACCGCACTCTAGCTTTACATCAGGTGGAATGTTGTCACATGCCGAGCTACAATAAAAAAAAAATTCTAAGATAGTTTAGTTAGGGATGACACATCTAGTGAGGTGTAGGTGTAGCTAGGAGAATTATGGTTTTGAGTAAAAAGACGTGCACCATGTATTTTGGTCACTCAGTGTTTATAATAGCAACTTAAAACATTTCCATATTAAAAGTCCTTAGACATTTCAAGCTTAGCTTGTAAAAAGAATAAATATATATTCCATACCTTCCAAATACTGTATATTTTAAATCCAAATGTGGTTGTTCTCCATATGCAAAGAAAAATTGACTACCATTTGTATTTGGACCATTATTTGCCATACTCACTGTCCCTCTTGCATTGTGCTGTAATAAAAAGTTAACATGAATTAATTTTTATAGGTTTGAATGTAAGTAATTGGCTAATATTTGGCGACAGATGGAAAACATGAAAACCGGTGCTTATGCTACAGTGTATTCACCTTAATACCTTCTTTGAATTCATCTTCAAATTTTTTACCCCATATTGATGTACCTCCTTTGCCAGTTCCCGTTGGATCACCTGTTTGTACTATGAATCCCTAAAAAAACAAAATGTGAGAAAATCTTTGTGGAAATTTTGTTATAATAATTACTATACGATTATTTTATGTTGATGATTCATACATCCTAGTGTTCATTATCCTCCATAATCTTACCTTAATATTTCTGTGAAAAAGACAACCATTATAATAATCGCTGGCACATAAAGCTAAGAAGTTTTCACAAGCTTTTGGACAACTTTCACAAAATAGTTCAATCTTGATATCACCCAAGTCCGTGTGTAATGTTACAGACATAATTCTGTATTTTAATTTCAATTTATTTAATAAATTAATGAAATATTATTACACTCATGAATAACAATATTAGGAACACAACGCACAACAAACGAACAAACACAAAAATGACAGTATTTTTTTTCGTTTTCACTAATTCAGGGAAGGCAAAGAAAGGAATCAAAACCTATACAGCCACCTTATTATTTTATCCTCCTTGTCATTATTCATCTTTACAGTGCTTTTATTGTAGAATTTAGTAGCAACATGTTGCTTAGAAACATCGATATATGAGCTTTTTCGAGATCCCACACAATTATAAAAAGTTAACATAATACTAATGCTGCCTATTATTATTACTATTATTACCAACTTATAAAGTAAATAAATAAATTATAGAAATGCAAGCGAAAATCACATTTTATTGATAAAAATGAGAAAATATGATTAAAGGGTTCTAATAAAAACAAATCGATAGAAAATTAAGACTAAATTTATTGAGATCTCATACTATTCACTACCTCCAGCTCTTTCATTTTGTCCAGCATGTGGTTCATGTGTATTTTCATCCATGCCGAGTTCGCCATAGTTTCCTAAAATCCTTTGGCCGTTTGGATCAAAGGGTGATCTTAAATATAATGTTGCTTTGTGCTTCGTACCCATTACTTCAATTTTATATTCACCACCCTTTAAATAATCTTTCGTAACATGAGATACATTATTATGTACATAGCCGATGCCAATTGGTTTATCTAAGTAATAAGCATAATCCCCGCGTCGTAGATAACCAACTAATTCATTATTTCTGAATATTGCTTCACCGCCAAAAAGAGGTAACTAGAAAATAAAACATAATTTAAATCTTGATTATTAGGTTAAAAGCATTTCTACAGACATAGTTCAGAATAAAGATTCACGTTCACTAAAGAAGAATTGAGACGCATTTCTTCTGGCAAGTAGCTAGGTATAACGAAAGGGACACTGAATTATCAATGTAAATAGTGCATATTTGTCTCCGGCCGGCATAGCGGAGACGACTGCTGCTTGTAGAGATTTATCTGTAGCAGTAGTTGTTTCCGTTCATGGACTGCACTCTAGCTTTACATCAGGTGGAGTGTTGAGAGCTGATAACAAAATAAAGATCACCAAATCACTTGTACATATTATATTAATATTAACTAATTTAATTAACCAACCTTTTCTTCTAAAGTAAAATAAGCATATTTCTTAACAACGCCATTCTTCTTAGCTTTAGTAACATATTCATTGCCAATATAGTCACCATCTTTACGGCACGTAAAACCGAGGTTGGCTTCAATGGGATTATCGTCTGGTCGTAGGTCAGAATTCCACAAATGGTAACCTAGAAAAATAAATAGTAAAAGAGTGGTAGGCAGACTGATGATGATTATTAGGCCTTCGTACTGGGGTTGTACCACCACTTTCCAGTGAACCCGTGTAGCGCGAAGTAGCCAGGTGTAACGAAGGGCATTCGTTCTATTAAGCCGGCATAGCGGCTACCTTAAAAAAGATTGTAGCACGGCATGTAACAACACTCCGCCTGATGTAAAGCTAGAGTGCGGTCCATGAGTCGAAACAACTGCTACTACAGAGAAACCTGTGCGGGCAGCAGTCGCCTCCGCTATGCCGGCTTGAGGAGACGAGCATGTATCATCCAGATTGACAGTGCACACTCCTCTCGCTATACCTGGCTACTTTTAAACTAATCCCGAAACGCGACAAGGTCACTTCACGGGTGTTACATTCGAAAGACGGCAGACCGGGCATATAACCATCATCAGTCTGCCTACCACTCTTTAATAGTGCCTATAGGCACTGAGCAACCAAAGTACATATAACAAAGTTACATTGGTACCGGTCAGAATTAGCGAGGTTTGAACACGGGTCTCATCAATCGTGAGTTCACGCGTCTTAACGCTAGACCACGGCCGCTCTAAAAGTATTAGAGAGAGAAAGTATTAAGCCGCATTAGGTATAAAGATGGTAAAAAAACAAAAGAAGTTGGATAAAAATTTAAAAAAAAGTTATTTCTAAAAAATAAAAGACTACGAAAATAGAGAAGTATACGAGTAAATATTATCTATCAATTACTAATAATTGTTGGTATATAAAATTGCAATTAAAAAGAAAAAATAAAAAGTACCTTTTTCAGCACTAAGCGAAGTAAGGGCTCTCCAGCCAGCGTTTCTCAAACCTTTGGCTCTACTCAACGCTTTATAAACTTGTATAGCGTGGGACGATGGCACATGAAGTTCCCAACCTAATTCGCCTGCCCAACCTATCCTTAATGCACGACATGTATATAGTTTATTATCAGGGGAATGTGGCGCTTTTGATATGTGTATACTACGATGTGTGCTCACAGGGAACGCATCGTTTGAGAGACCAGCAGTTGTGTAGCGTTGAAGAATTCTCTGACTGTGAATAAAAAAGTTATATTAGGATTTGTACTATCTAGAAGGCTATGCCCAATGATAATTTTTTTTTCATTGTAGCTCGACATGTGACAACACTCCGCCTGATGTAAAGGTAGAGTGTGGTCCATTAATGGAAACAACTGCTACCACAGAGGAATCTCTACGGGCTGCAGTCGCCTCCACTATGCCGGCTTGAGGAGACGAGAGAGACTTATACCTGGTTTTGTTTTAAAATCATAATTTATTATTGTAAACTTGGCTGTAGTTGCGGGAAGTAACGCCTGCAGCTAAAGTTTGAATCGGCCTATACTTATAATTAAATCTCACCTATCAGGTCCTTGTATACTGAGAATACACATTTGTTTAGTAACATCACAGATGGTGGAGCGTAGTTTGTAAGTTTGGACTATACGACGGAGATGTGCCAGCACGTGCTCAGCACAGAAACCGCTCGTTACAACGTAGTATCCTCGACCCTGGAGGAAATCACATCTATATTAAAATATGATTATAGATCGCACTAAAAATTGTAATAAAAAAGTGAGGGTGTTTGACGGCTATTCGCGCGAGAACGTTTTTATAAATTGCAACTGCAACTACAGAAAAATCTTTATAGACAGCAGTCGCCTCCGCTATGCCGACCTGAGAAGACGAGTATGCACTACCTAGCACACTCCCCTTACTATACTGCGTTCAGACTTCACTGGCTACTTTCAAACTGTTCCTGAAACGCGACAAGGTCACTTCACGGGTGTTACATTCGAAAGTGATGGTACTGCCCCAGGACAGCAGACTGGGCTGATAAACATCATGTAAAAAAGAAGAAATTATAATTCTGAAGATGTGGCTGTATAGGCTTACATCCCTTTGCCTTCTCAGAATGGGCGAACAGAACAAAAAAGATATGAAGCTTACATGAATATTAAAAAATAATAATAACAAAATAATACCTTGAATATTGGTTCGTGCAATTGTCCACTACCGCCGTCTAATAATACAGTAACGGTAACATCAGCTTCTACTCCACCCTTCTCGTTTAATAGTAAAGTGTATACGACTCTGGAACATAATCAAGAGTGGTAGGTAGGCACAGTGGGCTAAAAATCGAGTTTATCATTGTTAATTTTAGCACGTCATATGACTGCTTGGCGTTAAGCTAGAGTGCGATCCATGAACGGAGGAAAGACGTGGCTAGGAAGGTCGTTCCACCACACTAAAACATCGATAAACGCTAGGTATGGCAGATTTTTTAGTTTTTATTAATGAAGTAATATGTGTACCCAGGGGCGGATTTACAGTCTTGGCCGCCCTAGGCCGTGTAGTATCAGCCGCCCCTATTTCATAAGGGTTTGCCGTGAATAGCCAATAGCCGGTGTTTCATAAGTCACTGTAAATAAATAAGTTTCAAATAAGGAAACTATGTTTTAATTAAGTTCACATTTATTCTCATACAATGGATTGTGAAGACTTTGGAACTGGATGTGTAAACGTCAACATGATTTGTATCATTTTTCTTATTTTTTGTTTCTTCCTCATACTACATTAATATTTATTTCTTGATTACTTTGTATAATTCATTGTGGACAATGTGGTTGGTTGTATTGTTACATATTTCTATTACTTATCTATGTACTAGACCTAAGATTTTACTGTACAACTGTTTTTTTGTTCTAAATAAAGAAAATAAATAAATAAATAAATGGATAAAAATCTAGGTATAAAACGCGTCTACACTTAAGCGCTGCAAAATCATTAATTAAATCTTCGCAATCCAATTTCCTCAAATAGTCTTGATTGGTGTATCTTTCGCCATGCTTGGCCGCCCTAGGCCCGAGCCTACTGGGCCTTAGGGTAAATCCTCCACTGTGTGTACCAATGGCGTAGCTAGCGGGGGCGGCGTGGACGGCTATATAGACGGATAAATAATCTTTTTTAGTCCTCTTAGGGTGACCGCCACGAGTTCCACCCATGCTAGCTACGCCATTGTATTTACTTGTCTGCTTTATTCGACATATCAGCTGTGAATGCTAATTCTGCTGTCCTTTGGGCGTCTGGTCCCGTTATATAAAACTTCCCATAGTATGACATATTAAATAATGCAGCGGCATTGCGACATGCCAGAGCTTCTTCACCGATCTGAAATATAACGTTATTAATTTAGATATAGAGCGGCCGTGGTCTAGCGGTAAGACGCGTGAACTCACGATCGATGAGTCCCATGTTTGAACCTCGCTAAATTTTAACCGGTTCCAATGTAACTTTGTTATATGTAATTTGGTCGCTGATATGCTACGCCACTGTAATGATAATCATCATTCTGTCTGTGAAATAATTAAAAAACAAAACTATGATGATTATCAATTACAGTGGAGTAGCCAAGTGGTTTTAACCAAATTATTCATAACGCAGTTCTTGTGCTGACCATTACGAATTCCATCAGATCTTGATGAGGATTTTATCTACCCAGTATCTTCCCGGGTGCCATCCATGCTAGCTACGTCACTAGATAATTAAGCCAGCATAGTGGGTGCGACTATTGTATGTCAACATTTTCCCTGAGAAATCACTTGTCGCTGCACCACACTTAAGCACACTCAAATGAAGTGAAGTCATATTCCTGTATAAAAACGCTTTTTTTTTAAATACGTACCAAATTGTGATGTTTGGAAAAATTGAAACTATGATCTCCTTTAAGTATTTCTTCATAACGTATATCAATATTGCGTGGATAATCTTGTGTACCACCCCAATCGTATCTTTGTACACGAACCTGGCAAATAAATAATCATTATTAATAAAGTTTTTTTATTTATTGTAGCTCGGCATGTGACTACACTCCGCCTGATGTAAAGCTAGAGTGCGGTCCATGAATGGAAACAAGTGCTACTACAGAGAAATCTGTGCGGGCAGCAGTTGCCTCCACTTGCCGGCTTGAGGAGACGAACATGTACCACCTAGATTAATCATCTACAAGTCTTTTGTGGCAGTCTTCTCGTCACACGCCTTTCAGAAGCCATCGAAGAGTCTGCGGATGATGATGCCCATGCTAATAAAATATATTCATTTCATATACCTTTTCACCAGGTAAATAAAATGCAGGTCTCTCCCATCCAGCACGTGCCTGCATCACAGCTCCATCTTCCAGTAGTTCTTGATGTAACGCATCGTGGCTGCAATCTCTACCGGCTAAAGGTTCATCATGAGGGAAAACAATGACATAGTTCTTGCAGTACGCCTCGTGGCTACTCTCACGCATCCAATGACCTCTAGACATTTGACCGGGTGTGAAACGACGAATATCAAACGTAAACATGTTGTAGCTAGGCCTGTTAACACAAAATAAACTTGGAAATAGTTTTTTCATTTTATTGTAGCTCGCCATATGAAAACACTCCGCCTGGAGTGCGGTCCATGAACGGAAACAACTGCTACCAGATTAATTTCTACAGGCAACAGTCGCCTCCGTTATGCCGACCTATAGAGACGAAACGAGACAAACACCCCTCTCGTTATACCTGCCTACTTCCAAACTGATCCCTAAATGCGACAAGGTTACACGAGTGTTACATTCGTACCACCAGTACTAGCCCAGGACGGCAGACTGGGCTAATAACCATCATCAGTTTGCCTACCATTCTTTCGACACATGAAGGTTATTGATCAAAGCATTCATGCCTATAGCGGCGGACGGGTGTTCGACTCCCATCTCAGCTTAGCCTGATGTGTTGAATTTTATTATTATACTTGATTTTTATTTTCTTACCGTCCACTAACAATCCATTCTGCCATCTGTATAGCACAACCTGGAGAGAACATCATGCCAGCAGAATTGTAACCGCAATTATGATATAGACCTGGAAAAAAGTAAACGAAAGAAGTAAAGAAAGGAAACTTCATCTTTTTAACTAAAAATACATTCTGAAAGCAAATTGCGTAAGAAGAAACCAGGCACAGCAGTCCAGCAAGAGGCAGGTTGTTACGCTGATTTTCAGATGGATTTTGTAACTTTTTAAATTCCTGTATTCAGCTAGTGACCAAAGTATATAACATAGTTACATTGCTATCGGAGTTTAGCGAAAACATGGATCGTGAATTCAACCTACAATTAGACCACGGCCACTCTTAATTGTGAACTTAATTGTGGTGTTTAATAATATACAAATAAGATTTATTTTTGTATATTCTAATGGTAGTTTTTTTAATACTATCTCGGTAAGTGACCACCACATTCCGACTGATGTTAAGCTGAGGTGCCATCTATGTGCAGAAACAACTGCTATCACAGCAGTCGCTTCCGCAATAACAGGAGGAGGCGAATATGCATCCATCAAAAGGTTAACACTCTTCTCGTAATACCCATTGTACGTAATGGGTACCACCAGCGCCGGATTTAGACTTCGGCGGCCCATAGGCAGAGCATGTTGTGGAGGCCCTCAAATCGTTTGTGGTTAACTGTTGAAAGTTTCTATAAAGGTCAAGGTAAAGAAGAGAGCAACTAAATAAGTTGGCTAACACAAAATTTAAAATAAAACTCAGCATTTTTTGTTTCTACTGAGCCTTTATCGATTAATATTTTTTTTGTGGTGTGACATTGTCACTGGGTACCACTTTCAAACTGATTCTATTACGCAACTAGGCCACTTTACAGGTGGTCACACTTGAAATATCGTGGTGGTACTATTCCAGGAGTAACAACAGTCAGTCTGCCTGTCACTGCCAGATAATATTTCGAGTACATTTTTCATACTATATTCAAATAATTTCTTACCAAAAACATTAGGATCTTCTCCTAATAGTGGTTTATGATCAGGTGTAAATGATTCCGGTCCACAAACAGTGCTTTTTACACCAATTTCACCCAATTTAGGGCACAAATTCGCAGCGTTAGTCATATGAGCACCAAAAACGTCCCAATCTAATTCATAAAGATGGAAGCTTAGATTGTCTGGTACCTTTGAAAATATAATATGGTTGGTAAAGAATTTCTAAGGTTATAAATATAAATCGTTTTTACTACCCGTGGCCATCTCTAACTCTCTATTTTCTGAAGGCCAGCTGGAAGAGAAGCTCGCCTTTTGATTAATATCAATAAAGTTTTAAAATAAATAAATAATAATAAAATTAATTAATTTATTAAATATAAATTAAGTTAAAAAGGGATAATAATAAAATAGTCTGCCGTCCTGGGGTAGCACCACCACTTTCGAATGTAACACCCGTGAAGCGACCTTGTCGCGTTTCGGGAATAGTTTGAAAGTAGCCAGGTATAAGAGAGGAGTGTGCACTGTCAATCTAGATGGTACATACTCGTCTCCTCAAGCCGGCATAGTGGAGGCGACTGCAGCTCGTAGAGATTTCTCTGTGGTAGCAGTTGTTTTCATTCATGGACCGCACTCTAGCTTTACATCAGGCGGAGTGTTGTCACATGTCGAGCTACAATAAAAAAAATAAAAAAAAATAATAATAATCCATACCTCATCCAGCATATGTGGATTAGTTTCATAGCCACCAACATTTACAGTTTCTCCTTGAATTTTTAAATAAACGCTCGCATCGTGATCTCTAACATTAGGGCACCCTCTCACTTCTGGTAAGGCGTCCATAACCACGTACGCATGTTTAAATGGAATTAAAGGTAGGGATGGCACTCCAGCGTAACGTGCTATTCTACCACCCCATGCGCCTGGGAAAAAAATTACAATAAAACATGTTTAAAAATATAATTTAAAAAGCGGTTAAAACATGAAAAAAAAAATTAATTACCTCCACAATTAACAACACATTTTGTCTTAATAAATCCTTTATCCGTATGTACACCAGTCACCTCTTTGTTACCTAACATATTATGACTGTAGAGAATATCACGAACAGGACAGTCCTCGTAAACCTGTAAGCATTTGTAAAGTAACCTCCGCTGTGTTGACGGATTATTCCTTTTTATTAACAACTTCAATAACAATCCTTATTGGACAGAGTGGTCATTTAGATTAGTTTTTTTGTATTTTTATTGTAGCTCGGCATATGCCTGATTTAAAGCTAGAGTGCGGTCCATGAATAGAAACAACTGCTACTTACTACAGACAAATCTCTACAGACAGCAGTCGCCTGCCGGCTTGAGGAGATGAGCATAAGACAACACTTATTTCAATTTATTATCTAAGATTTTGCAATTAGAGACTTTTGCCTTGCATTGTGATGTTTATAGTTAGGTTATCGGAATAATTGCGCTAATTAATTGTCGCTGGATTAGATATTCGAGTGTGTCCTGTCGACCTGATTCATATCTTCAAGTCGATGTAGTGCAGACAAACGCCGCCTGCAGACATTTCTCCGGTCGGATTAATAAAAACATAAAATGAAAAATATGTTTTTAACTTTGATGACGTATTAAAACAAAAAATTGTTATTCTTAAAGTCTTTCATTTTGTTACATGTCCTGGGGGCCTATTGCGCAAAATACGTAGAAGTTGAAATAAAGTAGAAGTGTAGTCGAAGCGCAGCGGAAGTCGAAGTTGAGCGGTTTTATAACTTGGTATTGCGGACAGATAAAGGCGTAAACTTATAATCTGCTATCGACAGAAGTTAAACATGGTTCAATAGAAGATAAACTTCTAAATGGGGAGACCACAGTTAAAAAATATTTTTACAAATTCAAAATTTACACTGTAATAATTTGAGTTTTAAAAAATATTGTTTTTATTTTATAAGAATAAAATTACATATCTTTATTACTATATGGGCAAAACAATCATTTAAAATGATAAAAAATAAGAATGAATTTATTAAATTATTTTCTGACAATGGGGTTGAACACTAATTTTTTATCCCGACAGAGGTCGCATGGGCGAGTGTTCCCACAAAATCTGTCACAGGTGTCATACACCATATAAAATTTTGTAAACAAACCGGTTTTCTATTAATAAAAACTAAAAATGACTAAATGTGCTGCCTATAAATGTAAAAATATAGGTGTTCATAAATTTCCTAAAGATCCTATGCGCAGAAAGTTGTGGGAAAGAAGTCTTAAAAGAAAAAACTGGAAAGCTACAGATTCGGCGAGGTTATGCTCTGCTCATTTTAAAACTGATGATTACTATGGCAAGAGAGCTTATACAGGTACGTTATTATGTGTAATTAAGTTACACCGACATAATGTCTCATGTTTTGATTATAAAGTTGCTAATAAAATATTTCTTTTTTAGGAAAAGCGCCAGTTGCGAAATTCCTGAAGCATTTCGCTGTACCAACTATATTCTCCTACGAAGCAAGAAACTCCGCTAGCGAGAGAGAGCGACAGGCACGTGTTGAGAGAAGATGTCAAAGAAAACTTACTTTTACTTCTACAGAAACAATATACACATCAAATGTAGAACCTGTACCAGATGCAGGAAATGAAATTGAAGTGGATGTTGTTGTGCATAATGTCAATAAGCCTCAAAATGTGCTTCATATGTTACTAGTTACTATTATATCCTGTTTATTTAACTTTGAGCCCGATGGTAGAAAAAATAAAATATTATGGTAGCTCTGTAATAAATGTTAGTGCTGAAGATCAATTTTTTTTTAACTCTAATGAAACTTCGACAAGATAAATGTAACTTGGATAAATTTTATTCATCAGTCATGGACAAAACTTAACATTTGGCCTGAAAAGGATTTGATGCAATATTATATGCCTGATAGTTTTAAACAGTTTAATAGGGTTAATGAAAACATATAATACATTGAAAAATGAACTACACCATACCTATATTCCTTTGGTTTCTAAGATATTTTTTGTTCATTTTATGTGCTGTAACTTAGGAGAAAGTATAATGAAGAAATAAAACAATTTTCAAGTAATTTATGGTTTTAATTGGTCCTAATCTATACTAATATTATAAAGCTGAAGAGTTTGTTTGTTTGTACGCGCTAATCTCAGGAACTACTTTATAGATCATTTATCGAGGAAGGTTATAGGCTATATAACATCACGTTGCGACTAATAGGAGCAAAGAAACAGTCGAAAATGTGGAAAAAACGGGGAATATTGTTCATTTTTGAGGGCTTCCGTTGCGTGCGCTGCGTAAACCGTTCGAGATACCCAAAAATATGTATGAAAGAATTATTCCTCTTTAAATTATCTAAAAAAATGTCCGAGACAGTATATGTCTATCTTTTAAGATTAACTTACAATAACCGTTTTTATGATAATCAAATTTGGTCGAAACATAATAATATTAATCTTTATCCAAATAAATGTGTTTTTTATTTATTTATTTATCCAAATAAGTTGTGGGTAACAGCTATAGGTAATTTATAATAAAGCATTATTTTTATCTTATGTGTAACAATAATTTAAAAAAACCCGGGCAGCGCCGGGCACCGTCAGCTAGTGTGTATATAATACCTTATCTAAAATAGCTTTTTCCATGTGCTCTTTGTAAAATGTTGTCAAATGTGTGAGCATATCATTTATAAATGTATCGTCCCTATCTATAAATACAACTGCCATGTCTACAAATCTCCAGAATGAGCTGGAACTGCATGCAAGCACACCGCTTCTTCAGCTACTTGTGTTGGTTCATCATGTGGCCGTTCTACATGAAAGCATCATGGCACGACCCGGGGTGACTAGCATCCACTAATATAATATTTAATGAAGCGTCTCATATCTGCAAAAAACAAATTATTTATTGATTACAATATATGATTTTTTGAGTGTTTGATTTTTTCTAAGATAAACCATGGGAATTAGTTTGATATGTTGAGAGAATAACTGAGATATAGTACTTACTATTTGTGTGTTAATAGTGTGTCATTTGCCGGCCTCATCGATGCAATGTGTATGCCATCTGCACATCCAATAAGCCCAGGGATACCAAACTCATTGTAGAATCTTAAAATTGAAAAATAGTGTTAACAATATGAAATTATCAGTTTCGTAATGGGTACACGATCCCCCTTTGCCAACGCCCGTAAAATACGAGTTCGTCCAAATAAATCCACCTAAAGTCCCAAGCCTTACAAGTAATTACCTAATTATACTCGTATTACTCATTTTTACTCATAAATAACTTGTAAATAAGAAATATTAATTCGTGAAATTGAAAAGTTATATACAATTAATTTGATGCATATTAATACTGTGAAACATAATAAAACTACTTACCCTGACGAAACAAACACTTAAAGATGTATTAAGACTCTAATTACTATCTAATTTCCTTAAAATAATCAATATTATTCCTGTCGAAGTTCAACAAAAGTTACATTTTGTAACTTCTGCAAAACTACTATTTTGACATTCATTGTGCGTTAAGCTCCGCTTCTCGTGCCGGTCCGCAATACGAAATCTCATACTAAAAGGACCGTGCGCACTAACCTAAACTACGCTGCTAATTTGACATGTTTTGAAGTTGGAAGTTTAGGTGCACAATACGAAATTGTGTTATCAGCGCTGCTATTCGACTTCTATAACCGTGCGCAATAGACCTGCATGTATTCTATGTTCCGGTTGATAAGTTTAACGATAATGAAAAAGAACAATATTATTTTACAAAATAATTGAGTACATTGAAGTTGATTTGGAACTAGAAGTGGAAGTGAGTCCAGAAGAGGTCATTAAACTTTTCAAAATTAAATTATAAAACAAACAAAATTGATAAAGAATAAATAATTACTAAAACGAAACTATAGTTCCAAAGTCATTTAACCGAACGATAATAGATAATGATAAATAAATATAAACAATAATATTTTTAAAATTGCGGTCAAGCGTAAATTATTTACCTATCTTATATTTTAATCATTTTTTTACTTTAACTTAAATAAGCTAATATTAGATCATGTTTAAAATGCTAAATGGAGAATTCCAGACTATAGTTAGAGTCTTAAAGTTAACGAAGTATTGAATTACCGGCTCCAAGAATTATTAATAGAATCGCACTTCAGAAAAGACAAGACCCTAGTCTACTAGAGTGGTAGACAGACTGGGGGAGTATCGTGATCTTGTCCCATGTACGTTAACTAAGGTGTTGGCCATGTGAGGTCTCCGCTCCGTCCTCGGACGATGAGTCGGTAATTCGCGTCAGCGTTAAGCCTGACGCGAAGAGAGAGCGGCGCGGACGTTCTCCGACTACAGGGGAATTAGTTGGGTTGGCCAAGGCGAAAGCCGAGGTCAACAAACAACAGCGGGATGAGCTCGCGAGCGAGATAGCGAACTCGCGAATTACCCGTGGGGCAACGACTGAGGCGACGTCACATATTGACGACGCCACAGTCGGCTACCTACGCGGTCAAGCGGCTAAGGATGTCGAGCTAATCAAATCGGTAGCTACGAAATCCAAAAACTTAAAGGGCGACCTTCAACGCTCTCTTAAGCTAGCCGCGATCTCACTCGGGAAGATCGTCGCCACATTGGGCGAACGATCTTCGTCGGATGAGACGAAACGGTTGCAGGCGGAAAATGACCGCCTGCGATTGGACATTGAGGATCTCCGCTCCGATATGGAGAGGATGCACGAGAGGATTGAGCGGTTAGCTGCTCCCCCTCCCGCACCTTCTCCGATATCGGTAGCGGAACCTGCGGAGGTGTCGGCTGCGTCGGCGTTGCCGATCCCGACACCGAACGAAGAGTTGATGCGTTCGATCATGCTCGCAGTAGGAAGCATGATGGACGCGAAACTCGAGGGCCTGCAAGACAGGCTACTACCCGAGCAGCGTGTTAGGCCGCCGCTCGGGGTCAAGCCGGCCGCGGCCGCGCCCTCTAAGCGGGGCGCCGCCGCGCCTAAGGCGAAAGCCGCGGTCGCTCGTAAGAGAACGGCCGCGGTCGCGCCTGTGCCGCCGGCCGTCGCGCCGCCCGCTGTCACACATGAGGCATCGGGTGCCGCGTCGTCCGGGCCGTCGGCGGTGGCTGGCCCTTCCCAGTCGCCGCCCGCGGACACTGAGGCGCCTTTATGGTCCACTGTGGTCAAGCGGGGTAGGCGAGGCAGGGCCGCGAATATAGCGGCCCCTGTCCCGGCTGTCCCGCAGCCAAAATCTGGGTCGTCTGCCGCCCAGAAAAAAGCGCGTAAGAGGTTGCGACCTCCGCGCTCGGCTGCAGTGGTTATTACACTGCAACCGGGTGTGGAGGACAGTGGAGTGACCTACGCCTCGATCCTCGCAGAGGCGAAAGAGAAGTTCGACCTGGCTAGCGTAGGCGTTAAAAAGATGCGCTACAGGAATACCATCACCGGGGCGAGGATTTTTGAAATACCGGGTATTTCGAGTGGACCGCAAGCGGATGCGTTCGCGCAAAAGCTGCGAGAGGTTCTGCCTGCAGAGCGGGTTCGAATCGACAGGCCGGTGAAACGCGCGGATATGCGTATCACCGGTTTGGACGATTCCACTACGGTGAGAGAGGTAGTCGCCGCCATGGCGAAAACCGGCGAGTGTTCGGAAGAACACATCAAAGCCGGCTTGATTAGGCTTAACGCGGCCGGAACGGGCACCTTGTGGGCAAGTTGTCCCGTGTCGGCCGCACGTAAAATTTCAGGTGGACGTCTGCTAGTCGGATGGGTCTCCGCGCGCGTCATGCTGCTCGACGCAGCGCCTCTGCGGTGTTTTCGGTGCTTCGAGCCCGGTCACGTCGCCGCCAAGTGTACCGCGTCTGTCGATCGCAGCGCAGATTGCATGCGCTGCGGTCGGGCGGGTCACAAGGCGGCGACTTGCTCTGCGGCGCCGCATTGTGCCCTCTGCGCGGCAGAGGGTAAGCCTGCCGGCCATAAGATGGGCGCTAAATCGTGCGCCCATCTTAAGAAGAGGAAAGAGAAGTAAGTCCGCGGCGAGGAGGTGGTTATGTTAAGCGACCCCTCCACTCTTCCACAGCTTCGCTGGGTGGCAGACTTTGGGAAGTCTGTCGACCATTACAGCGATAGAGAGGCGGCGAGCGTGTTCCTGCGCGCGCCTCTCACTACATTTGATGTAGCGAGGTCGTTAAGCACTCGGTGCGGGGCCTATAGGGCTGTCGCTGGCAGAGACGCGGAAGATTGCAATAGTGCACTCGTATCTCTGTCAATATTCGACGAGAGGAACATCGTGAGGTTTTAGTCGGTACATCTCGCGTGCATGCGCTATCGAGCATGCCGCGCTGGCGCCCATACAATTATATGTATGCACGCTTGCCCCAGGGAGTCCGACATACCCCCGGCATTATCCCAAATAATGCCGGGAAGTCCGTAATGGATTTCCTCACGTAAAAAAAAAAAAAAAAAAAAAAAAGGTGTTGGCCATGTTAGTTAACGTATAGGCACGATATTACGTATAGTTAACGTATAGAAACCTAACACAAAGATCTCGAGGCATATTATGAGCCAAGCCAAGGAAACTAAACACCCTCGTCTAAGAGCGGCCGTGGTCTAGCGATAAGACGCGTGAACTCACGATCGATGAGGCCCGTGTTCGAACCTCGCTAATTCTGACCGGTACCAATGTAACACTTTCGAATGTAACATCCGTGAAGTGACTTTGTCGCGTTTCGGGAATAGTTTGAAAGTAGCTAGGTATAACGAGAGGAGTGTGCACTGTCAATCTAGATAGTACATGCTCGTCTCCTCAGGCCGGCATAGTGGAGGCGACTGCTGCCCGCACAGGTTTCTCTGTAGTAGCAGTTGTTTCCATTCATGGACTGCACTCTAGCTTTACATCAGGCGGTGTTGTCACATGCCGAGCTACAATTAAAAAAAATATGATGTTCATTACTATTCGTCAACAACATTGGCACACAACGTGAAGTGGGAGGTTTCACGTAGATAGCGCCCTAGGCTAAGCACTTCATTCGGCGCTTCTTTGGCGGTTTATTTTTTGGAGAATAAGTAGGTATCTATGTAAAACGTAATGAACTTTAAATATTTTTTTTTCATTTAAAAATTACAATAATATATTGTCTTTTACATTATAATTATAAAATCGAGAAAGGAAACTTACCATTCCGCCATTTTTCTTGGCGATTTTAGTTAAAGCATTGCATACAATTGCAGGATCAATAGTTCCGTCTCCAGGAGAATAAAGTGCCATTTTAAACACAGATGGATCCAATATTGGTACAATTTTTTGTGCTTCATTAGGATCCAAAACTTCGCTCGGTATACCTAATGATTTACCGAGAGTGTGTAAGCGCAGGTATTCTTGTGTTCGTACCTATGTATTTTAAATTTTTTATTTAAATTTTTAGTAGTCGATCTTTCCGCCAGTCAGACGATATTATTTTGACAGTTAAGATAAAGAGATTTCAAATAAAGCGATCCTACTGATGGCGAGGTCTCACTTCAGACGGCGAGTGCGGTAAATTAATTGGGCCGTAGTTTGCCATCAAAGGGTAGTACAACCACTTTCTCGTAGCCGGCTATAACGAGAAGAGTGTGTCGTCATATTCGTCTTCTAAAAGCCAGCATAAGGAGGTGATCTACTTACGGGGCCACGAGATATAAACAATCCGCCATTATTAATCCAACCAGCATTATCTCCTATCTCTTCCTCCAAAATACTGTAAATTTGCTTAGAGTCCTGTAACAGGCGGATTTCCAAATCGCAAGGCCTTAGGGACCATACCATGCCTGTAATTGTATTTTTTTTTTTAATTAAATTCATTATTTTTTCACTAATTTAAGTATACAGACATATTTTTTATATTGTAGGTATGGAGTCAGGGTAATAAAGGTATTTACTTTTTAGTCGTTTCTTTTTAAGTCCTTGACTACAATTTTGTTTTTTCTTAAAATGTGTAGGCGCAGTCCCTACACTATATTTATTAGTTTCTAATTTTCGGCTTTTTGCAAGATCTTTAACTACATGAATAAAGTTTCTTACCTGCAGTATGCCATGTTGTTCCACTAGTTATTTTCGACCGTTCTAATAAAACAGTTTTAATACCACGTTTTGATAATTGATATAATGTATTACAACCTACTATACCTCCACCTAAAATCAAGCATGTAATGAGACTTTGAATTTTTGCAATTGACCTGGAGGGTTGGGCTGGACGTTTTTAATGCATATACTAAGGGTACGTACCTACCTATGTACGTGACCTATTTTTTAAGATTTTTTGACCCCTCGTACACCGCGGTGACCACTCGTAGTATGTACCAAGATACACCCCTAAACGGGTCACGTATCATGGGTACGTTCCCTAAGCTTGTGCTTGTGTCATAAGCACTGAGTTACTAAAGTACATATAACATAGTTACATTGGTACTAGTCAGAAGTTAGCGATATTTGTACACGGATCATATCGATCGCGAATTCACGCCTTTTCCCGCTAGACCATGGCCGTGATATTTAAAGTCGAGTCTTTACAACACTAGATGTTTTTTCGCTGATTTGCTGAATCAATTATTTCCAAGATACTTGTACCTAAGATAGTAATAACTTAAAACTAGTGAATAAATAATATAGGTAGGTATATGCGACTACAATGGCTGCAAAGCTTTCGAAACGTTCAGATTAAATTAATCAAAATAATCGTTATACACGTTAGCCACTCTTTGGTCTTCGTAGGAAAACCGATTACACACGGATCGCAAGTCATAATGAGCCAAACTACCAAGACGATCAAACCGTCTACATGATGGGCACCACTTTTGTGTCATCACTATTTGCACGCACCCTGACTAACGTGTGAAGGAGCCATTACACATAGTGTATAGACTGCTAACAACTTTTATTCTCTTCCGTATTTTTTTATTACAGAAGTACAGCCTAATGTTAAGCTAGAGTGCAGTCCACGAACGGAAACATATGTTATTACATATAATTTTCTAGAGGCAGCCTCTCACTATGCCGGCCTGAGAGACGAATGTGCATCATTCAGATTGACCGGGCACACTCCTCTCGTATCGTGTGTTTTTAACTTTTAAAAATAAAAATTGCGTACTTACCAACGATAACGACATCCGCTGAAGAAATTACATCCTGTTGTGTGGAATACCTTTTTCTTTTCAAATTATTAAAATAATTAAGAGCTTTAAATCTAACAGAACTATCTCTAATAAGTTTAAACATTATGAATTACTTATTAACACATTTAAAAACATTAAAAAGGTGTAACTTCATCAAGAGACAGATTCTAAGTCACTTCTATGAGTTTAAGACGAAAACGTATGTAATAAACAAAATAAATGATAATAAATATTACGTACAAGATTGGTGTATCTCTCGGTTATCACATAGAGGTCACTTTTGTACAATTAACTTATCAATTTTAAAATAAACATACTTGTATCAATGGAAATATAAATATCCGATATACGAGTACATTCAGACTATTAGGAAATATTTAGACTAATTTAAACTTTTTTGTTATAAATACATAGCAACTGAAATTGTGTCTTCTCAGTACATAATAGTGCGTTTAAATTTTTTCCACAGGGATAGGCAGAAACAACGGAACGCCACTTGCCACGATCCAGACACCCTCGCTTCCCCCATATCCATAATTCTCTTCATACAAGCTCGACTGTTATGGGCACTAGGCAACCCAGCTTTCATAATCTGATTTGATTGGAACACACCCTAATTTTGTATTGATTTTGTAACTAATTTATAGAGTGAACTTAGTTTCTTTTAAGGGACAACAGAGATATGTAAAGAGAGAAAAATAACAAAAAATATTAGGAAGTACGAGTAAATAGTATGGATGATCACATTCGTATCGAATGCGAGATAGTCGCATGGCATAAGGTCTAAGCCCTAAGGCAGGGGTCGGCAACCTTTTTGAGGAGGGGTGCGGTGAAACGCGAGTACAAGTGGCTGAGAGATAGAAATGGTGCCTGATCCCCGTTAATCGATTCAGAACGATTTATAATTTTTTTATATAAAATATTTGCGTATGAAAGTAAAGAGCCATAGCTTTACATCCAAAGAGCCACAGGTTGCCGACCCCTGGTCTAAGGGATGATTTTTAACAAGTTTCAAACTTCATGGTAGAATTAATTCGGTAAAACGTCCGCTGGGCTCACAAGTCACAATACCAATGGAGTCTCAGTTGGAACTATACCCTTTAGTTAGACAAACAGGGCATGTGCGAATAATTTTCAGTAAATTTTAAATCGATATTGGTTTATTGTGTAAGTTGTGGCACCTAAAGGTGGATCATTCGCCATATGATTGGTCTACTTAACAGAAGCATGATATCATGATTCCCACCACTGGTCGCCCTTAAAATATAAAAATATAAAATTAAAAAAAAAAATTGCGGTTTGGTACCAATCATCCGTGACATGTTTTCAATGTTTCATATTTCACAAATATTTATTATTAATGGCATCTCAGCCTAGGGCGCTGTCGATACCACACCTAATGGTGGACCAGTTTTAGTTTTGTAAAAGAAAGATTTTTTTAAAGAATATAATAATATACATTTATTTGTACATTTAATACATAATAAACTAAATAAATGCTATATTAACAATAATCTTGAACGTTAACTTCATGTAATGTCAACAATAAAAATTTGTGTCATCATATAAAAAAAAGATTTTGATATATTCTAAATTTCTTAGTGGACGCAACGTTTGTCTGTTACACGGGTTCACTAAACACAAAATCTCTCAAAATCCAATCATACTCGATTTTTTTAGTAGCTCGGCACATGACAACATTCCGTCTGGTGCTACAAAGAAACTTCAGGCAGCAGTCACCAACGCTGTGCCGACTTCACGTTACATTTGAAAGTGACGGTACTACTCCAAGACAGCAGACTGGGCTAATAACTTTAAAATTGTATCACTATTTTACATTAATAACAATTATTTTAAAACTAATAAATAATATTTATTAAGCCTTAAAACTAAAAAGGTAAAATAAATCATTGGCATGCTTTCAAGTATGACTAATGAAACATGTATAATACACATCTGCACAAACATTGCATTTATTTAAAGTGGCCCATTCAAGATCCTGCATTGCAGTCAAAAGCCAATCGGCAGTAGCCACTTGATCGAATCGAAATCAAAATATATCGGATCGAACGTTTCGTTATCACTTAGGTGACATTGAAACGTCAAATGTCATATTTTTGTTTTCGATTCGATCAAGTGACAAATGTCGAGAGTGCTTGGCGCGCTTTTGCCTGGGATGCTTCAAGTGTTTTTATCCCTTTCCTTAATTAGTTTAGTGGTTATTATTGTGTAAAATTGGTGTTATTTTGCGTAATTTTATGCTGCGCATGTGAGTAATTGTGGAAACAGTGAAATTCACTCTATATTAGGCAACAGAAGCGGTTTTTTTTTGTGGTTATCCCACATTGCGAAACCGCTCATATAGTGACGTGACCGGGTGAATAGCCGTCAAATACTCCAAGAAAGCGTCAAATTGTAAAACACCATTGCAACTTGATGCAAAAACATCAAGAATTAACTGCTCGACATTGGCAGAATTTTCGTTATTATGACATATGAGGTCATTTAACAAAAGAAGAAGTAGTTTGCAAGTCTCGGGCAGGACACAACGAGACCCATCCATTATCCGATATCTTTCAACGCCCTGCGCGGCGGACTGCTGCATGGCAGTTGTGAATGGGCCGCTTAAGACATCCACCGAGGCAAGGCGTCTCGTCACAGACGCTTCAAGAGTGATTGCAAATACTGAAACTGAGTTGACACAGAAATATGTTATAATTACAGTAATTCGTATGTTGTTTTTTTTCAATCAAATTATACGCGTCTATGACGATACGCTCGAGTGAAGAACAGACTTAATTTTATAGAAAAATATAATACTTTTTTAATGCAAATAAATGCATTTCAGTCATATATAAATAAGGACTTAATAGTACCATAAACAATAATTGTGTTGCCAGAGTTAAAAAGTGCAGTTAAACATGATGTGGGCTAGCAACCCTGGGCGGTGTTAATGCCAGTCGTTGCGATCGTGCGGCGTGTTCCCCTGACGCAGAAGCAACTGCTGCCTCCAATTGCGCTCGGAGGGCGACCAGCTCACGAGTTCTCTGGTATATGGGATCCTACAACATTAATAAATTTATTATTTTATAACTTCTTGTAAATATATACTTCAGCGGTCGTGGTTTAGCGGTAAAGGATGAACTTTACGATCGAAGAGACCCGTGTTCAAACCTCGCTAAATTCTGACCGGTACAACGTATTTTGGTCGCACGATGCCTGTACTAGCCCGCACTAGCTTAGTATAGGTATTTAAAAAAGCCCTTAGGTATTAGTTATCTTTGGGGACAGCAGAGCTATAATGAGACTAGTCAAGATAAAAGCGAAAGATTTTTTTAAAAATATTTTGGTATATTCATTTTCTCTGTTATAATATAAAAAGCATCACTTGTTCCACTTAGATCCATTTATGGATTTAGACTTTTTTGTCAATTTCAATCCCTAATCCATAACTTTACGTATAATGGTTTTATTAGAACTAACGTGTGAAAATAAAGTGTATGACATGTTTTCTAAATTTATTAGAAATGACTGTAGTGTGAAAGTGGCTTTATAATGGATTTTCAGATATACATTAGTTCTTATGGATTAAAGTGGATATAAACGTGTAAAAAAATCCATCATCTCAGTGGATTTAACAGCACTATAAACCATTGCAAAACATACCTGTTGTCTCATAGCTGGATTCCATCTACAATAAAGCGCTTTCCACAGCTTTATTACTCTCAATGACGTCACAGGTTGTATGACTTCCAAAGGCTTCATACACGCCGATATATTGGCATCTACTTTAGATAAGGATGGTGGTCCCCAATAGAGTGGATTCAAATACAAATCCTGTCTACTATTTATATAGGACCACAGGGAGACTGTCCGGGATTTTACCTCTGTCAAAAAAAGTGATAAAATACAGTGAATTATATCAAATATAAAATACCTATTTCTATTTTATATTTAAAATAGGTTCTATCTAAAAGCATTTTATATGTTTTTTTATTGTAGCTCGGCATATGACAACGTAAAGCTAGAGTGCGGTCCATGAGTGGATATAACTGCTACTACAGAAAAATTTCTACGGGCAGCAGTCGTCTGCTATGCCGGCCTGAGAAGACGAGTATGCACCATCTAGTGACAGTGCACATTCCTCTCGCTATACCTGGCTACTTTCAAACTGTTCCCGAGACGCGACAAGGTCACTTCACGGGTGTTCCATTCGAAAGTGGTGGTGCTACCCCAGGACGGCAGACTGGACTAATAACTATCATCAGTCATTTCTAATACATTAATATACATATTTCGTATTTTTACAATATAATTTATAAAATATAAAAATAATATATATTTTTAATTTTGGTAAAACAAAAGTTGTCATCTATTAATAATTTATTTCAAGTATACTTCTGAGTTGACCAATCTGGTCTAGAAAGGGCTTCCAAGGTCGCCCCCGAATGACACTGCTATCAACTCTGAGTCAGAAATTAAAAAAAAAACGAAATAAATATTACCTTCTTTAACCCTCTCCCTTTCAGTATTACAAAGGAAAGTGCCAAATCTACACGAGTACAAATGATCAACAATAGTTATCAATAGCCGTTCGTTGAACTGGAACGCAGTCGGGAACTGTTGTTGTAACTGCCACACACAATCAACCCATTGTACGAATACTGGTGAACGATCAGCGTCCGAATGACGTTCATCACCATGTCCAATACGCTGTAAATAACAAACTAGCTGTTGGGTAAAAGCCGCGGGCGCAAGCGGCCCGCGGAGGCCCTTTTTGTCGTAAAACGTATTAGATCGAATAGATTTTAGGGCAGTTTTGAAAATATTTAGCTCGCCATCTAAAAGCGTTTAAGTTTCTGAACAAAATTGACCTTTACACGGTTACGCTAACGTATGTACTTTTTGAGAAATAGCGATTTTAGAAAATAAAAAAAAATAAAATAAAAAAGTAGTGCTGGTCATACTGAACAATATTGGTCTTTACACGGTGACGCTAACGTATGTACTTTTTGAGTAATAGCGATTTTAGAAAATTAAAAAAAAAAAACAAAAATTTAAAAAAAAAGTAGTGCTGGTCATACTGAACTATATTGGTCTTCACACGGTGACGCTAACGTATCTACTTTCTGAGATTTGATGATTTTAAAAGATTGAAAAAAAAAATTAAAAAAAGAATAGTGCTGGTCATACTGAACAAAATTGGTCTTTATACGGTGACGCTAACGTATCTACTTTTCGAGATGTGGCGATTTAAAAAAATTTAAAAAAAAACAAAAATTAAAAAAAAAATTAGTGCTGGTCATACTGAACAATATTGGTCTTTACACGGTTACGCTAACGTGTGTACTTTTTGAGTAATAGCGATTTTAGAAAATTAAAAAAAAAAAATTTAAATAAATAAAAACAAATAGTGCTGGTCATACTGAACAATATTGGTCTTTACACGGTGACGCTAACGTATCTACTTTTCGAGATATGAAGATTTGAAAAAATTAAAAAAAAAACATAAACAAAAATTTTAAAAAATAGTGCTGGTCACACTGAACAAAATTGTTCTATACATGGTTACTCTGACGTATCTACTTCTTGAGATATTCGAAAAAAAGTCCGCCGCGCGGAGCAAATTCGATGTTCACGCGGCCGCGCCCACCGTCCGACTGACCGAGGTAAAGCCGTTTCGATCGTTCGTCCCGAAAATGCGTCGTTATATTTTCATTGCGCGCTCTGAACGGGCGGAACATAGAGAGCGCGAGCCCCGACGAGCGATCGACGCGGATGCTGTTAGGCCACGCCCAAGCGCCATGCTCCGTTTCATATTGGCGTACCGGCGGGAAAAGGATAGAAATACGATCGAGGAAAAATTTTTTTTGAGCAATTTTGAAAAAAAAAGTATCGTTTTCGAAATTAGAGGGCATTCCCTACGACGTTTGTTCCGGCACTTTTGCCTCATCTCTTTCCGTTTCCGAGATATCGCTACTACTTCCGGTCCAGAATCGACTTCCGGTCAAAGTCGTATTTTTCTCGACGGTTTTGGGACGCCCTCTATACGACTCAAAAAACCGCTACCCTCCACTATACCGGCAAGTGCGAAATAATATATGTCAGTGAGTGAGTGAGTGAGTGAGTGAGTGAGTGGTATTGCAGCTATATATTAGTACTAGCTGTTGGGTAAAAGCCGCGGGCGCAAGCGGCCCGCGGAGGCCCTTTTTGTCGTAAAACGTATTAGATCGAATAGATTTTAGGGCAGTTTGGAAAATATTTAGCTCGCCATCTAAAGGCGTTTAAGTTTCTGAACCAAATTGACCTTTACACGGTTACGCTAACGTATGTACTTTTTGAGTAATAGCGATTTTAGAAAATTAAAAAAAAAACAAAAATTAAAAAAAAAAGTAGTGCTGGTCATACTGAACAATATTGGTCTTTACACGGTTACGTTAACGTATGTACTTTTTGAGTAATAGCGATTTTAAAAAATTAAAAAAAAAACAAAAATTTAAAAAAAAAATAGTGCTGGTCATACTGAACAATATTGGTCTTTACACGGTGACGCTAACGTATCTACTTTTCGAGATATGAAGATTTTAAAAAATTAAAAAAAAAACTAAAACAAAAATTTAAAAAAATAGTGCTGGTCACACTGAACAAAATTGTTCTTTACATGGTTACTCTGACGTATCTACTTCTTGAGATATTTAAAAGAAAGCCCGCCGCGCGGAGCAAATTCGATGTTCACGCGGCCGCGCTCACCGTCCGACTGACCGAGGTAAAGCCGTTTCGATCGTTCGTCCCGAAAATGCCTCGTCGCGGATGCTGTTAGGCCACGCCCAAGCGCCATGCTCCGTTTCATATTGGCGTACCGGCGGGAAAAGGATAAAAATACGATCGAGGAAAAATTTTTTTCGAGCAATTTTGAAAAAAAAAGTATCGTTTTCGAAATTATAGGGCATTCCCTACAACTTTCTCTTCGGGGTGACTGCCCCGACTCGCCCCGTTTCCGAGATATCGCTACCACTTCCGGTCCAGAATCGACTTCCGGTCAAAGTCGTATTTTTCTCGACGGTTTTGGGATGCCCTCTATACACCCCGAAAATTTCACCCCCGCACCCCCCCGGCAAGTACTAAATAATTGATGTCAGTCAGTGAGTGAGTGAGTGAGTGAGTGAGTCAGTCAGTGGTATTGCAGCTATATATTAGTACTAGCTGTTGGGTAAAAGCCGCGGGCGCAAGCGGCCCGCGGAGGCCCTTTTTGTCGTAAAACGTATTAGATCGAATAGATTTTAGGCAGTTTTGAAAATATTTAGCTCGCCATCTAAAAGCGTTTACGTTTCTGAACAAAATTGGTCTTTACACGGTGACGCTAACGTATCTACTTTTCGAGATATGGCGATTTTAAAAAATTAAAAAAAAAAAAATTAAAAAAAAAGTAGTGCTGGTCATACTGAACAATATTGGTCTTTGCACGGTGACGCTAACGTATGTACTTTTTGAGTAATAGCTATTTTAGAAAATTAAAAAAAAAAAAAGCAAATAGTGCTGGTCATACTGAACAATATTGATCTTTACACGGTGACGCTAACGTATCTACTTTTCGAGATATGAAGATTTTAAAAAATTAAAAAAAAAAAAACAAAAATTTAAAAAAAAAGTGCTGGTCATACTGAACAAAATTGGTCTTTACACGGTGACGCTAACGTATCAACTTTTCGAGATATGGCGATTTTAAAAAATTAAAAAAAAAACAAAAATTAAAAAAAAAAATAGTGCTGGTCATACTGAACAATATTGGTCTTTACACGGTGACGCTAACGTATCTACTTTTCGAGATATGAAGATTTTAAAAAATTAAAAAAAAAACTAAAACAAAAATTTTAAAAAATAGTGCTGGTCACACTGAACAAAATTGTTCTTTACATGGTTACTCTGACGTATCTACTTCTTGAGATATTTAAAAGAAAGCCCGCCGCGCGGAGCAAATTCGATGTTCACGCGGCCGCGCTCACCGTCCGACTGACCGAGGTAAAGCCGTTTCGATCGTTCGTCCCGAAAATGCCTCGTCGCGGATGCTGTTAGGCCACGCCCACCGCCATGCTCCGTTTCATATTGGCGTACCGGCGGGAAAAGGATATAAATACGATCGAGGAAAAATTTTTTTTGCCCGATTTTGAAAATTTTTTTTTTGATTTCGCCATAAGACGACATTCTCTACAACTTTCTCTATGGGGTGACTGCCCCGACTCGCCCCGTTTCCGAGATATCGCTATCACTTCCGGTCCAGAATCGACTTCCGGTCAAAGTCGTATTTTTCTCGACGGTTTTGGAACGCCCTCTATACGACTCAAAAAACCGCTACCCTCCACTATACCGGCAAGTGCGAAATAATTGATGTCAATGAGTGAGTCAGTGAGTGGTATTGCAGCTATATATTAGTACTAGCTGTTGGGTAAAAGCCGCGGGCGCAAGCGGCCCGCGGAGGCCCTTTTTGTCGTAAAACGTATTAGATCGAATAGATTTTAGGCAGTTTTGAAAATATTTAGCTCGCCATCTAAAAGCGTTTACGTTTCTGAACAAAATTGGTCTTTACACGGTGACGCTAACGTATCTACTTTTCGAGATATGGCGATTTTAAAAAATTTAAAAAAAAACAAAATTTTAAAAAAAATTAGTGCTGGTCATACTGAACAAAATTGGTCTTTACACGGTGACGCTAACGTATCTACTTTTCGAGATATGGCGATTTTAAAAAATTAAAAAAAAAAAAAAAAAAAAAAAGTAGTGCTGGTCATACTGAACAATATTGGTCTTTACACGGTGACGCTAACGTATGTACTTTTTGAGTAATAGCTATTTTAGAAAATTAAAAAAAAAAAAAGCAAATAGTGCTGGTCATACTGAACAATATTGATCTTTACACGGTGACGCTAACGTATCTACTTTTCGAGATATGAAGATTTTAAAAAATAAAAAAAAAAAAAACAAAAATTTAAAAAAAAAAAGTGCTGGTCATACTGAACAAAATTGGTCTTTACACGGTGACGCTAACGTATCAACTTTTCGAGATATGGCGATTTTAAAAAATTTAAAAAAAAAAACAAAAATTTAAAAAAAAAATAGTGCTGGTCATACTGAACAATATTGGTCTTTACACGGTGACGCTAACGTATCTACTTTTCGAGATATGAAGATTTTAAAAAATTAAAAAAAAAACTAAAACAAAAGTTTAAAAAAATAGTGCTGGTCACACTGAACAAAATTGTTCTTTACATGGTTACTCTGACGTATCTACTTCTTGAGATATTTAAAAGAAAGCCCGCCGCGCGGAGCAAATTCGATGTTCACGCGGCCGCGCTCACCGTCCGACTGACCGAGGTAAAGCCGTTTCGATCGTTCGTCCCGAAAATGCCTCGTCGCGGATGCTGTTAGGCCACGCCCACCGCCATGCTCCGTTTCATATTGGCGTACCGGCGGGAAAAGGATATAAATACGATCGAGGAAAAATTTTTTTTGCCCGATTTTGAAAATTTTTTTTTTGATTTCGGCATAAGACGACATTCTCTACAACTTTCTCTACGGGGTGACTGCCCCGACTCGCCCCGTTTCCGAAATATCGCTATCACTTCCGGTCCAGAATCGACTTCCGGTCAAAGTCGTATTTTTCTCGACGGTTTTGGGACGCCCTCTATACGACTCAAAAAACCGCTACCCTCCACTATACCGGCAAGTACGAAATAATTGATGTCAGTCAGTGAGTCAGTCAGTGGTATTGCAGCTATATATTAGTATAATAATAATAATAAAGTATATATACAACTAGATATGCAATAACGCTCCCAAAGTGCCGCGAGAGAAAAGATGACCCCAGTCACTGTCAGTTAGTATTTTTTTTTATTGTAGCTCGACATGTGACAACACTCCGCCTGATGTAAAGCTAGAGTGCGGTCCATGAATGGAAACAACTGCTACTACAGAGAAACCTGTGCGGGTAACAGTCGTCTCCACCATGCCGGCTTGAGGAGACGAACATGTACCATCTAAGATTGACAGTGCACACTTCTCGTTATACCTGGCTACTTTCAAACTATTCCCGAAACGCGACAACTTAACGGTAACATTGTTAAATCGTTAGAAGCCGGTTACGCTTTTTTCATGTCTGATGTATGAGATTTGTACCTCTAGTGATTTTTAGATGAAAAAAGAATTTTATATACTAAGACTAAATTCTGACCAATACCAATGTACATAGATCGCTCATTGTTTATGATGTAACATAGGCTTTATTTAAAGAGTATTCAGCAGACTGATGATGGTTATGACGTGATGATGATGGCGACCTTGTTTCGTTTCGGGATTACATCAGAAGTAGCCAGGTACAACGAGAAGAGTGTGCACTGTCATGTCAACCTGGATGGTGCACATTCGTCCCTTCAAGCCGGCATAGCGGAGGCGATAGGTGCCTGCAAAAATTTCTCTCTTACTTACCAATTGAAATTTATGTCCAAAAGAAAGCCATTCTTTCTCAATAAGTACTTGAAATCCTCTTATGGTACGATAATATGAATCTAACATTAACATGGAGAGTGCTGTTAATTGTGCAGTACGATCCCAACCATCAGAACAATGCACCAGAACTGATGTTTTATGATTATCGATCTGTTGAAATATGCAAAGGCATTAGTAATGGCAAATTAGGAACTTCACTCTAAAATTTGCATTTTACAATAAGTGTGACGGGAAGGACGCACCAGGGAGGTGATGGGAGGCACCCCCATGGAGGTGCGTGCGGAAACCAGCCCGGAAAATCAAGATACATCAAAAACTTTGAAAAAAAAAAGCACTAAACGAAAGTCACAACATCAAATCAATCATATCTGTTTTTTTTATTTTCGACACATTTAATTGTCCCACCCCAGGCTCAGGCTGAGTGCGGAAGTTAATTTGTTTTTTCATCATAATTTATTTACAAAAACAATATTTCCCCGGTCATCATTTTAAACTCGTTTAGAACAAATAAGCTTACCTTATCAACGATCCTTACAGCTCCCGCTAATATACATTTAATGTGCTTAAGCCAACAGCTCGCTTCAATACCACTAAACCATCTAAAAGATCATAAGAACCGACAATTTAAAAAAAATCTTTTTTTTTATTGTAGCTCGGCGTGTGACAACACTCCGCCTGATGTAAAGCTAGAGTGCGGTCCATGAATGGAAACAACTGCTACTACAAAGAAACCTGTGCAGGTAGCAGTCGGCTTGAGGAGACGAGCATGTAACATCTTAGATTGACAGTGCACACTCCTCTCGTCATGTCGTCTGCAACTAAAACAAATATAGAACAAAATTATAACGTACCGTGTTTGATCAATCTGTGGGAAGCATATCTCCTTCAATTTACGCAAACTCTCGCGCATCACATGAATATTGTGTATATCAAGAAACACCAGTTCCACATTCTGATATGCGTCCTCTGATTCATACCTGAAAATATATATCATTTTAAAGCTACGATACAATTTTTAAATAAGAAAAACATATTTGCACACATTCATCATACACATAAAACGATATTATGATAAAACTACGTCATTCAAACTGATCATCATAGCTAATACACTATCTCTAATCGTTTTTTTTTTTCGATTTGTCTATTATCCCCTTCCTGCCTGCCATAAGAACGGCCTTCAATGCTGGCCATGTTCTTAGTTGGAGTGTTTCAACAGAATAGCTCCTTAGTAACCCCTCCAGATTTGTACTATTTCTCTATCTATCAAATCTATCTATATCAAATAATTCAATAAATTGTACTACACATTATAATTAAAACTTGCACAAAAATGGGACAACTATTAGGTAGTTGATCTGCAATAATAGTGACAGAAATTGACAAATCCTCTGACAGAAATGCTATAAAAATATATATAAGGTAAGTAAAAATAAAAAGTAAAAATAGTTAGTTACACACCCTCCACCTTTGGCCTTGTTTGCAATAGCATTAGCGCTGGGTCTTGCGTCCATAATAAACAATTTATTCGCTTGAGCATTCGCATCTATTATGTGTTGGATATAACGCTCATCTTCACGGCTACGTTTACCACTAACCTGTTGCAAAACATTAATAATCAGTTTTATTTTTTCATTAACAAAGAATGACTGCAAACATTGAATACAAAAATTTTTCAATATTTTTTTTATTAATAAAGATGAATTTGTTATTTCTGTTTACTTTTTGTTATAAAGGAGAATGCCAATTTTTGGGCCCACTTGATACCTATTAGTTTGATAACAAAACAATATTTTAAAATAATATCTCATTTTTTATTAATTCATTTTAATTATATCAACACATAATTTGCCAATCAATAGACAATGTTTAATTACATAAAAAACAGATACATATTATCAAATATTAAAACATTTAAAATAATAATAACTCCAAATTTTGCATCAGAAAACATCTAATTACTCAATAATCCGGGTGAAAAAATTAAAACTTATTGGTAATAAGATTTATTTTTCTACAAAACTAACTAAAAATCATTGATAAACTCAAGAAAAAAATTGTAGGCCCATTTTTCTTAGGCAAATGAGCATTCTTCTTTATAATGTTATAATATTTTAATTTAGATAAAACATGTTCACAAAAATCCTAGGAGGATGTTAGTGAAGTATCTAGTGAGATAATCCTAAATCAGCTAGTTGTGTTTAGAACAAAAACGTGCCGATTAGCAATCCATATTTAATTAGCCTTGGCAAAAAACCTTAAGATTAATTTATTTATAAGTATATTTAAAGTAGACGATACCATTTGTGTAAAATGTATTTTTAGTTTAAAAAAAACATTAATTCCAACGAAAGTACACATACCCCAACCAAAGGTTGACTACATCTAGTAATAGCAGCTTGAGAATAACTACTAGTCCATGCGAGTACAGGAATACGTCCACGTGACCTGAACCCTGCTACAGCTCGTAACAAATCATCATCAGCTAATGTGGGTACAGCCCAAGTAGCTGGATAACTATCGCATACTTCAAACTTGTCATTTAAACGTGTTATTCGCCACATTTCATTATTAACGCCCTGGAATAGAAACAAATAAAGAATTTCATTTATAGTTGTAACTTCCTCGTGTCTTTATTGTCCGTGCCAGAGCGCACTATGGAGCGCTAGAATCTCTACATACTACTTTCACTTCGAGTACATCCATTTCTCCCTTCATGCATGCTAAGTTCTAATTTGCTAACTTCTTTTGATTGCTAAGTTTTGGCTGACATTTTGTGGTTCATTATCAATCTTTGATTTACTTACTTGCATCTTTTTTAGGAAAAAACTGTAGACTAAACAATACCTCTTAAGAGGAAATATCAATTCAAGAAGACTAAGAAACTGTATGGATAATGAACCTTTTAATTTTGATGAAATATAAAAAAATAAAAGTTAATTACCATACGTCTTAATTCGGCAATAGGTTCATAAACATGCCACCCGTCTTCAGGGAATTTTTCACCATATGCAAAAGCAAACAATGGCAGTCCGTGTGATAGAGGAAACGAATACTGCTGTAACTTTTCAAATATACCCCGTCTAGAGTGGTTCTCTTGTTTGTGAGCAAAACGTAGATTACGCATGTCCTACAATTTTATCCACATTTATTAAACAAGTTTTAAATGTACAACCGTGAAATGACCTAGTTATGTTTTGAGATCAGGTATACCAAGAGTGTGCACTGTCAAATCGCACATTTGTCTCCTCAAGCCGACATAGTGGAGGCGCCTACTGCCTGCAGTTATTTTTTAATAGGAATTGTTTCTGTTCTTGGACTGTGCTAGCTTGACATTATGCAGAATGTTGTCATATGTCGAACTACTTTAATTAAAAGATGATTGACTACCTTGGACTACTAGAACTCTTTATATTGGGGAATGCCACTTGTTGACCTATTCATACATAGTTTAATACAAAATGCACTGTAAAAAGACAGTAAACACTGCATATTCTGTCATGACACAGTTTAAATTATAAGATGCGAATGAGTTTATGCTCCAGTGGATAACTGACTTAAGTTATTTTTTATTTTAAAGATTACAACAACAAGTCTTTAATAGCAAGGTCCTATCCATCCATGTGCACCAAGCATTCAAGGCTGTTAGAAATCATAGTTCTGGTAATGAAACAATGTTAGTAAAATTATAAAACTTACTTTACAAAATACTTCAATACCATAAGAATTTTCACCTTTTGATAATACACCACCAACTTTTTCTATTCGGGAAACCTAAAAAAAATAATAACAACTCAGTCACATTTCAGAATCAGCTCGGGAGTAGTACGAGTAGCAAATACAAGTCTTTCATAGTTCGTCTGTTCTGTTTTGTTTTATTGTAGCTCAACCTAGAGTGCGATTTGTGAATGGAAACAGCTGCTACTACAGATACATTTCTACAGGCAGCAATAACCTCCACTATGCTGGCTTGATGAGATGAATGTATACTATCTAGATTGACAGTGTACTCTCCTCCCATTATTCAACTATTTTTCTCCTCAAGCCGGCATAGCAGAGGCAAATACTCTATGGTAGTAGTCATATCTACTGTTAAACCGCTCTTTAACCTAACATGTGTGCTAAGCCAATAAAAAATAGTACAAATCCTGTTCATACTGTAATATTTATTTTTTATACTCACTACACCAAGAGGAACACTCAGAACATTATGTTGTGTAGAGGCTTCAGTAGATTTAAAATGAAGCTGGTAATTTGTAATTTTTAATACGCCTCGGGAAGGGCCACTGTATGGACAGAGATAAGTCACATCACGGGCCATCCCCAACACCTTTTCACCATCAACTAATTGTATATCTCCATATACATGAGGCTGAAATATAATAAACTATATTAATAATGCTCATAATAAATGTCGTTAGAATATTTATATTTGAGACAAAATAAACCTTTGATATATCATTTAGCCTCTTCAAGTTCACAAAAACACAAACATGCACAGGACTTAACTTCACCATGTTGATAAGTCTAATAAACTTACAATACTGGTACTAAACTATAAACTAAAAGGAAGTCATCAACAGTTATTGAATTAGAATAAATTAATCCTTTTTGGTAACTTACGGAATCTTGCCCGTGTTTAGAATTCAATGAACTAGATTTCGAGTCCGAATCGAGAGAATCCGAACTCGCGTTCTTGGACAAAGAAAAGTCGGAATTTAGCAATTCAGAACTGTTATGTTTATCCATTATTACAATTCAATTTTAGGTAGTTGTAAAAATAAGTACAAGAAATAATCAAATTAGAAAACACCCAAGGGATTAACATGTCATGAATACAAAACCGCCTGACAGCTATACAGGTATTAATTTATGTAGGTAAACAAATAATTTAAGGTTAGCTCAATAACCAAACTTTTGAATTTTGCTGCATTATAGGTCGTTTTGTGCGTTCGGAAAAGTAACATTAAAACTAATATTTTAATAATTAAATGCATAAATAAATATAATAAAATATTTGTGGTTTTATCAGAATCTATATAAAAATATTAAATTATGAAACTAATGAAATGCGACAATAAATTATTTTTGAACGAAACCCAAGTTCAAGTCCTATCACCTAGCCCCTGTGGATTGTGGTAAAACGAATGTACTTATAGTAGACTTAAATCGATTCATTTTATTACCTATAATTTCTACTACTTTTGAGGAAACGCTTTCATATTGGTTTAAAAATTCGTAGATGAGAAAAGTGATATAATAATTCTACTACATTCGTGTATTGCATAAGAATATAAATAATGCAATTTTATGTTAAAAAAATCCTAAATAGCTAGATTGATGACAATAATAAAGAGTAGTGAAAAACAGATTCACACGCTACAATTTTATGTTTTATTTGCGCATTAAAGATACGAATGTAAAATTGATAAAAACTAAATCGAAATAAAACAAAATAAATAGGCATAAAGATTTCAGAGTCAATATTATTTGAGATCAGCCAGTTTAAAACATCAAAATTCGAACATAACTTTCAGCTTTCCCACAATCACTCGCTCATGAACAATATAATGTTACCAGTAGTAATAATCCAAAAAATCCCCACATGCTGCAATTATTAGTGAATAAGGGATAATTTTAACTTTTAAGTGACTCAAACGTTACTTTAGAGTTTAGACATTATGATACGTTTTTATGTTTTATATTACTCCTCTACTTAATTAAACAATTCCACATAACAACTACAATACATAATGCACAGCAGAGATGTTTGATCAATATCCTATTGCTATGCATTTGATTGATCTTTAGTATTTAGTCATTATATCATTAGTATTAAATATTTACTTCGACAAAGATTTAAAACAATATTAAAACATGAATATTGGTCACAGTATTAATTCAAATACATATTTTACGTATAAAGCGCCCGATAACATTGAAGCACAAAGAAAGATTAAGGCTGAAAATTTTAATTGGGACTCTCAACACCCAAAATCGTTGTTAACCACATGTATAGAGAAATTGAGTGAAAATTGGAATGGTAATTTAAATAATTGTTAGTTCAGATATTATGCAGAAAAAGTTATGTGACTTCTATTTTATTTGTAGGTACTCCAAAATTAGAGGAATTAATAGCTAAAGATCGCGAAAAATTTCTTCAAGTACTTAATACTGATGTTCCCCTACAAATCTTAGTTGATAACATAAAAAGCGATATATTTTGGAAACGCTGTTATCAATCAAATTGGTCTGATGCAGCTAAAATCAAGGAAGGCAAAAAATGGATTAACGTTTATATGGAACGGCATTATTCAGAATACTTGGAAAACCTGAATCCTAGAGATTATGATCCAGAAAAGGTACTGATTCGCTTTTTTAAGTATTGTAATCAAAATGAGTTAATTTATCATTATTTGATTTATTTTAGATTACTTCTTTAGTAAAACTTTGTGGACCATATATACAAAGTTTGTATATACACAGCCTAGTACCGTCAGATTTACCTGTGCAACGAATGGTATCACCGGAAATGGCTGATTTACTCACTAGCCAAAAGCTGTTTGATTCTAAAAAGAAATTAGGAAAAAAGAACGAGATTATTATAAGAGGTTTTCATTACAATTTATAATATTTAAAAGGTAAACTAAATAGGTAATTTTACAGTACTTCAAATTTCTCTACAGATCACATATCTCTTCATGCAGCATTGTCCAGTTTGCAAAATTTAGTCGAATTGCATATTACGTATCAATTAAAAAATATTGGAGTTGAGTATCGTAGAGATCAATTTCAATTTACGAATAACGATGCAAAGAATTTAGCTTGTGGATTAGAAAAATGTACACAATTAAAGGTGTTTCGGTAGGTATCATCAATATCATATTGTGATATTGTACTTTAATACACCCATTATTTATGAAACAGGTTAACAAGAAGCGACGTTAATTGTCAAAGAGTAAAATATGTACTTAGAGGTTTAGCAAACAACGGAAAGTTGGAAACCTTGGATTTAAGTCACTGTAAAATCAGTAACGATGGCGCATTATCAATCGCAAAATTCATAGCGAGACATGATAATTTGCGAACCTTAATTCTTGTAGATAATTTATTTGGTGAGACTGCTATTATTGTTTGGTTAATCTACATCATTTTATAAACTATAATACCTCTCATAAAACTTTTAGGAGCTGATGGAGTTGAAGGAATATCTCATGCGTTAAATCATACAGGATGTGGTTTAAGGACTTTGGATTTAAGATTAAATAATAATTTGGGATCCGAAGGCATATCACATGTTGCTGTTTCACTTGCAAGAGGGTGCAATTTGACTGCGTAATTTTTTAATAATAGAATTTAGTAACATGATAAAGTTAACTTTATACTTCTCCAATACATTCTTGTATTATTATTATTATAGATTAAATATATCGGCTTGTGGAATAACTCCTGGGCCACTAGAGAAAGCTCCAGCTGGTGTATGGTCGGCAACCAGCGCCGAAAATCCTCCATCATGTGGTGATCTCCTTGCTAGAGCTATTGGTCTTGCTAAAACTCCTTTAAGAAGTTTGGATATAAGTGTTAACGATATTGGTTCTGTATGTTGAACACCTAACACAATTGATAAATGCTTCTTTTTTACATTTAAAGCAATATTTATTAATTGATTTTAGCCAAGTGATCACGCTTTAGCTAATGCTATCTGTCTTAGTTATTTAGTAGATGTGAACCTAAAAAGATCTGGCATGAGTTCATTGCCGATGGCAATAGCTGAAGCGGCTGCTGCTGCTCAGAGATTACGTAGAGAAGCTGAGAAAGGAATCAGATTCAGAAGAAGTGCTAGCAGAGTTCTTCAAGCTCGAAGAGTAGCTAGGGGAATGAACATAAGTATGATTTATAATTATAACTGGTGTTCAATTCAAAATTAAATCCAATTTATTGATGATGATGCTATGATTTTATAGATACGGATCCAATTTTACTCGCACAGCAGCTTTCAGCCAGACCATCTATTGTATCTGTGGCATCAGAAGAAGGTGTCTACAGTGTTCAAACCCAGCCATTACCTACTGATTTTGGTTTTGTACCGGCTTTGAAAGTATGAAATACAGTGTTAACGTAAATTTTATTCAATAACTTTATATTTATGTATACTTTTTGTTTTATTATTAGGGTCCTTTATCGATGTCTCGTGCTTCGTCAACAGCAGGCCTTTCGTCATCTAGGAGATCAAGCCATCATATTGTATTAGAACCAGTGAAGGTTTTTATAGTTAATCATTATTGACTATATACATTAGATTTTTACTAAAAGTACCTTTTATATTGCAGGAGATACGCAAGAGTGCACTTGTTAGACGAGGATCAGATGGATCTTTACTTCAGTCAAGAAGTTCTAGTGCTCAAAAGCATATAAAAATATTTGTTTCAAACATACTGTACAATCCTGTTGATGATCTGTAAGCCGAAGATAAATCGTTTTTAATACATAATATTTTACTAATAAATAGTTATTGAAAAGTATTTATATTGTTTACTAACCAAAATGTTTATTTTTTTTATATTAACAAGCCTTTCCTATTTTTAGGTTTTGTTTTTATGATGGCAACATAATGTTACAACTGATTGAATGAATTGATTCTTTCGATGTTTTCATTCAGCTAAATTTTTAAGTTTATTTTTCATTCAGTGCGGAACGGTCGCCCGGGCAATGTGTCACTGGTTGTCAGCCATGTTTATTTCTGTTGGATGTGTGTAAATTGTTTTTTTTTCTCGTTATAAAGGTTTTATATGCTAGTGTTGAAAAATATTTTATTTAACATTATTTAAAGTGTTTGTGGAAATTTCGATGTGTTTATTGTGTAAGTGAAGTGACTTTGCTGCCGTGAAAATGAATTGGGGGACAGAGCTTTGGGTAAGTAATTAATAAATTACATTTTAAAAACGAAGTTACGGATACTTAAAACTGTTAATGAAACATTTTACAATAGAATATGTAAGCCATAACTTTCCTTTGATTCGTAAACAGCAGATCTTTCTAAACTTCAATGCATGTTAAAAAAGAATGCACCTGTCGTTATACTTCAAATTTCTCATAAATTTCACTTTTGAGTCTTCTACATTTTGGTTTATTATGAAAACTTAAGAAATTATTTAAAAATTAGTAAAATAACATTTTATGTTTTCATTGTATACAAAACGATTTCATGGAAATGGAACACGCTAACGAACGATCCAATTGTGTGTGGTTGTTGCGTAGGCTACTGAAGTGATTGGTAATAGAATTCTGAAATGGTTTTCAATTAGAGCACTTTGGCGCATTGCTCAAGGCCAACGTTGTGTTTTGCAAACAGCACCATTGCTCTTGTTGGTATTAGATAGACGTCATTTTATTGTTACGTGAGTCATTAAAATAACTTGGCTCAACTTATGATTGCACCTTATCATACATGCCACTTGAGTCAAAGTGGTATTCCCATTATATTACCTATTTGAAATTCCATTTTGAGTATTTAGTTCTACACCCGGAGATTCAATAGTAACTGGTAATTTATAGTTTGATATTGTTTTAATACAAAGTTTGTTTAAATTAATTAAAGTTAACAACAATTAACATAGATCTAAAAGTACTGCCCAATACCTAAAATCTGCAACGTTGAAGAGATATTTGATCACTGCATTTCACAAATCTTTACACATCTCTTGAGCCAAACTTTTAAATCTTATTTTTTAAGTATAATGTGTCAATGTATGTACATATTACATATTTGTACAGCGGATAGCTCAATCAGTATAGGGGAATAATTACTTAAATAATAAAGTAAATATGTAAGCATTAAACAGTGGTAGGTGGACTAATAGTGGTTTTTAGCGCAGTCTGCCGTCCTGGGGTAGTACCACCACTTTCATATGTAACATGTTTCGAGACCAGTTCAGAAATAGCCAGGTAGAATGAGAGGGGAATGATTGGCAACCTGAATAGTGCACATGTGTCTCCTTACGCCGACATAGTGGATGCGACTGTTGCCTACGGAAATTTCTCTATGTTAGCAATTGTTTCCACTCTAGCTTAACATCAGGCAGAGTGTTGTCACCTGCCGAGCTACAACAAAAAAAAAAACAGAACCATAGCTTAATCAAATAACTACAATGTTGTTTTGCTTTATTTTGCATTACGAAATGTCTACATGCATCGTTGATCGTATACAGTCAGCGGAACCACTTTGATCTAAGATAGTGCAGTGTGATTCCTCATTGTTCAATACAGCTGTTGTTTTTTATAGTTTACTCAAAGTTGTGTTAATAGGTGTAAAAACGAAAAACCATTCTATATTTGACATTGAATTAAAGAACTAGCTATAAAATTGTGTTATGAGCAGTTGTGGTCTACCAGTTGAGGACGGACCTCACGATTGATGAGACCCGTGTTCAAATCTCAATATATTCTGACCGGGAACTATGTTATATGTACCTACTTTGGTTGCTCAGTGATACGAGCACTAGCTTAGTATGTGTATTTTAAATTTAAAAAGTTAGGTAAATAAAGAAGTACTATATGTAAACAAGTTGTAACCTAGGGTAGGTAATCCTAGGTAAAAGACTGGAGTGTCAACAAATTTTCTCTCTACATACTACTTCCGGTTGACTACAGTTTATATCATCTATATACTACCATCTACTTCAGAATTAATATTAGTGGTATTTTGTCATCCTGGGGTACTGTGTGTGTGTACAATGTGCACCATAATGTAATAGGGCGCTTTCGTCTCCTTAAGCCGACATAGCGGAGGCGACTACTGCGTTCAGACATGCTTCTTTGTTAGCAGTTCCATCAGGCGGTGTATGGTCGTACACGACGTAATTAAAACCTTGGAAACTGCACTTGACATGTTATTTTATGATGTAGAGGTTTGTTTATCTTTATGACAGACTCAAAACAATCTTATTATTGATTTATAATAACTTTCTTTCGGTATAAAACGATGATATTTTTGATACGAATGCAAGACAAAATAAAAAATAGAAGCTTTCATAAAATGGTAAATTGACGAAGGACGGCCGCGCACCTGTCGCGTAGCTTGCTTGCCCTTGCTTTTGTTTAGCCCTTGTTCGGCTTGGTGGGGATGATACACGAGTTGTTTATGAATTCTTTGTCAAAATTATACAGGTTAATCAATTAAATACATAATTATTTTGGTTATTTGTTACAATATATCGATTGTGCACACAGTCAGACGTAGGTCTATAACCAATTAATAGCAATATGTGTTGTAGTCATTTATTCGATAGTCATTTGCGAGTGGTCAAACGCAGCGTTGGCAAGCGACAAGGCCGGCGCGGTTGGCAGCCCGCATTCCTATTTGCTGGTTGTGAAATTTATTCTTCTGTTACCCATGAACTGGTTATGATATTATTCCCAAGATTTTCTTTGACGAACTACTCCTTTTTTTTACTAAATACCTAGTTTAGTTTTACCTATGTAAATTAGGTACCTATGTAAATTAAATAAAGAACAATAAATCCTATGCCAATCTCCGGAAGTCTTGCTTTTTATAATCTTCACACAAGAAAAGTAGATTGTTACGAAATGTGTGAACTAACTGCCCTTGTGAATTACAAAGAACTTTTAATGTGTTTTGTAATTGTCGGCTTTCATTATGTAGGTTTAAAGGTAGGTACTTAACAAATGAATAACTTTCACTAGAATTAGGAAATAGGTAGATATTAGAATTAATTATATACTTATGGGACTTGATAAATTAATGGTGGGTGTGCCGGCAAGCAATTCTCTCTTAGCACAATCTTTCGGAATATAACCGTTATTTTTGATTAGTAAACTACGTGTATAAAAAGTGGATATCCATCTCGAAAGAAGCTGACACGACATGAGAATTTTAATATGTGAAATTTTCGAGTAGGTACAGTTAATTTTCATAAGTAATAATTATAGTGACTTGCTATTATTAGAAATTATATGTTGTCATTGTTTAATTTACAGCCTGCTCTATACAATGAATGTTATTTTAATATTGACAATTGTATGTCGTGATATGCTCCAAGAATTCGAGATGTTATCGTATCTCGAGATGTCCATTGGATTCAAATTATACGCAATTTAACTTAACGTTACGTTTTGGGTTAGCGGTTTACGCTAACAGAAAATGGGACTTTGCGGTGGTGTTAACCACACTCGGCGTGGATTATAGAACGATACCGTTTGCCTATCTAAACATCTTATATTCTCTTTAAAACAGACTAGAAACGGTCGGTAGTGCGTGGAAAGTGGTACAATATTATTATGTGTAAGACTGTAGGTGTAATACAAGTAACCTAGAGAGAGGAGTGTTCACTGTCAACCTGGACTGACATCAAGCCGGCATAGAGGAGCCCGTGTGAATTTCTTTGTTCATATTAATATGATGTCTGGATTAAACTTGTACTAACTATAGATGTTTGAAATAAGATTTTTAGAGCACAATAAAAACAGGCATTTAGAAAAAAGGGTATTATAAAATCGTATTAAATACCTACTCGAATGTGTGCGTGTAGGCGCAGTTCCAATAAAAAAATCTTCATCCGATTATAGATGGACCCTCATTTAAAGACATGATCTCATCCTAAAAATATTTTGCCTGAGGTAACGAATAAACAGCTTTTCTTGGTCCCTTTTTCGTCTATTTCTTCGTATTCTTACAATAATAATTCTCAGGTGGTAGATAAAGATAAAGAGTGGTAGGCAGACTGATTATGGTTATTTGTCCAGTCTGTCGTCCTGGGGCAGTACCACCACTTTCGAATGTAACACCCGTGAAGCAACCTTGTCGCGTTTCGGGAATAGTTTGAAAGTAGCCAGGTATAAGAGAGGAGTGTGCACTGTCAATCTAGATGGTACATGCTCGTCTCCTCAAGCCGGCATAGTGGAGGCGACTGCAGCCCGTAGAGATTTCTCTGTGGTAGCAGTTGTTTCCATTCATGGACCGCACTCTAGCTTTACATCAGGCGGAGGGTTGTCACATGTCGAGCTACAATAAAAAAAAAAAAAAAAAAAAAAAAGGTCTTTTTTTTGTATTTTCGCGTTTTCTATTGTTGGGTGTGGCATTTGAGTTACCTATAGCAAACTTAATTAGATCTAGCACTTTGCTTTTAGGTTTGACCTTTGAACTAATCAAATCCCCTCTATAAAGCCAAGCCTTGATAGTTTACCTACTTAAATATCGTTCTAAAAAAAGCATTAGTGTGGTAGACAGTGTGATGATGCTTATCTGCCAAGTCTACCGTCCTATGGTAACACCACCATTTTCAAGATCAGTTTCGAAGTAGCCGGGTATTACGAGAGGAGAGTACAGTCAACTTGAACAATTCGTCTCGTCGACTGCCATAGCGGAAGTGACTGCAATATGTAAGAAAAAAATAAGGGTTTTAAGTCAATAACATAACTTCAAAAATTCCGATTGATTACGATTTTTTAGTCCGGATAGACATGCGAAAAAACCGGGCTGAAACCGGAAATCTGGCAACCCCATACACATATCACGTTAATGTATACATCAGGTGAAGACTTGTCATATGCAGGGCTACTATAAAAAATTACCCAGTTCGTTGTAAACACAGTCAACAATAACTACTAATCTTAGATGAATCCTAAAAAGCCGAGTTATAATCCGGTTACGCGGAGACACGCCATAAATTAATAACTTTGTTACCTTCTTATCTATTTAGTTTTGAAAACTTTATCTTCAAAAATAGGTGGAACACATCAATAAAATTTGTTAGAAGGTACCTAGATAAATGTAGAATGTAGATACCTACATCAAATGCAGGTTTCTCCTTTAGTTTCTAGCACTTTTTCGTTTCAAGCTATTTTTGTTGCAGCTTCGTTTTATCCTTCTTTTTCGTCTTCGTCTTACTTCTAGTTATAGTTTTATGTCTTTTCTGCAACTGCTGTCCACTCCCAACCAATTTGCACCTTCAAATTCACTTGTTTTTTGGATACTCCTCTCACTCATATCGAAAAACGTTAAGCGGGTTATCATATATACATAAAACTTGGAATGCGTTCAAAAACATTAATATGTAACATACAATGCAATTAAATATATAAGTTTCTATAGTAGGTATATTATATTCGCATATAATAGCATGACGAAAATCCTCAGGCTGCCTGCCTGCACAAGGTTCGCATTGTTCACCAGCGCGCGCCTCATTTGGCGAGTATTGCAGCAGGTCGGTCGCCAATGTTGGACACCCACTTGTAACCGGTCTGACCAGCCGCTCTACTCTCGACAGATCCGACATCGAGAACGTATCGAAATTGTTAATAACAAACGTATTGTTTAATAATGTTCTCGTCTTGATAAGATTAAACAAATGAATACTATCTCTTTCTAAAATGTATAAAATGTTAGGTAATTTGAAATTAAATTTAAAAGTAGTGTGTATGTAAATAAACCATTGAATTTTCATTATATAGATGCCTACTTATTTGTAATCTAGTTTAATTCAGTTTCAAGAATAAAGAGTCGACGAGGACGGTTAGTTATGTACTAAGGATATATCATTACACCGCATTATTACTAAGCGACTAGAGACGCGACCGCTACGAGTCAGTCTGCTAACTATACTTTGGCCTATCATAATGACTACGGAGTTAGTACTGACTTCGCATTCGAAATTACAGTTCGTTTCCTTCTAAGACTCACAGAATCATTTGTTATTTACAGAGAGGTTTTTTTAAATTTATACACACTGTATAAAGTGAGAACTCTCCACCAATAGGATCGCTTTATTTATTTTTTACTTTGACGGGAAAAATAAAGTTGTCCTATTGGCGGAAAGGTTTTACTTTACGCGGTGAGTTTGTAAAATAAAATCACTACTCAACCCTAATGACATGGACAACAGACAAATAACACCCATGCCCTAAAAGAAATATTTAGGTAGGTAGGTGCTTACTTTTTTATAATATTGCATAGATATTTGTTTATCGGGAATCGAACCCAGGATCTCTGCGTAACCTAACTACTGTAATACGTCGCTATGCCTATAGATTTTAATCTGTATTATAGGTTAGTGTTAATTTTTGATCTCTCGAGATGCTTACAACAGATGGTAGTACTTAGTAGGCATTTTTTTACGTTTTAATTCGTTTACCACCTACGCCGAACTGTTCTCCCGTGGGTCGAGGCGACCTATTCACCATACCTGTCTGGATCCTTAACACTATATTTATCAAGCATATTTTCATTTTTGAAATAACTTGTAGGTATATTTAATAGTGAAAGTCGAATGATTGTGACGCGTTCGGAGACGGGACACGAGACGACGACGCAGGTCATCCCCGTGTGAAATCGACCGAGCCGTGGAAATGTCACGACTTACGACACAATATTAGCCTCGTGCGTTGTGTTCAAAATTAAATAATTGTGAAGCATTCAAGCTTACTTTACTATTAGATAACGATCGTTGCCATATTTCGCAGTTTTCCCACAGTATGTTTTACGCGTATCAAAGAGCTTCGTTTATAGACGGGACCCTGAGAAAATAACGCGAGTATCTCGTCGTTGATGGATGGGTAGCCGCGGCCGTGAAATTATCATGTGCAAGCTGCAATTAGTTAATCCGGTACACCTAATATTTGCTAAATTCGGCCTTGTATGCCATCGCATTTTATCGCGTTGATAATTAACATTTAGATATAAAAAAAAACAAGTGTGAGTGGTAGGCCGAGCGATGACTTTGAAGTGATCTAGATACATTTCGGGATTAGCTTGGAAATGAGGGCACAATCTGTCTCCTTAAGCTGGCATAGCGAAGGCGACCGCTTCTTGCAGACGTTTATCTGTGGTAGTGGTTGTCTACCATAGACCCCATTTTAGTTTAATCGCAGAGGGCATGTTTTGACTGTTGCCGGCCTCAAATAAAAAAAAAAAATTTGATTGATATCTTTTGTGTTAGTAACCCAAAAATTATTTCTAAAATTGGGCAATATTGTCTCAGAAAAATTTCGGCATGACATGTATTCGTTGAGAGCAGTGCGTGAAAGTGTCAGAATTTCACCGATTTCTCGCCTACATTATAGGTTTAATTTATTGTGTTTAATGGTGCATTTAAGTTACATTAGAATTAATAAGTGCAACGAATTATACTGATTTTGTATGCGTCATTATATGTACTGTTGGAAAATGCTTTCTTTTAGAAACAATTTTATAAAAATATCACAAATATTTTTTAAAAAATATTCTTGTCAAAACAGTTAATTTGAACATAACAAATGAATGTGAATACTGGTTATATCTCATAAATTATGCTAAATTTTATACTAAAATTTCTCTGCCAATATCAAAACGTAACTTTCACATAAGTTTAATAACGAATCGAAGGTCAATGCCTATTATACAATCAAACCAGTTTACGTAATAACATCTTAGAAAATTTCAATATAATTTTGTTGTGGATTTTGTATAGGTATATTGATGTGATTATAACTGTATATAACATGTCTATTCGAACTGCAGAGATTCCCTATCTAAAACGTATATTAATCAGTAACGACGTCGTAGTTATCGTATTGGTTTACAGAGATCTTGCGAAAGGACACCGTTACATATCGGCGCATTGCGTAAATTCCACTGCATTTGTAGCTAACATACAAATGATCATAATAGCACGATTTAATCGCCATAGCGGGTTCATATCTCCGGACATGTTATCTCTTACGATGCATGCCCGGCTGTCATCCCACAAGACAGATCTGAGATTGCACTCCGCTGCAACTGTAACTGTCTGCGGTTACCAACATATTCTGCTACATGTTTGATGTAAATTTTATAATACAGGATGCTTTAACTAAACATCCTACCTAGCAGTTGAATTCCTCGCTCTGCTGTTAATAATTTGCATTGAACGAAATACAGAGAGTTAAATTGGATGCTTTTATGTCGCTTCTTACGTTAATGATCGTATTATCGGATACTTAAGTCGGTGTTGGTGAATTTATCGTAGCATGAAGCGGATACATCTTCGATTTCTCTGTACACGTGTGTGTCGTCCACATCGGAAGCGTTGCTTTCTTCGGTAGGAATTTCATTTGCCGAGGCGTGTTTCTGTTTACACACGACAGGTATCTCTGCTGCACAAGTTCGAGGTTATTCACACGTGATTGACGCACATTATCGGAAATGTTGTGTTATTAAGGCACTATCATTAGCTAACATGAAGTAGTATTTAACGACGACTTGACAGAAAGTGTACATATCTGTCATGCATCGGTCGGACAAATAGTTGCGTAATTAAATAACCGTTCATGACCATGGCCTTAAAAAAGTAGGAGTAGACAAAATGCTATATAAAGAAATTGCTGACACTCATTGTTTTGTAATAATAATTTAAATGGTAGGCAATTTGCTAATTAAACTGTTGTTTTTGTTTCAGGTGAGTAAGCTTTTACTGAGCTGAATGACGTAAAGTGGTTATAGTCCCGAAGAATATTCAATAATGTTGAAATAGTATTTTGCCGGTAACATTTATGTATGCCGTATTTTAATTAAATGAGTAGGTATATTTACTATAATTTATTGTTACCCATAAAAGCAGTAAAATTATTACATTGCAATATTCCCATTGCGTTCAGACAGTAATTTTTACTCGTCGACCATCATCGCTAGTAATGACGGCGTTGCCCTTTGAAGCAGGTTATTCTGATCAAACAGCCGTTAGCCAGTTCGATTTCCTGTGGCTTTGGAGTCATATATTATTTAGTTATGATTTGTTTATAGGTTCAAACATTGGTAGGTACTACGTATTTACCAAAACATTGGTTTTATCGGTCAAATAGATAACGTTGTTTTTATCTTATCCAGCAACCATTATCTATCGGTGTTTCCGTTGTTGTCGAAGTTGATTAAACACGTTGTAGAATATTTGAATTCAGTATCTATAATTTCGTTATATTTTAAATATAATTTCACAAAAAACTGGATAAGATTATTTCTTTATTTAAAAAATTAACAATATGAGATAAGATGTAACTTTCTAGCTAGTTTAATGAAAATATAAATTGATTACTGTATTTATTTGAAGAGCTATAATTATACTTATTCTGGGCGCAGCGTAGGTATTCATATTTCTTAATACAGTGTTGCATTGCGAGTAGTAAAGGACTAGAAACTGACCGGTCTGTTGGGTTCTCTTGTACGTAGCGACATCGATCTCACTTATAAGCCTTATCTCAAATAATTCAACCGTTGCAATTTAATTTTCTGTCATGCCTATTAATGTACCTACTTTCTTGTCTCTTTAATGGAATAGTTAGACTCGTTTCAGATGAAATATTAACGCGAGCGTATGCATCATGAAGCCTGTTAGTCCCGTAAATAATGTGCGGCAGCGTGACCCTCTTCGTGACAGTTCATTTGTATTCGCGAGAGTAATAAAGATATTATCACACTTGAGTTCTGCGAGTGCGTTGATCTTTATCCGACATACGGGCATGTAGTGTATTGCGTAGGTCGCAGCATAGTACTTTTTCGTGATTGAGTACGCTTGTAAAGTAACGTGTTTATTGCCACTTATTCACACCTAAACTAACTATTATGAAATTAGATTTCGCGGACACGATTCCAAATTTTTGCTTTTAAACATTTTATTTGTAATTTTTAGCTTTACAATGAGTTATTATGGATTTTAAACAATATTCATAAAACAATGTTGAAAGGATGCGCTGTTCATTTGAAGCGTGACTCCGACAATAGAGACTGAAGCTCGCTCAGCCATAACAGAAATACTATCCCATGAGAAACAAACTTTTTATAATAGTCTACTTTTATAAATTTTATGACACAAGATTTGTGTTGCTTCCTACTTTTCTAGTGTAGACAAACCTTTAGATTATTATTTTAAATGTATGTTGTCTCTCGTGTGAGAAAAGAAATTAGTTTATTATGTAATTCTAATGTGAACCCACATTTGTGCACTTCATAAAATTATTACCTACATATTTTTTCTAATTATGCTACACTTTCAGTCATTTAGAGTTCTTAGCGAAAGTGTCGAACACATCACACGCGCCGGTTCCGTGAGGCACGGTCAGCGGCTGCGGGGCTCGATATATTATAGTGCGCGTCAATACACAAAGACCGATGCTGTTAATTTTAAGACAATTCTTGTCATTAATTTTTTATAAGCGAAATATATTGTCACGAATGTTGCACTTGAAAGTGGTGGTACTGTCATCACCTTCATCATCAATCTGCCTACCACTTTTAATGAATATTGAAACTATCTATATTATACCACAGACATGGAACATTAACTTTAGTGTCCCTGGTTGCACCGAGTCAAAGTACTTAGTTACATGTTACCTGCTAGAACTTTGCATGAATTTGAACGCGAGTCTTTTCGATCGTGAGTTCACACCTTCAACCGCTAGACCTCACTTTTAAATTAAATACAATACGATTTTGGACCGTCTGCATTAACGTTTACCGATACACATGTAGCAAGTGGGTGATGTGTGCCGCATGAATCGCTCCGCCAACGACCGACCAACTTTCTTGAAATTCCCGCATCATCATCCGTGTATGGCCGTTTTGATGTATCAGATAGTTTTGCACGGTTCGGATACCACACGAGGTATTGTACCAATGTATGATCGAATTCTTAATTCATGTCCGAACGTAATAGTTGCGATAAACACGTGCAATTTTTGCGTAGAAAATTGTATACAAATTACTGCAGAATTTTAAGCATTGCGTTAATACGGCACAGAGATTTGGTGTTAATCGTGACGAAGCTATAACGAGACGCCTGGATGGATAGATAGTGATGTGTAAATCTCGCTGTTTTACCACGAGAACAGAATAAACAGTTTTGTCTTCTCAACAAATTAAATCGAATATTCTTAATTTAGGAGAATCCATTATTGAGAACCATTGTGATTGTTATAAGGCGTATAAAAAAACATGCCTGCGTACAAATGAATGGACAATCGCATTTGTCGGCTGCTGTAAAGTAACAAAGCAATAAAAACAATCAAAGTGATCTCTCTACTCCACTTGTCTGTTTGGAAATGTTTGTTTTATGACTCCGTGGAATACTGCGTTCAAGATTACATTATTTGCTTTTCGAAGTAAATTATGACGAGGTATTTTAAGTTTTAATGATATTTCGTGTAAATTCGACATTTAGACGATCTTTTGTATAAACTCTGTGTTTTGGATGTCCGCCAATCAGTGTCGGTCGATGCCTGGTATTCTAAATTAAAAAAAACACTTTAATGTAAAGTTTTGTGTAAATTACGAGTGTTAAAGCAGTTATTAAAAACACGTTTCTCTAATATGTTTATTCAATTAGATTTTCATAGAATACAGGATATTGAGTAACTTAGCATAATGATATGGAATTAATTTGCAAAACGCTAATTTTGAGTTATGAAATTTAATGTTTATATATCGTATATTATTTGTTTGTTTTTTTAGTAACGTATGTGAAAGTAAAAAAGACGTTTCACGTCGTAAGGGTATTGTTAAGTTAATTTCACATTTCGGCATTATTTTGAATATTTTTTTTATGCGAAGTAAACAATGCCACATGTGCGAGCGCAGCTCGTAACTGAGAATTTGCGCTAATATTGTGATTACGTTAGAAGTTTTTCGCGTGAGAATTTGCCTGTAGCCTTAACGGGCATTTAGGTAAATTTACACTTACAGAGGATCGCTTCTCTACACTTCTGTGCATGCGCAGGTTTAATCAGCTTCAAGGTTTTACTGTGAAAGGAACCCGTTTTAAAATTAGTCTCGGTCACATGCCTTCAGAATTCCACAATACTTTTTGCTAAAGCAACTCATTGTTCGTCTCATCGAGCCGGCATAGCGCAGGCGACCGCTGCCTGTAGACATTTATCTGTAGCAGCAGTTGTTTCTGTTCATGGACCGCACTCTAGCGGGGTGTTGTCACATACCGAGCTACAATAAAAAATATAATAGTAAGGTTAAAAGTATATTTTAACGGGATAGTTACATCGAGTGCAAAACGGTAGTTGATTAAGGTCATTTTGTATAACATACGATAGGTATTACTATACTTCTGCATACGAGTATCCGGTCGATATTATGCTGACTCATACAGCTAACTGAGTGCACGCGTTGCAAAGAGATGTACTCACTACAAACCTACATTTTCACAATACATAGTGGCTTCCGTGATTTAATACTTCACCTGTTTTGGACTTGCAACAATGCGAATGTAGTGCTGTTATTTTAAATTGACTTTATTCATACTTGACGATGCTCCCGACCTTTTCGGTAATAATAAATCCTTATACGTTCTGATCCTACTTTCTTTCAGAGAGTCGTGACTCATTCGCGAGTTAAAATTTAGAATTAACTGTGATTCATCTCACGTGATTTCATTACAAACTTATTATTTGTTACTTTACTGTATAGGTTACTTGTTTAGCTTCACGTTCATTGCGAAATCGTATGTTGCGAAAACGAGATACATCACACAACTAGGTAGTAACGCATTATTTGATTGATGTTTTGCACTATGACGAACACGTTTATTGTTTATTAAATTATAATTTGTATTGTATTTGATTGACGTTTGTTTATTGTAGGATATGTTGATGACCTCGTGTCGGTTGGCGCGTGCGCAGCGTCATAAATACGCCGCGTACGTCCGTACTTGAACCCCCCTTTCAATTTAACCACATGTCGTGTTGACGTGCGTTATTTTTGGGGCGCATTAGCCCGTATTTATTTACAGGTATCATAGCAACAGTTCCAAATTGATGTAACAGAAGAATTCTCTGCGTTAGTTACGTTTCCATTTCTATATTGACTAAACACTGCCAAAATGTTGAGTAGCGTTTTATTTGTATGTGGATGCGAAGGCGTCTCAGGGGCCCGGAGCGAAATACATTCCGGCTAATTGTGGGCGTCCGCTTGTTTGGGTTAACGCTCTCGCCCGAAAAGATCTTCCGCGTTTGTTTTTGGCGGATTACATTTTTATATCAATTAGATAAATGTAAAAGTACTAACTGACAGGTTTTTCGCCTCTGCTTACACCATAAAGTTGATTTACAGGGACAGTGTAGTAACTCCTGTATTTACATGGACGTAGTAATGAAGATTGGGAGTTTAGGACCGGTCTGAGGTTAATGTTTGTTTATCTTCTAACAGATTGTTGTCAGGTCCGAGAAATTCAACTTCTTGTGAGAACTGTCTATCAAATACTTAAAGGTCGTCATTCACGTGCATAGCAAACATATTTGTGCATTTAATCATCACAATTAAACCGCCAGCTGGGTTCCAAAATAACTTCAGAGCGCGAGTTTTGGCTGTCGTGACGTCAATGGCCATCGTTCCTATTGAGTTTATCATAATGTTCTTCCAGAACCACTTCTGTTTGGATATTAAACGCAATTTGTATCCCATTCGCTACAACCCAAAACTTAAATTGAGATAAATCAAGATCGTTACGTTCAACATTAATAAACAGGGAACATTTATAAAATAACAAACTTATTTAAAAATAATCATTTGAGAATATAAAGACGAAGGCCTGCTTCACGTCCGTTTTGGCTTGGTTTGTTTGTTTATTTGATTGAACTGGTAATAAGTGTATCGGGCATGTTCATGGTTGTCGGAGAGTTAAATGCTCTCTCCTTACTAAAGTTTTATCTGTAATAGGCCGCGCGGGCGCAAGGGCACCGCTTTACGACTACATTACCTACCTACCGCAGTCAATAATCAATATACCGATATAACTATCCGTCATTATATTATAACTTTGGTCTACTGAACTCTAACCCTATGTATATCTGACCTTTGGAATGTCCAAGACTTAAGCAATATGGATTTTATTTATTTATTTATTATAATAAAATAAAAATAGATGATGGTCTTGAAATGTTGAAGAAATAAATTATGTTTATTATTTATAAATGCTCTAATAGTTTTTTTTCTTAGAGCTCATCATCATCAACAATTGTCACGCCTTTTCCTCACAGGGATAGGCAGAGACAACGGAACCACAATCCTGACACACTCCCACTCTTCCCTCACATACACAATTCTCTTCATGCAACGATATTAAGGGCACTAGGCAGCCTAGCTTTCATAAGGATGCTTTCGGAGCTTAGGAATAAATGAAAAAACATAAATTTTATCTTCTCGTCGTGGTATCATTTGACCCGAATATGAGTCAGTTGACCGAGTCCTTTGATAGTTTGTTAATTTCCTTATAGTGCGTACCGATAATAACGTGGTTCACATTGAGATGTCAAGAACAGAGAGGTCTTTGTAACGTGCATGTAGTATGGCGCCATATTGCCGCTCCCTGTTATTGGGTTTTATACATTTGATACAAATCTATATGCTTAGGTCGAGACGATGTTTAACCGATGCAAACATAAAACGTAACCTTATAACATTTTGTAGGTATAGGTCGCGTCAAACTTTATGACGTCTCGGAAGTTAGCTGCGGGCGCTATTTCGCGCAGGTACAGGTATTATTAATTAAAAATTAATTTTAAATTTGTATAGAACATATTTAAATGACCTGCAGCCGAGTAGCTCGGAAGTTTCCCCTTCCCTCTCACGTTCATCGTGTCCCGCTGATACCTGTACTGCTCAGCGACTTGTGGCTAACTTCGGAGCCGCCATAAAATTTGGTTCGTACTATACTTATATTATGATGTGTTCGTGATATTACGTTTGAGATTTGACGAATAGAAGTGTAATAATGCCTGAGCATTTTTTTCGAGAGAGAGCGGAAATATAAAATAACAATGCTAGAGGTGTGTCGCATCTCCCGCGCATTGTGTCGTTCTGGGAAACAGTACTGACAATGACGATATCCACATTGCACTATGGGGATTGCACATTCTTATCGTATATAGGTAATTTGCATTTAAACATTGACAGTTGATGTGATTGTGTGCCTACCTTCACTAACTTTAATTAGCGGAAATTATATTCATAAAAAATATTTTTGCAATGCAAAGTAACGCCTAATACTATTAAAGATATTTTAAAATGTTTGGAGCGGAATTTTGTTCCTTAAATAGTAGCTCGACATGTGACCACACTCCGCCTGATGTTAAGCTAGAGTGCGGTCCACGACTCTCTCCTCTATGCCGGTTTGAGAAGACGAATGTGCATCACCAATTGCTATAACCCGGAAAAAAACGGACAAATGACGGATCGCGACGCGCACGAGTTGAACTCCTCTGTTCGTGCGCGCATGGCGTCCACACTATGGGAATTCTGTTACATTGCATGATACATTGCGACAATGTGGACGGCAAATTCTTTCATTGCGTGTTACATTGCATGTTACATTCGTAAGTCTGTACCCGGCTTTATACTTCCAAGCTGATCTCGAACTTCCACTAGGTACTGTATTGCAGTAGAACGGCAGACTAGGCTAATAACCATTATTAGTCTGCCTATCGAAATCGAAAGTTAATAAATATAACAAAATAATAGTTGTTAAGATGGAATCTTAAATCACACTCTTAGCGATGCATCTCGTGTTGTACCTGAATTCTTTCCCCGACCCTCGAACGCTGTTATTCACAAAGTAGGGTCAGTAATCCAATTTTAAGACGGCAGGGGTGATCGCTACTGCAATACATTGGGGTGAACGAATAAAGCGATATACCACTAAAGGTTCTTATTAAAGTTCTTTAGGCAGTGAGACGATGTTAAGCTGATATTTTGGCTTCTATTTTACGGTTTATTAATCTTTTTACATTAACTTTGAAGGGATAAATAAACCATTGTTGTCACAAAATAAGATACATATTTTTATTTCTTATCTTTAAATTAAATTTAAGTAATTCGAATGTAACCCGTGAAGTGTTCTTGTCGCGTTTCGGAAACAGTTTGAAAGTAGCCAGGTAAGGCTATGTGTATAAGAAGAAGAGTGTGCATTGTCTACCTATATGGTGCACATTCGTCTCCTCAAGCCTGCGTAGCGGAGGCACCTGCTGCCTGTAGAAATTTATCTGTAGTAGCAGTTGTTTCCGTTGCAGGAGTGTTGTCATATGCCGAGCTACAGTAAAAATAAAAAATGTGGTTCGGTATTCAAAAGATTTTTTATTTTAAATCAAAAATATGTGTAAAAAAAGTATTATATTAAATTTCCTGAACAGACTGCTTTGTTTGTAAGAGGCCGTATTTAATGACGCTAGGTTTGTTTATAAGTGCAGTCCATTGTTCATGAGGTTTATTGTGGAATCGCTTCCATGATTTTTAAATATATTTTTTACATCCAAAAGCTGGATTTTTTTTCCTGCTATTGTTACCGGTTTCTACTTCTCGGTTTTCTGTGGGAGTTTTTCGAAATTACGCGGCGAATGTTATGATGTTATTTCAAGGAATGTGGACAGTTCAGTAGCGCAAACGTGTTTATGCTACTCGTTATAGAATTGTCGAGTAGCAATTTAACATTATAATGATAGCAACGGCCGTAACAAATTGCATACAATCTGCGTATCTAAGTGAATGGGCCGGTCTCATATGCATATTGACAGGTTCGAAGTGAAAATACGCGATGGGACCACATATTATACGTAATTTACTATTAGAAATGTTAACGTATACGTAAGACTCATTAGAACTACTGTGTCATGCAAAGGAGAATGCCCATTCGTCTAAGAAAAACGGACCTAAAAGTTTCTCGAGTTTTGTAGAAAAATAAATCTACATTCTTTATTACTGATCAGTTTTAATTTTCATACCCGAGTTATTGAATAATTTGGCTAAACTAAAATAGTAATAAAAACTTGTCACTTAATAGAATCGACAATTTTTTTTTTCGATCAAGTCGATATTATATTTGATCAAGTGAGAACTGTCGATTGGCTTTCGACTTTATCCCCAGAACATAGATAAATGTTTCTAATTGAGCAGGTAAAAGATAAAGCTACGCGGCCGTCAGGCGGGCGGGTCGAGATCGCAAAAATCCACCTTCCATATTTTGTAGAGACCGTATCCACCTAGTCTGCCTTGTGGACGTGCAGCTTTATAGGTCTACAGGGTGAATTTAATAAATCCATTTTCCCGGCCAGGAATCGAACCTGTTGATTTTGAAAAAAAAGTGTATTATTGCACCATCCAATAGTGTTCCTGATAAGGATCAAATTCTGGGTAGTAATGATATACGGCAAACCAAAGAAAAGTGTTGATTGTTAACAAATTGTCTCTTATTTCCATGTATTTATATATTACCTACTACATTTATTATGTTTTGTATATGTATACTATTTAGATCGTACAAATATTACTTCATAATATTCTAGTTTCCCAAATGTCGGGTAATTTGGGTTAAAATTCCTTTGCTCATTATTCTAGTATGCCTGCAATTTTTTACTGAAACTGTACTAGTTCTGCTGCACTTGTGCAACTTTATCATGTCTGACGTAACCAACGAACAAGCCGCGGCACAGTTTTTACATGATTCTGTGGTCACTTTTTATATTGTTAACTTGAATAAAACTTTCACAACACAAACATTCTGTGTAATATCTATATTATCGGTGAAAATAATTATGTAAATCTATAATAATCTGCTTCAAATATGTTTTGAAATCAAATTCAATACGTCCAATCAAACATCTTAATGGCCTGTTAAATATGTTATAAATTGTGAATTTAAAGCGAATGCATTTAATAACGTTAATGTTTGATTATATTAAACAAACTTTTCCCTTTTTCACTATGTGGACAGTTTTGTGGTCGCAAGCGGCGTAACTTTCTAATGGATATGTGTGTATTTCTAATCGCAATGTTCTATACAACTTTTTCTTTATGACTTCTTCGTGTATTACTCATTTATATTAGGTATTAACAGAAATTGTGTTGTAACTAATTTACAACGAATTAACAATGAGTTTGTTTACGTTTTTAAGAACTAGGTCTCGGATTGATATGTCACCATTTGCGTCAATTAGTTTCTATTTAACAAGAAAAAACAATTCTTTGTTTTGTTTTAATGAATAATCGAGGATTGTAGTTTAAATTAATGGCACGTTTGTTCCGATGAAACGTGGACCATGGTTACGTGTCGCCGTGAGAGTCGAAGCACCCATAGAAAGTGATAACAACGACTCTGGCCGGCCAATAAAAGTCTCTACGTGATGTCTGATGGGAACGACTGATGACTTGTTATTTCGTAACAGACCGCTCGTTTTCATGCCTAATGCAAAATTTAATGTTTTTATAGAGATTATAATAATTAAAGTTAAAATATGATAAAAAAAAAACATGTTTTTTTAGATAAATGAAACGGACCCTTATTCTTTAGAGAGAGAACTCAGTGTGTTGATTTAAAAAGGTTATACAATAGAATTAAATTAAATAGTTATAAAAGTCCTTGATACGCATTTTTTTTCATAGTCGGTATAAACTGGAGTACTGTATGTAGCAGTCGCCTCCACTGTGCTGCAAGGCTTGAGAAATACAATGTGAAGTTTTTGACGTGTTTCTTTCAATAGTGTATATTTTATTAGCAACAATAAACAATGTTTTCATGATTATTATCTGCTGTGTTTATGTTATTGTAGTAACGGCTCCAGTTGGCGTTTGAAGGTTATTTATACTTTTATTGCAATGTGTGTTTGTTTGTTTGTATAAATTAGCTTTTACGCTATTATTAAAAATTAACGCGGGGCAGTGTAGTGAAGTAACGTTAAAAATTTTAATTGGCAATAATAACGTACTGCGTAATTCACCGTTTAATGAAATTATAAAGAAAATTAACAAGCGAAAGTTTAAAAAAACCACTATTAAATACATTTTATAGGTTGGTAGTTAACAATATTTTAATATGTACTACAAACATCCGTATTATAAACACTCTTTTTTTTTGACAACACTCCGCCTGATGTAAAGCTAGCTAGAGTGCGGTCCATGAACGAAAACAACTGCTACTACGGAGAAATCTACAGGCAGTAGTCGCCTCCGCTATGCTGGCTTGAGGAGACGAGTATGCCCCATTTAGATTGACAGTGCACTCCTCTCGTTATACCTGACTACTTTCAAACTGACTCCGAAACGCGACAAGGTCATTTCACGAGACAGACTGGGCTAATAACCATCATCAGTCTGCCTACCAGACACTCTTACTACTTGCAACCACGCCAACCTACAGTTAACATTATTTTAATAGGTATCACTTACATCCGTATTATGAACACTCTGTAATTTTGATAATTTAGATATTCGTATGTATTTATTATATAACATCGTGAGGGGCTTAATTTATTAATTGTAAAATTGCGAATATCTAACTTGCAATAAAATTTACATTACTAGTTTCATTTCACTTTTCACTTTTTTAAACTACATTCTTGTCAAGGTTGTTATGTTAATATTAATACGTTTACGAATCATAATATTAAAGCCGGGTTTTTTTATGATATAGGTTTGACCACAAGCCGCTTGATGGTACACTAGAGTGCAGACAATTGCTAACCACAGGGACAGCACAATTTATTTAAACCCAAAACGCGATGAGATCCCTTCACAAACCAACATGCATGTTGTAATGGATTATAGAAGACGCTTTGTACTCGATTAAACACTTGAAAAAACTCTGTGCGCCAGGTAAACACGATAAACAAGAGATTAAGTTCAAGGTTGCGCAAGAGGTTTCTAGTTACACAAGGACGCGATTATATTATTGGCAATTGCAACATATTTTTTTTCTTTTATTGTAGCTCGGCATAGGACAACACTCCGCCTGATTTAAAGCTACTACAGAGAAATGTGATCTCTTAATGAGGCATCTCATTAAGCCGGCATAGCGGACGCGACTACTGTCTGCAGATCCCCTTCTCTGACAGCAGTCACCTCCGTTCATGGATCGCACTCTAGCTTAACATCAGGCGGAGTGCGGTCATATGACGTGCTAAAATAAAAAAATCTCCGCGGGCAGCAGACGCCGACCTGTGGAGACCAGTATGCACCATCTAGATTGACCATTGCACACACTATACTTGGCTACTTTCAAACTGCTCCTGAAACGCGACAAGGTCACTTCCCGGGTGTTACATTCGAAAGCGGTGGGACTGGGCTAATAATAATAATAATCATCATCAGTCTGCCTACCACTCTGGTCGCTCTTCGCCAAATTAGTGAGGTTTGAACACGGGTCTCACCGATCGTGAGTTCACGAGTCTTACCGCTAGACCACGGCCGCTGGAACATTTTTTTACTTATGCGTAGTACTGCTCTTTGTTGTCAGTTTTATCAGTGCGTATTGGGTCATTGCTAATGCTCCATATATGTTTTTATATTGATATATAAGTATCCTGTTTCCCTTCGACAAATAATATATTTATTTTATGTGTCACTTTCCGTTTATAATCGAATCGAATTGAGCGTATTCCTTTTGGGTAGTCTGAGTCACTGATGTTGTGACGGTGCGGGGTTAACTTAAGGGGTGCGCTCACCCTATGACGTCATCCAGTACGCCGACGACAGTGAGTCAGCCCTATACAGATTTAGAAGACAATTGTGAGCTCCTTTACATTCGAAAATATGCCAATTGCTGCTAGAAAGATACGTGATGATGTTTTTATTATTGAAGCGAGTAGATATTTCCTATTGTTTGGAGTTTATTCATTTGGTAATGAATGAGTTTGTTATCTTTATCGTATATAATAATCTAAATATTTACACAAACAACAATATTGCTAATACTCATCATGTATGGATCGTATCGTTAATTAATTATTACAAGTTATGTCGTCCCAATTAGATTAAAAATATTTATTTCAAACACATTGAGTTCAGTTGAAATCTTATTCTTTCTAAACTCCTCGATTTCCTGTGTCCATTTAAAACCTATCAAATTAATGAGTGAAAATAGTGCAAAATAAATAATTATGTCTTGTGTTAATATCCTTGTGAAAGAGTGCCGAGCATCATCCCTGAGCACCTTTCCTCTTTATTTTCAACGACTAGCTGCGAAAAAAAAAACATTGGTTGAAACACCAGATTACACTATTAAAGAAGAATGCCCATTTTTGAGCCCACTTGATACCTAATAGTTTGGTAAAAAAAAAACAATATTCTAAAATAATATCTTATTTCTTTTTTAATTTATTTTAATTATATCAACAGACAATGTTTAATTACATAAAAAATCAGACATCTTCAATTATTAAAGCATTTAAAATAATAATAACCTCAAATATTGCAACAGACAACATTTAATTACTCAATAACCCGGGTGAAAAGATTAAATCTGATTGTTAATAAGGAAATAGATTTATTTTTCTACAAAATTAAATAAAAATCATCGACAAACTCGAGAAAAAAATTGTGGGCTAGTTTTTCTTAGCGCCCTTAGCCCATAGCGAATGGGCATTCTCCTTTGGAAAGATTAATAGATAAGTATTTGACATTATCAATATATTGTATATTGTAAGTACATCTCGACAAGCTTAGATAAACTAACAATTATTAGTTCTAGTGACGCAATGTCGTTTAGTTTGTCATGTCTTAACCGATTAGAGGCGCTCTTGAGACCCATTAACAAGTTGACGATAAATGATAATATAACGAGGACGAGGTTTGAACAAATAAGTAAAATTTAAAAAGCTTACAAAACTGCAATATAGAAATCTTTACGCCATTCTCTAATAATAATTATTATAATACGATTTCACTAATACTTGATATTGTATTCATGCGAGTACAATGTGCAATGAAACACACATCGATTACTAATAAACTTTTAATGTCACTCGAAAGGGGAATTGATTGAGCAATCGATTTTCTTTAATGGAAATTATATCACATGTTATTTACTATATCACATGCAGATCAGTGTTAAATTGCGTAAAAGTAAAAGGGAAACTTCACTATGCCTCCATTTGGAATTTCATTACTTTAATCGCGTTGAGGAGTTCATTTTAATTATATAAAGTTTTATATCGGCTGTTAACGAAAAAAAAGAGAATATTTTTTTATTAAAACAAAATAAAAGTCGTGTGTAGTACTCTTATACACCCTGCGGGCTGAGAAAATATCCTCGAGTGCTCTCCCGGCCTTTCATAGGGAGGCGGGCGTGGGAGACATCAGACGGGACCTCTTATGCACTCGGGGGTGTAGGTGCACGTTGAAAATATTTTTCATTTTAAAACAACTGCGAATATTACGTAGAGGCTCTGAGGATACTCCCAGCTCGTTGGCAACGCTTTTCATAGACTGCTCAACTTTTATTACGTTTTTTATGCTTAATAGGCAGGCGTTTGGCAGCGTGCGGTACGGTACCTGGCCAGACGTTAAGTAGTGATGCGGTCTAAGGTGGAGCACGCGTGCCTATCAGATACCAGTTCATCCTCAATTTAAAGAGACCCATATTGTACATGTCGGGAAACACGGACACCGGGAGGGAGTTCCACAGTTTCGCAGTACGTATGAGGAACGTGTTGTCAAAACGCCTCGTATATACTTCAGGAACTTGGACTATAAATATACATATAACATTCGTAGTTCTTGATCAACTACGTATCTTGTAAAACTTTAATCGCTTTATGATTATTAACAATTTATCGTAACTAATAGTTAACAATTGGCACCGTCTAATAATGACTAATCATTAGCTAATCATGAAAAGCTAGACGTTCTTATAGCATGACTCATAATTGATCAGTTTTAATCACATCCATTGCCACTTGTTCGACCTCACCGATGATTCCGTTGTGAGTGATATTGACCCAGGTCGGTCGCACACACCGGATATACCTATTAGGCTTTGATTCGCGGAAGGTATGTGAAAAAGATGTGTTTAATTTTAATTTGATTACAGATTTAATTACTGATTGTATTAGTGTCCGATTGTTTGTTAAAGTTTTGATTCGATCGACCTTGGTAATGAAGTGAAACGGTCGCGCCGCGCTCGATTCAACAAGATTGTTTATATTGTCAATTTACAAGAGGAAATTGATCTACTATTATTTTTAACTGCTGTTGATATAGTTAATTGTATATTATAGTGTTAAGGATAATAGAATTAAACAGAGCACTAACAATATAAACTGCTTGTATTAATGATTAATTAAATGCACACGCGCATTCAACCGGGACATTGCAACCACACTCTTCAGCCGCCACCAAAAATCCCTTGCTTCTCGTCTCTCACGTCCTCCTCGTCACGTCGACAGTGCGTGACGTCACTTTGCTAACAATATAAACTTTATAGTAACTCGACATGCGACTGATGTTAAGTTAGAATGTGATGATGAAAGTGCAGAAACAGACTTGAGAAGACGAATGATCCCAAAACACGACTATACTAGTCACGGGTGCTACACTTTAATGTGGTGGTATTGCCCCAGGAAAGAAGACTGGTTTAATAAACATTGACATTAATGTCTATATTGTAATACCATGGACACTTAGCAAAGCTTCTTAATAAAGTTTTCTGCCCCAATTGTTTCTATCGTATATTCTCATCTGGCATGGCAGGACTAAAGCGTTATTTAATTTGCGGTATTATTATATCTGTACTATGTTGAAGATGTAAGTGTTTATGAATAGATAACGGTCGTTAACTCGTGTCGCGAACACTTTATTAAGGCGCGACATGTAGCAATTACATACGATTGACGGTTTTGAGTGATGTTTGTGCCATTATGTGCCTAGTAAGGCTCGTGTGTGTCGGGGATGGGTTCAACGACTCGCATTGCCCAACTTGTGTGTTAAATTAAATATGACCATTATGAACTTACTCGTACATTATTGATTATATTTTAGAAAAATCTACAGCGCGTTATTGTTAATTATATGGCGTGACAGAATTAAGACAGTTTAACAATTTTCTATTAAGAATTCTTCTGTCGGATTATTAATTGTAATTTACATAATCTGACTACCTAAATTATTAACATTTATTATGTACATCTATTGAATTAAGCAGTGATTATTTGTATGATAATACGTGACGACCTCTAGGGACACGTGTCTGCAGGTTGGCTTTACTCGATCTGCATACTGATGGGACCCAGACATGGTCGCATTCCACCGCCCAGGCGCCGCCCACTATCAGCCGTTTTTTCAACCGTCCCGTCACCGAGCCCACCTATTTATCATTCTTTACAATTACTCCAACTGTCATCTCCGCTCGAGGATATCAAAACAAACTTTGAGCCATAAATGTTTTAATTAAGAAGGCGGGCACAATATTATTGAGTGCACAACTTTATATATGCGTTCTCTTGGGCAACTGGTTCGTTCGGTTAATGGCTCCAGGAATAGTAGCTTTTAATAAGTTGCGAACTCAACACGTACGAGTAGGACGGTTGCGGCTTTTATTCACTAGTTTTTATATCCGTTTGTCTCCATCCGGCGCGTTTAATATTATCTCTCGTACCTGACTCCCCCGGATACGACTATGATGTTAAAAACGCAACGCCCCGGCTTGTGATTTTTTTCTATAAGATTGCAGAAGGTATAAATTACAATTTTCTCATAGTATAAATGTATTATTAGCGTAGTTAGTAGTGGGACATTACACTACTAAAAAAGGCCTTCCTCCCCCTTTACCACGAATTATGACTTAGTGTCGAACTCGTCCCGCAATCTCCGCCTGGATATGCCACGCCGATGCCTTTCGCAGTCTAGAACAAGAGTTAAGCTAGAGCGCGGTCCATGAATGGAGATAACCGCTAGAGAAATGTCTGCAGGCACAGTTGACTGTTCAGACAGACTACACTCGTTATACGCAAGCTGATCCCGAACGCGACTAGATCATTTACTTAAAAGTGGTGGTGCCCCAAGACGGCAGACTGGTTTATCGACTACTCTTTGAAAGATGTGATGATAAATATACGAGTAATACAGAAAAAATGTAGATATTGTAACCAAATATCTCTGCATATGTTATGTTTGGAATCTATAAATCAATTTTCGACTTCAGATTTACCTACTCTTTGACTTATTGCAAGTTATATGTAGACATGATACGTTGATTACTGACAACGGTAAAATTTAATAACGGTATGTTAAACTTAGGGTCATTCTTGTAATAAAAATTTCAATATTACAAGTAGGCTTACAACACAATTTCGTATCACTAGCTGTACCTCATTCACAATAAGAAATCATCGATCGTGTGTTGAAATATCGTTATTGATCGTGTTGAACGAGTAGCAGTAATAAAATTACCGATAAAAATATTCCATTACAACTCAATTAGATATGTGTTTTATTTAATCTAAACAATGTTAGCGGATATAAATGATTCTATGAGTATGAATGATCCCGGTGATCGTCCATTCATTTCATCCTATTCACAATCTCTTCAGACGGACGACGCTCTTTGAACAATTGCCTATTCAACTCTGATTTGAATTGTTAAATTATATGAACATACAATACAAATTAACATAGTAAAACTTGATTGCGAGTATTTATGTTAAATGCAATTAATAGGAATTGTGCGCTCTACTATGTTGCAGCGTTATTAACGATAAAAACAAAATGCAAATCAATTAATATCTGCTATATTTACATCTCTATCGTGTATGTTTTGATTCGAAATATTGGGAACAATTTGTTGTGTCGCAATATCTCGCTAAGTTCACTTATAGCAAAATGATGCAAGAGCTTCGATGGGATGACCTCGTGCACGAAATATTTCTAACCTTCTTCGACATTGGCGTGTCGGTTGTTTCTTGTTCGGTGTGACTGGTCTGGAGTCGTTGCACTCGATGTTCCTTGTTGCAAGTCAAGGGCGCCGCGAGATGCGTCGCGTGCGCTTCTTTACACGCAATCATCTCCGCAGCCCTTAAGCTGATTGTGGGAATGAGAAACATAAAAGAACGCCGTTCACGCACTCTTGCCAGCGATCTAAGATCTAAGGAATTCTATAATTTCGGGTTAGGTACAGCCATTTACACCGTTTAAATATTCATTATTATCATTGCAGTTTGGCATTTATAGTCCTTCCTTTGATATGGCCTATTATCGTTTCCTCTCGGACGGCCGCGTGATTGATATTTTTACATTATTAAATTGTAATTAAAGTTTCTTTTTGTTCGCAGGATCAATATGATAACTTAGCCGCCCACACACACAAAGGAATCGAATTTCTAGACAAATACGGTAATTTCGTGAAGGAGCGCTGCACTATAGAATTGGAATATGCTGGAAAACTAAGGTAATAAATTATAATCTAATCTTTTACAATTTCCGAATACTCGAGTTTTCAACAGGAAACTCATATTTAAGGAATTATTCATCAAATGAATGTCTGCGAAATCGTTAACACATTAATAGTACGTTATGATATCATTAATTTGTTGCAGTATTAGGTACTTCATATTGTTATTAGGTTTTACTACCTCTCTAATTAATAGTTATTGCCTTATTAGATCATTCTAATGTGTTACGTAATGTTATGATTCAGTAGTGATATCAACAGATGTATTTATATTTTAAATCGAGTTAGGCCTTTGAGATTGTTATCGCCACGGCTAAGATGCCTGGCTCAGACTCCGAGTCTGTACCGGTTCCGCCTACACAGACACAATAAGGTAGAGCCGCCATTTTTATGCGCTGATTTTGACAATATCCCTAGATAAAGTTTGTAATATTTTCAAGAGTTGATGATGGCTATTAGTCCAGTCTGCCGTCCTGGGATAGTACCATCGCTTTCAAGTGTAACTCCCGTGTTGCGTTTCGAGATCAATTTGAATGTAGCCAGGTATATCGAGTACACTCCGTACTGTCAACCTGGATGATGCACATTGGTCTCTACAAGCCGGCATAGCGGAGTTGATAATCTCTCTCTGTGACAGTAGTTGTTTCCGTTCATAGACAACACTCTAACTTAACATCAGGCGAAGTGTTGTCATATACCGAGCTATAATAAAAAAAAAATTGTAAATGTGACCTTAATTATTTGTGAAGTAATTAGTGATAAGAGAGACTATCTTCTTTATAATAAATAGCATGTGTTGGAGACACCGGTTTTGAAAGCTAACTCTTAAACTTTCACTGACTACTGATGAATGTTAATCTTATTAAATTCACTAACGGTGTAAGATATAAATAAATATATCGTATTACAACCTTATATTATGTAACACACGAAATGTCTAAACACCGATACAAGTTTAGACTTAATGGTAATTTATAAATATCCTCGTTCTAAAAGTTATCTTCAGTTGGAGCTATTTCTTTTTTTTTTTTAATAAATAGTTTAAAGATTTATTTATTTATTTTTTGTAATTTTTGGCCATATTCAATCACACTGGAGTTGTATTATTAAATTCTCATGTAAATTGAACAGAAAAAATTACATTCCACAGAGATACATAATAGCGCTTTAAGCTAGCTGTTCTTTGACGCGTATAAAAAAAAGGATTGTACATGCGCAGAAGTTGACAGCTGGTTTGTTAGTTGCGCATTGTATGTACACGTATGTACGTGGAGCACGCGCTGCTCTATCTATTCACTGTGTTTATCAAGGAACCTCCTATCATGAACGCGTCGCAATTCTTCTATTCTACGAGTATCTTTGCTTACATATTACTGGTTTTAAATTACACCACAATGAATATTAACTAACGGGCTCTACACTGAAAGACTTTACTAATTGATGCAACTCGTATAATATCAAGGTTTTGTTTTTGTTGTAATATTTGGCATTTATTTATTCATAACGTATCTAATATATTAAGAGCGACCGTGGCCAAGCGGATTATAGAAACGCCTCTACGCAGCTAGACGTGTCTCCCAAAAGTCTCGGCAGGTACCATCGTAATTGTAAACATATGCTGTGGTCAGTGCCTATGATATAATACAAGCCCTAGCTTAATAGTAAAATGTTAGGCATTGAAAGATCATAAAGAATTAATACTAGTTTATAAATTAAGTGGATTTTCAAAGTAAATTAATCCTCTTAAATACTATTTTATAACTATAACACGTTTTAGGATTACGTAATAATTTACCGGTCCGCTATATGTAAGATATCTGGTGGGTTTATTGCAAGCAGGCCACTTGTGTCGTTTGGGTCACTTACATAATTTCCTAGTTATGATAACGTACGACTACTGGCCTACATCTTATGTTAACGAATTGTTTATGTTCGCATTTCAGGAGGCTCGTGAAAAATTATCAACCTAAAAGAAAAGAGGAGGACGAATATCAGTAAGTAAATCTATTTATCTATACTTTCACACCTCCAGCCTTACAGGGGTAAGCAGTGGCAAGGGATTTTCTCTCATTAGTATTCTCAATCTCATAATATCTCTTACGTTAGTTAGCTAATAGTGTATTGTACTTAGTAAATTATTATGGAGTAAGCAGTACTGTATACACGTCTTTATATAAGATTAAAGATTGCTAGATAGATAAAAGCTTAAACCCAGAGTCACAGAATCTGTAAAGATATTGATACGGACGTTAATAATTTGGCAGAAACTGCGAATCGATACTCCGCCCCGTCTTACGTTGAATTTGCTTGTGCTCGTACGATTATTAGACTACAGTATTTTAGATTTTAGAATTTTCTCTTGCAATTAAAAATAAAAGCCACGTCTTTCCTCCATTCTATTACGATCTTGAAACGCTATGTAAAGAGGCAACTAACTTAGCTAGCATAGTTAGCCATTCGCAATCTTCTTCTGTGGCAGCAGTCTGCAGGTCGACTTTCATTTGTTATCGTAATATTGTGTGTTAATAAGAGAACAAATAGCTGTAGCATTTGATTTTAAACAAAATACATTGCAACTTATGCAAATGCGGGTATTGAGATGTCTTTTTGCATATAAATATTTTGAAGACGTGTTGTACAGTTTATAGAGTGTAAAAAATTTGTTTTTTTTTATTATTGTTTTCTTTAATTTTAATAATTATTATTTTTAATATGAAATGTACCTACTTTATAAAACAAACAAAAGTAAAGTGTTTTTGACAAATAAAGCTAGATTAGTTAGTTGCAGATAAGACATTATCATGACACATACTTGTCTTTAAAACGCACCTTTATTATTTGTAACCGTTCGGTGACATTTCGCCCTGTGAGCATGGTGGCATAGGTGGACAGGGAAGACTAAAAACTTCTAAATTCAATATTTGGATATTCGGAGTTTTCCCACGCCCAGTCGCTAACACATCGCCTTATAAGGCACTTTAAAGACGATTTAACTGCATTTAAATACGTTAGTTACGGTTACCATATACGCGACCTTAACATGATATATTTTATTTGTTCGTTTTTAATTTAATTAAATTAAATATCGTCCTTATTCACGTGAAATAGAGTAAAGAATAGTATGCAAGAGATAATCTGCGCACACTTTTCCGCCTGGTGTGCTCCGTCAATCTTTGTTAGTCTATTTCTCGGTGAGGTGGACGAGTCGTACTCGGGCGCAGGTCAAAATCATATCGTCGTAGTTAGCACTGTATCTTTAATCTTATGCCACTTCGAATATATTTTATATTAATTTATAGATACTCATCATGCAAAGCGTTCAGACAACTTTTACAAGAGGTGGGCGACTTCGCGGGTCAGCGGGAAGTTGTCGCAGAAAATCTACAATCACACGTCGTGAGAGATCTACATTTACTTGCGAAGGAACTCAGAGAGGAACGAAAGGTAATATATACATAATATATTTGTCCAATTTAATAATAATATACTGTGCTTGATTTACGTAATTTACATTATAATGTTTTTGAACATTTTTTCCTGTCATTCGGATGTTTATGAAATATTTTAATTATTAGATTCGTTTATTATTTTTTATAATAGAATAGTGTCTGACCATGCTCCTCAAGCTAGAGTGTGGTCCGTAAGTGGAAACAACTGCTAGCATAGAGCAGCTGTCGTCTCTACTATGCCGACTTGAGGAGATGAATGTGTAACGTCCAGGATGACAGTGCACACTCCTCTTACTATGCAAAACACTATAGCATTTTACAATGAATATTGAATATGGCAGACCACAAAAGGCCCCATTGCACTGAGAAATCTAGTGCGGAATTCATATCAAGATGTAACGGTACACACAACATATTTACCATTCTGAACAATAATAATACAGAAATGAGTTTCCTTATGGTAGTGTATTTTCTATTATTTTGCTGCACTTATTGTTTGTCTACTATAAAATCTATACGTTACATATAATTCTGCAGCGCGTGGTCTTACGTTAGTTGCCTTCCATAAATTAGATTAATTCAGGCTAAAGTTTTGCTGGTTTTCGTTATGCCGGTTAAGTAGCCAGGGGTCTCGTCATAGACGCGTACATTTACAAATTATTACTTTTTTTTTTTGTTCAGGTGTTCCTCCATGAGGGTTCAAGACAAATGGCCGAGTTGAGCTCGGCGATAAATGCACTCGACAGAGCTAGGAGAGCGTACGAGAGGGCTGCAAGGGAGTCGGAGCGTGCGCTTGATACATATAAGAAAGCTGATGCTGATATTAATCTTAGGTAGAAACGGATACTTATTTGCAAATTTTTAAACTTACATTTTTAAGAGTGATAGACGGACTGATAATGGTTATTATCCTGCCGTCCTGGGGGTAGTGGTGCCACTTTCAAATGTAACAACGGGTTAGCCAGGTATAACTAGAGGAGTGTGCATTGTCAACCTGGATGGTGCACATTCGTCTCCTTAAGCCGGTTATAATATTAAATATTATTATAATAATTTATTTATTATTGCGAGCAACAATAAAAGAAAATGCTAGTAACATGAAGTGATTTAGTATTTTATTTTGACACATCGCACGCTTAGATGAAAATTGTGCTTTTCAGAGGTGACGTCATTTTTGGATCCCTGATTCTGATACCTATACTATGTTCACCTCATTATTAAAAAGAAATGCACTTGAGCTATATCTTAATATTTTAAAACATTTTATATTATAAAATACTTGTAGAAATTATTTTGTGTAAAATAGTCGGATTTCAGATTTTTATTTCCATTTTTTTTTTAAGTTTTAACAGTATTAGTCTAGGGGTGCGATATTTAAACACACATATCTCCTGATAAAGAAGGTGTAGAATGAATCCCAGTTACTAAACCAGTATCGTTAACATGTTTGCTATTTTGTCATTATAATTTTTTTTTTTTACTATGAACAGTCGAGCAGAGGTGGAGAGACAAAAAGCTAATATGAAATCAAGAAATCAAGCCGCTGAAGACGCTAAACAAGAATATGTTGAACAATTAAGGAAAACAAATGAGGCGCAACGACTGCACTATGAAGATAGATTGCCAGGTGTATTTAAACAATTACAAGTGAGTTTTTTTTAATGGTAGCTCGACATATGACCACACTCAGCTTGAAGTTAAGTTAGAGTACGGTCCATGAACAGAAACAACTCCTATCACAGAGAATTGTCTGCAATCTTTTAGACTATTCCTCTAGTTAAACCCGGCTAAACCCGAAACGCGACTAGGTCACGTCACGAGTGTTACATTTGATAGTGGTGGTATTGACCCAAGGCGGTAGACTAGGCTAATAACCATCACCAGTCTGACTACAGCCCTACTATGACATTGTTCTTAAGACATGTTTGTCTTTGGTATGTTAATAACTTGTTAATGTGATAGCATATTAAGATTATGTATTTGATGCTAAATATACAGCAATTAGCGATGTTATCTAAATGCACGTGACCTTTGTAAATGTTGTTTTTACGGAAATATTGCCTCTTGAAACTTAACTGCATAGCTGGCACCGTTCCAACTGGGCCGCGATGAAAACTAAGCCATTTTCTCTATTTTCATCTCGAATTATACAACTCGGATTTTTGTTTATTTAAAGCTGCAGACAAATTCTGTCTGTTTGCTGATAAAAACATCGCTTGGTCTACATGGACTCAATAAAATCAAATGTCTCCAAATACCTCTTAGTGGATCCTCCCTTCTTTTCTTTTCACTCCATTAGTCGGAGGGGTCTTTGAAACCTTATTATCATTCAGAGACCCACTGGAGAGTCCTTAAAGACTGCGAAAAATATCGGTTTTTTGTTTGTTTCAGGACTTAGACGAGAAACGTATAAAACATATAAAAAATTTCATGTTAAGTTCAGTTGATGTCGAAAGGAAGGTGTTGCCTATTATAATGCAATGTTTAGATGGTATGGAGCAAGCGGCAAATAATATTAATGAAAAAAATGTAAGTAATTTCACCCTTATTATTTATACAATAACTTCCATATTACTATGATTGTGTAAACGAACAAAATTGAATAAAAACACTTAAGAAGTTAATCGATATGTGCAAAGACTATTGATATTATTCTATATAAATATTTAACAGCAGTGGCATCCGCTATGCTGCCGGCTTGATACGTAATTTCAATACATTAAAAATTATGATAAGACACGTTTTGCTGCACATTTGAATAGTGTGTCATATGCAATTTGCAGTGGAATTAGATGTTTTTTTGTGATTTAAATTTGTGCTACTAAAGCGTCGCGGGTTCTTGGATCCCTAAAATTTTAATATTCATTTACTACTAAGGGTAAAAAATGAATTAGAAAAGTTGTTAAAAAAGACTATAATACAATAACATACCGTAAACTATACGTACCATATTCCACAGAATATACCATATTCTGTTCAAAGTATAAATTATAAATAAATAATAATTTTTAGGACACACAATTAGTAATAGAAAGGTATAAGTCTGGTTTCCTACCGCCTGAAGATTATCCGCTCGAAGAACAGAAATCAGGTTTGGATGCGCCTGATTCAGGAGCGCCGACGCATCACCATCACCTCACAGTGAGGGGCACAGTCTCCGGACACCGGACGAAGAAACGTGTAGGATTATTATCCATATTCAGCTCAAATAAGGTGAGTGAGAGAGTGAGTTATTATATATTTCTTTAAGGTTATTGCAATATTTAATTAAATTTTTATAATGTTTAATTGCAATGGCTTGCATGAAAGGTCAATATATGTTTTTTTTTTTAATTTCAAATATTTAAGTATATTTTTTATTATTCATATTTATCCAGCTCTGGGTATTGCAATTAATATCGGGTGAATGGTTATATTATATTGCAGATGTTTTATTATTTATTTTAAATTTATTAATTTATTTTTTGTTATCATTCCCCTTTTCCGATTCCCACATAATATTGGGTTAACGCCGTTTATTGGCAACATTGGTGGTCGGTGTTGCGTGCGATTGGATAAATGTAAGTTGATTCCAATGATGTGCGGCCTTAAATGCATGTCCGCACTATGATGTACTAATTGTATTAATTATGCACAAGGAGAGGAAAAATTTCCCTTATATATTTTTTTAAATATTTATTTTATTTTATTTTAATGATATTGTTACGTTCGTGGGGGGCTACAAAATAAATAATACACGACTTCGGACTTCACACCGATTTATTGCATACGACACACAATAACATAGAAGCAGGAGTGGTACGATAGTTGCAGGATAGCCTTCAGTCGCTGTTCAGTATCGCTTGTTATCGCAGGTGTTGCCTGTATCGCATCCAGAATAGGACTATTTTTTGGGACACTCGGGTGTCGGTATTTATACCCAAACAGGAGGAAGTTTCTAGAAAGATCTCGTCGAAGTTGTTTACTAATTATAATGTAAACAAGGTCACAGGTCACGCCACTTGTGTGGGCGTGGCCAAGTTGTTTACGCTACGCCGCTTATACGAGAACTTTCTAGAAACTTCAACACATGCTATCTCTTTCGCACCCTAGGTGCACGTAACACTGCCCCCTCCTAAGACGTGCTCGTCCCGAGCACTGTTTAACCCTTGACGTTACGCCAAGGGTTCCACATTCCATCAGACTTCCAGAACTCTTCCGAATGCGGTAGGTTACATCATCTATTCGGACTTCTCTATGCGGACCTTTCTTTATCAGCAACCTTTGTGCTCTTCTCGCTACAATTTTTCGCACTCCGTGTAAATGACTCTTTCGCACGGCTTCAACTTTAAGCGTACGTGCGAGACCCTCTTTCAGCAGAGTATGGCGCCGTAGTTGTAGCAGTGATCGCACTTTCGAATCCCGGATGTCATTGACGACATACAAATCAAGTTGTACGTCAGCAGACGGGCAGGCTTCACGGACTCTTTTTCTAGTTTGTAGGGCCCGCTGCTGCAATCCCACGTCGCGGTCTCGTGTTCTCTTGCGGGACGCATCTTTCGGGTACTTGTCCCCAAATCTCAACTCTAAAGCCTCCAGGAGTGCCTCAATGCTGTGTCCACTTGGCAGAGCATCTAGTATCGTGAGAGCCTCTCCTCGCAAAGCTACAGTGAGCGCTGTCAGGCTCTGCTCACTACTCCAGCCGTTCACAGTGATAACGGCCTGGAACTGCTGGCGAAACTCATGCCACGATGTCGTACCGTCAAACGGCGGAACATTTTCTTGTGAACTGCTCGCAGGTACAACAGCTTTCTCAATTTCGCCGCACTCTACCCAGGACTCATTTGCAACAATGCTTTGCTCGACCTCATTTGATGGAACCTCTACCTGTGGACTGCTCGCAGGTACAACAGCTTTCTCAATTTCGCCGCACTCTATCGTGGACTCAGTCGCAACAATGCTTTGGTCGACCTCCATGTCGTCAAGCTCCAGCTGAGGGATGCACTCGTTGGTCTTCGAGACATCGTCTTCCTGAACACTGACGTTTTCGCACACATCATTAAACTTTATATTGTAAAGCTTCTCCCACCTCTCTTCTCGTTGTTTCCCCTCCAAAGAGAATTTTTGTATCTGTTCCAGAAGGATTCCAAATAAACTGGAAAGATCCGAACTTCCCCTGCATCTCTCTAAGTCAGAGGGTATTTCTCCACGCGCAACAGGTACACTTCCACAAGTAACTGCTTCACCACTGGATGCAGTCTCCATCGAACCCGCAGACTCGCTCGCATCCCGGTTTCTCGTGCCAATCCTCTCGTGCTTCTCTGCCGATGTGAACATCATCGTGTATCCCACTTCTGACACCAATTGTTACGTTCGTGGGGGGCTACAAAATAAATAATACACGACTTCGGACTTCACACCGATTTATTGCATACGACACACAATAACATAGAAGCAGGAGTGGTACGATAGTTGCAGGATAGCCTTCAGTCGCTGTTCAGTATCGCTTGTTATCGCAGGTGTTGCCTGTATCGCATCCAGAATAGGACTATTTTTTGGGACACTCGGGTGTCGGTATTTATACCCAAACAGGAGGAAGTTTCTAGAAAGATCTCGTCGAAGTTGTTTACTAATTATAATGTAAACAAGGTCACAGGTCACGCCACTTGTGTGGGCGTGGCCAAGTTGTTTACGCTACGCCGCTTATACGAGAACTTTCTAGAAACTTCAACACATGCTATCTCTTTCGCACCCTAGGTGCACGTAACAATATTAATAAATATCTCTCTATGCACACGTCCTTATTTGTGTTTTTGTTTCTCGTTGTCGTCATATGTAGGAAACTTGAATCCTTTAGTTATTATATTAATATTTTTACTTTATTATAAGTAAACATGTTTTTTTGATACAAAGCGTGCGAATTATGATTAATTATTTGTTTTTAGGCATTTTAAAAACTAGATTTTGTTTTTTTCTATCAAATTTTCACTACAATTTAATAATAAAGCATGCTATTCATTTCGCACATTGTCAAAATATACATAACTTGATACGTGTGCAAAATGTGTGGGCAGGAGTTTTTTTATTTTATATTTTATTGAGGTTGCCTGCATATGACTTCAAGCTTAACTGTTTTCGGTGTTGTACTTTTTTTAAAACTTATTTTCTTGTCCGTCGACCGTTGTTGACTTTTATCGGTTGGCGTCACCCTGCAGCGAATTGTCGAGGCGTGTAACACACTCAAGGTCAGTGTTCTGCTTAATGTCTCCCATGGCACCAGCATTCTTAGCTTTTTGTTCTAGCTTTTGTGTTGTTTTTTTTTTCTTTTTTAGTTACCATTAGAATTATAGATGTTTGAATTAGTTTTTTTTTTGTTGTTGTTAATAATGCAATGGGCTTCAGAGGCCCGAGTATGAGTTTGGATTTACTTTCTCACGGCGTAAAAGTAAAATCTCTCCAGCATTAGGCGCGTTTCATTTGAAATTTTTTTTGACTTTGACGGTCATATTGTCTGATTGGTTAAGAGTTTTCACTTAACGCCGTGACAACGTAAATGTAATCTTATACCTCTAAAGGTTGGTAAATAAAGTTGGAGATGGTGTCCAGGATGTGTTTTTTTTTTTACTCGTGTTAACAAATATACGCTTAGATGTTTGTTGACGTAATAACAGAACTGAATTTTTTTTATTGGGCCCACTTTCTATTGCGTCATATATGTCATGTATGCACCAATGGATAGTTTAATTTTCTTTTAAATAGAATTTGGTTTTTGGTGGTGGTTCATTTAATTTTGGGTGTGAGGGATTTGTAGTTTTTTTTTAATTTTATTTAGAAAAATGTGTAATTTTTATCAAAATGTTATGATTTTTTCATGTAGTTAGAGAATTGAATATGGAAGGTAATTTTTTTTTTGGGTTCGTGGTTTGTTATTTCAAAGAATAGTTAGTGGTTTATTATTTTGACTTATAATCGTGTATTTATTTATTTATATAGAAATGTATGTTACAGAATAATATATCTACTGATGGAAAGGAGGATTATTCAGATTTACCACCGAACCAAAAACGGAAGCGGTTAGCTGCTAAAGTTCAAGAATTAAGTAAACAGGTAATTTAATTGAATTATATGTTTTTTTAATAAATTTTTGGCATAATAAAATGCTTGATATGTTTATTATTAAATTATGATGAATAAAAAGGTGTAATAGGAGAATTTGGCCATTGTTACGCCAATGGATGTAGAACATCTGTGTGCATGGCTGAGAACGTGGGTTCGATTCTCATCTCAGTCAAGCATTTGTGTGAGTGTTGATTTTTCCATCTTCACTCTGAGACTGCACTCTGCCTGGAGTTAAGCTAGAGTGCGGTCCGTGACTATTCCATGACAGATTTGAGTCAAGGTGAATGTGCAGCGGTCAAGTTGACGGGTACGCTCCTTCCTTATACTACTTAAGCTAATCCCTTCTATAGAGCGGCCGTGGTCTGGCGGTAAGACGCGTGAACTCACGATCGATGAGAACCGTGTTCGAACCTCGCTAATTCTGACCGGTACCAATGTAACTTTGTTATATGTACTTTGGTCGCTCAGTGCCTATAGGCACTATTAAAGAGTGGTAGGCAGACTGATGATGGTTATTAGCCGAGTCTGCCGTCCTGGGGTAGTTCCACCATTTTCGAATGTTACACCCGTGAAGTGACTTTGTCGCGTTTCGAGAATAGTTTGAAAGTAGCCAGGTATAACGAGAGGAGTGTGCACTGTCAATCTAGATGGTACATGTTTGTCTCCTCAAGCCGGCATAGCTGAGGGGACCGCTGCCTGTAGTGTAGTAGCAGTTGTTTCCATTCATGGACCGCACTCTAGCTTTACATCAGGCGGAGTGTTGTCACATGCCGAGCTACAATAAAAAAAAAACTGGACCAACTAGAGTTGCCTAGACTCTATCGGCTTGCCTTGGAATGCACCTCATAGCTCGTATAGCGTTTAATTTTTTAATAAAAATATGTTCGTTCAGGTTGCACAAGAACAAGCCGCGATGGATGGTTTAATGAAAATGAAAGGTGTATATGAAGCTAACCCTACATTAGGAGATCCCATGACTGTTGAAGGTGAGTAGATTTTGTTTTTAGCTCGGCATGTGACAACACTCCGCCTGATGTAAAGCTAGAGTGCGGTCCATGAATGGAAACAACTGCTACAAAGAGAAACCTGTGCGAGCAGCAGTCGCCTTCACTATGCCAAAAATTAATTAATTATAAGCAAAAAAGATACTTAAAAAATAAAATTGTGGGTTTTAAATCAAAATGGTTTTACTCAAAAATTGCACCTTTCGATGATGGTATTCTTATTTGGATTATTTTTGTAGAAATTCTATATCTTGATACAAGCACTAGATTAGTACAGACTTTGAAAAACAATAATGACCGATTATCAGTTTTTGTTTATTTGTACCACTTTCGAGTGTAACACCCGTGAAGTGACCTTGTCGCGTTTCGGGAATAGTTTGAAAGTAGCCAGGTATAAAAGAGGAGTGTGCACTGTCAATCTAGATGGTACATGCTCGTCTCCTCAAGCCGGCATAGTGGAGGCGACTGCTGCCTGTAGAGATTTCTCCGTAATATTAGTTGTTTCCATTCGTGGACCGCACTCTAGCTTTACATCAGGCGGAGTGTTGTCACATGCCGAGGTACAATAATAAAATTGTAAAGAATTCCTCTTTTATTTGTTCCAAGGGTATAATATTCTCTCGCAGTCTACGAGTTACTGGTTTGAATTCAATCTTTTAGATTAAGGCATATTGTAGTATTTAATGTAAATGTTTATTCAACAGGTCAATTAAACGAATGTTGTGACAAATTAAAGAAACTCCGAGCACAGCTAAATAAATTTGAAGAATTATTAAATGAAGCCGATACGGCGTCGAATGGAAGTGCGCTTGCGCCTGCGTTGGCGACGGCACGAACAAATGGGCAACATAATAATCAGGCTACAAGGTAACTCATTAGCTTCAGTTTTTTTTTTGTTTGACCGTACTCCGCTTGATGTTAAGCCAGATCCATGAACAGAGGCGACTGCTGTCAGAGCAGGTGATCTGCAGACAGCGGTCGCGCCCGCTATGCCGGCTTGAGGAGATGCCTCTTCACACTGCGCTTGAAGTTTCGAAGTAGCCGGGTACAGTGAGATTTCTGTGCCCTGTCAATGAAATAAAAGACTGATTTAAATAGCGTTAAGTGACGATGTCGCGTTTCGAGAACAGTTTATCAGGTAACGAGAGGACGCACGTTCGTCTCCTCAAGCCGGCACATTGGGGGCGACTGCAGCCCGTAGAAATGGATCGCACTCTAGTTTTTCATCGGGCGGAGTGTTGTCATATGCCGAGCTACAATAGTAATTAAAATAATAATAATCATGGTAGTAGCCAAGGATAGTATTCCGAAAATAGTATGCGAAATAGTGAGAGCTACTTATTAACACTAAGAGCGGCCGTGGTCTAGCGGTAAGACGCGTGAACTCACGATCGATGAGACCCGTGTTCGAACCTCGCTAATTCTGACCGGTACCAATGTAACTTTGTTATATGTACTTTGGTCGCTCAGTGCCTATAGGCACTATTAAGTGGAGTGGTAGGCAGACTGATGATGGTTATTTGTCCTATCTGCCGTCCTGGGGTAGTACCACCACTTTCGAATGTAACACCCGTGAAGTGACTTAGTCGCGTTTCGGGAATAGTTTTAAAGTTGCCAGGTATAGCGAGAGGTGTGTGCACTGTCAATCTAGATGGTACATGCTCATCTCCTCAATCCGGCATAGTGGAGGCGACTGCTGGTCGCACAGGTTTCTCCGTAGTAGCAGTTGTTTCCATTCATGGACTGCACTCTATAGAGCTTTACATCAGGCGGAGTGTTGTCACATGCCGAGCTTCAATAAAAAAAAATTAAAAACACATTTTCCACAGTATCGGCTCAAACAACAGCGAATCTCTATCACGGTCCGCGTCAGAATCGTCCGTGAGCACGGGAGCTGGCGCCGGCAACACCAACACGACGCATCCCGCTGGAAGAACGGCGGGCGGTTCACCCGAGTCTGGTTTGGGAGCCGATCATGAACATACGAATGGTGATCATGATCATGACCAAGATCAAGAGTCAGATTTTGATTATTATTACGAGCCTAGTCTACAGCCTTTAGGATATTGTAAAGCGTTATATGCGTTTGAAGGTAGGTGTCTATTTACACTCAATGATTTTTCAATTGACAAGTGGAATGCTTTGCCCTCCCAATCCTTCAAGTGGAGCGTGAAAAAGCACCTTCTCTGCCGGCCTGAGGTGGTGGTAGTGGCGACTGGAGCGTCACATGTCGTGCCAAAAAAAAATAAAATTTGAGTTGGTTTTATTAAAAAAGCAAAGGGATCGTTACCCGTGCAGCATAGTCCATCGTTATTACACATAAACACATACTTTAATATCTCTAGATGCCCGCCAGAACTACATTTTTTTTTTTTGTTTCGTCAAAGACTAATGCAGCTTGGTCTTCAATTTTTTTTTCTCCAAGAGGCATTGTTTAGTTTTATTACAGTATGTTGGTGCTTGTATCATAGAGATTTTAGAAGATTCTTTAGGAGGCCTCGTCTGCGTTTGGTCCTTTTTTTTTCAATAGAGTCATCTCTTCTTTTCTCTAGTTTTAATTCATAATTCATACATTAAATATAATTAAATCATATTTAACAATTCCAGCGAACGGCACCGGCTCCATGATGCGCATGGAGTGCGGCGAGCGGCTGTTGGTGCTGGAGACGGATGCGGGCGATGGATGGACGCGGGTGAGGCGACACCACACGCGGGAGGAGGGCTTCGTACCCACCACTTACATTGCCACTACGCTGTATGCCGATGTTCATTAGCAATGGGTAATTGTCATAATTGTTTAAATTTACATGACCTTGTCGTGTTTCGGGTTTAGTTTGGAAGTAGCCGGGTATGACGAGAGTGTGCACTGTCAATCTGGGTGGTACACATTCGTCTCCTCAAGCCAGCATAACGGAGACGACTGCTGTTTATAGGAATTATCTGTGGTGGCAGTTGTTTTCGTTCATAGACCGCACTCTATATTATCAGGCGAGGTGTTGTCATATGCCGAGCAACAATAAAAAAAATTAGCAACTTCGCAAACAAACTTTCACCGCCTTCAAACCTTTAATGTTGCCGTGATTTTTAACGCGCTAATTAAAGCATGCGTCCATTAGAGGATGTTCTTTGAGTACTTAATAACATTCTTAAACCACAATAAAATAATCTGCTTTTCGAAGTTTTTTCTCAATGTTTTAATTAAATTAATTGTTTTTACTTTTTTTTTGTTTCAGATATTAGTGTGAATGTGCCGGACAATGTGTTAAGTGTGTGTAGTGCAATGTGGACGCGTCATTAATGAAATGCACTCGTGGCCTATCATAGCTTCGAATATTTTTGTTATAATTTATTGTAACAGACGAGAGATAAGAAGAAAATATAGAATTTATTTTTTTATATTGTCCATTCTGATTCCAACGCCGTTAGGCGTGGGGGACTTAAGGTCACTGTCCAGGACGGTGTCTCTGTGTTTTGTGCGTATACTAATAGAAATATTAGACGTAGCTCTAAAGATAACAGACACCGAGATGCCTCCGTGGTGAGTAGGCCTTAATTTGAAGCTGATCTTTTAGAATCATAATAACATTCCATGATTTATTTATTGTTATAAATAACTTTTTTTTATTATTATTGACATGTTTCAATGTTATAAAGGCTTTAAGAAGAGAAAGCTTAGATGTGAATTTGTCGAGATCTTCATTGTGCCAGCTTTGTTTTTTTTTTCTTTATATACGTAAGTTTCACTCGGTACTTATCGGAAGGGGTCATCCATGAATTACGTCACACGAATTTGTGACCCCACCCCCGACCCCCTGCCTAGTGTGACGTCACATATTTTGCTATGGGTGATGTTTTAAAATACTTAGATTTATTAGATTTTGAAAAGTGACGTCACTAAATTTAGTACCCCTCCCTCCCCCTTAGCGTGTGACGTAACATATCGATGGCCCCTAATAATAATAATTCAAACATGAAATAAACGAAATTATTATAGCCATTGTAATTGATATAGAATATGTTAAATATGTACCTAAAAAACGTTTAAATTTATCTCAAATCTTTAATCCTAAGTATTTTTAATGTACTCTAGATTTATTAATGTAATAGACATTTCGTTATTATAATAGTTTATTTTATTTGTATAGTAAGATAGATAAATAATGAAATATATTTATTTTTACGAATATATTTGATGCGATTATTGTTTATGAATGAAATTTTTATACGTAATAAACAATGTTGTAATGCTATAGGAGAGTGTACTATATGCTCTAAGTTATAAGGTTCATTATGCCATTGATGTATTTGGAAATATTTAAAAAAATGTCACATTAAATTTTTAAGTTTATGAATTATTTATTTACAGACTCATGTCAAGATGGATATAACTTATACATTTTTATTTAATAAAATTGTCCTATAAACAACAAATTGTGCTCTGTCATCGAACCTAGGATCGCTTTATTGAATTGCAGCGCTCAAATATCATTTATCAATAAAAGTACTTGGCCTTCTGAAATGGAATTCAAGATAAAAAATGTAAACAATACAACTAAAGTGACATTTCAGGGGTGGTCAACATTTTCCGTCGACGGAATTAATTAAATTTGACTAAAAAATTCAACAATTCAAATAGACTTATTGCCAGTGCCAAAAACAGAAATCGCACATTTTTCAATTTACATTTTATTTTTGGATCGTATTTTAACGCCACTTGAAAACTTAAAACTGCAAGCAGTATTTTGTTTTGTGTTTAATAAAATGTGCGTTTTAACGCGATGTTTGGCAAACGATACACAATAGCGTATTGTTTTGATGGCAGCATCTATGTTTACGTTTTGATCTCGAATTCCACTTTAGGGTATAGTTAAATGGGAAAATAATGATAAAATTGAAGCGAGTTAAATGTTCGCTGATCGATTTCGTCAGTCTCAATTCTTAAATACACTAAATTAAAATATTTGTACGGCACAAAAAGCGATAGTTTTTTTATTTTAATTTGAATCTTATTACACTTTTAATACGATCGCTGCAAAGATTTCGATTAAAAGGATGAAACTCAATAGTTAAGACGCATAAAAATGTTTTAATTCAGGTAGATACCGCTTAGCTAAAGTGCGGTCCACGAACGGAAACAACTGCTGAAACAACAGAGAAATTTCTGCAGGCAGTTGCCTTCGCCATGCCGGCTTGAGGAGATGAACAATCTATATCTCTAGGCACCTTCTGTTTTTAACCATATTTTGTCTTATGACACTTAGATGCATTTATGAATAATATTAAAATGATACTTGAAATTTCTATTACATTAATAAGTCTTTTTCTCTTGTCATCACTACGTTTAGTGTCGTCATAAAATTGTATTCAGTAATTATTACAAGATGTATTATATAATTGCTTAAATGATAGTTAAATTTTAATTAGGATAATGTCTGCTAGCTAATTTGTTAATAATTTACTTTGGGGAGCTTTTACGAGTGAGCATTCATATGTTTTGTTCATTATTTACAAGTTATAATGGAAGTAGGTGTTTTTTTTTATTTTAGGGCACGGTAGTACTTTGAAAAATAATGCAGCCCGTTTTATAAGAACCGGTATAGTTAAGTTTTAAATTTATTTTATTGTTTAATCTAATGAATGCATTGTGAAAATAAAAGTCTGGCGTCCACTAGAGAATAATCGAGGCGTACCGAATCGAATCGCATTTCTTTCGCGTGCAACTATCATAGACGGATCGCACTAGTAAAGTAGAAAATCGCCTGACGAGAGATGTTCGATTCGCTTCGACTCTGCTCTTCCTAAGCGCGCGGGAGAGCGATTTTTGCGATTCGATTCGGCGTGCCTATTGGACGTCGGCCTTTAACACTACATGTGAATGCTCTGTGATTTTACCCTCAATTAGCCAATGCTATTTCTGATTTATTAAACAGGATGCCTGCAAACTGTCAATTGTATTTATATGGAGGAAGAAGAATGAAGTTTGCATTTGATTTTTATATTAAAAAAATAATAATAAAATATTATGAACATATACGTTTTATTGTATTATTTATTCGAACTGTAACGGCTCATGTAAACAGTGGTCCGGCATTGTGTACTCCTTATGTTAAAGCTAGTGCGATCTGCTCTGACAGGAGAGTGGTAGAAAAGATAAATATTAAAATGATAAAAAACTACGCCGCAGTCGCCTACGTTATGCTCGCTTGACGAAACGACTGAACCGCGTAGGCAGATTTCCCGTTAAACACAGTTTACCTGAAAGGATGAGACTGCGAACCCACCACTTTATATCAGTGTGGATTTCCAGAATGGGTTTTGAAATGGATATTGTAAAAAAATTATATAGGAGAGATCTTATTGGTGAACAGCGAACCTGAAGTACATCCATATAAAAAAACTCAGCCACTGATTTCCAGCATATGTCGCTGTATTTGGATTATTCCCTGATTTATTTTGTTATTTTCCATCCTTGGATCGGTTTATGCCCCCACACATGCAATAAATTGGCGTCTAGTTCAAATTGTCTGTAGAAAACGTCATTTCATCAGTATTGGTTTTGTATTGCATAACTTCCGTCCCAGAGTGCCTTCCCTCGGGCCGATGACCGACGAAGGACTCCGAGCCTCGCAACGACCTTACATTTACTTGTATTTTATTCCAGAAACTTCCATTCCAATTTTAATATGGATATGAAATCATGTTGTACTTGAATTTAGAATGTATGTTATTGACCTTTAGAATTAAACTCGAAGTAGGAATTGTGGACATTTCTTCAAAGTAATAAATATCTTCGACGTAGTTATATCTATTGAACCGTTTAGAAGCTTTTTTACTCCTTGAGATGATCACCGCGATATCCGGCCCGCGTCTCACCAGTTCGGGTAGGTGTTACCCGACTGAAAATTAAATTAGGCTTTAGGAACTTGGGAACTTTTGTAGTTCTTTTTTTGCCAATTTAAGGACAATTAGAAAGAGGTTCTCGTACCTGAAAAAAATTGTTTATATGTTTATTTGAATTTTTAGCTGTTTTTTTATATATTGACGCGACATGTGACGTCGACTGGCCTGGTGATAAGCACAGTGGAGGTCCATGAGCGCCGACGACTGGAGGACTGCGGTACACGGTGGTCCCAGTCGCCGTCACTATGCCGACCCAAGAAGGTGCTTTTACACGCTCCGCTAGAAGGATCCAAGGTAAGAAGTTTCCTTAATTGTTTGTTTCCCGAAAATAAATAAATCATATTTTCAGTTATTGCATAACTTTTATTTAATTATTTACGGTTTCATTAAGAATGTTAGTATACTATCGGAAGGGTCATTGCTTGATACATCTCAGATATAATGAATGCGGAAGTAAAGTTTTTATTATTATTTATTTAAAAATTTATCGACCAAATACGACAATAGGCGAACTTAATGCAGTACGGCTCTTTTACCTAACCTTTCCGATACGGAAAGGTCAATTGATTCTAATTGATTGCAAGCCTTGTAATAAGAAAACGATAATTATAGGTACTAAAAGTAATTGAGTATAGGTTGAGTAATTATTCAAATAATATTATATTTATTATGGCATTGTAGAATTCGTCTGTGGCAAAGCAAATAATTACAAAACAAAATAAATTTAGTTTAAATTCTTTGGTAGTCTTTATTCTATATTTAACCTTCAGCGTAATTTTGGAGGAAAAATGGATAAAACACGTTCTATTATGATTAATTTGATCACGTTCACAAACATCTAATGGGCTGTAATCCACCATTATTACACAAGTTTAGGACAATAATTCAAGAACGACAACTTACGGGTAGGTTACCTCCAGATGCCCGCCAAAACTTGTTTTTACAGTTGACAAATTATATTATACGTATAATAAATAGTATTTGTAGATTTAGTAAGTACTTAGTGCTAACCTATATGCTGAAATTAATTTTAAATATTAGTTATAATATGTAAATACTGATTATTTTGTACAAAGCAGTATATTTTAATTAAAAGTCACTATAAGATATCAGCGGCTTATATTAAAAGATTTAAATCAACCGAAAATCCGCCAGATAAAGTGAAGACCTTTTTTCGTCGCCCGTCAGGAAATTTATCGTTCTGAATTAAATGAGATTTGTTTTTCTTTTTAATATTATCATTTGTTTAAATTCGAAGAACATCGTGTCTAATATTGTTGCCAATAAAAAGAATTAAAATAAAAGTTTATTAATGTCTTTATTACATAATGGACAACACTAGTATTTATTATTTTATTATTAACCTTATCTTCGACTTAACTTTTATATTGTTATATTAAAACATGATAACTTCACAATAATAAAGTTTATTGCGGCGGAAAAATAAGATTGGCGTGTCGAAAATTAGTAAGCATCGATGCACATGCATACAAATGAGTGCAGCAGTGCTCCATTGGCCGAGTGCAGGCGCGCCTTCCGTGTCTAACCACGCAACAAAAATCATTGCATAATTCTTACATTACTCCGCATATTATCTCGTTTATATTACCTATACAAGAATAGTTAAGCGTACATTGCCGTGTTTGCCGCATAACTAATCTAATTCTCGGACACTAAACTGACGTGGAAAGCAAACATTGCAAAGTCAATTTGCGAAGCGTTTAGTTGCAGAGAATTCCGAGGTAGCATTGCGAGTCCCGCAGTGCCCTAGTGAGGGAAACAAGTTTTGCGGGAACTGCACGACAGTCCCGAGGTCGAGCCGTTGCGCAAATTCCTATTTACGAGTAAATACTTACCTACTATGACAGGGATTACTTAGATTGTTATATAACATTTGAATAACCGCATGTACATTTTACAATATTTGTTTACTCGAAAAAATACAAATTAGTTTATGTCTAATTAGAAGGTAACCTTCATCTTAAAATAAAATCGTATGCAAACAGCAAAGACACTCATTAACCTAAATATTTCATAATTATTCGAATTTACATATGTATGTATTTCGAGATATTCGCAAGGATAAACAAATAACAACTAAATTATTGATCTATTTCACTTTCAAAACTTTAGCTAATCTTTAGAATTGTAGAAGAAAACATTTTTATGACAACACTCCGCTTGATGTTATAATGCGGTCCATGAACGGAAACAACAGGGGACAGGGCATGCCCTTCTCCTTATCCTACTTCCAAACTGATTCCGAAACGAGGCTATGTCACTTCAAGGGTGTACGGTACTCGAACGGAGTCTAGGACTCGCCGTGAGTAGTTGGCCCAAACCCTGATTTTTGAAATTAGAATGCGTCAATATTTCGTAATTGGGTTGGTCTTGGATACATCGGATACGGTGTAAGGCTGGTCGCAGCTAAAATAGTGGCCGGTATTGACCCACGCAGAGAATACCTATACTTGCTGAATTCACACGGAGACAAATACAAGGCTTGCGACGGAAAGGTGTGTAAAGTGTAAAGGCAGGGAAAAATTATCATGGAGTGTTACAAGCCACGACAAAAGGGGTTATTGATATTGTTTTTTTTTTCTTAAAGGGGCCTACGAAAAGAAAAATCTTTCACGGAAATATTACTGAGTACAAAAGCACTTAAAAAGAGCTGAATCAATATACTTCCTAATAATATATTAAAGTTAGATAGCATGTTGATAAGCGACAGAAAATATCTACCTACATAATTTAATTATAGTACCAACTATCCGGGTTTCTTTACCTCCGGTAATATGATTCCCATGAGATGTAACTAAGGCTTGTTAATGTTACTTAACTAATATAAAGGTAATTAATTAATGTGTATTAAAGTTTTACTTCGACGGCTTCTTTAAATTCAATATTGATGTATATTGTACACACATTTTTTTATTATTATAGCTCAGGATATGACGACACTCCGCCTAATGTAAAACTGAAGTGCGGTCCATGGACGGAAACAACTGCTACTACATATAAATTTCTGCAGGCAGCAGTCGCCTCCGCCGTGCCGGCTTTATGAGAGGAATGAGCACTATCCAGAATGACAGCGCACACTCCTCTAGCTATACCTGGCTACTTCCAAACTGTACCGTCACTTCACGGGTGTTGCATTCGAAAGTGGTGGTACTACCCCAGGTGGTACTGCGGCAGACCGGGCTAATAACAATCAGTCTGTCTAATAGTGCCTATAGGTACATAGTTACATTGGTACCGGTCAGAATTTAGCTAGGTTCGACCACGGCCGCTCTGAATAAACTTTGAATAGAACTTTAGAAACAATTAAATATCGGTGTTTTTTTATTAATTTTTGACATATTAAAATGCTACATTTGTTTATTGTAAATTATAATGTAAATTGAATGGAAATAAAATCAATATGCACACAACAGCCTGAGTTAATTTCTGTTTAATTTTTATCATTATTTAATAAATAATTAATAATCTTATTTACACACACATACATAAGCTTTCTGGTACTTGACAAGGACCCCGAGACCCTTCTAAAACTAGCTTAAAATCCTACCTTATTGCCTTGCGCAATTAAAACATGTTTATTTTTATTTATTATTTAACTAGTCCCATGGTCATGTCCCGATGAGAATTTAAAACAACATTATTTAAGATATTAATCACAATTCCGCATTTTAAAATACCTTTAATTAATGTCTAAATAATAACTTGCTATATTTTATAATAATAAATAATATACTCGTAATAAGTAAAACGAAAAAGGTGCTTATCTAACGATTATTATAAAATACTTCAGGACCACCTAGTTATTTCAGTATAAAATAGCTTTAGAACTATTATTACCTATTTCTAGTTGGTATCTGTTACAGCGAGAAACATCGACCCTTTTCAGTTGAGATTTGGGAGCGATACGCAGCTTATTGTTACAATGACATCCAACCTAACGTTTATTGTTCGGGCTAAAGCCCACAGAATGCCATCACTGTTTATTGACAGTTCGTGTGAAAAACTGATAAATACTACATTTAATTTTGAAATACCCAATACCCTAATACCTCATGATGGATCTATAATAATAGTATTTTGATCAACGGACGAAAAGTTGAAATAATACCACAATAAGAAAATAATGAAATATCCGGTTTTTTCAGTGTTGTTTGGACCAATATTATTTAGCTAAAATTCAATTATTTAGCTAATAACGAGAGGAGTGTACTACAAGAAGTGTAGGTAAGACCTAGTCCAATAGGCGCCATATCAAGTCGGCATAGTGGAGACGACAGATCTGCACTTGATTTTCATAGGCAACAAGCGTTTTCGCTCTAGTTAACATCATAAGAAGTGCTAGACTACAACATAAAAAATTGTCTACATAATTACATGAAGTATAAATTCATAAAATATTTAAACTCTACCCAAAGTAAGTAACAAATTAAATTATTTTTAGATACAAAAGTTATCTAATTTAAAATAATTCAAAATTTATTTAAACTCAAAACAACATAAAACCTTTGTAAACAGATGGAAAAGTGAGAGATTATTTTGTCCTCTGTAAGTAATATCGATAACGCTATATCCTTTGTGGCTAGCTAGATGTTGTGTAAAAGACGCGCGACGTACTTTTTGTGAACAAAATCTATGCACGTTTTAGCAAACGATGCCTCGGGGAATAAACCAACGCGTCCGGATTACTTTCAAGCTGGGAAATGTCACATAATAGAAGATAGAGTACAATATATTTTATTATTACATTTATAGAAACGATCTGTTTGACTCTTTTATAATAAGGGCCACACTCCTCACAAGAGACAAAAAAAAACAATAATAACAGTCGAGATAAAAAAAATAATAATTAAGAAGTGAATTCATACTTGACCTTCAGGCTGAGCACACTATAAAATAAATATAAAAAAAGTATTAAAAAAAACAAAAATAATAAGGAATAGATGATAAAACTTAGCAATGACTATTATACCAGACTAACTAACTATTACAGCCAAATTATTGGTGGTTAATCTTATTCGTGTGACGTCACGCAGATGACAGTAATGAGGTGTAACATTACAACGAGTAACACAATGTCTCCGTTTCCTTGAAGAATACTAAAGATCGGTAATTTATCAGACGACTCTGGATATTGGGCTTGTGCGTCAGCGACACGATTTGTTATTCTACGCTCACCCTCAATGATACTGAAACTTCACAAATTTCAATTAGTTTCATAATAATGACAATGATATTGCGATATTTTATATTCATATTTTTTTTCGGCAATGATGACGTGTATCTTTCTAAAAAGAAAAAGTTTACAATCTGCTCAATTTGACGACATCTGCGGCGCAGCGGTTATGACACCAATTTTGTTAAACTGAAATTTTAGATTCGATTCTCGGTCGACACAATATTGAAAAAAAAAACAGATCTGGATGTTATAAGCTTATGTTGTCCTGATCCTCTTCCCATTTTCAGGTCAAACTGGGATATAATTGGGAGTTAAAGCATTACATAACTGTAAAAACAGCAGAAATGAACCTCTAAGAAATCCTTATTAATAAAATAAGTTGAAACTTTAAAAATATTACAAAATATTGTCTGCTCATTGTTATAGCATATCTATTTATATGTTATAAGCGCATTTACAAGTTATACTATATTTCAACAAGTTGTACTGGTCACAAAAGGTGGGTTCATTTCAAAACGAGACTTTATTATATTTGTTACTGACCATAATAATATAATTACTATAATTATTGCATCGTAAAAAATAATTCGCTTAGTCCATTACATTATTACAGTACAGCAGTACATATTCAATTAAAAGTAATTATTTCGTTAACTAAGACAAGTTTTGTGTGCCTGAAAAACTACAAAGAAGAGAACTGATAGTTATACCAAGAAAAGTAATGTTTATTTCTCTGGTTTTTACTGGTATTTCAAGAATTTATTAATTTTAATACCGATACCCCGTCATCGAGGCGACAAAATACGTTTTTAGGTTACTAGGTTTTAGGTAACGTTATTTTAATTAACGATATTTACCGTTATATTTTTGTAACGTTTCTTTTAAGGAGTATCAACACCTTTACCGGTATTCCTGTCCTTGGATCAAAGGCATTAGAACTCTATGAAATAACAGAAGAGAACAGAACTTTAAAATTGTTTTTAATTTACATAAATACTTGCTTGAAAAACTGTACCTAAATTTTTTTATTTTTTATTTTTTATTTAGTACATATTTACATATGTACTAAACGTGTGGCAGGTTAAAACAACTTCACAATTTTGCTGTGAATAAGGCAAAAATAAGTGATATTAATTTACTCATAGCATACTTTCATACCGGTCCAACATTTAAGTTATCGGTGAACCCGCCGCAGTGGCTGTAGAACCGCCGCACGCGCATGTTCGCAACAACCGCCCGACTGCCTGTCATTGTGTATCACGTGTCGTAAGTAGGAACGCTTAAAACTGTGTTTATTTACAAAAGTGTTGTGTCTTTTATTTACAAATATTGGATTTTTATAAGGTTTGTATTTAATTTTTTTATTTCATAAATTAATAATTTTAAAATACCGGCTTTCGTCGTATACCAATTTTCCAAGCTTTAAGTATAAAAATCATAATAACGATCGATAAAATTATTTTTTTCATAATTTTTCCGTAAACTTTCTAGTAAATAGTTGTTATAAGTGATTCGATTATGTCCGAAAAAAAGTTAGAAAATACGAGAAAAATTAACTAGTTAGAAAGTTTTTTTATCCCATTAGTAGTTGCGGTCATGAACTCGAGACAATCGTTGCAACACTACATAGTCACAGACGTTTTATTATGAAAGAACTTAACAATTACCATCATTAGAGATAAATTCTTTTTACTTCCAAAATTTGCATTTATATTTAAGAGAAAAAATCGTTAAAGAAAGCTTTTGGCAGCTTCTCACGCACACGTTAACACCAGTATGTTACATGAAAGACCCGTGTTCGATTCCCGCTCGAAACAAATTTTTAAACTTATTATTAAATAGAAATATAAATAATTGGACGAAAATATTTCTACATTCAGGCTTGTTCGACTGCACTAATGCATTTCTAACAATATATGGACATAGAATGATGACCGCCGTTAGATAGAAGCGTAAGATAGAGATAGGTACATTGGCGTTCTTGAATACCGCTGGCGTTTAGATTCCGAGATGAAATTCATACCTACCAGTAGTTCATAGCATTGATCATATCTGCCGCAAGAGCGTTAGGATTAGGATATTATTATTATTTTAATTGCAAGTTTTAGCGTATAAAATTATGAAAAATTTACAAAAAAAAAACCAACGCACAGACACAGTCTGAGCTGAGGTAGGAATCGAACCTACCTCTCCGATTTTCATCATAATTTAATAGCTAACACTAGTTTAGGAAATTGCTAATATAATTGACTGCGTGATTTTAGTAATTTGCCTAAAAAGCACTGTTTTTTATTTTAGCGCGTCATATGACCGCGCTCCGTCTAATGAGCTAGAGTTTGATCCATGAACGGAAACAATTATTATTGGGTATCTACAGACAGCAGACACATCCGTTATGCCGGCTTTGTGAGATGTTGTAGGAAGGAGGAAAGACATGGCTGGGAAGGTCGTTCGAAAATTTAGTGGAACGACAGAAAAGGGACGAACCTTTTGGTCCGCAAAACACTGCTCGTTGGTCATAAATTATAGCCTTAACAAAAAGACGAATTCGCAACAAATCTTTTGTTTTTTATTCTATGGAAAATAGGAATATAAATAATATGAAGAATAATTAAAAATAAACAAAATAAATTTTAAATGGAAAAACACCGGTGCACTCACATTAAGTTCGGTTGCCTGGTTTATGCAAAATGTTTCCTTTATTCATTACTCGTATGCTCCTGAGCTTCTGCGCTTTTCAGGATAAGACGAGATAAATCCTATGCACGTTGAAAGAGTGTGATACTCTACCGCATTATATAGTATAATATAAGCAAATTCAAATGCATCACAATATAAACATTTGAAACAAGACTAATTATGCGGAGTTATGTTATTTTTCAAATTTAATTCTTCATTTATATAAGTTATTAATAGTTATTTGTTGCCATACATCGTAGGTATCAATGAATTATGAAATGATTTTCCATAGTACCTCGGCATAATAGCATATAGCGAGATGTTAAACTAGTTAAGTTGATAGGAAACAATTGCTACCACAAAGAAATTTCTGCGGGCAACAGTCGCCTACGCTATGCCGGCTTGAGGACCTGGATATATACCATCTAGGTTCACAGTGCACACTTCTCTTTTATACCTGATTCCGAAACGTGACTAGGACACTTCTACACTTGGAAGCTGGACTGGGCTAATAAACATCATCAGTCTGCCTACCACTCTTAATTAATTTAAGGTATGTAATTAAAAATTATTGAATATAAAGAGGCTGTAACTGGAGGCGTAAAATCCGTGCTGTCGTGTTTAAATATCTCAAATTCCGGCCGGTACCTGCTAAGATTGTACCTGCAAACTTTGTTCTGTGTACTTTGGTCGCTTAGTGCGTGAATAGTGGTGGGTTGGCATGCTGTGGTTGGTTAGTCCCGTCTGCGTCCAGGGGTAGTACCATCATTTTCAAGTGTGACATTCGCGATTCGTCATTAAACTGCGAATGGGTTGCGTATTCCAGTTTACGCGTAGTCTGTGTTAAAGTTATCTGCTACAACGAGAATAGTCTGCTCTGTCAACCTGAACGCTGCACTCTTGTCTGTGGGACATAAGTCGCACTATTATTAACTGTTTTATAACTCGTTAATCTAGTGTTTTATTTTATTGATTATTTAATTTAAAATTATCTATTAAAAGATTATAATTTTATGAGTTATTAGAGTTAATTAGGTATCGTAACGATATAATCGTTATTCAATAAATGTTCATTGTGTTGGTATAACTGAAAGCATTGTTAGTTAACGTGAAAGAAATCCGATGCTATTTCATAACTCGCACGATTATACAACTAGGTATCTTTTACCCGAATTCAAAGAAATTTACAGTTATTTTTATCGTTGCTCGGCATAAGATAATACTCCACTTGATGTAAAGCTAGAGTGTGGTCCGTGAACAGAAACAACTGCTACTACTACAGAGAAATCTCTACAAGCAGCAGTCGCCTTAAAAACCAATTTAAATCTTAAATAACAAGCTGTGTTTGATTTAATTTTAATACTATATATTTTATAGAAATCATCGAAGTCTATACCTAGTTATTTATAAATCTAATTGGTACGTACGTAATAAACAAAACGTTCGAATGATATGAATTAATTTATAAAAATATCGTAGGTATTCCATTTTATTTCACCAATATTTCAGACTACGCTTCGTTTAACATTGAGTGTATCTACAATGCAACTGGTTCCGAATTCAGTGCAAACCTTCTATAACTTATTTTCATGTGTGAATTCTGATATTAACTACCTAGTGTGTGGAATATAAAATGTTATGTAGTCGCCATATTATACTATCCCATACTTTTATTCTAAAAAATAATTATTTCTCGGTCGAATAAAGAATGGGATTGAATTTCAATCTTTGAAGATGATTGTCTACTCGTATATTTGCACATGTATGGAAAGCAATAATCATGTTTAATAAATATGTGCTTTTATAATAATAAAGAAATGCGTTTTATATATCTTGCCTATTTGCGTCCAACAAAGTTCGATTAACAAAGATCAGTCAAACCATCTTCCATCAAGTCAATGAACTAATCTATAGACAGTAGATCGGTTGGGTGGAGAATACAGGGTATATATCGTTACTTTAATATGCAGGTACAGAGAGACTTCGTAAGCTTAAATTGTGAGTTATATAAAATAAACAACTAGTCGAGACCGTTTGCACAATCCATCATTAAATTAGCGAAGAGATCTTCACGCTTTTGTAATCCCGATCTAAGGTTATCTGCAATCGATGTCCAACAAGGTCCGTATTCATATTGATTGACTTTTTTATTTACGTAAGTTGCCTTTTCAACGCTTTCATTACACTTTATACGTAGATACATTGTATATAAACTCTGAGATTGGGACATTGTTAGCATTTATGACATTCTCTCGTTCGTGTTATTGATCGACCTTTATGTAATTATTTAAGAGCTTGTATTAAAATAGTATTATTGTTAACTTTAGATTATGATAATTTAAAAAATATTACGAAAATAGTGAAAGTCATGAGTTCATAATTTGCACGTAAATATGAAATCGTCGTTATATTTGTTTAAATTTCGACATATGTATAATACTTTCAAATTTGTGCCTGTCGATCACTAATTATACACATACAATAAATATACGTAACAAATACTCATCGCGGCGGAATTTAGGCAAATATTGCTTTAAATGTTGCGCAAAGTGGCGAGTGTAAAACCGGTCCCATTTCATTAAGTTATCGCTCCATTTCAGATGTTTTGTTACTTACGAGTTTCGTAAACGCATGTTTTCATAAAATAAATGTTACTTTACAAAAAATATGATAAATTACTTAGTTAATGACGGTTGCTCCTTCTTTTATTACTCATTACTTACTTTTTTTTTTTTATGCTTAATAGGCAAACGTTTGACCGCACCCTGCCTGATGTTAAGCAGTGATGCGGTCTAAGATGGAGCACGCTTGCCTATGAGGTACCTGTTTACCCTTAATTTGAAGAGACCCATATTGTACTTCTCGGAAAACACTTACTTTTTTTTTGTGTTTTTTTTTCATTTTAAATATTTAGGCGTTTTAATTTTGATTAGCTTAAACTTAAAACTTAAAAAAAAACAAATATAGAATTAAGTTAAAACTGATAAATGTGCAAAGGTTGGACAATGTAAACAGCAAATTTACCTAAAACCAAATACACAACAAATATTTCATTTCATTGCATAAATCAGACTAAATCTTGACTACATGACTTTAAATAAACCGTTTAGGCGACCTGTGCGTTGACATTTAAATTGGTGATAATAAGGCAAAACTCTGGGTTGGCCAAAGTTTGAACTTTCACTGTCGTAGTTGAACTGCAAGGCACCAGCTACTTACTACCTCGCGACATAAGAAAATGATGTTACGTATTGCATCACCAATAATGTACTCGCCCACTGTCTTGTATAAGTACCTACTACCCATGTTTATTTTGTTAATTAAATATTAAAAATAATATGTGGTAAAATTTTGTTATTCTTTTACTTAATCCTACTGAAGTTTTTATTTTATTCTTGTTCTTTTATTAGGGACAAGGGATGCAGCCTAATCTGACTTAATCTTATCTAATAAAATCTAGACTAGCAACATCCATTTTTAGAAACCCACCAAAACAAAAATACTTAATTATTTTTAGACTTTGATCTTTCTTGAGTAACATTAAGAAATAATAATACAGTATTAATTACATTATTATAGAATCACAAAACATAAATATACAATAGTAAAAATAAAACTTTGATCACCATTCTCTAGATGGCCTTTTTAGCAAATGAAAGTTTACTTCTCTGACTTGACTGATGACCAATGTAACATGTGAATTGTGCCTCGATCTCGTACCGAACTAGGTTTAACTATTAATCACTTCTTTGTCTACTAGATACCCTAATTAGTACCATATACTATTTAGACGACACTATCTGAACTGACATTTCCTTTGAACTCGACGCCAAAGAACAGGACAAACCTATATAAATATGTACATATGTCAAAATATGTAATATTCCACAAACGTAGTTTTATTACGTGTATTTATTTTTTATTTATATTATCTTTTAGCTTCATAAAAATATAAATGATATTGTATCAGTTCGATTCCCGGCGCAAACCTGTCAAAAGTTTCAGTTTTTGATTCATGGTTGATTCTTATTAATTTTATTCATTAACATCGCAGCACTTTTTCGGCACCATCTGTATCATAATGTACTCTCTGTCCATAGCACTGTAGGTCTAACTCTACTATAATGCAATTTTTTTAAATTTAATTCTATTATGGTCCAAAATAAAATAAAAATCTGTTCTATCTGTAATCTTTCTATTTGTAATAACGATGTATTTAAGTGTTAAACTATTATATCGTATGGAACATAATGCACTACATATTTTATTTTTTTCAAATATTGTCTATACAGAGTATTGAGAATCGTACAATCTATTCATATTTTTCAAGTAATATTTCGTGAAAGTGTTAGCTTTAACAAGTTCATGTAATATTTAGCAATGTTACGCGAACTGTGCCTCCGGGAGTCAGAGAAAAACATTTATTTCCCTAAGGTTGTTTTTTGAATACTTTTTGTGCATAATTTCTTCTGATATACTCCGATGGATTATTCCTTTATACAATCTGACATCACTAGATATTTTTTACGAAAGTCCTCGTGAACTTTGAATAATATATTTTGGAATTGAAAAGAAAATTTTTGCTTTTTTAGTTTGTTGCGAACATGTTTTATTTAAATTATGAGATTTCATGCCGTTTATGTTTCATTTATGTTAATTATTTTAATTCGACGACATTTCGAAAACTTTGCAGCCATTGATTGCATTGCGGTTGCAATGGCGTCTTAAAAAATAAATCTAAATTATAAATCACTTACGTTTTCTAGGTATAACAAGAGTGTGGCCAGTGATGGTGCACATTCGTCTCCTCATACTAGCATAGCGGAGAGGACTGCTGCCTACAGACGTTACTTTGTGGCAGCAGTTGTTTCCGCGGATCAGGCGGAGCGAAGTCGAATGTTGAAGTACTATACAAAAAATCAAGTAATTGTGATGCAAAAAACAATCTCCGTTTGCGAAAATCTGATTAACCTTTTACCTTACACGATGCCCTTTACAAAGGCATTTAATATGGCAAGATTGTCCGTAATCACGTTATATGAAAGTAGAACCTTATTGTCTTTATCGGCCCAGTCTACCGGCCCGAGGCGAGGTACTCGTAGTACCAATGCTTTCAAGTGGCGTGACCAAGTCGCATTACGGGATTAGCTTAGAAGTAGCCGGGTATGACGAGAAAAGCGAGCACTGGAAACATCTGCAGATATTTTTTTGATAGTAGTACTAGACCGCACTCTAGCTTAACATTAGACGAAGTATTGTCACATGCCGGGGCTTCTATAAAAAAATTACCACTTAAAATTGTGATAAGATAGGTTAAACATATTTTTGTATAAATTTTATTTTGATTGAAGATTTGAAAGATAAAAACATAAACCATGAATTATAATTATTTCATAATCGTTGTGAAAGGCATGTTGATGCATTGAGCTCAATGTCACACTGTGTGTTGATGCTGGACTTGAACTCTTCAAATTATATTTCGGTCATAAATTATAACTACAAAAATTCTACCTTGAATAAATTATTTATAATTTGCCTCCATTCATTTTGGTCGTATTAATTATTAGTGATATCGTTCAAAATTCCACCTTCAATTTAGTTTAATAAATATTCAATATATTTTAATTATAATATTTATTAATTGAAGGTGCATTTAAAACGTGACACGCGATCGAACATTTCCTGAATTAATTTGTGTATGTGTGTAGAATGTATATAAATATCGGCAGTTTTCGTGTTATTATAATTATAATATTTTGAGTCATCTCAAGATAAATAAAAGAACACTAAAAGTACTGATAGGTCGACTAAACACATGGGATTTTCTAAAGTGTTCTTTTTTGCTATTCATTTCTGCAATGACTTAAGATTCTAAAATATTACTGACAACCCTAATACGAACATTTTTTGAAGTGAAGCTTTCTCTACGGATGTTAGATGACTAGACGGAAAGAACGTAAATTTTTCCGAAAAAAAATATTATCGTCACCGCCACTGATAACTTCTCACTTTAACTTCTTTCACCATTAGCGCGCGACTAAGGTCTGCACTACTATCTGTCTCAAATACAGCTATACAATACACACGTACTCTATCTCACTCTAAAGTGCACGCATTTGTTAAGCTGGGGTTCTATCCAAATAAGAAAAATATCGCAAAGGGATTATTTTTTACTTCCATCGAAAAATTCGCTTCGCATCCGTCGGATTTGTGAGCAAGACTACATGGTTTTTTTTCTGTTTTTTTAATGCTAGAGTAGGCTAGAGTAATTTTGAAGTATCATAGGCAGTGAACGATTGAAGTACATATAATAAACTAATTGGTACTCACTAGCCGAGATTTTTGAAAGATTCAAACTTGACGAACTTGTTCTTGATTGCAAGGTCACGTATTTATCCGGCCAAGGTCGTTCTCAAATTATTAGAAATAATTACTCCCTACTTAAGTTAAAGTTACGTAAAACAAAGCTTAGATAAATTTGAAGGTCTCTTTTATTTACTATAATTTATTTTTTTATAAACTTTTTGTATTCATATTAACCTGATAATCTAGAAAGCTGTCAATAAACAAATCAATTAGCTTGAACTATCCGAACTATCAATAGGATAGTGTTGCCACGTGACATAATAACAAATATTCGTGATTAAGGCCGAATGAAAACCGAAACTTCGTAAGTTGTTAGTAGACCCTCCAATATCTACAGAGTGTGCTTTGCTTTATAGTTATCTAGTAGAGAGTACAGATAGTAAATGAAGTCATGCCATAAAAGAATAAAAGGAACAATATGAAGTAGCTTGGTTCGCATGGATTATTCTGAAAAGCAGCTTACGGACTTAAAAGATTTTGCCACTGTTACTTTGAAATCTCTCTTGTGAATTCAAACTGTTTTGTTTAATATTTTAAATGGGAGTTCTTTCGCTGTATACAAAGTTCATGTTTTAAATATTAAAATTAGTCTTATGAAGAAATATAACGAGAAGAGTGTGCATTGTCAATCTGGATGGTACATGCTCGTCTCATTAAGCCGTCATAGTAGAGGTGACTGCTGCCCGCACAGGTTTCTCTGTAGTAGCAGTTGTTTTCATTCATGGACCGCACTCTAGCTTTACATCAGGCGGAATGTTGTCACATACCGAGCTACAAAAAAAAAAATTTGAAAACAAGTCACAACGAACAAGTGATCGCAGTTTCTGATCTGGTTAATTGCTCTTCCTGAAAATTGTTTTAACGTGAGGGCAAAAAACGAAATCTAATTAAAAACTGCCCGAACCGCGTCACTTTACGTAAAACCCACCTCAATGGGACGCGTAGGGGTATAAATAATATTTACTTCTTTTAAAAAGCCGGCATAGCAAAGATGCTATGTTAGCAAAAAGTTGTATCTTTAAAATACAATGGCTATATTGGTACACAATGGACATTGGTACTCTCTATAGAGCAAAGGTGAGGATGTAATAAATTTTAGTGAAATATGGGGTAGTATTGCATTTTCCAACTACAAAAGGTCGCACGTTAAAGGTCAGTGAGGGATCTTGAAGGAGAAAAGTCAATGTTCATTTTGTTAGCTCTTGTTGCCGACGCTTCATGAAACATTTATCATTTTAGATCTCGACCAATAAGAAGTAATCTACAACATTCGATCTTCGTCCGGAGAAAAAAATATCTCGAATTACACTTATTTGTTTTTATACAATATTTCCTTTAGGTATATTTTGTATTGTAGTTCGGCATAATTATGACAACACTCCATCTGATGCAAATGCTAGAGTGCCGTCCATGAACGAAAACAAATTTCTATAAGCAGCAGCCGCCTCCGCTATGCCAGCTTGAGGAGACGAATGTGGATCCTCTCGTTATGCGTTTATTGAACCCGAAACAAAACCCAAATAAACCTACAATAGTTAATTAATTTATTATTAAAATATTTTATAGCGATTGTTTCTTTAAAATTATATGGCGACTTCGCTTGTCGCTCATAATTATGGTAGTCGCTTCAAACGTACTCGTATATACATACCTACAATATTAATAGTTAACATACGTATCCGAACAGAACCAAACATTCATGATGCTGAAGCCGGATCGTGGGCCCCGGGCGCATTTGTGCTTAGAAGTTTAGAAGGAAGACCTTCCTTTTCGCTTTCCACGGTTATATTAAATTAACATAACTAACCTAACTCATGATAGTGAGTAAGGTACACGGAGAACAAAGATAGATACAGTTTCGTGAGCCTAATATACCTTTACTACTCTGTATAGCTCATATTAAACGCTGCGGTAGACTCTTGTTCTTAGCTTTGAGCTTTAATTTGAATTTTAGTATTTATTACAAAAGTTCGTTATAGGCAAGTATATCGTTTATTTTGAATAGTTATATACCCTATTTATACAACTTCGGATATTATAAAAACTGTTTCAAATTAAATTTGCTATTCCACTTTCATGTTTGTTTACATTTTCCTACTAATACTAGAATTAGTTGATTAGTTACTTTAATGAATGCAGTGCAATAAGTACGTACCCACTGCACGCAATATACGTGCACGCAACCTATGCTATGTCTATGACGCCATTCAGAAATAGTGCAAAATATTTCAAATACAGCAATTTTCCTCAATATAATTTATAATGCTGAAACCTTCTTTCACCCATTAATCAAAAATTGTTTTAATGATTATCGGTTTATACGTTTGGTCAACCGAGCTATTTGCAGCGGATGTGACGTCATTTCGTGTCTCTTTTGCGATGCATTAACGTCATGCACAATGTTGTATAGGTTCATCAACACGACACGTGCAAGCTTTAGTTATTAAATTGTTGAAAATAAAAGATTTTGATTTGTTTATTTTTATATTTAAATTAAAAGATTTTATGTTTACTGTCGAATTTGTTTTTGTCCAACGAGACGAACTTTTGAAAGCTTAAGCCGTAGGTAATATATATAGCTATTCGTAAGTGTTGGAATTCGTTTTTATTTATTTGTATTGTAATCCAAAATAAATTGCATAACAGTTGTTTTCCTGAATCAGATGCTCGACACGGTTATAGTCGAGAGCGAAATTGCAAAAGTCACTTTACGGCACGCCATAAAACAAAACAATGGTATATTCGTTTATTGCACGTAAACTATGTAAAAATATATGTCAAAGGAATCTATCGTAAGAAACCAATCAAGTGGAAGCTTACCACATATTTAATGTGCAGGGACTGGATTATTGCGAGATTATTACGTATCTCAATGACATTTTAGAATTGGTTAAACAACTAATGCAATTAAAATGTGTATCGGACCATCTCATCACTAAAATTAATACACAGTATTTTCGTCCTTATTTGTAAAATCATAGGGTACACATTTACTAAGTTATATTTAAAACGCTTACTTATTTTTTAATTATATCTACGATAGAAGATAAAAACCTATTAAATATGAAACATTATTCGATTTTCTATACATAGGTACCCCTGTAGTACGCCAGTTGGTCGTAAGACATAGGTACCCTATGCTACAAGATTTACGTAATAACATAGACACAAACTATGGAAATAGAGTTACTGCTGAGTTACAATTTAAGTTAAACTTAGAATTGCAATTAAAACTGACCATGAAATGGTATGGTAGGCAGACTGATCTAACAGACCCGTGTAACACCCGTGACGTGCCCAAGTAGTGAAAATAGCCGGATACAACTAGAGGAGTCTTCACTGGCAATCAGGACAGTGCACATTCGTCTACCCAAGCCGGCATAGTGGGGGCGACTACTGCCTACTGACATTTACTTCTCAGTAGCAGTTCTCTTTTTTTTTTTGGAATGTTTAAGTACTACGTAAGCTTTAGTAGCCTAGATGTGTCTATAAAATGCAGTAGGTAATGATTTAAATTAAGCAAATTATCTGCGCACGTTCCACTATTCATATCAAAATAATTTATGGCTAGCAATTAACGTTAAGTTCTACTCTGCATCAATTAAAATATTTTGTAATTGTCATATCTAATTTATTCATATATCTATTTTAATATTGTAGACTACGTAGTTATGGGATAAGATCAACATAGTTTATTTTCTACACATTTTCCTGTGTGTGGATTTATACTGTTGACAAAGCCTTTAGGTAAATAAAGTGAAGCAACTTCCTATATTACCATGCTAACTTTTTGTTTTTATTTATTGTTGCTCAACATATGACAGCACTCCGCCCGATGTAAAGCTAGAAGTCGCCTCCGTTATGCCGGCCCGAGGAGACGAGTATGCACCATCTAGATTGACAGTGCACACTCCACTCGCTATACCTGGCTACTTTCAAACTGCTCCTGAAACGCGACAAGGTCACATCACGTGTGTTACTCAGAACATTACCCCCTCACTAAAAATTGTGATCGGTGTTTTCAGAAATGATAACTGGGAGCTATAACACCAATCTCGGCGCGATCACGATGCCTATAAAGCTTTATTAGGAAACGATTGATTAATAATTATCAAAATAAACGCGATTGTAAATCATAAAGTTCATGAACTAAATAATGTTGGTATTGTTTCTATAACATGTAAATATCTTGCTTCGCCCTTCAAGTTTTAATGTAGGTAAAAAGATTTTAAACAAAATTCAGACCGCATCCTCTTCACCCGATGTGTCAATCTGAACTTCAGCTATTTTTAGAAACAGAAAGACCTTGACTTTTCCAATTCAAGAAGAGAAGTATTGGGGTGGCACGTTGCCAAAAAATCAATAACAAAATTCACAAATCAACTTAATTGTTTACTAAAAACTTCGTTACACTTACTGTTTAAAGTGATTTGTAAATAAACTTAATATAATGTCACTGAAAAGTGAGTAATAACATTTTACAAGTTACGAAGTGTAGTTGCGTCAAACGCTAACAAATCATATATATGTTTTTATGTGATCTAGCCTGGCCTGATGGTAAGCACAGTGGAGATCCATGAGCACTGACGACTCGAGAACCGCTTAACCGACGGTTTCAGTCGCAATTACTATGTCGGCCTGAGAAGGTGCTTTTTCACGCTTCGCTTGAAGGAACCAAGGTTAAAGGATTGGGACAACACATGGGAGGGCAGCTACCAATTCGACCGACACGATGCGAATGCTTCCCTCTCCCAGTGTGGATGTTACAGGTGTGGAGGGACAAAGTAGGAATGAGGTTAAAGAGCTCATCGGAACATTCACAATGACAGTCAGGGATGCTATATCCCTTCAAAGTTGCAGGAGCTCTAACCTCCCTGTGACCTCTGAGTCGCCCATTACTCAGACAGCTCGACGCTGCAATGAATCCAGGGCATCGGGAAAATACTTGGCAGAGCCGTCCCAGAGGTGCGAATAGTATTCTACGGACCTGCGCCTTGTACAACAATAGGCGGTGTTCCGGCGCGAAAAATTGGCGCACTTTGTTCAGGGTGCCAAGTTTGCGAGATGTTGTTGTTTTCGCTCGCTAAGATGTCAAGTCTGTCTGAAGTACCAAAGATGATACTCTGAAGAGCAAGAAGAGATGAGAAGGGGGATTTTTTAATCTTTTAACATATTGTGTATGTACAAATCGTAACTTTAGTAACGTTTTTCCTTTGAGTGTTATATATTCCTGTTTTCAAACAAAGCCATTATTTTCCTGTGTTTGATTACCCAACTTTAATTACACGAGGGGACCGTGTACCTTTTCCTTTTGTTTAACTGGTTGTGTTATGTTTAAATTTTAACAAGCTCCGTCCTATTCAGACCTTTATTGGACTTACGAGTACATGAAAATGACAAGGGATATCTTTAGTTTTATGAAGGAATATAGATTTGTATTATATTCTAAGTTGAAGTGAGATTATAAATTATCGACGGATTTGTTTATTGTTCAACTACGTTATATTTTGATAAATTTGTAGGTAAATGAAAACAATACGGTTCTTCTTTGCATGTTGACTATTTACTTTTACAGATAATTACTAATAATGAAAAACGAATCCGTTTGTGACGCTTCAAAACCTTGAAATCTAGAATTTAAAAAGAATCAGTAAAAATAAACTTAAAATAAAATTCGTACTTACAATAACTGAAGAATATTTAATTAAAAACCTAATAAAGTCGGACGAAGCGTGAATAATCTTTCTCAATGAACGTTTTTATAGAACTCCTACAATAATTGAAAGTTAATAAAGAAAGTGCGAGGAGAATTATAGCAATAATTCCTAGTTGAGTGCATTTTAATTTCATATTATGAAATAGTCATTAATTTTTACAAAATTATCTTATTAATTATTCGACATTAATTAGTCGAATTCGTATAAATGATAAAGTATTAATTTATTTTATTTATAACATTATTACTATAAAAATAATTGCTATAAAAGAATATAATGAACACATAAAATATAATAATAATAAAATATACTATATGTTTATAATTAGTGTTCTAATTTATGCGGTAAATTCCAGACAAGGCTTAATATTCTACGAATTTCGAAAAGCTTTTAGCAAGTGAAAGCTTTGCTAAAATTGTGTGGCAACCGTGACAATGAACACTTATCCATTAACCTATCAATAATGTGTGTTTAACATAATATTTTATTATTACAATATACAAAAGTTGAATAGCATGTTCTGAGTAAAGAATGCGTAAATTATTACGAGGTTTTTTTTTAGCATAGCTCGACGTGTGACTACACTCGCGCCTGATGTTTAGCTAGTGTATTATCCGTGAGCTGTGCTATCAAATGTAAACATTAACACCGATGCACCGGCTTGAGGAGACGAATATGCAAGTCCAAGTTAACTATCACGCAATTAGATCACTATATAGATGTTATACTTAAAAGCCATAATTAAAAGCGCATGAAATTAATTAAAAATATTAATCAATGTTTATTTTAAAATAAAATATGAAATTTCCTCTTTCCTCAACGAAATCATAACCGTGAAAATAGAACTAGAAAACCCGGTGAAGCATTTCTTAATAACTTTCTATTGCCAATTATTGGTGAAGAGTTTTCTGAGAATACTTCCAATCATGACGAGTGGTTACCTTGATTCCCTTGATAGATATCATATTATATTTTAATATTTGTTATTTAAAAAATTACAATAACTCATCTTCAAAGGATGTGATTAAACTTTTACTGACTTACAGTTATGAGACAACAGAAGAACTGATGGTGCATGTTAGCTAGTATGTATATTGTATATAATTATGTATTCTATTTAATTTTGAAACATGTTATGTATCTATATTTATTATATTAAATATTATCTTTGTATCATATAACTATTTATTATATTTAATATTTTATTTTATATATATTGTTTTATTTAGTAGTAATAATTGTACAGCTGGGATCACTCTAATGTAATGGCATCCGTAACACAGGTTTCCTTTACCTAGCACGGATGCCAAAGAGTCTATTTTTAAATAATATTTTTACTGTCTCAATAAAGAATATTATTATTATTATTATTATCTTCTCAAAGTAGTAATTTATACGCGACCAAAGTATATATTATAATATTGTGTACGTTGTGTCACTATCTTGGTTTTAGGAGTATATTGTACTACATAATAACTACATATTAATTTAGAGTACACAATGTAGGAAGAAGTCATGTAAAGGTAGAAAACAGTTTCTAATTTCCCATCACGTAAACGTAGTAAGAATAAAAATTGTGAAATTCACGAAGATCTGTTTGTTTGTAGATAAAGTAACCGTGTTTGCATAACTTTCGTCAAAAGATGCTTAAACGTTTTAATCTGCATTAAATATTCAAAACTTTAAGATACCAACATTGCTGGTGTGTTGAACATGCATAGGTACGCTTTGTTAGCTTTTAGCTGTAAACTCAAACTACTTAAAACCGCCATGGTCTTGCGGTAGAAGAAGTGAACTCACGATCGATGAGTCCCGTGATAGAATCTCGCTAATTCTGACCGGTACCAATATAACTATATTATATGTACTTTGATCGCTCGGTATCTATGATACAAGTACTAATTTAGTATAGACTATAAAAAGAACTGTACATAAATATTCGTAATTATTTCGGCGTTTAAACAGGGTGACACCAAAAGTATAATTTTTCGTGTTATTTCTCAGAGATACGTAGTCGGGACGTGAGAGTGTAATTCAGTGTAATGGGGTGGTTAGAGCAAATTAAAGTCGTTACCGGAGTCTTCCGCTTCAGTACGTGCTGATTTACAGCGACACGCGTGGAAAATGTAATTGTGTCGACACATGCTATACAATAAATTTTATCAATCTTTCCGTTTTTTGTAGATAGACTGATGATGGATATCCAAGTGTAACATCCCGGGATAGTACCTTTTAGTGTAACATTCGTCAATAAACTAGTTGCTTAGAATCCTATCTAAATTACACATGAAAAAATAGTTAATGAAAAATAGTCATGTCCAACTTCGTAAAAAAAAAATTGAATCAAAATAATGAAATTATTGAATCTGCTACACACAGTCCAGGGTTCGATTCCGGGTCAAAATAAATATTTATTCATGATATTGATTTTATAAATAATTAATGAATTATAAATGACTTTATTAGAAAAAAAAATTGTTTCACATTTGGGTGTTGTCCGTGTTCTAAAAGCGCCTTAAGAGTCCTTTTATAAACACTTAGTTGTAGTAATTTATTTGAATCGTAAACGTAAATGAAAATGTACAATTAAACAATTTTACTGTCCGAGATATACTCGTAAAATGAATATTTACTGCGACATTAAAGAGAAGAATTTTATGTGATAATAGAACAAAAGCAGTGTTATTCTATAGGGGCATATAGTTTTTCTTTAGAAACGGAAAGCTCGGACTACAAAAGACTTTATAAAACCTCTCACATGTTCGAGAGAATCCGGAAAAACAACGTGGAGCAATACCTATTCGCTTCTTTTTAGAATCTCTTTGAACCTGTTTCAATTTTATTTAATAGAATATTTTACTTTTATCAGTTATTTTTTTCCTAATTTTTGGCATTTTTAATGCTAGATTTGTTTTATTATTAAATTATGATGAAAATTGAATAGAAAAAAAGTTACTATTAATTTTTTGTTATAATTATTGTAGTTTTTTTATGATAGTTTCTATTGTCAAAGTAAACATTTGCATCAAGTTAATATTATAGTATTGCACATCACGGATTCATTTATCACAATTAACAGTCAGGTCGCGTTCCAATCAAGTCGAAAATAGCTTCAGTAAAGTGGTAGAAACTTTGCTAAAACTTCCAATGGAGATTTGGAGGGAAAATGAAAACACATCTTCTCTTATTTTGAATTGTTTGCCCACACTCACGTACGAACACATAATGGTTAATAATCCACCACTCGAAGTAACACAAGTTTAGGTTGAAGCTAATGTCTCCACATGGTCGCCAAAACTCCTAATTATACTTATTTTTATATTGATTTTTATCTAAAACTACATCCACCTATTTTTTAATTAATAAATTAATTTGTTTCAGGCACTAAATTCATCGAAGAATACGCTACAATCAACAAAGATTTACATAATGTATGCTAATATTAGATGAAGTGTTAAAATTAAGTTAGAAAAATGGGTTCAATAACAAAAGCTCTTGGTGCTTCTAGAACAATGTTCTTTTTAGTATTGTGTTTATCTGTATTTGTTGTACAATGTGTTAATGTTACTACACAAGAGGAAGGTGAAAGTCACAATGTGAGTCAGTCACGAATGGCGTGGCTTAAAATGGTGCTGGATCATCATGAGTGGACACCAGTTTTTATCAACAATAGCAACGTTCAAATGGAATGCAGTGAGGAGTTGACGCAGTACGTGAATGCTCTTAATCAAGGAAAACTTTGGGCTTCTAAAAGTAAGTTAAATTACCGTCTCTATTGGAATGTTTAACATTAATTTTTACGCGTAACAAGCTATAAACTTACCTAGTCGCGTTTCGGAATTAATTTGGAAAAAGCCGGGTATAATGAGAAGTGTACCCTGTCACCGAGCCGACACAGCTTAGGCAACTTCATGAACTCACTCTATCTCCTTTAAATTATTAGCTACTACTTTAAAAATAATAACTGTCCTTTCACAGAATATAAATTTATATACGAGTACGTATTAAAAATGTATTTTGATTTCATATTTTATTAGCTTTTGACACCGAGTTATTTTATTGATGCAATGAAAATGACTTATCAAAGCGTCCTAAAATTTCTGCAAGCACTTAACTTTGTACGTTATCGCTGCAGTAACAAATTTTAGTATATTCATAAAGTGGCTTATATCGAATTACTGCATTTTCAGGGTTTTCCCTAAGTCTACTTAAATATGTTTAATAAAAAACTTCACATATGGCACTTTTCCACTCGTGCATGTTTGATGAACTCTGCCAGCCTTATTTTTCAATATTTTACTTTTACGAATCAAATAAGAATTTTATTTTTGAGGAGAATGCCCATTCGTCTAAGAGAAATGGGTCCACAATTTTCTTCTCAAGTTTGTCAATGAATTTAATCATAGTTTATTTCTATATTTCTTACCACCAATCTGTTTTAATTTTTTACCCGGACTATTGAGTAATTTTACTTTTTCTGATGCAATATTTGATTTTATTATTATATTAAATGCTTAATTTATAATTGGTGATATCTGTTTTTATGTAATATATATTGTCTATTGAATGGTAATTAAAATATATAGTATGTAATAAAATTGAAATAAATTAATGCAAAAATATGATATTATTTTAGAATATTGTTTTGTAAACAAATTATTAGATATCAAATGGGTCCAAAAATTGGCATTGTCCTTTAATAGAGATAAATCTAATTAATTTTAAATAATTAATTTGACAAATAAATCATTCATAAAACTAACAACAATGTCGTTGTTACATAATATGAAGGCAAACGCTCCGCATCATGTTACGTAATGTCGAAATCTTAGAGGTCTTACAACGGAAGCTGAGTAGGCAGCCTGCTGGTCGCCGGCCGACCGGACGTAAACTCGATCGAAGTACAAGTGGGTCGAAGTCATTCACACTAAAGTTACATTAACAAAAGCGGCAAATCGAACATCAAATTATAAAATTACATATTGCAATTTAAATAATCTCTTGACACACTTTTGTAATATTTACGTGTATCTACTATACATCATTTACACCAATGCTCATTATGAATCTATTATTATTATAAATTGTGTCAATTAATTAACATTTAATATTTTTTTAAATATTATTTTTATTACTTAAATACTATTACAAATATAATAGTAATGTTTAAGAGTGGTAGGCAGACTGATGATGGTTATTAGCCTAGTCTGCAGTCCTGGGGTAGTACCACAAATTTCGAATGTATCACCCGTGAAGTTTCGGGAATAGTTTGAAAGTTATCAAGTATAACGAGAGGAGTGTGCATGGTTTTGATGGTGCACATTCGTCTCTTCAACCCGACATAGCGGAGGCGACTGATGTCTATAGAAATTTATCTGTAGTAGCAATTGTTCATGGACCACACTCTCTCTATCTTTACATTAGGAGAAGTGTTGTCATATGACGAGCCAAACAATAAAAAAACTTATTATTAACCCGAAAGCTGTGATCACTCCGATACACCGTACATACGAGTATGTATATCTTGGATACAAAAATAAAAATTAATGTAGTACTTACATACACTAAGTTATAACGTCTACTCGAAGTCTAGAAGGGCTTTCAAGGGTTCTAACACACGCATGCGCAACATTTCAATAAGGCCGCTCCGACGCGGATCATTATCAAGCCTTTGTTTTTCTTTTCAGTGCTGCATGAATAATATTTAAATTTTCATTTCATTAGCTTCGCGCGCGGATAATGCAAACTCATTTTCCTTGCTTGAATACCATCGCATATCTATATAAAAAATCTCTTACTCTTTTAAAATAGCTTTAAATAAGAGTGGTAGGCAGACTGATGATGGGTCTTCTATTTTTTGGGGTAACACCCGTAAACTAACCTAGTTGCTATATTTAATAGTAGTAGGCGTTACTTTGCGGAAATCTATAACCAAATAATATTAAAACACTACTTTGCAACTAATTTCCGCAAATCAATGTTAGTGAGGGTAGGTGCACAGTCACATTAGCTGTTACTGTTAGACCCGTCACGAACATGCAAAAACCTCTCGACGCGTTTCACCACTCCACGTGGCATCCTCAGGAGACGTGCGCTGAATGAAAGCTGGCGTCCTTTTATACCTAGTTGCGTCGCGGGATCAGCTTAGAAGTAGTCGGATATAACAATAGAAGTTGGTCTAGTCAACCTGAACGGCGCGGCAGTTGCTCTCTCTGTGATAGCAGTTGACTTTTCTCGCACATTAACCGTACTGAACCAGGCGGAGTCTCGTCAATTTTCGACCTGCGTTAACAAAATTAAAATTTAAACTTCTGCTTATTAGCTTCTGCCCTCATTAGAGAAACAGCCGTAAAATATAAATGTAATAAATGATAAATACACTCATTGTAATGTTAAACAATAACCGACACCCAACATTTTGTTTTACGGGTGTTATTAAAAGCAGTGTAACTAGACAGCTGTCGTGTTTATTGCAGGACTAAATTAACCATTAAGTTTTTAATGGGTTACGCAGGTACTAATCAAGAAATAATATCATCTTGTAGCGAGATAATAAATAAAAAGATCTCAGTAATAAAATACAAAATTTAGTTCTTTATCATTATTTATTCATATTTATTTTTTTAATATTTGACATATTAACATGCTACAATTATTATAAAATAAAATAAACGCACTACACGCGTATGGGTGAGCTGTTTTTTTTATGTTCAATTTTCATCATAATTAAATACAATGTTTAATTTATGATAAAGAGGTTTCAATATAGGTTGAAAGTAGCTGTGTCTAATAAGAGAAGTCTGCCCTGTAACGTGAACGGTTGACACTCGTCTCCTCAAGCCGGCACGCGGCATAGGGGAGACGACTGCTGCCTGCATACCACACTTTAAAGTTTAAACATTACTATCAAAAAACTTGAACGTTTCTGTGACGATACGCTCCAATGGAAAGGGTCAAATAAACTAAAGATAAAACTTGTAACCTAAGCTTTTAGTTAACAACGAACCTACATTAGGGTTTGAGGAAAAAGTTGTAATTGTGGTCCAATCTGTCCATCGGGTTTTCGATTGAGCAACTTGTATCATTACGACATAAGCGACTCGAACACGCGACCCGATGACGTATTGACAAGGTGTGACAACATTAATTACTCAGGCATAGTAGGTACTGTTAAGCAAAGCCAGACTACAGTTTTGTATAGAATATTTATTTCACTTTGATAACGTATCTTTTAATAAATCTAGTTTTTTTAGAAGTTTTTGCTTCGCTTTTTCGTTTTTTTTTTTTAATTCTGGGTTTAGATCTAAATTAAAAGATTTTTTTATGCAGCTAGTCTCGCAAAAGCTTTGAAAACATCTCGGATAAAAAAAATCTAAATAAGTTGTTATGCAAGTTATTTTTATTTTCATTCGCAGTTTCAATCCTACTTGAGTATTTAATGTGTTTTGTGGATAGTACGAGTATATATAATTAATATAAAATACATTTTAAAAAAGTTTTTTGACTAATGAAAAGTAATGTTTGGGGAATAATTGAGAAAAGCAAAAAGTAGGTCACAAATCAACTGCCAGTGTAATAAGTTTTCAAATGTGTTCGATTATTGAAAAAGTTATTTTCATATTCCAAAGTTGCTGAGCTTACAGTTTTCCATTTAGTTTAGCTTTTTGTTAGCAAAACTTTTTAGTAAGTTACATTTTACTCTCGTTTTCATTTATTTATTGATAACTATTTAAAACATTTAAAACGTTTTAACAAGGATCAGCACATGCTTCATACTTCTCATGCTTCATTTTACTTTAAAATGAACTAACTTAATTAAAACAAATACAAAAATTTGCAATTAAAACTTTCAAATGTTATTAGCTTTAACTGAAAATAACGTAAACCTGGATGCTACATCTAAAGTTTTTAAAGGTCCATAATGAAAAATTTACGTCGTTAAATATTTAAATCACAAAATTATTGTGGTTATTTGTCTCCTACTATTGGATTCATTCTATAGACGATTAACGACCAATGGTCATCTGTGTTGTTAATAGCATGGCATTGTCATATGGAAAGACCACACGAGCGCGTTAAGCCGCGCTGCGTTTATTTAATAAAGTGTAGAATTTCCACCAAAACTTTCAACGAAGTTTTTTTTGGGAAGACAAAAATCCACGTTTACCTATTTAGATTCTTTTACAGACGTTTACGAGCACTCGAACGCCCTTAGTACGTAATACAAACTCGAAGAAACACAAGTTTGGACAAATAATTCAAGACAGCTAACCTAATATCTCCTGATTCCAGCCAAAACTCCTTTTTTGTATTATTCATGGGTTAATTTGCTCGTCGGAAATACTATATACATACATATATCTAGTTTATATATAGAAGGAATAGTAATATCATCCAGAAATTATTCACCCTAAGCTTCCGGTGAACATAATAAGCTCCCAAGCGTCATAGTATGTACGTCTTTGAGTAAATTTTCCTCAAAGATTTCTCACTGTGTAAAGCAATTCTCGTGTAAATTACTTCCCAAAATTATATTTTTGAGACGATATCTTCATATTAGGCTTTTGGATTGATAGTCGCTGTCTTTAATTGAAATTAGTTATCATTTAATTGCTTAGATATAGACATAGATAGACAGAGATAGATAGACAACAACCCTAGTCTTTGATTATGCCAAAAAATTGGTATTTTAAAATAATTAGCAATTTTTTTAAATACTGCTACTTCCATGCTGGTTCTGAAACTTGACTAGGTGCCTAAAAGGCGTAGTACGGCAAATTGGTCTAATAACCATCACCAGTTCGATTACCACTAATTATAACGAATTTTTAAAAATGCATAATTCAATTTCTTCCTAAGTTATATTTATGTTTTTATTTAGGTAATCAATATCAATAATTAGGGTTGAGCAGTATCTATATATGAGTAAACGTACAAACGTTATCTATCTATATTGTTAGGTAAAAATAAATATGTTAAAACATTTGAATAATAAAAAAAATTAATGTTAAGTTTATCTGAACACTTGACAATGGGAAATCATTCAAGTATTAATAATGTCAAATATAAAAGAAAAGACACGACACAAGGTCCTCATTATACGTGGGAATATTTCACGATTAATTATATTTACCAGTCACTTTTGAACTTAAATTTTATTATTATAAATACTCGTTGTACTTTGGTTCCTTATTACATAACAATAGGTCTATAGTTATTTTTAAAATATATATTATAATACTTAAATAACAGTCACATATTACTTAAACAGTCTGAGCCTCATCTGAGAGGTTCGAAGTCACACCACTAAACTTGGCGCTTCAGGTGACCGCTTTTTTCTACTCATTTTTCTATCTTTGTCTTTCGCCTCTATCACCATACACTTTCATACATGCATTACTCTTGTTCCCTTTTTTTAAATACCTAAGTACCTATATATTCTTAGTAGACAACAAAACAATACTTTCTCTTAATTATTTATTTTGAATTAGTAAAACAATAGTTCAAATACTCACGTTTCAAATCATTGTAATTTAGAATTGGCATAATAAACTGCAACCTCATTGGTAAACAATTATAATCGCACAAACAAAATAAAATCCATCTAATGGACAATAAAAAAACGACAAAAATTATATTTGTTTACTCAATTCCTGGCACCAAAGTAGTACCATTTTAAAAATTTGTAACAGACTGAAGATAATCTAGGCTGTCGACCGGAACGTGATCGTACCACCAATTTCAAACGCAGCCCTTGGAAGTAAGTCTGCATACAGAAGAGTTTCGAAGACATTTTTCTTTGGTAGCAATTGTTTCCGCCCCTGGACTACACTCTAAGTTAACATCGGACAGAGGGTAGTCTCATGCCGCGTCACATCAAAAAAGAAAAAACGAGACCACAATGTTTGTATAAAGTTCTCCCAAGCTGGCACCTGCTGTCATCTACAAACTTTCATACAGTTACTAATATAATTGATTAAGTGATCCATCATACTCAGTTATATGAATCTCACTTTGATATTGTTTTCGTATGAAAACTTTTTGAGTCACCGAACATGACCTTTATAAACTTCCAGAATTCATACAGCCTCAGACTATGTACTAATAAGAAAGTTGATTCATAAAATAACCACAGAAATTGTTGACCAACTGTGTCGGCTAAAAAAGTTTTTATTAAGGTTTTTACACATGGTCTTCTTCTCACACATCATATATTTTATTTGATCTATTTCCGCGTTTATTACGTGTAACTTATTTGACGATTTCGTACTTTTTCAGTGCCCGAACTTTTTCAAGGATGAATGTTGATCTAAATTCCAATTGAATTTATTATAATAAATATATATTTTAAAAAATATTAATTTGAATTATTCGTGTAGATTATAAGTTTAAAACGTCTCTAGAGTGTATAAAATCATAAATAAAACTAATTATAGTTAAGAACAAAATGAGAACATTTTATTTGTATACAGTACCTATAATAAAAGACCATAAGCGCCAAGATACTCTGTATTATGAGTATCAGGACAAGGAAAACATGAACACCCAGACCTAAAACAAGCGCTAACTTTTTATAGAACTATATATAAATAAATATTACAAATCGAACCCAGGAACTGACTGGTTAGCAACTATTGCGCCACAGAGGCCTTTGGGAAAAAGATGTATTATAATATATAAATTGTGATTAGTAGTAAACCTTTTTAATAAACACCAAACAAAGAATAATATACACGTAACCTACTTACTTGTTACTTGAGTTGCGTTGTTGGTTGGCCGGACACAGATGTCGTCCGTTGAGCATGTTACCAGGCCGCGGCGGCCTCTTAAATTTATGTGCAAATCGACCCTTGTCATGCGTAAAACTCACGGTTTATTACCGATAGAGAGTACCTTTAATGCTTTTTCATACAGAGCTATTATGAAAAGATATAAATCCTTATTGTTAATGCTATTCTGGTTTATGTACACGAGGTAATAGCTCTACATATCAACTATATAAGATATCTCATATAATTCTAGGTTCATTTCGTTATTATTATAATCACATTTTTCAGAATTTGGAGAAAGTTATAATATACTGTATTTAAGCCATACAAATGGTAAATAAATAACCTCCACAAATGAAATCGTACGTTTCATTTCGTTTCTTCAGATGATTCTTCCGGAAATTGCAATTGTTTACGATACTTGAAGCTTTAGTTATATTTATGTTTTAGTTTTTGACATTATTGTAGTTTATGCCTCAATGGGGCAGACAAGCCTCAAATTAAATGAAGATTTAAAAAAAAGAAATTAGATTCTTGAAGCACTATTAATTACTAATTTTAATATTACAATTTATTTATTACCTGTATTGCCCTCGTAAAATACATATTCTAAACTGAGTCCTAGAATTGCTTTCCTTGTACCAAATGGTTTATGTATATATAGTAAACCAGCATGGAATAATATGTAGAACGCGGTCCACAGCCGCTACAGAGTAATGTCTGCGGTTGTCTTCACTCTGCCGCGTGCCAAGACGTGATTAGAAGCGCTTTCTTCCGGTTACTTCTAATATAACGCGACTAGGTTAACCACCATCAGTTTGCCTACCACTCTAATAATATCTAAGATTTAAAATACATATCTAAAGCCAATACTTTAATTGAAGGAAAGTGGTAAATAGGTAAAACGGTTGGGCAATGGTTTCTATGATATAATGCACCGGTCTTTACACTAGGTCTAGGTCTAGGTAAATACTGCTACTTCCATGCTGGTTCTGAAACTTGACTAGGTGCCTAAAAGGCGTAGTACGGCAAATTGGTCTAATAACCATCACCAGTTCGATTACCACTAATTATAACGAATTTTTAAAAATGCATAATTCAATTTCTTCCTAAGTTATATTTATGTTTTTATTTAGGTAATCAATATCAATAATTAGGGTTGAGCAGTATCTATATATGAGTAAACGTACAAACGTTATCTATCTATATTGTTAGGTAAAAATAAATATGTTAAAACATTTGAATAATAAAAAAAATTAATGTTAAGTTTATCTGAACACTTGACAATGGGAAATCATTCAAGTATTAATAATGTCAAATATAAAAGAAAAGACACGACACAAGGTCCTCATTATACGTGGGAATATTTCACGATTAATTATATTTACCAGTCACTTTTGAACTTAAATTTTATTATTATAAATACTCGTTGTACTTTGGTTCCTTATTACATAACAATAGGTCTATAGTTATTTTTAAAATATATATTATAATACTTAAATAACAGTCACATATTACTTAAACAGTCTGAGCCTCATCTGAGAGGTTCGAAGTCACACCACTAAACTTGGCGCTTCAGGTGACCGCTTTTTTCTACTCATTTTTCTATCTTTGTCTTTCGCCTCTATCACCATACACTTTCATACATGCATTACTCTTGTTCCCTTTTTTTAAATACCTAAGTACCTATATATTCTTAGTAGACAACAAAACAATACTTTCTCTTAATTATTTATTTTGAATTAGTAAAACAATAGTTCAAATACTCACGTTTCAAATCATTGTAATTTAGAATTGGCATAATAAACTGCAACCTCATTGGTAAACAATTATAATCGCACAAACAAAATAAAATCCATCTAATGGACAATAAAAAAACGACAAAAATTATATTTGTTTACTCAATTCCTGGCACCAAAGTAGTACCATTTTAAAAATTTGTAACAGACTGAAGATAATCTAGGCTGTCGACCGGAACGTGATCGTACCACCAATTTCAAACGCAGCCCTTGGAAGTAAGTCTGCATACAGAAGAGTTTCGAAGACATTTTTCTTTGGTAGCAATTGTTTCCGCCCCTGGACTACACTCTAAGTTAACATCGGACAGAGGGTAGTCTCATGCCGCGTCACATCAAAAAAGAAAAAACGAGACCACAATGTTTGTATAAAGTTCTCCCAAGCTGGCACCTGCTGTCATCTACAAACTTTCATACAGTTACTAATATAATTGATTAAGTGATCCATCATACTCAGTTATATGAATCTCACTTTGATATTGTTTTCGTATGAAAACTTTTTGAGTCACCGAACATGACCTTTATAAACTTCCAGAATTCATACAGCCTCAGACTATGTACTAATAAGAAAGTTGATTCATAAAATAACCACAGAAATTGTTGACCAACTGTGTCGGCTAAAAAAGTTTTTATTAAGGTTTTTACACATGGTCTTCTTCTCACACATCATATATTTTATTTGATCTATTTCCGCGTTTATTACGTGTAACTTATTTGACGATTTCGTACTTTTTCAGTGCCCGAACTTTTTCAAGGATGAATGTTGATCTAAATTCCAATTGAATTTATTATAATAAATATATATTTTAAAAAATATTAATTTGAATTATTCGTGTAGATTATAAGTTTAAAACGTCTCTAGAGTGTATAAAATCATAAATAAAACTAATTATAGTTAAGAACAAAATGAGAACATTTTATTTGTATACAGTACCTATAATAAAAGACCATAAGCGCCAAGATACTCTGTATTATGAGTATCAGGACAAGGAAAACATGAACACCCAGACCTAAAACAAGCGCTAACTTTTTATAGAACTATATATAAATAAATATTACAAATCGAACCCAGGAACTGACTGGTTAGCAACTATTGCGCCACAGAGGCCTTTGGGAAAAAGATGTATTATAATATATAAATTGTGATTAGTAGTAAACCTTTTTAATAAACACCAAACAAAGAATAATATACACGTAACCTACTTACTTGTTACTTGAGTTGCGTTGTTGGTTGGCCGGACACAGATGTCGTCCGTTGAGCATGTTACCAGGCCGCGGCGGCCTCTTAAATTTATGTGCAAATCGACCCTTGTCATGCGTAAAACTCACGGTTTATTACCGATAGAGAGTACCTTTAATGCTTTTTCATACAGAGCTATTATGAAAAGATATAAATCCTTATTGTTAATGCTATTCTGGTTTATGTACACGAGGTAATAGCTCTACATATCAACTATATAAGATATCTCATATAATTCTAGGTTCATTTCGTTATTATTATAATCACATTTTTCAGAATTTGGAGAAAGTTATAATATACTGTATTTAAGCCATACAAATGGTAAATAAATAACCTCCACAAATGAAATCGTACGTTTCATTTCGTTTCTTCAGATGATTCTTCCGGAAATTGCAATTGTTTACGATACTTGAAGCTTTAGTTATATTTATGTTTTAGTTTTTGACATTATTGTAGTTTATGCCTCAATGGGGCAGACAAGCCTCAAATTAAATGAAGATTTAAAAAAAAGAAATTAGATTCTTGAAGCACTATTAATTACTAATTTTAATATTACAATTTATTTATTACCTGTATTGCCCTCGTAAAATACATATTCTAAACTGAGTCCTAGAATTGCTTTCCTTGTACCAAATGGTTTATGTATATATAGTAAACCAGCATGGAATAATATGTAGAACGCGGTCCACAGCCGCTACAGAGTAATGTCTGCGGTTGTCTTCACTCTGCCGCGTGCCAAGACGTGATTAGAAGCGCTTTCTTCCGGTTACTTCTAATATAACGCGACTAGGTTAACCACCATCAGTTTGCCTACCACTCTAATAATATCTAAGATTTAAAATACATATCTAAAGCCAATACTTTAATTGAAGGAAAGTGGTAAATAGGTAAAACGGTTGGGCAATGGTTTCTATGATATAATGCACCGGTCTTTACACTAGGTCTTTAATAAACTATGGATTAACTAACTGGAACCTTTAGTACGACTAGTTTATTTTACGTACTTACCTAGAGGTAAAATAGTGAATTTATTTTAACGTTTGTTTTCATTTGTAAAACAAATTGAGGGATGTGATAGATATGATAATTACTCGCATGATAGCAGACCATTGATGGGTGCCCCAATAGCCCAAATCAACGTTGTGTCGAAAAATCGCGTATATGACTTTTTTCTTTCTCTGAATAAGTAAAACTAATACTTAAGTAGGTCCAGGGACACAACAACAGTCCAGGGTGTCCGGACATCCCTCTCTCTTCCCAAATAGCAATAAACAATAAGAATTTGTCGATGGTAATAACAATCGCATTGGAAAATATCTTAGACAATAAAGTTTATCAAGTTATTAGAAACTGTAATCATTATTGTAATGCACGTACATATGTATATATGCGTAATTATTTTGGCTATGGCAACCCTTTTTTAGTGATATATCGATTGGACACCCCCTACCCTTTTTCAGTTGTTTTGCAAATTTTTGTCACCAATTGTGTAGGCTTGTTTTTATGTCTCCCTTTCGACTCTAGAATCGAAGATTTTACTACGTTTTTCACGTAACTTCATTAATCATTTATAAACTAAACTTGTATAAATATTTTCTTTGTAATCTAATTACTAAAGGAATGTAAATTGTGTACTTTCGAGGATTGTTGTTTACTTTTACTATACAATTCATGCATCTGCATTAATTACCTAACTTAGATGAAAATAGCACGCGACCTCAATATAGAAAATTTTCATACTACAAAACAATTTTTTTACATTCAAATCTCTCTAATACTCCACCGGTACCAATGTATCTTCAATTTAAAAAATGTCATAGCGTACACATAACATGAGCTGAGTTGGGTGAGACTTTTTTCTGTTCAGTTTTCATCATGATTCAATTTATTTACAATATTTTTATTTTTGCGAACGTGATGACAAAGTCTAGTACGAAATAAAGAGTACATTATCTGACATAGGTACTACTAAAGTTACTTCAGTTTAGACAGGGGTTATATTGGTAATTATCGGCCAATTTCAATACTTTCATCGTTACCCAAGGTTTTCGAATCACTCGTTCACGACGCTATGTCCTACTATCTAAAAAAATATATAATGCCACAGCAGCACGGCTTTATCAACAATAGATCCACAGTATCTAATCTTGCTTCCTACGTTACCGACATTGCAGATGCGCTGGATGCGGGCTTCGAAGTTCATGCAATTTATACGGATTTCAAAAAGGCATTCGACAAAGTGAATCACACAATACTCCTGCAGAAGCTGCGTTCTTACGGTGTCCACGGTTCTCTATTGCGGTGGTGCAGTTCATATATTGAGAGGAGGACTCAGTTGGTTGTTGTAAAGGGCTACAGGTCATATAAGTATAAATCACCATCAGGCGTGCCCCAGGGATCACATCTGGGTCCCTTATTTTTTTCGATTTTTATTAATGATATCCAGTCAAGAATAACGGGTTCCAAATTCTTGGCCTTTGCAGATGATATTAAGCTGTATAAGGTCGTGAAGACAGTAAACGATGCGTTGCAGCTACAAGAAGATTTAAACAATATCTACGATTGGTGTGCGTCTAATAATATGTCACTAAACATTAGTAAATGTCACCATATGAAATTTACACGAAAAATTAAACCTTTTTTGTACAAGTACTCACTAAATAATATCAATCTAGACGAAGTCAGTAGTATCAGGGACCTTGGTAAGCTATTCCTGCAACCAAGCACGTAATTTACCAACTTACAGCGACCGCTTGAGCTATTTTAATTTGGATTATCTGCATCATAGGAGACTTATACTGGATCTTTGCTTTCTCTTTAAACTGTTACATGGAAATCTGGATTGTCCCGACCTTTTAAAAAAAATCAACATTAGAGTCCCCAGGTTAAACAGCAGGCCATCGACGTACCAGTTACTATATCCTACTCCGTGTCGCACTAACGTCGGTCGCCATGCTCCCTTACGCCGTCTGTCTGTAAACTACAACCAATATTGCAATTCATTGGACCTATTCAACTGCTCTTTATCCTCTATCAAAAAAATTTTTGTCAACAAAAAAAGTGATTTTTTTAAATTATAATTATTACTATCATTTTTGTTATTATTACTATTATTATTATTATTGTTATTATTATTATCCTTATTGTTATTATTATTATTATTATTATTATTATTATTATTATTATTATTACGATTATTATTAGTATTGATAATTTTCTGTGTATTCTTCTCTTACCTTGCATAGCACATCAAATTTAGTGTATTTAATGTATTACCTTTATAAGCATGTTGTGTTCAATATTATTAGAGCTTACATAGATTGTTGTTTCTTACATTTGTTAATTTATATATAATTAGTTGTAAGTTTCTGTTTTTGAACCAAATAAATAAATAAATAAATAAATAAAATACAAAGAGGATACTGTATTATGCAATTTCCGAAATGTCCCATCTCACGACAGTAATGTAACAAAATATATTCGTATAACATGCAGAAGTGCTCTCAACGGCCTACTTACTAAATAAAGAATGAATATAGAGTTTATTTTAGGATATCATATTTATTTTCTTTGTGTGAGTTTATTTATATGTATTTTGCTCAGGTATTTTGTATCTTTGATCGATGAGCGGCCGTGGTCGATGAAACCCGTATTCAAGTCTTGCTAAATTCTGACCGGCACCAATTTCTCCACGAGATTATCGCCACCCTTATGAAACATGTAGCTAAAATACTTCAGGATTATTTTAGTGATATAATTTATTAAAGATTGAACGGGGAATTATAACGTTTTATTTAACGAATACTACAAATATAAATAATTTACTTGAGTTTAATATCTCTTAAATAACATAGAAATAAAGTAGTAATTTTATTATGAATTAATAAAGTATATAAAGAAATTTATAATTTAATCTTAGTTATTTCTGGTAATTAAGTTTCTGAAGTTAACGTAATAAAGGTAATAAAAATGATAACTTAAAAGGTGTCAACAAGGGTCCCAAAATGCCGGCTGAGATGTCTTTACACAATTTGTTACCAAGAGTAAGTGTATTGCGTAAGCCGCGTGTAACTCGCCAGCAAATCGCAAATTTCATTACCGTCTCGAGAAAGTAGGCAGTTCATATCATCCTGTCGCAGTAGTACCTAAAGTGTTGCAAAATAACTCGCTTGTATAAGTTATATTAACACTTTTCATTGAATAATATTTGATTATGAACTGGGGATTGAGTGGGGACGCATATTGCTACGAAACTAGAAAATAATAGTAGTCCGGCATATCGCCTGAAGTTAAGCTAGAATACGGTTCATGAACGAAGACGACTACGGAGTAAAAGCATCCTCCATATTAATAAGACACACTTCACTACTTTTTTTTAAATTATAGCTCGGCATGTGACAACACTCCGCCTGATATAAAGCTAGAGTGCAGCCAATGAATGGAAACAACTGCTACTACAGAAATCTGTGCGGGCAACAGTCGCCTCCACTATGCCGGCTTGAGGAGACGAGCATGTACCATTTAGATTAACAGTGCACACTCCTCTCGTTATACCTGGCTACTTTCAAACTATACCCGAAACGCGACAAGGTCGCTTCACGGGTGTTACATTCGAAAATTTCTACTACACCCGTTTAGTACTAAAATGCGAAGTAGGCATACATTTGAAACCGTTGAAAACAGATTATGCAAATTATGAACTATAATATAAAACCTATATCATTTTAAAAATATTTTAAAATCATATTAAAAACAACATATCAGAACAATAAATTCTAAAAGTTTGCAACAACAATAACCGCCTGCGAGCAAAATGCATGAATTACCAACAAAACTGTTGCCTGCGCATGAAAAATTTATAAAGCGATTGTTTTGTCATAAAAAAGTGGAAAATTATAGTATTATATAATGTATTATTATTTATTTACTTTAAACAATACAAATCTTATATGACTCATTCCTTTTGAGTTTCTAATGGTGGTTAAAATCTCTCGGTGAAGTTTTGGAAGCCATCTGGAGTAAGGTACCTAGTAATTAATCTTAAATTATATATTCGTAAATTTGTGTTTCTTAGAATTTAATGTGTAATAAAGTTAGATTATTATACTTACTGCTCGTAAACGCGAGTGAGTGTGAGCAAATTATTCAAATTAGAAAAACGTGTGTTTTCATTTTGCCTCCCTTCCCCTTATCTCTACAGAAACTATTTTTATTTGTATCCAAGGATATTACCGTCCTGTTTTTATGTGTGATGAAAGAATAATGCGTGAGTTTTTTTTATTGTAGCTCGGCATATGACAACATTCTAGCACAAAGCTAGAGTGCGGTCCATGAACGGAAACAACTGCTACTACAGACAAATTTATACGGACAGCAGGCGCCTCCCTTAAGCCGGCCTGAGAGGACGAATGTGTACTAACCAGATTAACAGTGCACACTCCTCTCGTTATACACGTTGGTACTACCCCAAAGCAGAGGACCGGGCTAATAATCATCATCAGTCTACCTACCACTCATTAATTATGCCTATAGGCATTGGTGCTGGTTAGAATTCGGCGAGGTTTGAACTTGGGTCTCATCGATCGTGAGTTTACGAGTTCTACAACTAGATAGACCACGGCCGCTCTATATTTTTTATAAAAATTGATACCTAGACATGCGATAACGCCTTACAATGTATCAATTTTCATAGATCGACCACCTATACAAATTGAACGCGATACTATTAAAAGGACAATGCCAATTGTTACTAAAACAATATTCTAAAATAAGATCATATTGCAAATATTGCATCAGAAAAAGTCTGATTATCTTATAACCTTAAAATTGATTAGTGATAACGAATGTAGATTTATTTTCCTACAAAATGAACAAAAAATTGTGGGCCTATTTCCCTTAGACAAATGGGCATTCTCCTTTCCTTCAGCAAGCGTTTTTTTCGTTTTTAATTCTTTAAGTATTTTTGTTTGTAAAACTTAAACAATGGACAGAGTACCCATTCAGAATAATAATGCTTTAACATTTATTACAATTTCGTGGCTATTAGCTTAGGAAAACTATGCAATATTTCAGAGCATATTCTATTTGACCATAAGTGGATTGAGTAATGGCCTGCTTTATCTAAGGAGAGTGTATATGACACTGCGAAAGTGGTTATCTTCATTTTACAAACACAGTTGTAGCTACATTACTTTATAGAAACACAAACGATAATGGTCTTTCCTACTATTGTAATAAAAGCTGTAATGGTATTAATATGATAGTAATGTAATTTCTTCTCTTCTATATAGCTGGGTTTAGTATCTAGTAATATAAAAGTTACACCACTGACATAAAGTGCATAACCTGTCATTGAACCCACTACACCAGATTGATTTAATCTACTTCAAGTACTTACTAGTAATTTTACAATTGGATAGAGTTTGCTAAAACAAGTCATCACAAATAATTATCCTTTATTTTTCAGAAAAACTTTATATTTTTCTCTTTTTCCTAACATTTTCTGCATCTTTGAGAAAATTCTCGTTTTAAAAAATAATAAAAATGGTATAAGCGTGGAAGTGACTCTGTCTGTTTGTTACATTTTCTCCTCCTTTTCCTGAACAGATTTCGATAAAATTTGGTAAGGAAATAGATTGCACATCGCGAGACATAGCTTTATGCTCTTTATAAAAGGAGCTCGTAGCATTAAGCGTATAATATTAATTATACTTTTCAAGTGCCCTAATCTCGTTTCGGTGGCATTGCTTTCGGTCATAGATCGCACTCTAGCTTAACTTCAGGCAGGTCTTACAAAAAAAATCGCATATGAAGTTGGGTGCAACTGGTAGTAGTATAATAAAGTGCGTTGTACTCATATCAGAATGTTGCATCAAACTATGTAATTGCATGCGGTCGCAGTGTTACTGACACATAATCACAGTTGTTCACCGGACCCACAAGTAACCAGTAACTGTCTGACTACGTTCGGTGTCTGTAATTAGAGAATTTACAGCATTTTTATTTTATTACTCGCTAAATATAATATTAGATTTTTTGCTACAAACTAATTAGGTCGATACTTATTAAATTAGTGCTTATTGGTGCTTGGTAAATTCCTCGTATTAATCCGATTCATCCTCATGAAAACTGGGCTGCCCAGTGCCCATAACCGTAGGGCGTGCATGAAGAGAATTGTGGATGTGAAGGAAGCGAGGGTGTTGTGTCAGGATCGTGGTTAGTGGCGTTCCGTTGTCTCTGCCTATCCCTGTGGGAAAAAGGCGTGACAATTGTATTGTATTGTAACCCGATTCGCATTGGAGATGAGAGAGCATATTTTTTTATGCCTAACAAAGCTAGCGTTTGCATCATAGGCATTTAGTGAATAAAGTACATTGACAAGGTTACATTGTGGTACCGGCCTAGGACTGCCATCACCTTAATTGTAGACGCCTTCCAAACTAGGACAAAGCAGAGATATTTGCGAGATGTTGTTCAAAAGTAAAGACTTGTTATTCGTCGTTAGTACCCACAATAATTTATTTTTACTGCAAGGCATTGATATTATCTGTTAGGTAACTTCTGATTAACCCTTAAATTAAAATGATTATTATGTATTATTAAATTTTATAGCGTGTTATTGCGGAATAGACATCCGATGCAGCCGTAGCCAGGAAACCACTAACATTTAGGTAAACATAAATTCTAGTTATTACGGCATTTGACATATTATTTGAATAAGTGTTTGTTTTTTTATTTATTATTGTAGCTCGGCATATAACCTGATGTTAAACTATAGAGCGGTCTATGAACGGGAACAACTGCTACTACAAATAAAGGAAAATGCCTATTCGCCTAAGAAAAATGGGCCCACATTTTTTTTCTCGAGTTTTTGATGATTTTTAGTTAACTTTGTAGAAAAATAACTCTACTTCCTTATTACCAATAAGTTTTAATTTTTTCACCCGGGTAATTGAGTAATTAGATGTTTTCTGATGCAATATTTAAGGTTATTATTATTTCAAATGCTTTAATAATTGAAGATATCTGTTTTTTATGCAATACAGCATTGCCTATTGATTGGTAAATGATGTGTTGATATAATTAAAATGAATTAATAAAAAAAAAAAGATATTATTTTAGAATATTGTTTTGTTACCAAACATCATCAAGTGGGCCCCAAAAATGGGCATTCTCCTTTCCAACACCCGCTATACCGGTGTGATGTGTACCATTCAGTTTGACAGTGCATACTTCTCGATTCACGGGTGTTACTTTCGAGAGTGGTAGTATTCTCCCAGGACAGCAGACTAGGCTATTAACCATCATAAGTCCGCCTACCCCTCTATGTCAAAGTATTGTACGAGTACTTTTCAATAATAACGATCGATATTGCGTTATTGAAAAAATAAATCCATCTAATCTTTCTGATTTGTTTCGATAATAAATTGATTTCGAATGTAAATTTGTAGCTTATATTACAAAGTTTTTATTCGACTTTTTGAAGTACTTGTGAAGTGTATGTAGGCTTAACATTTATATGAAAAATAAATGAGCTTGATGAGTATACAAAACTTTTAGGGTCTTGATCAACATCTCGACGTAGTTTTAGCGCGTAACTTTTCTTTTCTTTTTTTTTAGTTGTTTTTGAAGTTTTTAGAAGAAATTTTTCTCAATTATAATGCATTTAATTTTTATAACGTTCTTTTAGAGCGAAATATTCCCCACTTACTTAAAGGAAAACTAATTAACACATAATTAGGTTAACATAGTAAAGACTCACGAGGGATACTTTCCCCTCCATTTTAGTGTCATTGTTACGAGTAACAAGGGACTCGGCAATATGAGAAGCCCTTTTATGTTACTAAACAAATACTTCGACAATCCGTTCTAAGTGATATTTTTACCGGCAAAATCAGCTTAGAAAAATAATACTGAAACTCTAGGATATTATTTTTCTTCTATTCTAAAAAAATATTATAAGTTTTTTATAGTAGTCACGTGACCACACTCCGCCTGATGTTATCAGGATTGAGCTAGAGTGCAATCCATGAGCAGAGGGAGGCGTCTGCTATCAGAGATAAATGTTTGCAGGTGTAGTCGCTCCCAGCAGCCGGATTAAGGAGACGAATGTGCACTGTCCATTGTGTGGACCAATGTGGTCGTCACGGCCGTTCCATAGCTAGTTCATTCCGAAACACGACGAGATCATTTCACGGATGTTACACTTGAAAATGACAATTGTTTCAAAATGGCCAAGATGACCTTTTTTTAAATAAAATGTAAACGTATCAAATGAGATCACGCGAGAAAATAAATTAAAGTTATATTTTCATGTTAAGGGAAGGAATATCGTGTGAAAATGTTCATTGTGAAAGCAAAAGAAAGGCTAAACATTTCGAAAAGGCGATATTTTACTGGTTTAATAAATGTGGTAATAAATCAGGAAAATTGTTGAGCCACGTTTCGAGGTGCGATCAACCTGCTTTGCTCTTTAACACGAGCTTACATTTATCATTGCTCTATATGAAATGTTCAAAACATTCGTGTTTATAACTATATATTGCAAAAGTACCTAAATGAATCTTCTTCATCCAGCCTTTTTAGTTTTTATATATTTTATATGAAATTAAATAATATCTAAGTATTGCATTATTACTAATTATCTCATTTCGAATTCGATTATATGTTATTATTCGATTATATTAAATAGGTGTCAAAATTGAATTGAATTTTTAAAAAAGGTGACTATTCGGATACCCATTGTAGGTACCAGATCCTAGTTCGGGATCAGAACATTGTACCTGTGTACGTTTATATCTATAAAATAACTAAAATTTTTTATCATATATTGCATATATTTTAATTTTGTTTTCAGTCTACGATGCGTCTGGCCAGTATACACCCAACACGTTGTTCGGTAGCGACTATTGGCTCGGTTCTATCAATGCTTGTATAGATCTGCAACTTAAGAAATATTATGATGATATACCACCATTTAAACTTGCATTTAATACAATTAAAATTAATGTCAGTATTCACGATGGCCATTTACCACAGGTAAGTGTACTACATAGACATTTCATGATTTTAGTTTTATAAATTCGAACTTTATATACGTTCTCATTTTTTTTTATTAATTTACTTTTCAATATCGAAAAAAAATATTATTTTATATAATTTATTAATAAAATAGTTATATATTCTACTAATTTCGTAGTTTAATCTTATGGCTCGCAATTCACGCAGTAATAATTTGGAGTTCATATTTTTCCCTCTATTTATTATTAAAACAAATCCTTTTGTCCTCACTTCTGTTATAAAAGTTTTCTCAATATATCTCTGTTACCCCAATGGAATTCAGGAAAGTACCTATCCACCGGACCACAATAATGAGAATCATTTATTTAATACCAACCCATTTTCCAATCATTGTTCCCGTCGATGGAAACTTTCGAATGTGTGACCTACATCTTTAACCATAAAATATAAGTAAAAAAATAGAAGGAAACTTTCATTTTCGTGTTATGCGATAATAGTATAAAAACCATTAAATTGCAATATTATTGAGTGATCTCAGTCATGCGTGTGAGTCGTGACATACAAGTTTTGTACAATTGTAAAAAAAATGTTTTATTATTTACAAAAATGAGCGAAAGCGTTTACTTTTAAAATATACCTTTTAAGTAAGTTCTATTAATTTATATTTATATAACAAAGTTACACTGGCACTACCCTAGATATTAAAGATATTTAAACAAGGAAATTATAGCTTATAAGCCCATCTATTACCTACCTGCTCGGACATGACCTATACGCATGAATTAAAAAAAGTATCTAAATATTTATTTTTCAGAGCAGACTTATGTTCATTGGTGAATGTTTACCAGCAACCTGTAAGGCTGATTCAGTCAAAAGTGTGGTCCAAGCAGCAATAGATAGCGCACAATCTCGCGCCAAATCCTCAGGAGTCCCTGCAGGTTTGGCACTACTCACCGTACGTCCAGTCCCGGGCCCATATAATTTATTTACCGACCCTAAAGTTCTCATAGTTGGGTAAGCAAACTTATACGTTTAGTTAGTTAATAAACCCGTGTGTGTTTATTTTGTGTTGATTCAAACAGTGTATTTTTGTTTTAAAATTCGTTAAAAAAATTGATGAGTTGATGATTCCTGAATATGCTAATTTGTTTCTAGTACTTATATATATTATTTTTATTAGTAGTCTGGCGACCATACTTTGATCTCAAAAGGTAGAGTGCAGTACATGAGCGGAAACAACTGCTACTACAAAGAAATTTTTGCGGGCACCGGTAGCCTCTGGCAGGCCGGTTCAGAGAAACGAATGTGTATTGTGCATCGTCCGTTAACAGTGTACACTCGTTTCATTATACTCAGCAACCTGCAAGTTTTACAAATTTTATTCAAATTCAAAACACGGCAAGGGTGTTACACTCGAAAGTGTAATTAACGATGGTGATAAAACTTTACTCCATATAAGATAATAAATTTGATTATATGAATCGTTTTTAAAATACATTTATTAAGTGTCGTTTCTATTCGGTAAGAAGATTAATAACATCTTTAAATCCGATTCGTTACAAACACTTTATTATAAGATTAATGTTTTAAAAGTACGAGAAAAACATTATTTAAAAAGTACGGATGGATTTTCCTTATAATTACGTACCATTTTCAGTGAGAAACATTTTTTTCGTAATGTCTTTGTAAAGCTCCACAATTTTTCAGTAGAAACATTACGATAATGAAACAATCTGCGCTCTATTAGAAACATCTGCGGGCGATTTTCTCTCCGCAAAATTGCCTGCTATTTATTTGTTTTTGTTAAAAATGCGCAATGAGTTTTATTATAAACACACCAAACTTTTTATATTAGCCATTCTTCTCGTAAATTTAATTTGTTTTTATAATATTTTAAAGATGGCTTTTTTCTGTTGAGAATTTGAATTTAAATTGTATCACTCATGAAGTGACCTAGTCGCAACAAGACAAGTTGCACTTTCGTCTACCTAAACCGTCGGTATAGCGGAGGCGATTGCTACTTGTAAACACTTCTTTATGGTAGCAGTTGTCGCCGCTCATGGACCACACTCAGAAACTTTGACTCACCAGTTACCGGGCTACTTATAAGAAAAAAAAAGCTGTCTAAAGCTAATTTTTTCTTCTTCTAAGTTCTTGACAAACCCTGGGACAATATATAGAGAGGATAGATGTGATTGATGAATGCTTCTTTTTATTTCTCTCTGTTCTGTTATTATAATTATACATAGATTTTATTTAAATTAAATAGAAATAAAGTTTGTATAAGTTATTCCTCTCATGTGGGCTTTGAGAGGCACACGAGAAGAAATGAGGAATACAAAATTAAATAAACCTTTCCAAGAGTGCTTTATTTTACATTCTGTATCAGATACTTTTATGTAGTAAACTTTAATGTAGTAAAAAGTTAACATTTTTGAATTATATTGTTATTATTTAAGATAATATAAATACAATATACGTAAGAAAAATAGTTTAAAAAAGAAAAACGTAAATGTTATTAAGTATTGATTTGAACAATATTTCACTAGACAGTCGAACTAGGTTTCGCTTAGAAACAGGTTAGGACCACCCGTCTGTTTTATACGACATTCTGATCCACATTCAGTCTACGTGCTCGGAATTATATAACACATGACTGAAATTGAGAAATGTCGCCAGGACTTGTGAGAGCCTGATAATACCAACTCGTAAACGTTATATTTACACAATTACTAAACAAGGTTTTCCTGTTCCATTTAAGTTATAACAAATGTTAAATACGTAACGATTTTTTATAATAGTTCGGCATGTCCTCCACTGTGCCGGCTTGAAGTTACGAGTTAAGAGCACCATTCAAATCGCTGGAGCACACTCCTCTCGTTATTTGCATGTTGTTTCCGAAATAGAATTTTACACAAAAATCTACAAGTTTACTTTTTCAAATATATAAATGTAAGTATTACACTTTAAAATTGCAGATCAACCGTAATAGTTGTATTGTTACTTATGTTGGTGTCTTCATTCTGGGAAGGTTACTTGGAGAGAAAATATCGGATGAACAGCGCCTCGGGCAAAAAGGATTTAGAACTATCCAATAACCACAATAACAACGTTGAACACAACCATAAGTCTATTGTTTGTATATTCCTTTTTAATCTTACGTGTTTCAGTAATCAAATTTTAAACAACTGGGTAAAATATACATTTAGTTAATTGTTTAATGCGCCCTCGACACTTTGTATATCATCTTGAAAATATTGCATATAAAATAATAAATAGCTATTCTATAATTTTCCCAGCGTCTTAAAGCGCGGGCTTAAAGTTTCTAGTCAGACAGCAATGCCTTTGTAGCTTACCTGTAGCTGCATATTCATAACAACAACAATTGTTACGCCATTCATAATTGGCTAAAAATAAAGGACGAAATGTTTCTTGCTGTTATGACATCAAATGATTATTTTGTATGTGCTTCAGCGCTAATTTTGTTGATAGTACATAAAACAAGATGAATGTAGCCAAGATTTTGAAAGATACAAACACGATCACTTTAATATACTTAATGATTTAAACATAATATTAAAATTACAGCCAACAGAAACTTCTGAATCTGATAAAGAGATCGAATTGAAGGAGAATAAAGAGCTTCGTCGGGAAACTTGTGGTAAGTTACAACTTTAATTGAAATTTGTACCAGTAGTGTACGGCCTTCTATAGACAAAATTGGTATCAGAGGCAAAGTGCATTTAGTGGCAATCTATTTAATTACTAACTGTCAATATCAGAAGCTAAATTAATAATTCACTAAAGTTGTTAGAGATAGTGCCACTAGCATTCGATCTAATTATGAACTTATGTTCAAGTATGTTACTTTAGGCGTCTACGTTTATCTGACGACTTGATAATTTCTCGAAATTTTTTTTAAAGAGCGGCCGCGGTCTAGTACTAAGACGTGTAAACTCGCGATAGATGAGACCCGTGTTCGAACCTCGCTAAATTTTGCCCGGTATCAATTTACTAAATAAAGAGTGGTAGGCAGACTGATGATAGCAATTAGCCCAGTCTACTGTCTTAATTAAGAAATATTGCTAAAACTTTATTTAATAAAACGTAAAAACACGATAAATCTTATTAAAGTATTCTTATTTTTTTCGTTATACAAATCTAATGATACTTTGAAGAAGTTATTTTATTCCGTCAATAGAACTTTTATAAAGTCAGCCACGTTTCTTATTTCCCTAAGTTTATTTGCTTTAATGATAATGGTACGCTTCCAGGATTATGGTCGGAGTTGTTGCTGTCATTTTCGGTTCTAACTAATGGACGTACAATACTTAATACACAAAAACCAGCTGATGGAGCTCTTACTTGTTTACATGGAATGAGGTATTATGACAAAAAAAATCTGTATCTTTTCTTATAGTAAGTAGCTCGGCATTAGGTCGCGCACCGTCACCGCTTGATATCAATTTAGAGTGCGATTCATAAGCGGAGTCATTTGCTATTACAGAGAAATATGTGTAGATAGCAGTCGCCTTCACTATGCCGGTTTGACATGACGAATGTGCACCATCAAGATCCTCCTCTTATTATAGCCGTCTGCCTGAAAAGTTGTATCCAAAACGTGACTAGGTCACGCCAGTACGTCTTTTATGCGTTTTCATTTATTTATCCCTTTCAGATTCATGTCCGTAATCTGGGTAATTATGGTTCACACATACTTAACAGTATTCTACGTGGCCGATAATAAAACATTAAGAACGGTTACCGAACGAAATATTTGGTATCAGTCTATCGGTAATGCTTCATACAGTGTCGATACATTCTTTTTTATAAGGTAATTATTCTATAGAATAAAATATAAAGTTAAGATTATTTAGCGTTAAAAGATTCTGAAAATTAATACATATATTTTATCACTTTCAGCGGTCTTCTTGTTACAATATTATTTTTGAGATCTGAAGAAAAGAAACAGAAGAAAAAGGAACAGGAGAAACATGAAATAATAAACAAAAATGGCTTCACTAATTCCGCTTTGTCCGTCTCAGTTTCAGTAATTAGTCAGGATTCTTTCGAAAAGGATTTAATGGAGAAACCAAAGACAAAAATATATACAATAAAAGAGATTATACATATAGCAAAAACATTTTTGTTAATGTTATTTTATAGATTTATTAGATTGACTCCAGCTTATGCGTTCGTGATCGGCTTAAACGAAATAGCTCTCCGATACACACACAATAACTCAGTGTTCGAGCCAGCGATCTATGATCACATTACTTGCGACCTGTTTTGGTGGAGAAATCTTTTGTATATAAACAATCTTTATCCGCAACGTGAAATGTGTATGGTTTGGTCGTGGTATATGGCTAATGATACACAATTTTACGCTGTTGGAATTATTCTGCTATTAATATCAGTCAAGTGAGTTTTAAATTGTTTATAAAAAAGTTTTATTGTTTATTTATGGTGAAAATGATAGAAGAGAAAAATCACTAGCTTTCTGAGTTGGGAATCTAACCTTCGCTTTGCGCACATACCACTAAGTTCTTTTTTATTTTTCCATCGGCAACTGCTAAATTAACGTTATATTCTGCACCACAGTTAATAAAAAAAAATTAAACTTTAAAAGTATTTAAAACGCTAATTGTTAATTAATTACCTAATTGTTAAAACAAGAGCTGTTTTTGATGTTTTCATTTAACTTTTTAATAGAGAAACTTAAATAAAGTTTCTCAATTTTAAAAATTTTTCGGCAGCGATTTGTTTTTGAATGCATTTATTTATTTCAGGCACTTAAAATTCTCAGTGATATCTCTGGGTATAGTGATGGTTAGCTCGTGGGCGACCACAATATATATTTCCGTATGGCATCAATATAAAGCACGTATTCAAGAGCCATTTGAAATGTTTGATGCACTCTATGACAAGCCTTGGTCAAGAATTGGACCTTATTTCGTAGGTAATATAGACTTCCTTCTTAATTTATTGATTTAATTTAAGACAGCTGTAGTTTAGATCAAATATCAAGAACAAACATGTTCTAGAAATCCAATCTAGTCAATCTATTTTAATCTTCGACCTTTAGACGTGTACGTGATTCTTTCATACTATCTTGCTTTTTAAATCATGTATTTCTAGGTATGATCGTGGCTTGGTACCTTCATAGAACGAAATGTCAAATCAAAATCCCATACTGGTTGGTAGCGATCGCTTGGCCTACATCTCTAGCTATTATGGGTAGTCTCATATTTGGCATGGTCGATGGATACTTTGAAGTGTGGCCGACCGCTTTTTATGTCAGCATTGGACATACAGGTATTTACATAACTTTATCAAATAAATAATTATTTCATACAGCATTTATTATAAAACATTATTTATATGAGTGGTAGGCATACTGATGATGGTTATTAGCCCAGTTTACCATCCTGAGCCCACCAATTCCAAGTGTAAAATGTCACACACCTCGTCGCATTTCGGGATCAGTTTGGAAGTAGCCAGGTGTAACGGGAGGAGTGTGCACTGTCAATCTAGATGGTGCACATTCGTCGCCTCAGGCCGGCATAGCAGAGGCGACTGCTGTTTGTAGAAATTTATCTGTGGTAGCAGTTGTTTCTGTTCATAGACCGCATCACTTCTCATATACCGAACTATTATACAGTTTAAAATATATTTATGTCACTGTTTTATTGTAGCATGGGGTGTCGCAATGGCGTGGGTGACTATCGCCTGCTGCAGCGGTTATGGTGGATTGATCAACTCGGCCCTTTCCTACAGAGGTCTACTACCATTAAGTAGGCTTACATATTGTGCATATTTGGTGCATCCAACACTGATGATGTACATCTCGTTTCTTATGGATGGACCTCTTCATTTGCAAAATTCCGTGGTGGTAAGTTTATAACCAAAAATAATTATTTTATATCAAAATTATTCAGATGTTTAATATTACCTCTTATCAATATAATATTAAAATACAATTTAAATTTATTTGCAAGCCATTTAACAAGCTTCTTGAATAATATAAAAGGAAATACAACGGCCAATCTAGAATTTATGGCTAATTTCAATGCGGAATGAAATGCGTTCTCGAAACTTGACCCACTTTACGGAAAATTCAATAGAGAAGAATGAGATAATAAACTGATTTAATTGTTTTAGATTACAATTTACGCCGGTTTCGCGGTGATAGCGTTCCTGTCGTCTTTCGCCATATCTTTAGCATTTGAGGCGCCAGCAGTAAGATTGCTCAAAATCATAAATAAAACAACAGGACGAAGGACACCTCCAACTGATGGTGGAATTATTAAATAACCAAAAATCTCTTAATTATTTTCTTATATATATGTAGTGTCCGGCGTTCACTTGATGTTAAGCTAGAGTGAAAACGGCTGTTACTACAAAGAAATGTCTGCAAGCAACAGTCGCCTCCACTATGCCGGCTTGATGAGACGGGAGTGTACCGTCCAGATTGACAGGGTAGACTCTTTTCCGGTTACATACTATTTTCAGTTAATCTTTAAATTACGAATGCATTAATTTAATTGGTTTTATATAATATTAAATCTGAAACTTTATCCATTTCAAGTATTTGTTTAGGAGTTCTATTATCAAAAGAAATTAAAGGATTTATTTTAAAAGCTTTATTAGCTTTAAATTAATTAATAAATAAAATCGAATTATACTTTTCGAATGCAGGGTGCCATTGGATCTGAAATGCTTTAATCTATGAGAATATATATTTAAGATTTTCTATCACCTTTTATAATTAAGGAAAAATAAAACTATTTACTAGTAATTTACATTTTCTTACTTCGAATAAGCGAATAACATTTAAATAAATAAGTTACCATTTGTTACCATTATTAAGATAAATTAATTATTAATAATAAAGATTCTAATTAAGATATGAATTATCCATTAGACTAAATTAATTACGTAGATTCTCTTAATTAAATTAATGTAATATCCCTAAGTTCTATTAGCGAATCACCTTTATTACGTTATTATTATATTCATGTAAATTGCAAATATCATATCGGTTTAAAGATAATGAGATTTATATGAGCGAATTAATCCCATTGCAATAAAATAATGAATTTTAAGAGAAACCTTTTAGTTAAATTATAATATGAATTTATAATATTAATTAAGTTTGTTTCGTAGTCAAATGTACTATATTAAATTATGTTTACAATTCTGAAAGAATAATCAATCATCCAAATCTAAGTTACTCACTGAATAAAACAATATATTCAAGATAATGTTTACATTCATCTCTGTCATTAATGTTATTGTTTTCAAAACAATTTTTATTTTAGTATAATTGATATTATTTTATTACTTCAATAACTGTTTTGTTTTAAATTGTGGATTTTGTGAAAAAATACCGTTAAATTATGCTCTTAATAATACTTTTATTAATTATAAAAATAACGATGATTTGATACACAATTCCGCACAGACTTTTGTGGGTGGTAGATGGGATGTTTTCCATTATTATCTTTATTGTACTATAGTATTTAAGACGATAGAAACTTTTTTTTTTCATTTTCATTTAATGTGATATTGTGTAGTGATAATAATGTTTATTTTATTCAATGTATAAAATTGTAAATAACATACTCTTAATAAAACTATAACATGAATTGTATAAAATAAATTGTAAATATTTCCTTTTTTATTTCATTTTTAAAACATAAACAGGAACCGAATTAGTCAAAGTAGCAGTGTTAGTAATTTGTAATTGCAAATGTAAGAATTAATAAGATCCTACAAACGAATTACTGCAGGTCTAGTTGCCACCGCTATGCCAGTTTGAAGAGACGAACGTGCACCGTCCAAGTTGACAGTCAATCAAATGTATTTAAATCATTTCAGTATAGTCCAGTCCACACATGAAGTTGTTGTAACGCCGGAACAGATATTTTCAAAACTCATTAAATCCTCGCTCTATCAATTCGGGTTATCCCAATGTCTTAACTCCACATAAAGATTAAATTCCAGCCAGTATTTGTGCCAAATGGTTGTTCGAGATAGCTCGTAAACACCAAGGTAATGTTCACCTACTACCTATTTACTCTATTTAATTTTAAAAAAGGAAAACCTTAATTGCACTAATAAAGTGGCGCCAAATTTTATCTCTCAACAAGCGCCTTTTTTATTAAAATTAAACAACCCTAAACTCAAGTGTTTTTTTAATACACTTTGAAGAACAGTCTATCTTTCAATTATATTACTTTGCAATTCAAAAAAGCTTCTAAAAGCACTTTCCAATATTATTTTACCAAAGAGGTCAAAAATACCATTTTAAGGTTAACATCGACGCTTTTCACGATCTGTTAAGTCTTGGAGACCACAGTCAGCACGTTTTAAAGAAAGAGACGGCTCATATACCTCTAATGATAACGATCCCCCATGCATATGCTAAAACTTACTTTGCATCAGCTTGTACTAAACTGTCTCACAAATTGTTACCTAAGAATGAATATGTAAAATAGTATGACTAATGAATCGTTAAAAAGTATAATTAAATTTTTAATTTCTTTTTTATAATAATAATTTCATTCGTTAGCTTACAACGTACAAAGTTTATTTATTTATTTATTGCATGTTACATAATATAATTAATATATAGTATTTAACGCCCCGATAGGACGTAGCAGGACATTACAATAATTTAATTTGTAATTTTTAATTGACATACCTAATTAAATGTGATGGTTGATTATATACATTAGGTTGGTCGAAAGTTTTTTATGCCGCTAAATGTGGCGAAACATGTGAACAAATTGTAACCCATTTAATAACACCATGTTTCACGCAATTAAAGTTTATTTCATTTCATTTCAATACAATACAATAACAGAAATATTAATTAAATTAAAAATTAAATGTCATTAAAATAAAAAGTTAAAGTTAAAGTTAAAGTAGCGAGAGGGAAAGTTTCAAGTACATACATGAAACAGACCCATAACTCGGTATCACTGTCAAAATGGATGGTACACATTCGGTTCCTGCAGGCGTAGCGGATGCTTGCAGATTCTGTGTTAGCAGAATTTTCAGCAGAGTTCACACGTGGATACACTCTAACCGGCTCATCAAGCCGTGTATAACAAAAACATATTTACGTAACTCTATGAAAAGATTCCTCTGTGTATAATGAATGACAGTACAGCCAGTTTAGTACAAGCATTTAAACAAAAAAAGGATAAAAACAAAGAATAGTTTCATACATTTTAACGCCCAACACTGCAACATTGCAAAAAAATATATTGACTGTGTTTGTTAGAATACTATAGGTAATTTTTTATTTTTTATTTTAGCACGTCTGTACTCCGTACTCACTGTACTCCGCCTGATGTTAAGCCAGAGTGCGATCCATGAACGGAGGTGACTGCTGGGGATCTGCAGTCAGCAGTCGCGCCCGCTATGCCGGCTTGATGAGATGCCTCTTCACACCGCGCTTGAAGGATCCCATGTTATAGGAAGGTGGAAAGGTGTGACAGATAGATATAGATATACATAGTTTGATTGCTTCGGGTTGAAAAAGTTGAGCGACACCAAAAGTACAGATAAAATTTTATTTGAGCCGGAGAGAATACGCTCGATGCGTAGAGCACAAACATCAAAAGAATCGATCTAATAAGCTCTAGGCCAGGCCTGGCCTGGTCAACACGCGGCCCGACGAGTATTATCATTAAGAGTTATGTTCCAATTCCACTTGATATTTATGTACGGATATGCGAACCGAATGAACACGTGTTTTGAAATCGAAAACAAAAAATATATATCAGAACATAATAACAATGTTTCATTTATTTTGTGTTTGTATTATATTATATTTTTTGAAGAACATGTTGATCTAAAGTGCGGCCGTGCTAATGTTTAAGTTGACCAGAACTGCATCTAGTCGAATGTGACACCGATTCCGTCGGTACATCAGTCCCTTTTTTAACCCGACAAAAAATACTAAACTTTTAACAGAAAATCTCGCTCGACTCAGCCTGATTTTATTAATTCCATTTTAGTAAATTAAAAATAAAATGGAGGTCGCTATTCTTCGATTAGCAGCTTTAAGGTTCTGTAAAAAAATGTAATTAAAATGTTTGAAGGGGGTGTTTAGAGCCTTTCTCAGCGGTTCTGCTAATTGCTTCTCGCTTCGACTTACAAAAAAAAACCCTTAGCTGTTAATTAAAGACATTTTGCTGTGGTAATGACGGTACGAACGGTTTTTTTTAAGCCACAGTACCTGGATTTTATATATTATAATTTTTGCGGTTAATGAGTGGTATGCAAACTAATGAAGACTATTCGCCCAGTCTACTGTTCTGAGGTAGTACACCACTTTCAAGTGTACCTAACACCCGTGAAGAGACCTAGAGATCAATTTCAAAGTAGTCAGGTATAACGAGAGTAATGTGTGATGCACATTGGTCTCCACAAGCCGGCATAGCGGAGGCGACGTGACAGTTTTGGACGAGGAGTTTTTTCTTTTTAGGAACCGTATTCTCGGCAGCGCCAGCGGAGAGTTAGCATAAAGCATGCCGAGCCACTGTAAAAAAGAACAATGGAAACATATTATGTATTCAAGTATTATAAACATCAATTGGATGAAAGAGAAATTTAAAAGTATATGTATGAAATATCTGAATTTTTCATGTATATTTTGACCACAGAGAGCAAATATTGAAACAAATATTGAATTTAGGAACTGGAAATAAATCGAAATCCAGTCGTATTTCATCGAATAGATATTTTATTGTAAAATCGCTTCGTTGAATCAAAATGGACTATTATGATTTATTATTTAATAGTCTGAATAGTGTAGATTCTTTTTAAATTTTGATTTAAATTTAATAGAAAACTTAATTGTGTTGAAAAAAACTTAGTAATATAACATTGCCCCGCAGTGGGAAGGGCTGCCGATAAATTCCTACAGGAGACGCCTCTACTATGCCGGCTTGATGAGACGAATGTTATTGTGAATAGAAAACGGCGCGCGGCGGCGGAGTAATTTAATGGTCAGACTATCGCGCAAACCAGAAGATGTTGGTTCAAAGCCCACATGAGCTCAGCCCACATGCATGTTGATTTATTTGCATTAAATATTCATCACAATTTAATAATAAACCAAATGTACCATAAAATTAATAAAGTAAACGATTATAATGACAAGATTATAGTTGTGAATAGATACTTCATACATGCTTAAGATGGAACTTTAATTAAGTCACGTAGTCGTTCATTAAACGTATTGTAATCTATATAGGAAGGGTCTATGGGAGCTGAGATAACCAGACCAAACCAACTGCTTGTACAACTTGGAGGAGCATATTATTTCTATCCTTTGACCTGTTTTCATCTATATACAAACACTATTTGACACGGTAAAATACGTTTATATTTCCGACAAGATTTATTGTGTAATCTTTGATATACACGTACCTATACTATAGTTTTTTAAATGTTATTTCTGGTATGTTCAAATTCTACAATGTTGTAATGTTATGTAAATAGAAATCATAGTGTTTACTATAGTCTGACCACTGAGCACTAACGGGAACGAGTCGTTCTTCTTTTATTCAGCAGCCCTTACAAATACTAGATGACGTCATAATGAATACAAGCAAACTCTACGCAGATATACTATTTTAATAATTTTTAAATAAGACTCATATGTATAATATTTTTAATTAAACAGTATTTTGTTTAATAAGTAACGTCGAATCACGTCAGTTGGTGAATAGCGGTGACTGCTGTATATATTTCGCTGTAAAAGAAGCTGTGGAAGACTTCAGTCACATGTCAACAGTGAAAAAGTGACAGTACAAATTATTATTGGTTAAATAGCAAGTATCCCAAAAACCGTAATCGCTACAAACAAGAGTCGCACTTAAGCTCGTAGTAAAATCTTGAGAGATTTTAAGTTGTTAATTTGTAACAAGAAAAAAGAAACTGTTTCTCCCCCGAAACCACAATGAATTGTTACCATTTTCTCTACAACAAAACATTTCATTTGAAGATTGTGATTTTATCGGTTAACGCGGGTCACAATATCCTCAAAGTTTTCGGGGTAACATATTGAAGTCTAACTTGCAAAATCAACTGCTTTTTGGTATTATTGTGCTTACTTGTTACTTATTGACAATTGTAAAAGATTTCTATTCAAATAAATAAATGATAAAATACAAATATAATAGAGAAACTTTTGATTACAAAATCCTAGTCGTTATCGATAAACTAAATGAGTATTATTTAACATTCTAGATTTAATATGAGGAAAGTTCAGAAAGTCATGCTACCTCTATTCTTCTAACAGTTAGTTGTTATAATATTTAATTAATTTAATTCTATATTCTTTTTTTTCATTATTGTAGCTCGGCATATGACAACGCTCCGCCTTATATTTCTACAGGCAACAGTCGAATCCACCATGGCAGATTCAGACTGACAGTGCACACTCCTCTCGTTATATCTGGCTACTTTCGAACTGTACCCGAAACGCTACATTGTCACATCACGCGTGTTACATTCGAAAGCGGTGGTACTGCCCCGGGACAGCAGACTGGACTAATGGAGTCACGCGTTTTACCACTAGACCACGGCCGCTCAATTTATTTTAACAGCTTCGAATGATTTTGTTATTCTAAAATATAATATATTATATTCTAAGTATACCTCTACCCTAGTATTATTGTTGTAAGAAATGTGTGCCATTATTCCTTCATTCTATCAATGTCGAACCCGATTCGGTTGAAAGTTTTAACAAGCTTTCGCCTTAAAGCTCTTCTTAACTTTACTATTAAGTACTCGTTCAATTTAACTCATAATTTTCTACAAATTAAAATTAAAATGTCTCCATTTATATATGTATTTTTATTGTCATGTGACTACACTTCATGAACAGAGACAACAGTCGCTTTCACTATGCCGGCTAGAGGAGACAAATGTCCACCGTCCAGGTTGACAGGGGGTCGCTATTTCCAAACTGATCCCAAACGTGACTATGAACACTTCATGAATGGGAAATTGAATGTCTGACACAGCGCTTTATTTTACGAATAGCTTTGGATCTTTGGTAACAGGTATAAATTTATTAATACAATTTAATGTAATTTCTGTGAATTTCTGCAATAAATAGGTTGCTTGTTATAACTAAATATCTACAATTCGTTCAACAAAACAAATGCAAAATGAAATATATTCATAACAATTGGAAATTCAGAAAATGTTCAAGCATTTAAATAGAATGTTTGTTTTCTCTGTATTTCGTCTCGTAAAAGGATATTGTTATTACATTTGTGCTGTTCTGGTGAGACTCCCTCGTTTATTATTATTTTTATTGAACTAATAAGTATAAATTATATCAATTCGTGGATAAATTACATTTATTTTCATTTTATTTTTCACTTCTCCTTAATCTGTAGTTTTGGGTTAAACAAAGAATGAAATTAATAATGGCAGCACGTGGCAAATGTACCATCAGCAAAAAAATTACCTACTTTTATTATCCGTACTTTGCTTTCATTTCTTATCTTCAGACCAACTAATGTGCAAAGTAAATTAACCAAAATTATAGTACAAAAGAACTAATTTATTAAATTAAAAGCATTTATTAAACATAATAATGTGATACTTTTTTGCTGTCCATACAGACATGTGCCAATATATGGAACGGCAATATTATGTGAGCGAGCCTCAAATAGGTTTGTACGTGATTCCCTTCGTAATTTATTTACGTAAATATAGCCATTGAATTTGTAAAAGATCCAAACAAAAACAAATAATATAATACAAAAAATAGGGATATAATTACTTTTCTTTGATAAGCTGTAATAAAGGTTTCGTGGTTTAAAATTTGTATAAAAAGCACATAATTACGAGTAGAACGGTATTAGACCCGTACGAGATCATAATATCCTCTCAGAGCACGTACATATAAATTAAATCACCGAGTTCCTGCCTCGGCTTTAATTAAACACAACTGTTTACAAATCCTGGCTTTCATTTTATACTGAACTTTGTTCCCTTTTTTCTGGGAGCTTTTATCTCTACCCTTTATGTATGCTCGTACCTTTTGTACATGTATATTATATTCATGAGTTATGTGCAAAAATTTTGATCATTTCAGACTAGGATTTGAATAACAAGGGTTTTTTTCTAATTATATTAGTATTATAATTTAATAATAAAAACTTAAGTATAAACATATTTCCGCATTTAGAGCTAAATATGTATACCTAAGAAACAGTGAATAACGTGACCCAATTTCTTTGCACGCCAGTGTATTTTGAAGCCACGTTACAGACTGTGTTTCCGATAAAATCTGACAGGGCTATTCAATATAAACAAACGTGTTACTCGTGGTAAATATTAATTTTACTAAACGTTAAAACATTGACACTGTATTTTCCTATAAAAGGAATAATTTAAATCTGTTTTAAGTTGTTTTTATTAAATTATAGGCATATAATAATAACACCTAACCTACCTATATACATATACCTAACTACTAAATAAGAATTATCCCTGAAAATAAAAAAGGAATTTTCAAAAGAACGGAAGCAATGTAGTGTAGACGGGAGGCCGCACAGAAGAAAAGTGTCACCTCACTGCTTTTATCTGATGGTCCCTTGTCATCTCTACCTCATACTAATAGCTACTGTCATTGTATTTTTAAATTAAATTATGTTTTTTATGACTATATCACACAACCATTTTTTGTGACATTATCTGACTCTTGACGGAGTGGTCGCTAAACGCTTCTATTCCTGGTCTAAACAAATATTTGTAAATTTTATTAATAAAAAAGGCGGTATTTGTTTCGGGTCTGGATATCGTCCATGTTGTCCTTGCTAGCTTATTCCATTGTCAAGACATTGTAATGTATTTTATATTTTTTATACAATTGACAAAACAAAACGTAAAAATAAATGAAAATAAGAAATGAATAGAGAGGCAGACAATTTTTTGCCGCAAAGTTGACCGTAATTAACTAAATTAATGTCCACGATCCGAATTGCTCCCCGTTCCAAATCACGAAATCTCCTTCATGCTGACGTAATCATGACGTCACGAATTTGTCAGTATGTTTTGTTAAATGTACAGAGCAACCTAAAACATGGCGTAACGTTAACTTTAGGAAAATTACATTTAAAAAAGCATCTGTTTACTGAATTTGCATAACTCGTGACATCCCTTAAGTTGTTAAACAAGTTTACGTTTATGTTATACTTACTTCGCTGAGATGGGGAGGTTTTAAGAAGGCGTGACGCGTGACGATAACTCTGTAACGTTCTCCAAATATGTTAACTTAAAATTTGGTAACAAATACAAAAAAAGCCTACTATCGAACTTTAAACAGAATTATTATTAAAGAGGTGAAACGCCAACTGGTTGTGTATCTTACTCTGACCAAAGGATCCTAGCGAAAAACAGAGGAAGCTAATGCTTGGGTAACAGGCACCTTTGAGAGACCAAAGTGTATATAACAAAGTTACATTGGTTTTGGCATAGATTTCTTTAATTAAATAACTTCTTTTATTTAAATTTGTACCTATATTAAATAAATTATAAGTGTTTTGGAGCAGTCGTACCTCGTAACAATTGACATCTCCCACCACCTATCCGATACCAAACGAAAATTTCATTTGATATCTACAGAAAAGTACAAAGGTTTGATACCTACCTTTATACAATAAAAATGCCTTCTATTTTTAAATCAGACACATTTAATTTGTATTTCTACCTAAGTATTTTAGCAGACAGTTCCATTCCGTCTTCGTTCCAAAAGGCTCGGTTCAAATTATATTAAGACTTCTAGAATACTCTTTATACTCACAATGAAAGTGAATTAAGAGTACGTAAGAATTCCAGAGATAGGTTCAAATTTATTTTTAAAACAGGAATAACGAATCAGTAGGTATCTCATTATTGGATATTGAATAACGACCTACTTTGCATGGTACGACTACGCGGCTTATTCGGGCCCAGAGATTTATTTTTTATACTTTAACAAGAAAACTAACTTTTACCAGAAAAATCCAATTGCATTAACTTAAATCAAACGGGTTGAAGTAAATCCTTTGTAAATAATGGAATTTCATTAGAGAATTCCCAAAGTTTAATATTAAAAACTATTTGTAACTTTGTCTTGTTGTTATTTCAGAGCCTGTGGAATATTTATTCTGGAAAGCTGTTAGGTGTCTCTACAACCCAAAGGACATAAATCAAGTACGACAACGGCCACAAATGACATTTCTCTCAGGTCACACAGACCGTAAACATTGGAAACACACCGAGGAAAATATCTACCTATTTGAATAAACTCGATTACCTCACGGAACAAATTTAAACTCTCCCAATAATTTATTGTTGACATTCGATCATAAACGCTTCTACTTACTAAAATATTTTTCTCAACTTTTCTTTCGTTCGTAATTTTTTATTTTTATTTTCCAGCTTCCACATTGAAAAATTCAATCATTTAAGTAAGCAATAAAATTAGATTTTTTTATAATATATAAATCTTCTAAACAACGCGTTATGATAATAGTGATAATAGTTTTACATACTATAAAAAGGCGTAAACACAAATAGGGCGTGGTACTTTATATTCATCGTTACTTAGTGTCATAGTACGGTCGGGCTCCGTTATGGTTTTTGCCGTGTCACTGAGTCCCTAGAGACTTCTTATCGTGGACCACAGACTTTGAAACAGTTCACTGAATTTAAAAACTGGAAGATTTCTTCTAAATTTTTGTCACCTAATTGTCTGCATGTATGTAAGTACGACCTTTGTAGCGCAATGGTTGTGATTATTAAACGAAGGTCCTGGGTTCAATACCGAAATCAAACCAAAATCAAAGTTGAAACAAATATTTATTTATAAATATGCCTAACATTCTAGGTGCTATCGATTTGTGTTGTCCTTGTCCTGATACCCCCATCCTGGTATCTTAATTTGAGATCAGTATGTAAGTATTGTAAAAAAGTACATCTAAGTATGAACACTATCTACATAAAATTGTGATTTATAAAATTCTAAATCATGTTTTGCACTAAACAATGCGTGTAAATTTAATGCGTACAAAAATATTGCGTGCTATTTATTGATCTTGTTATAAAGATTACAACGATACGTATCAAAACTATCTCGAACGCCTTGACCGCTCTCGATCTCGACCTCCCATAAAATATCACGACCTACTCGACACTCTTCGTGGGAGTATTGTTGAGAAAGTCGCTTCATTAAGGCTTTAACATACGATTGAGCTTGATCTGGGCCGCGACAAAAGGTTTGGTTAGCTGTCGTACTCTATTCAAACGCTGCAATACGGCGGATATTTAACATTTAACAGACTATCGAATTTGGTTCGGCTTCACCACTGAATTGGCTCGCTGTAACCAAATTCGATAGTCTGTTAAGGCCTTTATTTGTGACTAGCAATATTTCTTATATATCGCAATAGTTTATTATAAAAATAAATGTTTTAATATATAAAATATAGAATAGAATAATTTGTGTTTTTTTCACACAATTACAAGATTAACAGTTGTCAATAGTGAGTTGACTAAAGGGAAATCAGTTCGGCATACGCACCGACAAGTGTCGGAACGCTGGTTTTCAACTGACACTGACGGAAGTACCAAAAGAGTTGAGATATAATAATATACTTTATGCAGAGTTTATCTAAGAATAATAAAATAGATTTAATGGAATATTTTAAATTTTTAGACACTTCCACGATTTGTTTTCTATTGTCTTTAAATATCCATTTATTTATATGTACATTTTTTATTGAATTCTTGCATTATTAACTGTTAAATAACAATTCATCAAATAAAGTTGGAGTATTTCTGGCTGAAACGTGGGGCGGTTGTCACGTCCGCAGCAGTCGAAGCATAAAATGAGGTTGCCTTCTGGCATCGAAACAGCCACAATATTTCATTGTCTAGCTCCCGAGTTCATCCCTGAATCGACATGCGTAAACCGAATAATTACCTTTGCATGATTTTCCTATTTCCAATAGTATTTGAGTTTAAAAGACTGATTTATTTATTGGAATCTCAATACATATTAATGTTTATTTTTTATAAATTCGAAAAAATTGCAAATTTGGTTAATTAAAAAAACAATAAATTATTTACAACGCTCACAGAATAAATATTGTATCGTCCCATAATAAAGTTACTAATAATTCATAATTCCAGTCGTTGTGGGTCAGTGTTGTACATAATTGGCGATAAGAAAGCCCTATTCATAAAAGTTTTGCGTATAATTAAGTCCGGGAGCTTTATAAATTTACTTTAATTAACGCCCCTTTGTTGTGAGTTGGTCGTAATTCATTTCGTCCTGTGAAAACAGATATTAAATGTTGTCGCAAGTACCACGTTGAAATTAAACAACGAAACAAAGGTACACGTAACGAAATAAAAGAGGTCCTTAATAAAGAAGTTTAATGGTATTTGATGTTGCCAGATAACTTTTTCAGCGCAATATAATTGCTTTCCAAAAGAAAACAAATATATTACATTTTTTTAGTATATGAAAATGAGAGAACAAAAACAAAATGTAAATACGTTTTAATGGAATATAATGAATGTAATTCGTTATTAGATTAAAGTAGGGTTCGCAAAGTTACAGAAGAATTCCAAGATTCGACACCTTCTCGACGTTTAATTTCCTATAGATATTTACAACATAATAGATATCTATTATTTGTATAGATTAATAGTTTCAAGTCATTGGGTTAGTTGTTACCCATGTTATGTAGGCTCTATGTCTATTATTATATTTTATATTAGTGTTCTTCCATCACTACCCGTGTCAAGAGTATAATAATAATAATAAATCAAAAAAATATTATAAAATAACAAAAAATATAATTATTTTAATTTTTAGAAAACAAAATAATATTTTTTAAATGTCGCCACTTAGCTTAATGTAGTAGGTATTGAAGGTTTAAAGAAGCTTATTTATTACGCAAGGAATACACAATATAAAATAAACAATTTCATAACTTACAAATATAACCTTGTAAGCGTGATTGTATAGTAGGTTGTTTGAAATATTTCTCTCGTAGGGTATGCTTATTATTTTTTATATATCTCTAAGTCAAAAATTATCTAAACTACATTACCGTTATTACAAATCGAATTTTTACGACTCAGAAGGGCTACTTTAAAAGACCGCAATTTCGTTTTTCGTTTGATGCGTGAAAAATTCATCGTTGTTTAGGAAATTTGAATCGAGTGTAAAGTATTTACGTACCTACAAGATTCGATCTATCTGAGCAGGTAAAATCCTTAAAATTCACCGAAACTTCTTTTTACATGACCTCGAAGTAGGCCCCCGGTCTATGAACTAGATTTTCTATTAAATTCTTCAACGATAGTGTCGGCAAGATTAATTGACATATTTTTCTTCAGTATAATTTAACTTGTGTTTAAGTAGGTATACAAACCTACTTTTCCTTTATAAAATTAATATTTTTTGTTGCTCTATGTTTTCTTTTAGAAAAATCTCGTCAAAAATAATTATAGAAGTAACCATTTGTGGCTAACAAACTTTTTACAAAACCATCAATCAAAGCGGACATCAGACATGTTTTTTTTAAGTTAATTAACTTAATATCCGGGGAGGTCCCTTCAGTCGAATCTAGGTCAAATTCTGATGAAGCTACGTTTAAAACCTTTTTACGTAAAGTTCAGAACTAAACGACTAAACTAAGTTTCCTTATAACATGTTTTCACAAAAAAAGGCTTTCGTGATTCGGCATGTTTTGTTATCCCCTGGCAGAAAAAATCCAAACATATTTTTTTTTTTTTTTTTTTTTTTTATTTGTACACAAGACAGAAGAAAGTACAATTAAACTTAGACTATTACATTTTCATTTACATTCATGGCAGTACCCTCCCAAAACAATGTGTACCAGCATGCATAAATTTCCCTGTTTACTTAAAACAACCCACCACCAAAACTTAAACTTAATTACTTTAAAAAAACATGTAATTATATTATAGATCGAAATGATTAGATATAAATAAAAATATATATTATATGTGGGTATATATTATGACTTATAAGGTTTTTGTTTTTTTTTTTTACACTGGGAAAATTAAAACAACGAGTTAATTGCGCTTACGGGTGCAGTGGGCATACACGATCAAGCTTACCGCCAACTCAGCTGGAAACTTGAGAGTAAACATGATCGTGTATAGGTATCATTAGATATAGAAATATTTATTTAATCTCGTGTCGCATGTCTCATGTAGCGCGTAGATCTCGCAATAATCTGCCACGGTACCATCCAATCCAATCGTATATTACTCTTTCCTAACACGGTTTATTTAATATAACAGTCTCATCTGACAATATAAATTAAGATAGGCAGTCTTGCAAATTGAAGTCTGTTACCTAGAAATTTGGACGATATACTTAATGTGATAATTTGTATTATTGTTTCTTGTTCATTTGTATCCAAAAAATACAGATAAAAAGCTTATAGGAAAATTTGTTCTACCCTGTAACTTAAATTTAAACTCGTTTATTCTTACTGTTACTAACTGTCACTGTTAAATGTTAATTCATAATGTTAAAGTTATTCAGTTTAAATATTATATTATAGTTATATCGTAAGCGAAGTTAGTAGCGCTATTTAAACACCACAAACGCCTTTGAACAATATCCTTTGAAGCTGTCTTAAGTTAAATTTGACTATGAACAAATGACACGAATTGCTTAACAAAATTCAGAAGATAAACTTTCCTTTGAAAGCTAAAATAATTTCACTAAAACTAAACCTGTTTACTTTTTATATACACAGATTTCATATTAATAATTGTGTGCCCTGTCAAACTCAAGCCGGCATATCGAAAACGGCTGCAGCCCTATAAAACAATAACCTAAATATCTATAGACCATAGATAAAATATAAGTAATATAGAGATGGATATAAATAAATCCAGCTTTCGAAGAGTTAACAATGCCGACATTCACAATGCAAGTTCAGAATACATAAACAGGCACATGGGTACATGGAGCCTTTATATGTATTCTAATAAAAAATTACGAATGTTTTCCCTCCAATTAAGGTCTACAGATATGTAAATCCACTGGAGCGAAGCATCATAGACTCGTATCGTATGACGATTAGAAAAAAAATCCCAATAATAGCGTACTAAAGCATATATAATGAATAGTCGTGCTTGGTGCACATTCGTCTCTTCAGACCGGGGCATAGCGAAGGCGACTACTGCCTATATAAATATGTCTGTAGTAGCGATTGTTTCCGTTCATGGACTGCACTCTAGCTTTACATCAGGCGGAGTGTTGTCATAATATTCCCAGTTGAAATCTATTAATTTGTAATACCAATAAATATTACTTAGGAATTTGTTTCAGGTCTGGGTTTGTGTCGTCCTTGTCCTGTTATATCCTATCTCGGAGTATGTATATGTATTAAATTTTCTTGACCCAAGTTAATACTTACATGAGAAAAAAGATGTTCAACAAGCGTAGTACAAAATGACGAGGATCCTGCGTTAATTAAAAAATACTGTCGCTCTAATGAACTTTACCTAATTTGATTAAAGCAAAAGTTATGACTCTGGATTAGAAGTCACGCTAAAGTTTGCATTGAAAGGGCAATGCCCATTTGTGGGCCCACTAATATCTAATAGTTAACAAAGTAATATTCTAAAATTATATCTTTCGCTAACTTTTTTTTCACTAATTTATTTCAATTATATCAATACATTGTTTAGACAAACCATAGTCAATGTTTCATTACATAAAAACAGATATCATAAATTTTATTAAAGCATTTAATATAATAATACCTCGAATATAGTATCAGAAAAAGTATAATTACTCAATAACCCGGTTAAAAACAATATTAAAACTGATTGGTGATAAGGAATGTAGATTTGTTTTTCTACAAAATTCTCTTAGACAAATGGGCATTCTCCTTTCCGAAACAAATTTTTTAGTCAATAGAAAATCGTTTCTTTAAAAGTGCTAGTTTCCCATTGGACTATCAAAAGTTGTCGAAATAAAAATTGATAGAAAAGAATTTATCCGTTTTTAGAATTACTCCCCAGTCTGCCGTCAGGGTAGGCACCACTTCCAAATGTAACACCCTTGCTGTGACCTTCGTCATTCATCCCCATAGCGAAGCGAAGAAGAAGACTGCCCCCTGCACACATTTCTCTACGGTAGCAATTTTTTCCGCTCATGGATTGCACTCTAGCGTAACATCAGTTGAAGTGTGGTTACGTGTCGAACTTCTATAAAAAAAAACTAGTAATTTGTGAAGTCACGTTGCACGTTGGAAAGAAAAGATAGTATAGAGGAATGCTCGGTCATAAGAAGCGACAATAGCTGTTTAATTTTTATAGCATCCGTAGGCAAAGCGAAGGACGTAGATTCGATTCCCACCTCAGCTCAGGCTATTGTTTTTTTTCTGTTTATTTATTATAATTTAAAAACAATAAATTCTAAATTTTTAATATAAATAATTATATTTTTAATTAGCTTAGACTTATATTTTTGAATTAAAGAATAAAAAGCTTATCTCTAAAAAGGACATCTTTAAAAGGCGTTATGTACCCAATCTCTCCCGAATCCATTTAGTAAATTGAAATCTGTAAAAAGTTTTTGTTATTGCCTCTTACGAACGTATCAAACTCGTGTAAAATCTAACAAAACCGCATTTACTTATGCGTGACAAGACAATAAAATTATATATTTGTGTAGAAGACTTTTATCATTAAAACAGAAGTCGCCTCCGCTATGCCATCTTGATGAGACGAGCTTGTGCCTTACACCAACCGGAGTGACAAGGCAGACTCACGACCTCATTATACCCGCTTACTATAATTTGATGATATAATTTACGAATTTTATATGCAATCAATTATAAAAGCCTATTTATTATTCAACTTTGTTTCTCTACTATCGAATCGACTAAGTTCAAATAGATGCAACCGAACTTTGTGCCTTAAATGTAGCACACTTACAGCGCTGAATTCAGCG